>CM068358.1:13285794-13885794 GCA_034769755.1 Odontamblyopus lacepedii
GGCTGGGGGCAGAAGCTTATATGAGAGCTGAGAGTGGCATGGTACACAGCAGTCCCAGACTAAAAGTGGTTGCCTTCCTTTCTGCATACTAAACACCAGCGCTCCGATCACGCCCAGCTCTTCTGTCTATTTATTTTTGTCATTTGCTTCATATCCCACTCGCACTCACCTTTTTCACCAGGCAAATGCTTGAGAGATAATTTATGCCTCAACAATCTTCAAACAGCAGCCTCTCAAATACAAGTGTTTGAGCCAGTTAAACATACAGCGTTAGCAATGAGCACATGAATGAGAATGAACCAGATTAGACAAAAGCAATGGATGAAATCTATATTTTCTCCACATAAAATAACTCAGTTGGTTAGTTAGACAAGTAGTTAATTCAGTTTTTGTTTTTGTTTTTTTTAATTTGAAGGTACAATTTATAAAGATATTAAACCATAGACACAGAGGCAGTTCTGCTTCATAACATATTATCTTATCATTAAGCAGACAGAAGTTTCAACAAAACGTGTGCAGTACTGGAAAAGGTAAATACCAAGCATCCAAAAGTCCTTCTATTACTCATATGACCAACTACACAAAATGCACTTAAGAATGTTGAAAGAAGAAACGTAGCTTTATCTCACAATCAGCACCAAATTGCATAAGCGTACCTAATAGTGACGTGAAGTATATTAAACACATTTGAATAACACTTTCAATATAAGTTACAATATTTAAAAGAAATACAACAAAAGAAAATGACTCAATCACAGTGCACCTCTAGTATTACAGTAGTATTAAAAGGTTATTCTGAATACTTTGCTCCTTTAAAAGTATCCAACCAGATGTTTACACGTTTAGGAGCACAAAGGTTTGGTCCAAAAGTGTGTGTTATCCATCAGCCGGTGTTGATGAGATCTGGGATGGCTCCAGTGCACACGCCACTGCACCCTCTCCATCATGTCTGACCATCCTTCACACTGTACAGGTGCTGCCTCTGGACATTTCCTCCCTGTCAGAGCCCAAAATGGACCCAACTGTCATGGTTTGTGCGGAGGACTGTCAGCTTGGGAGCTACTGTTGCAAATTTGACTCTATTCATAGTTTTAGAGAAGCAAAGTCAAAATATCAACAACAATGGACCACTCTATGCCCTCAAGTTATTGTACGCCAAATCTCATAGTTTAGAATGGTGTAAGTATTACCTGGGATTCAGAATACACACTTCTCCAATTCTCCAAGTACATGATGTGAGTTGAAGTTTAACCTCTCCAAATGCAGATGGACGTGGTTGACAGGTGGGCATGCACGATCCATCTCTATCAAAACCAAACTTACAAGGAAAAAGAAAGGAATAAATATCACAGAGAACTAAAAAGCAGAGCAGATTTCTGTAGAATCATTGAGCAAAGCACTAAACTCTATTAATTGAGGTGAGAGACTGATATTTATATCAACATATGTTCTTTTTAGTTTGTCAATAAATATATCTGTGTTGATTTAACCCCACTAAAAGAATGAGGTACTCCTTATATGATTATTATACAAGGGACAGCACCAATGCGACTTCTCAAATGCATTCTGTTTTTTGAAGCTTGATTACTTTTGTAAATATGTATTCACTTGTAACTATTGTCTAAGTTTTACTCTTCCAAGTTCCACAATTAATGACCCGTTAGTCTCCAAATAATTGAATGCAATTTATAAATAAATCCTTTCACATCCTGCACAAACATGTCTGTGCAGAATGAGCAAGTATAAAGTAATCAGTCATTTCTCATGGTGTTATCAATGCATAAAACTCGCAAATGTAGAGTATTGAAAGCTTAGTAATGTAAAGTGCACTGCGTAACTTTTCAATGGCAGGTCTGTCATCTGCTTATTTCTGTGAATATGTCATTTCTCTGCCTGGAATGTTCCACAGTTTAACATCAATTAGCTCTTCTTCACATGTATTCAGTCACAAGTGGTTTTACAGCTAGAAAACAGGTATTCTGACTGTGCCCCTGATCTGATCAGGAAGCTAAAAAGTTACACAATCACATACACATCTTTAAATAAACAAAACAAAAAACAGCAAGAATTAAAGCACAAATATGATTCAAGCTTGTCCGTTCAGTTGTAAAAGGTTTTTGAGTGATCAGGGCTGACGCTGGAATCAAACTACACAAACCATCAGCAGGATCAGAGTGCAGTTGTATTGGCTGGAGCTCCCGGGAGCCCTGTGCTATATCAACATCTTTTCCCTGATCCTCTTTTAACACACGAGGATCATAGCTACATTGAAACCAGTGCCAGCGATGCTTCTAACAGATAATCTTTTAGAAGAAGCTTTTACTCAGTGGAAAGGGGTTACCAGGCCCTGTTAGTATCATAATATTTACTGGTATTAAAATGAATGAAGCGTGGGCGTGAAATCAATAGCCGGCGATAGCGTTTCAGAGCTGCCTTAGTTTTCCCCTTGTTATGTTCTGTAATAATGCCGAGCAGAGTGATGGCTGGCAGGGAGGTGGGCTGTATAATTCACCAGTGGATAATCTCATGAACCATTTATGTGGGTTGAGCAGCACATTATTTCTCAGTCATGCCTGGATTTAGGAATGTAGACTGGCAATTTGAGCTCAATCCTAATTCAGACAACTGAATGAAGTGCGTATGCTCATTTCCGGGGCTCGCCAGGACGCACTGTCAGCTGCAGGGCTTGTGCAGTAGATTAGGCCGATAGCCAATAGGATTTGGATATATACACCTCATGAAAGCCTGTATAAATGAGTCTACATTATAATCCAGCCTAATATGATTTAAAAACTCTAAAGCTTTTTTATATACACTGACACTGGCTTTTCACTTGAGGCCATTTTTTTAAATTTATAATCTGGACTGAATCAAATGTTGCATAAACATAGATACCAAAACAGCTCTATTAAGAAAAAAAAAAAAATAAAAAACTATTATTATGATCTAATATACCGGTAAGTGTTTTGTTTAGAATAATAAACTTGCCAACAGTGCATTTAAATCTCAACTGCATTTTCCCAGGATCAGGCATTAATTCTGTTTCCTGGTAGTAGCAACTCCGTCCATCACAAATTAAAGTCTGCTAATCTTATCTGCTGCAAGAGGAAGCTTACAGGCCCAGCCGCATGGACCAGACCAGACACCCATATGGTCAATCTTAGTGTCAATATGTCTTCCATTATTTATAATTTTGTTTTATATTTTCAAAACATGCATGCATTTCTGTAAAATTGTGAAAGAATACTACAACAGACTAATCTTTCCCAAGTGTGCATTGAACAGAGAATTCTGAATTAATAATCACAAGCATTTTAATCATTAAAAATACATGAATACAAGTGAGTGGTTGGAAGAAATGCTGATGTTAATAAAGTTAACATTATGGAACAGTTGTCGAAATTTAGACTTAGATTTAGACAAACTTTTATGATCCACAAGGAAAGTTATTTGGACCCAGTAGCTAGTTCCAACAGAATGAGTTGTAGTTAGTTCCAACTGACGACACTATAGTCTATAGCATTTGCTAAATTGAATGCACGTCGGCGCATAGTCTGATCCAGATCCCTCATTTCCCTCATATGCGCTGGATTATCTGCGGAGATGAGTCTGGGCCATTGGAACATGCGGAGGTCGTTGTCTCAACCAGCACTCTTCCAGAGCCCTGCTGAGCTATAGCTGCAGGACGTAAGCTGCTGTGAAACATGTAGCATTAACACTGGCCATCGTTAACAAGCCGATCACGCTCTTAACAGGAGAAACCTGGCAGACCGACGCTTCCTGATGTACCTTGGGGGGCTCCGGGCGACCGATGTCCAATTCTTTACACTTCCATGCCTCCAATTTTCACTTTCTAATGGAGTGCAACATGTTTCTGTGCTAAGAGCTGGAAGCATCTGTTCCCCACAGCTCTGTGGGCTCAAGCTCCCTGCTGCAGCCCAGGCACTAGGATCCAACTTCCCATAGGCCTATAGCTGCTTTACTATGAATTAGTTTATAGGTGAATGGAAATATGTTTTTTTAGGGAAGGCGACAAAGGAGTCTGTGGGAGTAGCCATAATAGCAACAAAAGGCTATAAAGGGACACTGTGGACCAGATGGAAATAGAACTGGTTTAATGCCCAAATAGGTTCTTGTTAGCATAAAATATGTCAATCCCCCAGGCATATTAAAGCCTATTAAAATACAACAGTACGTCAGAAAGCATTTATTATTTATTCAAGAATGTCTATTTCTTGGCAGCTTAATTCATGGGCAATGATGGGAAATATATTCCAACCCCTCAGCAAGAATACATAGACTAATATACAGAACAGACAGACAGATACTTCCTGCCCAGTTGTGTATCTATGGGTTTTTAGCTGAGTCATGCACAAATGAATACATATTTAAAGATAAGGCAATATGTTAAAAAGTACACAAATCATATTCTGTCCGTGAAGAATTTATCCACTACTATCAAGGTAAGAAAGACTTCCTGCCATTATGTTAATAGTCTATTGGGCTGTCTCCACTTTAACTAATTTGAATTTTAATACACTATTTATTTTATGATTTTAATTAAAGTGTCGGATTGTTTTACGACACAGTGAGCTAGCTAGCATGCTGCAATTATGCCTGTATCTAGTCAAATCAAGTCAAAGCAATGTTTTTTTTGTTTTGTTTTTTGTTTTTGATACCACAGTTCTTGGTGGGTATAGAAAAGGATTTGAACACATTTCAAACAACACAGGAAACATGCACAGACTAAATTTGGGAGACTTTTATTTTCTTCTACTTTGAACCTGGAATGGCCTCTGTTGGCAGCAGTCACCTCCTGCTGCCTCTCCACAGGAACAGTCCCCTGCAGTTCAGGATAAATATGAATGAGTCCTTCTAATCCTTCTGCTCTTGTTCCGATTTGTCACCAAGGTTCACCTAAATCTGTGCGTCAGTCTGCAGTCAGAGGAGCAGGAATACAAAAGGGTCAGAGCAACAGACAGGAAGGAGATGACAAAAATAATTTGATTTGAACACTGCTTAACTGCAAAATAGTGGGCTGTCCTGCATAATGCTTAAAGGTGTATTGTGTAACTTTTCTGGAAGAGGGTCTGTCAAATACTTGTCTCCATGGAGATGTTATTTGGAATGTTTCACAGAAGAGCATTGAACCTTTCCATCATCATGCAGACCAAACCAGGCCAAGTTACAGGTCAGCTCTGTGGAGAGGCAACCTCAGGGTCAGATGCTTATATGTAATTGAATAAATGTAAGGCAGAGCTGTCTAATGTCATAATGTGGACCCCCAACCAAAAAGTTACATATTGCATCTTTTAATTTTACTCAATACGCATTTTTCTATTATTCTGTTTCCAACTCACTAATACTACTACAAATAATAATACATTAGTATAGTAGCATATAGTACTTAACGTTCTCGTGGTGATAAGTTACTATTGTAGCCACAGCTGCCCTGGGTTGACAGACAAAAGCAAGTCTGATAATGTGCACCATGAGGCACTCCACCGACAATCACTCACACACAAACCACATTCATTCTAGGCAAGGTGGGTGATGTATGTTGTCTAAAGAGGCAACAACAGAATGGATCGATGTTTCCCAGAACACAAGATCAGTCAGTGACAAGGTGATATGGCAGCTAGGGTAAAATAATTTTCCTGTAGAGTTAAATGTGGTGTAGTGCTCATTTTGCCTACTTGTGATGCTGTTTAATGCTGCAGTAAGTCTAGTCCAGCGCATTAGTTTGTGATTAAAAACTCCTCTCAAAGTGATGCCATTAACCTGCCTACACAAGCGTACTGTCTCAATGGGACATCACAATCTCTCTAGGAGCAGTGAGCTTACTTTAAATGCTGAGGCACTGATGTAATCAAGAAGAACACATGCAGTACAGGAATACATGGAAAAACGCAGTAGTAGTACAGCTTGTTAGTAGACAAGGTACACAGTCAAAATGCAATGATACAGCTTTTCCAATTCAGATGCTGTTAATTACCATCTGTGCTGGGTAGTACTGACTTATATTTACTTGAGTACAGAAATTGGTCTTCTCTGAGGAGTTTTCCAGCACTACTTTTATTCCTATTTGAGTAAAATGTTTTGAGTAAACATTTATTTGTTTGTATCTTACTTGAATTCATTTTTTGGATCACTAACCCACTTATTATTTACTAGAAAATGTGGCTGCCAATCAAAAAGTGGAAGTGCCTGAGCAATCACGGAGCAGAAATCCTTTCCCTGCCATCAACTGAGTGCTTGACTCAAATAAGCTTGTACTTTTCTCACAACGGAAATGACATAATCAGGAATTTCTGTGAACACACTGAAATATAATACACATAACATTAGCAGCTAGGGTTATCGGAGGATATTTGGACATCTATCTGCCATTATGGGCGAAACTTATGGCCTTTTCCCCACTGTCACCATTTATAATCCCTTCCTATGTCCCTTATCTGATTGTGCCCTGGTCCCAAGCTCCTCAGCGTGAGATTACTAACATCTGGCGGGTCATCTCCCTTCAAGCTGTTACGTGGCGTGTGGGGGCAGCCACTGTACGGTCTATGGAAAATCCCAATACGAAATCTACACAGCCTACAGGAACGCTGGGTCACTGCAATGAGATCCAGTTCCTGATTCCCCTGTGGAGTGAAGATGTGATTAAAAAGCGTAATATGAGAGCTGAGTATGGAGTGATATGCAGTGTCACTTCACAGCCAGTCCCTGTCCTGCTGGCTCTGTTCTGTGTTACCTGCCCTCTGCTAATGTGTCAAAGCTGCTATTGGAGATCACCTTCGCTCACAGCTAAATCAGGTCATTTGGAGCTAGGTAATAGACTTGTAATTATAATTAATTTGTGTGTGTGAAAATTACAAACAAAGAAATGTTAAAATGTAATTAAGGATTTGATATGGATTATTACATTTGGGGGAAATGTGTATGAAATGAAAGCTTATAATGCATTCTAACCACTGCCAATGCCAACATGGTACAGAAACTGTCACAAATCAGTTCAAAATGTGTTTAATTGTATTTATTTTATTATTTAAACACACAACAATCTATTTTAATGGCTATATAATTGTTTAAAAGGACATTGGTAAATTTTTTTGCCTCTCTTTTGCATTAAGCTAGCTGAACATCACTTTTATCTCTTTTCTGAGAACACAATCCAAGTCTAAAACTTGGTTAAAAAGGGATTAGATAAACAAAGAACAAGGTCAGTTTCATTGACCACTCTCAACACAGCATAAGCTCTTTGTGTTTGATTACTCACCACACATTCTGTAAATAACAAAGAACAGGCGTTTCATAGAAATAGTGCACAGGTCTCCAATAAACCAATCAACATTCACTGTTTGTGTTTTTAATTAGACTCTATCACACGGGAGCAGATGTCTGGCTTTGAACTTTTAATCATTGGACAAAAGCTAACAGTGACCTCTCTGAATCAGTTTCACATCTCGCTGTGTCCATGCTCAAGGGCACAGTGTCTATAAACTGGGCTTTTAAACCATGACTGCTTCAATGTGGTAAATGTGTTTGTGTGAGAGGTACAAATGATGGATTCTGCTTTGAGCCCACACTCTCTGTCACCTGGCGCACCTGCACCCTCTCAGAGGCACATTTTACTGGAGCTGAATGTGGCGAGAAGGAGAAAACTTTGAAATGAACCCGCTTCCACCTGCTTCGGCTCCCTGCAAGCTCTCCATCACATTTCACTGTTCCCACACAGATCGTGAGTGCTGCAGTGCAGATGCAAAGAGTTGTAACCGGAGGCGGGGGTGAGAGGGAGAGACGTTAATAAACAAATACCTAAATCTCCACATCTCTATCTACCTGTTCCTTTCTCCTCACCCAAACAGCTGGTGGCGCAAACGCTCGTGCTTGTTTTGATGTGTGTGCAGAGTGCAGGCAATTTATTGGACAGGGATTTAGCAAATGTGAATTCATTGCAGAAACTTTCTGATCCGGGAGGTTCAAGGGCTCCGAATAAACAAGACTGATTGTTTCAGAGGCATGCATATATTAGCTCTTTGAGATAGAGCTATTACACACACGGCTATGGGGATAGAAGTCTGACTCATATCTGAGGATTCTGCTCAAACTATGAAAAGATCAATGCATTTCTTTATGAAAGTGAAGTAGATGAGATGTTTCTTTGCAAAGCGGATGTTTGATGGACAAGGTGGTAAATGTCTGGATGCCTGCTCTGTACAGTGTGTCAGGGCCAAGGCAAAAAGTAGAGCTGTCATGTTCTTCACACTTCACTCTCACAAAAGACAACATCAAACACTGCAAACATAAGGAAGACGCTCAAAATATCACCCAATATGCCTAATAATACCTTAAAGGCAGTGTTAGGTCTCAGGTTAGCATATGTACCAGACATTCTACAAAGGAGCTATTTGTTTTCATTTGTCAATAGTCTGGATAATGAAATCAACTTCAGTGGGTTGATCCAGGGGTGAATTATGACTGCAGATCTTTTTCTATTGCAATGTTACAGGATAATACAGTTTTTTGTCAGCTAGATTTTCCCTGGTTAAGCAAGCTAGCATAAGTAAGAGATGGATTTGGTCATCATGTCGAAAATGATTGGGAAAGTCATGGGACATTTCCTCTGTCTGTGCTGGAACAGACGCCCACCACAGTGCCATTTCCACCTGTTGTACTATAGCCAGAGGTACATGTTACTCGCACCAGAAGCTCCAGTCTGACAGCCTCCACCCACAGGCATTCAGACTCCTAAATGAGTACCGCCCCCTCTGCTCCCTCCATACACCTAGGACTCCATTACTCCATTATGCTCCACTCCCCCACACCAGCCTGAAAACTGGACATAACTGCAGCTTGGTTACTGCCTCCTATGGGCAATGGGATGTCTTCTTAGCCATGTTGTTATGTGTGCATGAGTGTATATGTGTACATTTGAGTATGTGCACTGATTATTATAGCTATGTTACCTGACTGATTCTCTAAAGTGATTTTGGGTATAAACTCATACTGCAGACATGTTGTTAAATGGAGATGCAATAATAACATTAAGTTTGGGAGTTATCTTGTCAACAAATCCAGTGAAGAAAACGTCTTTGCCTTAAACAAAGTCACTCAGGATACTTTATGGACAGAAATAATCACAGTAAACTAAAGTTGAGTAATAGTATGCTCTGTATACTTAACTTCTTTCCTGCTCTGCTTTGTCTTTTTGTGTTCAGGTAAGTCTCCCTGATGTTTCCTTCTCGCATTCGTTTTGATGTTCCTTTTTTCAAATATGGAATGCTTGTCCTTCTTCCCCTGTGTAAAATATTGCATGATTTGCACCGGATCTCATAGATTCCATTACATTTTTGTTCTTGGGGGATGTTGCCTTTGCAGTGCACTGAAAGTTAATGCACAAAAGAAGAAAGCTTTTGGATCTGTGCAGTGTTGGATATGTGCTATATGTGCCATCATTCAGTGCAATCACTGTTGAGTCATGAACATCTCAGCTAGTTATTTAATTTGTAGAATTTGTTTTAAAGGAACAACTCTCCTTTTGGAAGCTGTTTTAAGTATGGTTTTACTGCCCCAGATGCTAAGTAATATATCCAGAAGGGGACACAGATAATAGGGCTGCAGATCAATAAGAATAGCACCAAGATTACCAAGTGTGAAGATTTAATAACTGACACCAAAGTCTGAGCCAAGTGGGATTTAAAGTAGTCACTTTTGCTAGGAATTCACTTTTATTGTGAGACTTCTAGTTTTTTTTTTTTTTTTTTTTTTTTTTTTTAAAGAGGGAGCATGGATCAGGTTTGATTTTAACATAGTTGGATAAAACCTTAAAGATGCACTTACTACTAAATTCCTTTTCTACTAATCAGGCATCAAATACTTTATAAACAATATAAAACAGAACTAAAAAGAGTAAAAAGTAAACAGCAGTGGTACACAATTGAGTAAATAACTAATTGTAATCAATGTACATGCACTGACTGCCCATATTGTACATTTTGTATTTATATGTCAAAGTCTATTTATTATTTACCTTATTTTAATGTATGACCTTATTTTTTTATTTTATCAAACAGTTTATATAATTATTCTTTGTTTAATGCTGCAACATAATGCTGAAGCAAGTTTCTAGTTTGTGAGTTTTGTTCACTGACAGTGGCAATAAAACTTTTGATTCTGAAGTCAATAAACAATAAAGCAAGTATAAGTTAGTCATTACTACTTTGAAACTACAGCATATCAGTCACTTCCCTCAGGCAGCGGATCTCCCCAAACTCCCTCTGACTCTCTTGCTTGCGCTGAGAACAAATTTCACTATTAATCATTGTAATGTGCAGTGTTGTTTCCAAGCCCCCAACCTGTTTACGGCTGCAACATTTTCTAAATATTTATGGAAATGATAGTGTGTACTTCAGAACTGTTTTGTAATGTGGGGTTGCCGTACTTCTCAAACCTTCCTATACATAAGAGGTTGCTTCTTCACTTTGTCCGTCTTACCTCCTGACCTCTCATCCCTGACGTCACACGTCACTGAAGCTGCCACACACCAGACCCACTCCAGGCCTTTACACTCTGTATCTGGGTAAAAGTGTCAACGCAAGGGCGGCTCCACCAGCAGCTACAGCAGGACATACGCGCAGCACTGGCTCTGTTTCTCAATGGGAAAGCTGATCCAACTTGACACGCGTTTGGCCACTTGTATCAGGTCTACAGTGAAACTAACCATCTTAACAGGCTTGTATGTACCGTATTTACAGGCTGACCACGGCAAATGCAAGGATTCACAAGTAAATTTCAAAGCATTAATTAACAGTCTTTCTGGACCTGGGCTCTTTCAAATGATACATAACTGTCCCAGAAGCACATTGTGCTGATGGTAAATGCACAAATACAACAATAGATGCATGCTCTCTATGTATTTTGATGGGGATACGCACTTACGCTTCAGTAGAGCATCCCATGGCTTCTATGCAGCTGAACTTTTTCCAAGATGGCCGCGCGCACGTCTCAGTGTTTGTTTACTCTCTGTATGTAGCCGCTTTTAACACTGTTTAAAATTGTTATTTGGATCTTAACGCTCTAGCACTGAAATATTTTATAGTCTTGTTTGGACCGCTTATATTTGCAAACTTTTGGTACACGGTCGGAACTTTATGGACCGTTGCCCACTGGGAAACAGTGCGGAGCTGAGATCCGGAGTTTTTTGCTCAGCGTCTCATCTCACCAGCCTCTACACCTGCCACCTGGATGTTTTCCTCTTACCTGTTGGTGCCGTGAGGACTGTCGCCCACCCCTGAGAAAATTTCAGGCTGAAATTAGGGCTGGGCGGTATACCGTTTGAACCGGTATACCGGTAATTTTTATTTTTATGATATGAATTTTTTATTTACCGCCATACCGTGTGTGCGCGCATATGTCGGCAACACAGAGCGGCGGAACGTCGCACAGCGGTAGATTGAGCGGGGGCTGTTTTTCAGTGTTACACCAAACAAGCCAACAAGCCAGGTAAGGATAGCGAGTTGAGTAGAAAGTAAAATCTGCATCTTCTCCCCAATCTCTGCGTAACGTTGGCACTGCAGCACAAAACACTACACAGACGTCCCTGGTAGGCGCGTTTGCTAAAGGGACCGTCTGTGTAGTGTTAGGCGCGTTTGCTAAAGGGACCGTCTGTGTAGTGTTTTGTGACACGGGCGAGAGCGCGGGTGCGCGGAGCCGCGCACTCCGTCTAAAGGGACCGTCTATGACAAGAAAAGCAAACGTTGGAATGATATTACCAACTCTATCACACTCCACTTAGCCAAAGACAAAAATACCGTTAAATACTGTGATACCGTGATAATTTAAAAAAATACCGTGATAACAATTTTTGGTCATACCGCCCAGCTCTAGCTGAAATCCTGAGTGGTGATGCCCTGGATTCCGGCCGCTCCAAACCCCGGCTCCAACCTCGGACGCTGGAGTCCTCCGCTGTGGTGGATCTGGCCGTGTTGGCGTACTGGTCGCCACTTTGGTTGAGGTGTCGTGGTGGGTGCTGTCTGTCGGGCCGGGAAGGTCATTCTATGCCAGAGCGTCTGGGCTGCGGCATGCCGTGGACAAGTTGCGCGTGTCGACTGCCGAGTTTCGGAGGCGGTTTCTCTGTTGGAGCGTCCGGATTGCAACAGGCCGTGGACGGGCTGTGAGTGCTGTCTGCCAGGTGACGGAGGTCATTCTCTCCTGGAGCGCCTAGTCCGCGGCGCGCGAGTAGCCGCGCTAACGGCTGGGGTTTTGCCCATCGGTGGTTTTGCTAACCGCTAACCACTGTTAGCCGCTAGGTCGCGTAGCCTCACTCTGGGCTGGTTTGACAGGTGGGTCCCGCGAGGAGTCTCTTTTTGGCTGAAGTTTTTGGCTGAAGTTTTTGTCTTCAAACAACTCTACTCCTCCTTATAAGAGTAAAAATGAGGTTTCTCCTGGTGCTGCTCCTGATATTCTCGTTTTGGTCGACTGGAACTGAAATCCGAAGTCACGATGGACTGCACGGAGATGTGCCCCGCCCCCCTCTGGGTCCTTACTCTATGGTGACCTGCACCTGGTCCTTCTCAGACTTGTTTACAAAAGTGTTGCTGCCCTATCTTCGGCCAGCTTTTAATGACCTCAGATTGATAAGTCTAATGTGTTCTTCTGTCTTGAAAAATTGCTTCACACACAATGATTCTTCTCAGATCAACCTTATCAAGTCAAATGGTAATGAGGCGGTGTCAAAACCTATTGTTAGGCGGAAATGCCTTATCTTACTTTTGCTATCAGGCAATGTTCAGCCCAACCCTGGCCCCACACTGAATAATATTGGCACTCCTGAAGAGTTCAGAGCCAGGTCAGGTCTTGGTATCATCCACATAAATGTTCGCAGTATGTTACCCAAACTAGATTTTCTAAAAATTTGGATTAAGTCTACTGATGCTGACATTCTTGTGCTGTCTGAAACTTGGCTGAATAAATCTGTTTCAGATAAGGATATCTGTATAACTGGCTATAATGTCTTTCGCTGTGATCGTCCTAAAAAAGGAGGTGTAACAGTCTATATAAAGAACAAATTTCATGTCACACTTCTAGCCTCTCAGTCCATTCCAAAACAATTTGAACTTCTTGCCCTAAATCTCGAATTTTCTAAAAATCAGTCTCTCACCATTATGGGCTGCTACAGACCTCCCTCAGCCTGCAATGAAGCCCTCACCTCACTGTATAATCAGGTTGTCAGTTTAAATACTACTGAGTTGGTTCTAGTGGGTGATTTAAACCATGACTGATTGTCTGCATCTTCTGATGCTCTAAAGTAAATCTGTGATTCTTTAAATCTCACCCAATTAATTGACAGTCCCACACGACCAAACATTAAATGCCCTTCGAGATCAACCTTGCTTGACCTGGCCTGAGTGATCACTGTGCTATAGGTACCGTCAGAAACGTCAAGCTACCTAAATCAAAGCCACATATCCTCATCAAACGAGACTTAAAGCATTTAATGAGCAAGCTTTTATTCATGATCTATCTCATTTTAAGTGGTGCAGGGTCTCTCTTTTTAATGAAGTAGAGTTAGAATGGCAATTTTTTAGGGCTGAAACGATTCATCGAGTTAATCGATTAAATCGATGAGAAAAATGCATCGATTATTTTTTTTTGCCTTGATGCTTCGTTTTATTTTCATACGCTCGGCGATGGCCGGAACCTTTTGTGGTAGAGGTAAAGTTTCCGCACGACCACTGCACTTCACTGTACACACAACAGCGCGGCGCCCATGGATGTATAATAGATGTATAATGGATGTATAATAAGAGCATAACCTCCTCGTGCGCGGTACGGTCCGGTTTGCCGCGCACCCGCATTTCGATGTACGCCGCTCCGCATCTCCCCGTGCGCACTCTGGGCACTCTGCGTGGATTGTGTCTTGTCGCGTACACTCCGTGGACCGCGCCAGAACTCACACCAGGACTAAAGCAGGTCTAAACCAGATCTAAAACCAGGACTAAAACAGATCTAAAACCAGGACTAATCCAGGTCTAAAACTAAACAAGGATTTGCAGGAGTTGGTTGCTACATTTATGTAGTTTTAAAAATCATGACAATATCAAGTAATCCAAAGTATTCAGATTACGTTACTCACTTTAAGTAATTTAATTGATTATGTCACAAACTACATTTTGGGGAATGTAATCTGTAATCTGTAGGGGATTACATTTTAAAAGTCACCTTCTCAACACTGATGCTACAACATCTAAACAGAAAGCCCCGTACATTACATCAAGTGGAAAAGAAACCGCGAGGTGAGTCAACCTTAGCCCAGCGATAATTAAGTTTTTCATGTCCAAAACACGTGTATATGTCAATGCACGTGGTGTGTACTTGTACATGTGCAAAGTAGACGCGACAATAACAAACGATTACTCGATTATTCGAACAAAATAATCGACAGAATAATCGAGTACTGTAATAATCGATAGCTGCAGCCCTACAATTTTTTTATGAGGAGTTTTTAAGCAATCAATAAACTTGCACCCTTGCGTAAATTTAGGGTGAAAGGACGTAAAAATCCCTGGTTCTCATCTGAAATTGGTAACCTCCTCAGGGAAAGGGATGCTGCTTGGGCCACAGCAAGGAAAAATAAGACTGATGCTGATTGGCTATATTATCGTCAACTACGAAATAAATGTACTTCCTTTATTAAGAAAGCAAAGTCAGACTTTTACCTCTCTGAGATCTCAAAAAATCTCAGCAATCCAAAGAAATTCTGGAAGGTAGTGAAGTCAACCTCAGATTCTGAAACAGAAATTGGACTTCCTAACTACTTGGTGAAAGAAGGTGTAAAAATTACAGATAAATCCAAAATGTTAAATTATTTTAATGAGCATTTTATTTCTGCTGGCTTTTTATTTGATTCTTGAGACCCCTTCACTGGGAAGAGTTTAAATTGTGATTCTGAGGCTCTGACCAAGAGCAGTTGCATTTTTAATTTCAGTCCTGTGACTCCCTCAGAGGTTTTCAGAGAGCTAAAACAACTGGACACAAAAAAGGCAGCTGGCCCTGATAAACTGGACCCTCTCTACTTGAAGCTGGCTGCTGATTACATAGCTGAACCACTATCCCATATTTTTAATTTAAGCCTAAAAAGTACGAAAATTCCCAAAGTCTGGAAGTCGGCTTTTGTACTTCCCTTGCTAAAAGGAGGTGATTCCACTGAATTAAATAATTATAGGCCCATCTCCAAACTTTGTGTCCTGGCCAAAATCTTTGAGAAGTTAGTCAGTGACCAATTAAAGGAATTTTTAGACTAATATTTTAACACATTTACAATCAGGTTTTAGAAAGAAACAGTACTGTTACTGCTGCTCTAAAGGTTTTAAATGATCTTATTCAAGCTCTGGATCTTAAGAAATATTGTGTTCCCCTTTTTATTGATTTGTCAAAGGCATTTGACACAGTCAATCACTCTCTTTTAATAGAAAAGTTGAAACAACATGGCATCTCTAACCAAGCCACCACATGGTTTGCTGACTACTTGTCACATAGAACACAGTGTGTCCAAATGGCAGGGTCCACTTCTTATTTCCTTGAGGTGTCAAAAGGAGTGCCTCAAGCCTCAATTTTAGGCCCAATCTTATTTTCTATCTATATTAATAATCTGTGTGTCGACCTATCTAATGCCATGTACCACTTGTATGCAGACGATACGGTACTTTACTGTTGCTCTTCTTCGATCATGCAGGCCTTTGAGTTCTTACAGTCTGCCTTTTCAATTGTTCAGTCTCGTTTGCAGTCACTGAAATTGGTGTTAAATGTTGATAAAACTAAAGTCATGGTATTCTCACATACACGTGAGTTACCAGAGTCAATTCCATTAATACAAACTGCCCAGGGCAAACCCATAGAGTGTGTTAAAAGTTATAAGTACCTTGGCTTTCTATTAGATCAAGACTTGTCTTTCCAGGCACACATCACAAATTTGGTCCGTAAACTGAGGGTAAAGCTTGGATTCTATTACAGAAATAAATCCTGCTTTTCCCTCAGAGCATGTAAAGTACTGATGTCTGCAACCTTCTTACCTTTGTTGGACTATGGTGATGTTCTTTACATGAATGCCTCCTCAAAATGCCTTCAGTCTCTAAATACTGTATATCATTGTGCAATGAGATTTGTTACAGGCTGTAGTCATCTCACTCATCATTATGAGCTGTATTCCACAGCGAAATGGCCCTCTCTGAGTATGCGAAGATATACTCATTGGATGACCCTGACCTATAAGGCTCTTCTTGGCTTTGTCCCATCTTACTTAAGCTCTCTCCTTCAAAGAACAACCAGTCATTATGCTCTTCATTCATGTGACATTTATCATTTGTTCCCCGGGTTAGGACTGAGTTGGGGAAAAGAGCTTTTAGTTATGCTGCCTCTTCCGCATGGAATACTCTACAAACTGAGTTTAAACTGTCAAATTTGATTTCTTTTAGTGCTTTTTGTGCTATCCTAAAAGCAAGCAACGAGAGTCTTATGAACAGTGCTTGTGTTTCTAATTTGTTTTTCTTTTCTCAATTATTGCACTTTTAAATCCCAGACTACCTGTAATATTTAAACCTTTTCTTATGTTTTTTTTTGTTGTTGTTGCTTTTGTATCTGTATATGTATTATTGTTAAACTTGTTATAATTTATAATGACGTGTGCTGCTGACCTCTTGGCCAGATCACCCTTGAAAAAGAGATCTTGATCTCAATGGGTCTTTTATCTGGTTAAATAAAGGTAAATAAATAAAATAAATAAATAAGCATCCAAAAATAGGATGGATCCTATTTTCTGAAATCTACTCACACGTGACGTGCTGCTCCATATGCGCTCCTAGTGCGAGCAGTGGAGCTGCCCTCATTCACTTTCGATGTATTCTAAAAATTACGAGTCCTAAAGTTGCAATTTTTACGCTTGCATAGGGCGAAATATGCGTGCCTAAGCCTGATGGCCTGTTCAGACCTGTCACGGGGTTCTACTCGGGAAATGACGATGGCGTAGTCAGAAGGATGTTTTTTTGTTTTTTTTTCATGTTTTAATGAATAATTGTGTTCCCAAAAGGAAAAGTTTGAAGAGTGCTATGTACAAAACAGTGAAACAAAAGATATTTACAATACATATACATAACAGCAGAAATATGCTTCATAATCTGTAGAGTTAGTTACCTTCCACGTAAAGGTCCAGGTCCAGACTGACTGAGGGAGGGTGAGTGGTCCTCTTTTATACCCCAAGGCTCCTCCCCCAAACCAATTAATACTTTAATATGGGTTTCTACCTTTAAACCCAACTTAATTATGCCAATATAAATCATGAAAAATATAGAAAACCATATTAAACAACATGGCCATGTCACTGCACCTGTAAAGGAACTGGGACAAATAAGATTCATATTTTATTGCCAGCAAAGATATTTTGTAGTGACGTCAGACGCCAGGGTCCCGCGCATGAACGCGGAAATAGGAATTGATCGGAGGGGGCTCTGTTTATGGTTTGACAGTGGGTCTTGCAAACGGGAGATGGATACTGGTTGATGTTGGTTGGAGGACGAAGTTATGGATATGGGTGATTTGACAGCGGACTTGTGTGCACCCAAGACTACTGCAGTGGTGATGGGCGGTAAATATAGCGGGGAACGGAGCGGATGGACGGGAGCGAGAAATGGAGCTGGAACCAGCGCGGAATGAATGAATCCAGGTAAGTAGTAGTAAGGAGCACGGGCTTTTCGGTCGTGCCTAGGCTAGCGCGGGCTTTTCGGGCGTGCCTAGGCTAGCGCGGGCTTTTCGGGCGTGCCTAGGCTAGCGCGGGCTTTTCGGGCGTGCCTAGGCTGGCGCGGGCTTTTCGGGCGTGCCTAGGCTAGCGCGGGCTTTGACGGGGCTACGCTGTGACAAGGCCACCACGTCAAGGCATCCAGTTTACATGCTATGCGGACGCGCGTCTAGGGTAGGCATTTTGGTGGCACATCTTCAGGCATCAGAGCGGTGCGAATCTGGCACTGAGGCAGCGCATCTTGAGCATTCAGGTGTCGGCGCCAGAAGACATGCTTCCAGGGCGTCGGCGTCAGAAGTTGAAAAAGCTGAACTTTTGGCCTGAACGCTCCAGGTTCTCGCTGCACTGACGCCTGAAGACGCAACGCAAAAACGCGTCCACATAGACTTTGCATGTAAAATGGACGCCTTGACGCTGTCTGAAGCAGCCACAAGTGCTCGATTAGTGTGAATAGACCCGTGTGCCTACTGAGTCTCTAACTTTTGAACTCCAGCTTCAAACGAAAATTACTAATAAATAATTGTAAACCTACTGATGTCTCTGCCATTCAGGTATATGAATTTGTGTTACCTAGGGTAGGGTGGTATTTTATGTATTTCCATAACAGCTCTTGAAGTAGCCAAATTATAATTGCAATCTCCTTTGCTGTTGCACAGTTGCACAAAGTACTTTTTCTTGTGAGGGTCTGTCGCCAGGTTGTCTTCATACACATGTTATTGCTTTACCTAGAACGTTCCACAATAATTATATGTTATATTTATGAGACAGAGCCTTCCTTCTCTTCCTCCCTGTTTTTAAGGTTATTCTGAGTTATAATATAGGAAATAACAATGCCGGTGTTTCCAAAAGTTGTCTTAAAATGTTGAATAATGCATCACACACGACAAAAACAAAACCAAGTCGCACAAAAAAATCCTTGAGACTTTGACCTTGACTTTTGGTAGACTGCAGCCCCTTGACACAAACTCATTACCTTCCACAGTGTGATGTAAACAGGTAAACTGGCTATAGAACGCTATATTTCTATTGTTAGGCCAATATAATACTACAAGAATAGCTCCTAACTGTTTGTATACTGTTATGTAAGCAGTGACACCTCCACACACCATAATGCCTTTCCTTGTTGGGTTGTATATTTAAGCTGGCCTGATTGTATGCTCTCCAACAATAGTGCTGTGGGATTTCTCCAGCCTCCTCTCATCTCCTACTCATGTGGACAATGAGTTCCGTGTTGAATTTAATGCATTGTGCTACATACTGTACTCATCTCTGCTCCTCCCCTGCTCCACTGAAGTACATCTATTTTCAGTTGCAGCTGTTGATTAATTGGCTCGAAAGCACAATGTCATTATTAACAGAAGGGGACGACAGTGACCCGCTGGGACCAGGGCTACAGTGGGACTAGCGTTACACTCTGCCAGACTCCAAACACAACCTTGGTGCAGAACAGGAGCGAGCCATCTGGATGCACTGGCCACTAAGCCCCATGTACGCCATAAGAGCTGTCTCTGTACATGAATAACCTACATACATACAGCACGCATGCTCAGTAAGTAATACTGATGAGTTTCTGGTAGTCATATCATCATTTAAGCAGTTCAAATTAAATGAGCCTAAACATGAGAAGTGCCTCTAAGCTTAGTTTAGAATGGTGGATGGAGATTGAAGTCTTATTATTGCAGTTTTGTCTTAATAATGACCACCATGGATTGGTCTGTGTTGTGACAATGAACATGCAGCGAGACCAGATGTTAGTATATTTACTGTGGCCACACCACACATGTTTGCACAATGCTAACAGTGCTGTGCATGTTTACAGTGCCGAGTATACTACCTATTGTTTGTCTGGGCCTCACTTTGTAATTCAGAAGCACGACAAGTTTTCAGAGCAGGATTTTTTTTTTTAAACAAGTGCATATAAGTCTTCTACTGAATAGAATTAAAGGTTCTTCTTTTTGCAAAGTCAGATAATCCCTGGCCTCTATTTTGCTTAAACTAGTAAGTAAAATAGAAATATCTTAAGAAAATATATATTATTGCAAATTTTGGATTCTGCTTATTCATTTATCTGAAATGACAAATCTCCTTTTATTTTATAATTTTATCAACCTTAAGGATAGGGAAAAAAGAAGTGTCCTAAATATTTCTTTGCAATAAAGGAATATAAAACAGTCATGTCAAAACATTATTTCTGAAATAAAACTAAGTGCCATTTGTGATTCATGGTTTGCTGAGCACCTCATCTTCTGTTCGGAAATTATTGCCCATTTTTGTTGGCATTTCACACATTCTCCCACTTGTTCATGCACAGGTACACAGTATATTTGAAGAGTGCAAATGCTTCTTTCCCTTCATGTGACAGTGGAGACAGGAGCAATATTCAGTGTTCTCCTGGATGAGGACTTAAATAACCTTGGGTTTGTTTTGGTACATTTGAGATCACAGAGTGGGCTGCCAACTGTCCCACCTGCAACAAGTCTCAGGTGCAAATGTACGAAAAGCCGCCACATCTGAAGAAAAGCTCAACTTCACTAAAGGACCAGACACTGTAGTTCTGATTTGTGTCCTTTCCTCATTAACTTGACAATAGTATGTTCAATTTGCCACCTATGATAGCAACTTTGAAGGTTACGTTGTGTTACAATCTACCGTATTTTTCGGACTATAAATCGCTCCAGAGTATACGTTTTTTTGGGAAATTTATTTGATAAAATCAGAGACCAAGAACCGACATTTCATCTTGAAAGGCGAGTTATAGAAATACCAATAGAACAGAGAACAACAGGCGGCACATGTGTCTGGTGTCTTCACGTCACATATGGACAGTTATTCAGAAAACTAGAGCATAAACAACATAACAGAATAAGCTTACCGAACTCTCCATCTCACTCCAAATCACTAAATCCAGTGAATTCTTCATCCTCAGTAGAGAAGTAGAGAGTCAAAGCTTTATAACAAGGTAAAGCATCCACATGGAATATCAGCCCATATCGGCAAGATTTTGGCCGATAGCCGATATGTTTCCAAGTGCCAATATTGGCCGATAATATCGGCCAACCGATATATTGGTCGGGCCCTAATTATAATCAACAATAATGGTAATACCATATTTTCCGGACTATAAGCCGCTACATTTTCCCCAGGCTTTGAACCATGCGGCTTTGAGTGCGGAGCGGCTAAATTTAGATTTTTTCTTCCACGGCTAGGGGCGCTCTAACTGGAATTTCAAAAACAAGATAGATGGAGAAGAATATGCTACTTTTTATTTAGCAGATATAACACGCACGACAAATTACTAACTGGTAATTATTTTCAATTCCTCACCCCTTCATCATGAAAAGCACACGAAGGAGTTTGTATGATGCAAGTTTTAAGTTGAAGGCATCGATCTTGCTCCAGGAAGGAAACTGCTGTACAGTAGAGCCCTGCACCCGCGGGACCCAACACAAAACAGCGCGGCGCGGGACCATGGATGTAATAAGAGCATCTGAAAGAACATTCTGAAAAAATCATTCAGAAAGAACATTCTGAAAGATTATTGCGGGCGCGGGCCGTAGCGGGACTGAAGACTGCAGGCGCGGGCGGGAGCGGGATTGTGTCCCGCGCAGACCTCTATCGTGGCGTCAGCGGAGATGATTAAAGTGACTTGTGGTTTCACTGCACAGGAGAAATGAAGGTCAATTACCGGTTCTTTTCTGTTTTTGACCTCGTTTTAATCAGCACAGTTGCTGCCGTGTTAAAAGGCACTGTTCGGAAAGAATCTGTTCAGGTACATAAATGTACATTTACAGTACAAAATCATTCTGTATATGCAGTAAATATCTAATTTTTCAACATAGATATCAGCGGCTTATAGCCCGGTTGCAGCTTGTACAACTTTTTTCTTAATTTTTTTAAAAATAGCGTGGGTGCGGCTTATATATCAGTGCGCTCAATAGTCCGGAAAATACGGTATACACCTTTTTAAACAAATGCCTTGCCTGGGGTCAAATTTCAGTTCAGTAAAGAAAATAAAACTCTCTGCTGTATGTCATTATATCTGAATATCTTACCATCAGTAACAGACACAAAATGGTGTGTCTAATATATAAAACAGCTCAAAAATTGCTCACCTTTGATCTCTAGATTAATCCTCTATACTCTTCTCATTGACATCATGCTTTGGTGTACTGTGTATTGGCCTGAGAATAAGGAATACCCACATGTATTTAGGTGCCAGAGATGCGCTAAGAACTTTGTGATATGGCACTTTTAAAAGAGGAGTGGCCCTTGGAGAGGCCACGGTCTGAAAGAGCAGAGATAACAGTGTAAGAGGAAGCCTGTTTCAAAGAGAGGGAAGAATAAAACACCTGTGTGCAGTGGGATAACCTCTGCTCCTCAGACACTGAATTATTCTAGCATCATGCACTTGTAGACAAACACAGAGGAGAATTCAACGTGTGGTGCTCCAAAAGACGCAGTGTTCATATGCAATTATGTTTGTATTGCCCATACTGCAAGAAGTCCAGCCTCATAGGGATAGATGCCTGTGTATAGTACTGTGCTCAGAAAATTTTGTTGAAGAAGGGCATCTGATGCAGAACATGAATGGTGAAATTAAAAGCAAGTCACCAGAGTTTTTCAAGTCTCAAGTAAGTCTGAAGTCTTTGGCCTCAGGTCTCAAGTCAAAGACAGTCTAAGTTCAAAATTGTGAGTAAATTGTGACCTAGATGTAAACCTGGACTAGACCAGGACTGGAGTGGGACCAGGGGCAATTTTACATTAAACTGGCCCCAAACCAGGACTAAACCAAGTGTAAAAGTGCTTTAAGTATATTCCCAAGTTAATGACCCACAAGTCCAAGTCAAAATTTAAGTCATTTTGAGTTTGAAGTAAATGACCCATGTTAAAACAAAAGTCTTGATGACATAGCACAATGGGGAATGTCATGTTAAATTTAAGCACCGGAAGTATCTCGCTGTCTCTTCTATAGAGAAGAGATCAAGAAGCATCGAGTTTCCTCAAGTCACAGGTCTCCAAGTGGTAATACAGGGTGTGCGCCACGTCACTGGGATTCAAGTCAGAGTCCATTATACCAAGTCAAATCTCAAGTCATTAAAATAGTGACTTGCAAGCCTCTATATGTCACGCCAAACAAGATTCTAGTGCTTTGGTAAGGGAAGAAAGGAAGTAAAGTATAACATGACTACTAGAATTACCTTCTGCTCCAAAAAAAACCCCTGTTGCAATCAATCATTTCACATTGTGTGAAGTTTGCTCTGTTTTAATATTTAGATTTCAAAACAGTCAGAAGTGTTTTTGTTTGAAATCAACAGCATTCAATAGCATTCATTTTCATTACGTTTTCATTCATTTTAAACATCAGAGCTTGTTGACACGAAGCGTTTGATTAGATGATCAAAATGCAGCCCAAATCTTTCATGTGGATCCATAATGATGAAAATACAAAGAGGAACGGCTCCATCCCACTGAGTGGCAATTAATTAGACTCTGCTCAAACATACCAACTGTCCACTCGAAATATAACACCGCAATGAATGGTGATTACCTACACTAGGACTGCAGCTATCGATTATTACAGTCATCGATTATTCTGTTGATTATTTTTCTCGAATAATCGAGTAATTGTTTGTTAATGTCTCGTCTACTTTGCACACGTTAAGTACACACCACGTGCATTGATAGATACACATGTTTTGGACATGAAAAGCGTAATTATCGCTAGGCTAAGGTTGACTTACCTCGCGATTTCTTTTCCACTTGATGTAATGTACGGGTGCTTTCTGTTTAGATGTTGTAGCATCAGTGTTGAGAAGGTGACTTTTAAAATGTATTCCCCTACAGATTACATACCCCAAAATGTAGTTTGTAACGTAATCCATTAAATTACTTAAAGTGAGTAACGTAATCTGAATACTTTGGATTAACTGATATTGTCATGATTTTTAAAACTACATGAATGTAGCAACCGCCTCTTGTTTGGTTTTAGACCTGGATTAGACCTGGTTTTAGATCTGGTTTACGGCTGGTTTAGACCTGGCGTAGACCTGGTTTTAGTCCTGGTGTTAGTTCTGGTTTAAAGGCGCACAGGAAGAAGCGCGGTCCACGCAGCGTACGCGACAAGACACGATCCACACGATCCGTACGGGAGGAGATGAGGGGTGCGCGGCGCATGGGAGGAGATGAGGTGTGCGCGGCGTACGGGAGGAGATGCGGGCGGCGTACCGGAGGAGATGAGGTGTGCGCGGCGTACAGGAGGAGATGAGGTGTACGCTCTTATTATACATCCATGGGCGCCGCGCTGTTTTGTGTACAGTGAAGTGCAGTGGTTGTACGGAAACTTTACCTCTACCGCAGAAGGTTCCAGCCGGCCATCGCCGAGCGCATGAAAATAAAACGAAGCATCGAGGCAAAAAAAATAAATAATAATCGATGCATTTTTCTAATCGATTTACTCGATGAATCGTTTCAGCCCTAACCTACACTACCGTCAACACATACTTCAATGCAAAGAGGCGATAGATATTAACAGTTACTGTAAAAATACATAGGAAACAAATAATAATAATAATAATAATAATAATAATAATAATAATAATAATAATAATAATAATAATAATAATAATGTAAGCAGTATCGGTGCGTTCTCAAAGCTCATAGGATTAAAATTTAACAAATTTCTATGGTAAGTGAAGGATGAATCAAGTTATACGGCTATAAGTGTAGGTCCTGTGGGTGTTAGGTGGTGCAGTGGTCAGCAGTACAACCCCCAGCTCCCTAGTGTCCTCCCTTGTGTAATTGGACTTAGCACATCTTGCCTCCAGTTACAGGTGTTGTTTTTAAATGACTCAGAAATACACAGAAAAACATGCATTCTTATTGAGTGTACTTGCTCTTCACAGATCCAACCTGTAACTTGGACTTGGCAAAGCAACCACCAGAAAAGGTACCTATTAAATTACATATTTGCAATTAATTTAGATAGTTTATATAGCTGTTATCCCTGTCTCCATTTTGACATACATGTTACATTTACTTCAGGAAAACTGAAATGGGCTTCTGGGTTCATATTAGCAAAGAACACATAGTTCTCTTATGGACCACTCACTTCAATTTTTGGCAGTCTCTGTTGAGATAACCTTGGTCAGGCCTGTGAGTGCCTCTCGTTTTCCTTCACAACCCTCACTTCTGCCATTGGCACAGCCGCTCTCCTGCAGCCATGCCAGTACACTCCCTCAAATGTGTTTCCCTCGATGCGCCAGAATGATCAGGGTATTAGATTTTAGCCACAGCGACTGGGGTAATCAGGGGGTGGCCAAGAGTGGACACTGGCAATTTCTGGAAAGGTCACCCTTCTAATGAGGAGCATTAGCCCACTCACAAGCCACAGTCGAGCGAAGCAGTATTTTGTGGGGCTGAGGTGGGAGACAGGCCGAGTTAGGCTCAAGGTGTTTTCTTCCTGCGGGTTAAACTTGGCCTGATTCTCTGAAAGCAGTGGGGCCACCTCCAAACTGGATCATTTCGGATTTTGAGAACCAGCAGGTGATCTGGGTTAAACACACTTTTTCCAAGTTTGCCAAGGCGTTAGTTCTGGTTTTGCTCATAAATCAACTGGTGCTGTGCAGCGTTGTCTTTTTTGTCAACTCACGATAACTAATTTCTGTATTTGCTATTTTTGTACAACACAATTAACTTTTTTATTTGTAAGCTTCTGAAGAGATTTTTTTTTATTTTATTTAAGCCAGTGCTGTGCCATACTGTACAAAACAGTGATGAGGAGACCTTGAGTCAAATGTGTGCTGGGATTGTTTTTGAATTGCACCCTGTTTATCTGTTTCATTTAGCTGCTAGAATAAAAAAGAAAAAGAAACAGACAAGGACAGAGAGTTTCTGCAAAGTAGAATGCATTTTTATCCTGAAAAAAAAAAAAGATTGTTATGTAAATTAGGTAAGGCTGGGCTTATATTATGATGGTCATACATTCACTATAATTGATTTCAGTTAACACAATTGTATTTATTGCCCTAATGTTCTCCCTGTGTTGCAACAAATTCTCAACAGGTACCATGGCTTGGCTTCCTTTATGCCATCCAAAATATGTAGCCTACAGTATTGATACTTTGCCGTAACATCAACCTGGGGGTGTTCCACATGTATCACTATTGGCAGAATGCTCATCAGTTACCATGGTGGCACAATTCACACACTAGCAAA
Organism: Odontamblyopus lacepedii; assembly: GCA_034769755.1. NCBI lineage: Eukaryota > Metazoa > Chordata > Actinopteri > Gobiiformes > Gobiidae > Odontamblyopus > Odontamblyopus lacepedii. The sequence continues at coordinate 13,311,797 of CM068358.1, forward strand.
CAATATAAAAAAAAAAGTTTTAAGATCTATCTGAAAATGCAAGAAAAATAACTATTTAAACAACACATTTTAGGAGCCTATGGTCAATACAAGTGTTCCTGGCCATGTCTGATTTTCAGCAAATAGGTGAGAGTGATTGACTGAAAAAAAAAAAAAGCTAATGCTAGTTAGCTTGAGACTGTAACTTGATGTGTCTGACACAAACGTTCTCACATGTTGTAGATCCAACTCAGTTCTTTATGTTAAAATAAGCACAGAAATCCAAGAGTCCAGAGCAGAGCCTACAATTAGTATTACACACCCAGGGAATGTTGATAACATCAGTTGCAAAGTATAGATATTATATTTGTATTGCCCATAATGAATGAGAGGTTAGTCCAGACACTATGACCACTGCTCTAATGGAAAAAATACAGTAGAATAACATATGGATCTGTTGATAGAGAAGAAAATGCTTTACTTACTATTCCAGTGAATGTTTGTGTAATATAGCATAAAATATCAACAGCTCCACTACATAAAGCTCTGTAGTAGGTTTGGGGAAGTGACAATGACCTTCTGACCCAGTGTTTAATGTCTTATTAGAAGGCTGCTGGTCAGTGTGGCCATGCTCCACTTCATCTTGCCGTTTCCGTTCTTTTGCTGATGTTGCACCCTCCACCTCTGCCTCCTCGTGTGCCACTTTGTGTTGTTAATAATTATGATTTAACGGCCAGTGAAAGTGTTTAGTCTAAAGGACGCTCTCTCAGCAAAATGCATCGCCACTCCTTTTGAGGACCTTTAGCTTCACCATGGTAACAATACACGAGGTTCAATAGTCCCGGTCAGTCTATATACAACAAAATACATTCAGGGTTCAGGACAGCTGCGATTGTTTACTGTTTTGGAGGGGACAAATCAGGGACAATCACTGAAAAGGTGAGCTGTTTGGACCGGTATAATTAACGTCAGGATATTAACGCATTTCACAGACTTGAGTGGCAAAAGGTAGAACTAGCATTGCGGCTGACAGCTCATTACTGCAGCTTCAGTGTGTGGCAATGGGATGGGCACTGCCTGTGTTGTTGTCGGGGTAAACAGCTTGGCCTTCTGCGATACTCCCAGGATTCATTATAAAGAGGAGGAGCTGTCAGGGGCACCGTTCTCCATTACAGACTTAACAGGGAATGCTAACTTGTTGAATGCTATTGATTTGAGGTGGAGACTGCTCATGATCAGAAGGCAGAAGATTAGTTGAGTCAAACCCGCTTAACCACTGGGAATAGACCTTTGAATTCCTCCTCCTATAAAGATCATGCCGGAGCTAAATTAAATCTAATGAAATGTGGTCGATAGGCATTTAACATTGCAAAGAACGCCTATACACATCTCTGACATGCAATTTTTATTACAAATCTAAAAGGAAAATGTTTGTAACGTTATTGATGAAATCTTACTAGAGAAATGTACATGCTGAATGTGTTCATAGATAAGCAGGCTCTGTTTAGGGACACATGGTGGGGCGACCGTCTCAAAAACTGTCATTATGTCCTAAGGCAAGACACTTCGTCCACATTGCGGTGTGTGTGTGTGAGTATTAGTGGTGGTTGGAGGGGCTGATGGTACAGATTGGCTGCCTCATTTCTATCAGTCTACCCCAGGGCAGCTGTGGCTTAGTGTTTTAAGCACCATGGAGTGAATGAATAATGAATGAAATAGATTTTGAGTGTCTGAAAAAGCGCTATACAAGACTAATGCATTATTAATACAAAAAAAAAAAATCTAAATTGAAAATGTAACATTACAGTCCATGCCTTCTTATGTCTGAATATGTTTGAAGAAAAAAAAAGCAGAGCAGAGGTTGGGCAAGTCAACAGGTTCAGGTTTGATGCATATATTTGCAATATAACAGGCATTTACTGGGGGACTCAATTTAATCCACTTTGCTTCATCCCTTTTCCTCAAATTAACCATTGTTCTATCAGTCGCCTTCAGCAAATGTATCTAGGTCAGCTGAAACAAAAGTATTTTTTCCTTGTTTTTCTTGCTTGGATGCAACCTTGAACATTTGCATAATTTTAGCAAGTCTGCCTACACTTTAATTATCTCACAAAAGTCTGTTATTGAACAAGGCAAAGGTGTCTAGACTATAATCCGATTGAAGGAGAAAAAGATTACTTGAGATACTGTTAAATAAATAAGTATGAAATATATGAAATCAGAATCAAAACAGTAAATAGACAGCTAATGCATAGGGCCCAAATCAAAAATAAACCTGGAGTTTTGTTTCATTCACACATGCTTAACACAAAACACAACCCTAAACAAAACACAACTCTATGTATGTTTTTGATGAGATAACAACATTCTAACATGGCTTAAAGCTCTTGGACGATACTGCTTTATAACTGGATGCAGATACAGCAGAACTTAAGAGCTGCTTCCAAATATGTATATCTGTACAAGGGCAAGACCAAATACATGGGAAAGATCTGGTACAGGCGCATTAATTCTAAAACACCTTCACTGACGGTATAAAATCAGATACAGGTATTGAAATGGCCTTTAAGAGCTAAATGATAGAACAAAACGTGCAGTCATATAGAGTAGCCCAGAGTGTCTTTCTTTTATAAGATAGCAATAAAATCCCCTTTGGCTCCTGTGACAAACAACCAGCTGCAATCTCAGCGGGTTCCTAACACTTTTTATAGAACAATTTATATTCACGTAAATGTTATATAAGGCTAATATTCTTCTGAGTGTAAAATTGCACTGTACATGTCCTCTTTTGCAACTGACTTTACACATCTCTGAGGGAATCATCCACTTAAATGCCACTTTCCCCGGGGAATAAGATATACGCATGTGATTTATGATGCTCCGTGTCTTAGCCTGAAGGAAGAGTGACAATTTTCTGCTGTAATTGAAGTAAATGATGTTATTGTGTATTATTATTTATTCCATATTTGAAGCATAAGAAATAAGCTCTGTGAGTGTCAGCGGGATGCACCACTGGAAGCTCTGTTTGTTGCTGATGCGTGTAAACTGTCCGGTAATATTAAGAGCACACTTTAATATAATTGCAAATCAGGATTATGTATATGTAATCATCCAGGGGAAACTTCATTATTTATCACAAAGTTGCAATAGAGAAGGACAGAGGCTGTGACCTTGTGTCATTCACGGGCTCAAACTTATTAGGCAGGACATTACATTGGCTCAACAGTAGCTTCAGATCACGATCGATCAACTACATCGAATCCAGTGAAACGACAATGGGCTGAGGGGAAAGGCTGCTACTGTAAACAAGTTCTAAATAACCCCTGTGTAACATACCTAGACAACTGAGATATTACACAGACATAAGACTGTATGGTATAAAAGGAAGTACTAGTGTTGAATGTTGAAAAGCACATTTAATTGTCTAAAGAAAGAGTGTTTTGAATTATTATTGTGGTATTGATATCAAGTACCAAGTCTATTCCTTAGTATTGAAATCGAGTTTTAAATTTTAGTATCATGACAACACTACTCTCCCATTATATGGAGTTTATTTGTTTACTCGTTTTATGATTCTTGCCAAGATATCTTTTACCAATACTGGCACAGTGTGACAAGGAATCATTGTAGCACAGACCTCATTCCTTCTGTGTTTTAAAAAGTCTAGTTCTGATTGATTGACTTCCACTGACTCTAACTGTATCAATTTAACACATAATTTATTTGTGATGCCACCATGTGTTTACAGCCTAGTCATGATAAGGAGAAAAGCTGGAGATGTTTTGAATTGATTTCTTATTGTTTTATCATTTTTTAATAAATGTGGAAGACTGGGACAAATGTTGCTTTTATTATCGAATGGTTTAGAGCAGTCCTTTGGAAACTGTCTTGTTTATGAAATATATCAAAAGCAGACTGGAGTCAGGATTGTTCTCTTCTAGTGTTCAGAAGGTTCTTATAGTAAATATACTAAAAATCATGTTAGTAGTGATTTACTACAGAGAAGGATTTTTTTTCCAGATTGGAACCTCAAAATAACCAAACAAATAGGGACCCCAATGCAAGACGGAGCTGACATTGGTAATATCTTCAAATTACATGTCATATCTGGTTTAATAGCTTGATTTTTGTTGTGTTATGTGCTGTGAATTTAAATGTATTTACACTATACTGTTTTCAATTAAGAAATAGATAAAATCCTGCATAATAATTGTTTAAACATGAATTTAAATAATCTTGTGACCCCTAGCTCATCCTGAACTTCTCTTTTGAAACCAGTGCATTAGAGAGCTTGAACTTTGAGCTAATAAAAAGGAGACTTCCCTCTTGTTTCCTGTTGAGCTCCAGGGGCAGCCCTGTAATGGCCTGTGCAGAGTCCCTGTGGTGCACCAGAGGCTGAGGTCGGCTCTGCAGGTGAGCATCATTCACCCCTGACACTTCCACTGGCTTTTAACATCCACTTAACATGGCCGCTGCAGGGGCCCCCATTTCAGCCAATGATCAACGCCCATATGCCACAGTCCATTAGCTGATTCTCTGATACACAGAAATATGTCGAGTTTGACCTGCACTGAATACTATCATAATGTTTTTGCTTTCACTCTTGACAGCAGATTTGTTTGACTGGGGAGAGACTACTGTGTAAATAAGTAATGCAGCAAATTGAAAAACTCTATCAAGAATGACAATCCATCTCTGAACAGAAATGGAGGTCTAAGGTACACAATGTACACATTTACACTTCCATCCTCAGACCGCAAATTTAGAAAACAATAGAGATACTCAGAGTATGATAATAGATTAGGGGCTTGAACGATCATGCAAAATATGACTCAGGTCACAGTTCACACTTTAGGGTTGTTCAGTGTGAACAAGGTGTGTTTAGTGTACTTAAGACAAATATTTAAGGCAGTGACTTATCAGGACAGAAGAAGTTACTTGGATGAGTGGCAAAACTCTTTTAAAAAACTTTTTGCCACTTGACAGAATTCAATTTTCTTTTGCAATGGAACCTGCCTGGAATATTGAGAGATTACACAAACAATATGGGTAGTAATAACTCTGAAGTGTCTCTAGTTTTTTTGCCCGTGTTTATCTTGTCAAAGTGCACCCCCTCTATTCCTTTACTAAAGCTACAAACAAAGTTAAAGTCGTGACAGTCACATTGAGCGAAGGTGGTTGGATATGCATTGCACTTAAGACCCCAATACTTTCCTTTGTCAGATAACTGCATCAACATGATAAACAGGCTTCATCTGCTGCTATAGTGTTCATAAGATAAACGCACAACAGTTATGGCCGGGGGAGAGATTTAACATGCACAGATGTTGCCTTTTGAGAGCAGGGCCACACATACTCTAGAAATTAAAGATGATTCTAACAGCTCACCTGCTGTTAGGGTGGAGGGTGATGGTGAGGTCAAACAGCTTAAGTGTGTGGACAAATGTTCAGACATGTGTTAGTACACGTGGGGGAACATTCATTAGAAGATCCTAATGTGCATTTCAGAAGTTGAAATAGCTGGAAGATCAACTGAAAATATCACAAAAGAAAACTCAATTATATCAAACTGGACAAAGGTTTCCAAGAGTGAATATCCTTACCCACTCATTAAAAATGCTTGTGCAGCTCTGACAAGATTTTGAAAGTCACTGCTAGGGGAGTATCTGTTAATAGTTACATCTATTGACTTTACCCCAAGGTGTAAGCTGTTACACCAGATGCCTATTTCTGTAAACAACTAAGGTGTGTTTGGTTTGGTGTAGTTCACTTCTCCTTTCAAAAAGATATTTAAGACACTGACTTTCAGAATCCTGTTAGAACCAAAGAAGCTATTTAGATAAGTGGTGAAATACATCCACGTTATACTTTTGTGAACCTACTACTACTGTGAACCTACCTACTTGTGAATCTACTGTAACTGAGGGATTACATACTGTAGACCATTGAATGTATATGTTTTTATACTGACTACTTTTTGCTTTAATTCAGATGTTGGTTCAGCATGTAGGTTTAGGAATGGTCCTAAGAGATATCCCCATATTTCCATGCAGTTGAAAAATAATGACTCATATCAGCACTATCCACTATATAGTGCAGTCTTCACCAAATGCTGTGATAATCTCATGTATTATTACGATTTAACACTCACAGATCAATCAACATCAAGAAGAATCAAAACATATGACATATTTTGTTCAGTTAATATTTAGATACATTAAATAACATAAATAACATGCATGATGCATTTTCTCTTCTTCTATTAACTTGTTTGGTATCACAAATATGTCACCATCACACTGATCCTACCACTCATCCTATGATCATCTTCACTTCAACTCATTCAGTGTCACAGCTTGCATGACTTGCCAGTGGATTTGGGCGCTAAAGTTGGGCTGTGTTATGGTAGACGGGGATCTTTGAATTTCAGAAAGAGAATTTTGCTGCAGTTCTAAAATACAGATCTTTTGTTGGATTTTTAAAGTGCTGTATCCCAGAGGTTTACAAAGAGTCTCAAGGCTGTCAAACTGTCTGTAACAGAAACCCCTCTTTCCTATTTAAATAACAACTGTGTGTTGGCTATTTGTTCTTTCTAGCGATTGAGGAAGACAAAAACTTTACTTCACCAAAGGAAACATTTGCCTAGAAAATGTGATATAGGTTTACACCACATGGTAAGACAAGAGCTCCTGGGCACCCCTTACATTTACTGTCACTTTTCATTTGTGTTGCATGATGTAAAATGTAGAAGTTTTAAGAATTAAATTAAGTTAAATAAAGTTAAAAAGACACTCTAAGTGAAAGAATAATCAAAGAGTTATGTGTTTTATCCATTTGAGCTTGTATATTCAAGTAAAATATTGCCTGGTGGGTTTGTTTTCCATGATGCACTCAGAGGGAAAGAGATGTCATGTTGTCACACTTACGGCACTCTAAAATGTGACAAGCACAGCAGCCCCAAACACAGCACACCTTAGACATATGACAAAGTCTGTGTTTTTTCTAGCTCAGAAAGAAAACATAGAGCATGAAGCTTGAGCATCACAAAAAACCTGTGCTTTAACGTATTTTATATTAATATTTTGGGGTGGTTGTCCATCCTGTAAACACTGGCTACAGAAACAGCAATGGGAACCTAATGGCCAGTGTACATTGACTACAGGTGTCGGATAAGCGAGGGTCCTCAAAGTCATTCATATCAGTTGTACCCTGCCACACTGTCCGTTGAAGGTCACTGGAGGAAAAAACATCAGACATCTCAGTCCAGAAAAGTGCAGTACTAGGAACAGCAAAAAGAGTGTGCAGAACTCTCAAGCTACCAGGACCACCATGGAAGGTGAGGAATTTTTTTAAAATTTTATTTTATGAATGGATCCAAACTTTGTCCAGTTGACTTCTTTTGCACTGATAAAGTACATTGTGTCCATGCAATATGATGCATGTTACTACTATCTTAGCTATCTCTGCCAACTGTATAGCAAAATATGAATGTGACATATATATATATATATATATATATCAGGTGTGCAGAGGACTGGGCGGCGAACTGCCCCCACAACCCAGCTGGAAAAAGTGGTTGCGATGGATGGATGGATAATGTGGCATGATATGGTTCCAATTCTGTGTATTCTCTGTTGGAAGATTTAACAGCAAAACTGTGGTTTTGCTGGGTGGGTGCAGTCTTCACTGGTCAGGCAGTCTTTCTTACAATATCATTATGTAGTTATCAGATTGAATGTGTTGGAATCACTAACATTGAAAACTTAAATATCATGATATATTTTTCACATTCTGTAGACTCTGTGGTTGGACTCTGACACCATCTACAGCATGTTCATGGCTACTTAACATAGTTACTAGTTACATCCCTAAATGATTGGAAAACTTAGCTGCATTTGTTCAAATACGTTTTCACAAATTACAGAGCACATGTTAACCAGCTTCTAGACTCCACACGACATGAAAGTTACTGCTTCTATTCACATGTTTTCACATCAACTCAGTGTTAGAAATGGTTTTCACATCCTTCAACAGAAGTTATAACGCTTTGAAATCTCTGGGGTCTAGAAGGAAGCCTGGAAAAAAAATTTCATTGAAAATGTGTCACACCAGTGCAGTGTTGACATTAATGCTGTCATTCAAGTGAAGTGGACATAATCTAAAAACATGTATGTGTGAAATGCCAATTCATATTTTATTGAATTATGATGGTAATTCAGAACATAAAGTATCTACAATAAATAGATTATACAGGCACTCATTTGTGACATTTCTCGTGGAGGATCTGCCACCTGCTTTTTTCCTTAGTTATTGTCTAGAATGTTCCACAGTGTAGATTAAATCTGTCTAGCAGGCAGATTACAGCATTACACTACATTACAATTCATATTGTAATGTAGTGTAGATATGTGGAGAGTCGCCCCTATTCACAAAAGGAATTATATTTTTGAGCATTAGAACTTCTGTGCCCCTCCTCACACCGCCACCTTAACGTGGTGAAGGGGTATGATCCCAGGAGCTATGTTGTCTGGGGCTTCATGCCCTTGGTAGGGTCACCCAAGGCAAATAGGTCCTAGGGGATGGGTCAGACGAACAGTGGTTCAGAAGCCCTTATGATGTACACAACAACGAGGCCAGTTACGTTGCCCGGAATGGTGTCACCGGGGCCCCACCCTGGACTCAGGCCTGGGGTGGGTGCTCTATGATGATGAGCGCCTGGTAGCCGGGTCTTCCCCCACGGGGGCCGGCCAGGTACAGCCTGAAGGGCTGCCTTCCCATGGGCTCACCACCCGCAGGAGGATCCATAAGGGGCCGGTGCAAGGAGATCTGGGCGGCAGTCAAAAGCAGGGACCTCAATGAACGGATCTCTGGACATGGAAACCCTCTACTGGAAAAGTTGCGCCGTGTACCTCACAGTGTACCTTTAATATCTCCCATGCAGGTCTGATTTTACACACACATCAATAGTTGCTATGACCTCAAACACCCTCACAACAGATGAAATATGCCTTGACACAATCTTTATAGGAATCCACTTGCCTACAAAATCGACTACACATTCGTCCTTTATTTTCGCCAAGCTGCTGCCAAGATTAAGTGCTAATCTATTATTCACTTGGCCCGTCAGTGGTCATAATGTTATGCTTCATTGGTACATGTGTGAAAATGTTGTGAAGTGTTTACATAACTCAATACAGTGTTGTTCCAGTGTATGTGGTGTAGCATGAATCATTTGTGAACTGGTCAGAATCGATTACTTTCCACTTTGACAGCGGGCGATAAAATGATGCAGGAACATGAAAGCTGTATGTTGTGCCGATGAGGAGAAAAGGCCAAAGGCTCCCTCCTCTGCATCCCGGAGGAAGATGAGACATGCTGAAGACACTTAAAGCACACCAGAATAGCTTAGTCTACTGTATGTTAGATCTACTATAAAAAGCAGCTACAGTAATTCACTCTGTGTTAGAGACTCAATGCATAGACTGCCTTATCAACATACACTATAGGCCCATTAATTAGGCTACTTAAAAACTAAAATGCTGCAGAATACAGAAAGTGAGGTATTGTTCAAAAGGGGAATGGAAAAGCAATAAAAAAAGAACAAAAAATATATACTTTTTTCCAGCAATATGTTGCAATATGTCATTTTCACGCTTTCTCCCACCTATATTACGCTTTGGGCCATGTTATAATGCTGTTACACACGTGTGTAACACTTTATTATTAGTTTTCAACAACCACCTTTTACCTTTTGTTCAGAAGAGATTGACAGTTCCAGGGCTAAACTCCAGATAATTCTAGTGAAGGTGAATGGAGTTTAAAAATACAGTGAAGCACTTCCTGCATTACCACATGGCATCAAGTGTTTTCTGTTTGAGAGGATAAGTCAGCCTAAATATGCAGTATTTGTTGGTTAAGCATGTGTGGATGAAACAAAACGGAACTATGGGGATGTTTTTGACGAGGAAACAACATAAATCAGAAAATGGCGTAAAATGGGGCCTTTAAATACATGTCCCACATTTGGTACGTTGTCATCTGGCCACCCTAGTGTTAAATTACCTATTGATGATGTAGGGTGGCTCAGGCCTGAAGCTGACTGTACAATTTTTCTGTGAAGAATTGAAATTGTACGACAACAAACAAACACAGTGGGCAATGGTTCACATGATCAGTCTTGCAACCAAAGTTTTTCTGAGCAAATATTAGACTCTTGGCTTCATGTTGTAAAGTCACCTAAGTTGTATTGATTATTTTCAGCTAGCACTACATATTACAGACTAAACAGTGCATCAGTCTGTAGGTGCATGTCCCACATATGGAAGTTATGGTCATTCATTCATACAAGAATGTCAATAGTAAAGCCCAAGGTTAGCGATCTGTAAGACTGAATCAAAAAGTAACAGTAAGTGAAAATTTCTTCCTGTCCTTTTTTGAATTCCATTGTACTTCATTACCAAAGAACAGATATTTTTATTTCAACAGATTTCAAATCATCAGAATCTAGACTTTTTCAATTATACTTTGATGATTGACAAACCACTGTGTAACTGATTTGCAAATAATGAGAGTTAACTGAAAAGAGACAGAAATATCATTGTCATTGTTGCATAAAGTGACATTTTACCTCTAGCCACATGGGATTAGTAAACAAATTAGTTGATTAATCAGTGCCGATCTGTGGGGGAGCTTCAGGAGTGCCAATTTATTTGTTATGTTACGCCACTCCAGATGAGACTACATTTTGAACACACTTTTCACACAGCAGAGTGTTGTTGTGGTTAAAAGTGGTTTTGATATGGGAAATATATGCACATAATATCATAGGTTACAGTCAGTATCCTCCCTTTGAGGTTAAGGAACTCCCAGACGCTTGACACACACAGGAACATTTTTCACGTACAAACTTCTATAGAGCTAGATAAAAAGGCTTGAATGCGGTGTGATCCTTTCCCTAGAATCTGTTGATGTAGAGTTCTTCAAAGCCTCGCTGGGAGAACATAGGGTCTTAGCTTCTCCTATAGAATATGAAAGCGTTGCTGTTTGTGTTAGCATTTGAGGCGCTGTCAATGCTACACTCCCCAGACAAGTGTCTAGCTCTTCTGGGCTGCTAGCTGTCCCACTGCTAATCTCCCTCCGACGCTCCATACACCTGCTCCCCATTTCCCAAGCCAAACCACTCTGTCTGTGCAATAGTTTTCAGTGCAGTGGTCATCATCTTCTTTTATCGTAGATTGCTGTCCGCCTTTGACCTGCTCTGCCCTTCAAAGCCTTGCATTTTAAGTCGCCCACAGGCCCCATTATTCCAACCAACACCAATTTATTCGCTATGAGCTATCTATAACTAACCTACTGAGCTTTTGTTTACATGATGCAATGTGTAAGGAGTGAATATTATGCTAAATTGACTTTGGCTTTTAACCATAACCTCATCAAAAAAGAATTCCATTGTATTTTGAATCATTAATTCTTGTTTTAGTAATCCTCTGAAGCTTAGAGAATATGCGGTTTGAATTTTCCCAGGATTGTTGCATCACAGATAGAAACCCTGCACCATTTTAAAGTCCATAAACAACTGCCAGACTCACTAAAAGCAATTACTTTAAGTGGTTAAATTGCAATCATTAAAACTGTGTGAAAAATTGTTTGTGAACCAGTAGAATACGTTATACGTTCTACTAACTGATCTGACAGGCTCAGCCATGTTCAGTTGTAGTTTATGTCATTATGTCTCACAATAAATAGAAAATTCAAATAGCAAAATCATTGAAGATACAGTAAGTTTGGCCAACTGTAACTAAGTAGATGACAAGTTGTCGAAAGTCCAACTCCAAACTTTCAGTGATAAATAGGTACAAAATGGTGGAACATCCCTGCTACTCCTATATACTCCCTGTTTAGTTTGATGCACTCTATATTTCCTTGGCCCTGAAATGTCCTCACCTGCCTTGTGTCCTCCTGGGCTACAGACTTGTGCCAACCTTTATCGACCCGTCTAACGTCTACACCCTCCTCTCTCAGCAGCACCCTGTTCTTGCACTGGGCTTTCACAGGTCTCACAGCACCCACAGCACCTGGTTGTCATTCCTAATTCATATCAAGTCCCAACAGTGTCACCTAAAAACACTGCCCCCTGAAACACTGACACGAGAATCCTTTTCCTCCCTGTGTCCTTATTGACAAACTAGAGCACAACCATCAGTCACAGTTAGTTAGTTTTTAGGAAGTTAACTTAAAGGTAAAAACCCTCAAATGAGTTGTAGAGTAAAGTATGTATGGTGGCCTTTGAGCTAGAGTTTTGTCAGTAAATTAAAAACATGCTTCAGTGCTTTTGCTTGCCAATGTGTTTTTCAATCATTCAATTTTTTCACGACTTGTCTAAGGGTTGGTGTCTGCAAGTTGAGGTGGAATCAGAGAACTCTGCACTCTCCTTGAGCAAATTATAAAACAATAACAATTATAAAGAAAAAGTGTATAATGAAAACTGCATCACACATTTTTTCTTTCACATTTAAAAAGTTGCAAATATATTTGTTTGGTAATTTCCAATTCAGTCATAATGAAGCAAGTCTGTCCTTTGCTATTGTCTTGTTACTTCGAGTGCTTTTCCCCCAGCACTTGAGTTATATTGAGTTTGTTATGAAGGGTCCTCCTGTGAAACACGTGCCTGGAAGGACAAGTCATCATTGCTCTGAATCAGCCCATAAATTAAAGACGACAAATAAGGTTAACATACCTCCCACCCAATATAAGTCTTGGATTAGTCCTTATTTGTTAATGTTTTATCTATACCTCTATACCTTGCTGTTGGCTGCGTTAGCAAAATACACTTGTATATCCAAGGATCCAAATTGAGGAAAAGGACTTTTGCCATACAATTAACAATTCAAAGCAAAATATTATACTTCTTGAATGGTCAACCCGGCTCAAAATGGCAACATGTAACAGGAAGCCCAAAGACATAGGCTTGGCTGATTTACAAACTTTTGCATCTGCTCTTTGTGTACATTTCTGTGCATCACTCCAAAAATAGTGTGCGTGCAAAACAATATTTGAAATACACAGATGGTACATAATACTTTGTTTACACTTGTTTATGCTCTGTTAATACATGGATCTTTTTCTTCTGCTTCTACAGTCTAATAATAGTATAATTTGTTATACCATCCAGTCTAATTAAATGATCTTAAAGGTACAGTATTTTTTTCTTTACTTGTCTCCATGGCGATGTTATTGCTAATCTATGTCTATATCGAACCTGTCCATTGAAAAAATGCAAAACTGCCCATCAGAAACGTTACATATTGGAACATGACAACTTCCTTCTGCAACATCACTTAACACACATTTTCCATTTTCAACATGTATTTTGTCTGGCATTCAACAGCATCCATTGTAAAGCCATTGCTGTTTTGGGCTTGACTTGTGGGATAATAGGTATATAGGTATATATGAGGCAGTCCATTTAACGGCTGATATCATCTGTGCCCGGGGACAGTGCACCCTTATTCTATAACTGACCTTGGAAAGCTAATGTACGTCAACACAGCAACAACAGGACGCTCTGCCTCAGCTGTTTGCTTTCAACTCTCACATACACTACACTCTTAACATCAATTTTCTGTGTATTTTGCCCATGGGATGAAATATCGATTCTTGGGGCGTTACATCAGGCTCCCCGTCCCAAGGTTAAAAATAAAAAAGGGATTAGCTCCTTTAGGCCACATGAATGATAAGAGCGTTATTTGTTGTTTGTCTTATCAGTATTCTAAACATTTGTTCCATTTTGCTTCACAATAATGAGTTACTGGTTTTATGAATAAAATATACCATGCCCTTTCATATCACCAACTTTGTCCCAAACCAGTTATTATTTTTAATGACAGTGTGCAGTTTTGTCCCAGGAATCTAACGGCCAAAGTCATGTGACCAGAGGTGAGCTCAAGCAACCCCATATACTATGTCCTTTTGAGCCACTTCCCATAAAAACCATAACTGAGTGCAATTATATTGAGACCATATATCAAAACGTGCTGCGCAGATCAATAAAAGTGACATATGCGTATAATAGCAGTAGACGAGTGCTAGAGATGGCCACACCTTTTATACTGAGATTCATTAAGCCATTAATGAGGCATTTTACTACACGTCATCTCACTGATGATTGATGACATTTTATTTATCCAGACGGCGACCTCTCAGATCGCATCATGAACTTGGTTTACCACGGTCACAAGATACAGTGAAACCAGAGGCAGACAGAGGAGCATGTGCAATGAGCCCACCATGAAGCCCAAATCATTTATTGTAATTAGTTTTTTGAACATTCCAAAATATGTTATATATTATTTGTATATATATTTTTTTATTTTATTATTGACTTGTTGACCAATGTACATTTTCGTAGCATATGTCGTCTTTGTGTTACCGTGAAAAGCGCTATATAAAACCGATGTATTATTATTATTATTATTATTATTATTATATGCACCCATTGTTATTTTAAAAATGTATTAAACCTACCATCTGTAAATAAATTATCATCATTATTATTACTATTATTAATCTGTAAAAAATAAACTCAATTTTACAACATATAAACCATGATAGAGTCACATCAGCCCATTTGAGATTATAATATGTTTAATGCAGCTTTGGCACTTTTGTTTACATTTTACAGAAACAAAACTTAACATGGTTCATTTACATAAACTGTAAATTTTGGGAAAAACAAAAAAAACAAAACTGCTCTTTATTTGTGGACCTTATTGGACTAAAGAACACGACTCAGTGGATTATGTTTGTTCTTTCTGTGACAGAGGGATGTTCTGCTAATGGTGGGTCTGTTCTGTGCATATATCGCGTTGGAGATGGTTCATGTTTTCAGAAGTCGTACTTATGCAGGTCATACCAGTGCAGATTGTACGTGTGCAGGTTTAGTGCAGTTCTTTATTTAACATTTCACTCACTTTATTTATGATGGTCACTATTTCTTTTGGCTACTGTTGTGACGAAAAGTGTAGTCGACTAATCATGCCCATTCCTAATACTCAGTGTAATGCAGATGACTGTATTGCAATCTTCCGTATATGTTTATGTAGCACATTTGAAAAAAATATCTTGGCTGTTTTACTATTTTTGGTATATGCTTGCGAGCCACCAATTAAAGCTTGTCAAACTGCATGCAGCTCGCGAGCAATATCACTGATTTAAACCATAAACTGTATATACAATGATGTAGCCCACTAGGCACCGCACTCCAAATAGGAAGTGATCATGGGCGAGATCTGGATCCATCAACTCTAGTTAACGATCTATTAAATGTATTTTGTCTGTAAATCAAGATGTGAACATTAATAACAGACCAGTGATCCTCCCGCTTTCGCCAAGGATGCTCCTGCTAGCGTAGCAACAGGTTGGATTGAACTAGCGCCTAATTGGCTCTTTGGTTGCTATGAAACTTGCTGTTGGATAACTGCAAGCTCCGATGAGCATCATTTGGCTGGAGCCGAACATGATGGGTGACACCCCCACAGTCCATCTTCTTCATTCTATGCATTATATTTATCTATCTTGTGTTTTACAATTACACATTTTAAGGATCAAAAATGCCTTTAAAAACATGATTTCTGAGCTGGTGTGTCCACAGATCTGACCCAAAGAAAGTGGCATAACCTCCACCCCCAAAACAGTGCTATACTGCACTTTTAAATGTCTATAATCTAGTCGTTCTGTCTGGCATAATATATCTTTATGTTCTTTTTATGAACTTTTCTATGTTCTGTGCAAAAAACGCCCATTTTGTTCTGTACACTTCACACCAGAAGACTGGAGTTACCATCATACAAAACTACAGCTAAAAAAACAAGCAGAGAAATTAAGTCTATTTTAGCTGGCCCAAAATATCCCAACGCTGTAATCAAACTGAATAAGACTAATCTGTGTGAAATTAGACACATTTATTCAAAGGTATCAGATAGTATAAAGTATTCAGCCTGCAGCCATTTTGATAATTCATAGAAAGAGGCTAAAGGATTTAATGTATTATGTTTAACTGATAATGAATATACAAGATAGTGTAATAAGAGCTTTTTAGGCTGTGATTATTTCTTCGGCTAGATTGGCATGTAATAGCTCATTTTTGTGTGATTTCTAGTCATTTTCAGAGTCTGTTATAAAAGGTCCAAGCTTCAATGAGTCCATGTAAGGTGAACACGGGGAGGATTTGAGAATTGGCCAGGACTGACATTGGCTCAGTTTTACCGGGTTCATCAGTGGGGCACTCTGACAACGCTGACATTTGATCTCTGCTCACCTGATAGGGCAAACCCATTGGACACAGTGTAGTCACGTCCAACCATCAGGACTGCTGCTAGTTGGATCAGAAACCACATACAAGAAGGTGAAATTGATTGTTCATTTGCAGGGCTAAAGCTCAGCAAATGCCAAAAAATCTCCACAGTGAGCCAGGAGTTAGTGTTCCCGCATGCCAACGCACTGGAGCTGATGGGGTAAAATGACATGGCACGAAAATGGAGATGGTATCGGACTACATTGGCAGATGTTATTCATTACACAAATTGTCTGTACTTATCCACATTTTGGATCAATATGGCAGGGCAGCTTCACTCATGGAAAAAGTGAAAACATGCCAGCGTGCAATGGTAGCACAAAACAACAATGTTAGCTTTTGTGTCTTATCTATCGAAGATGCAATAGTAAATATGGGGGGATGTGTCTGCCACCTGCTTGTCTGGAGATGTTGACAACCTTAGAATCTTCCACAGTATGGCATTAAAGGGCCCACACTATTTTCTGATCTGTGTTTTCTTCATTAAAACATACCTGGAGTTGTGTTTTGTTTCTTTAACAAATGTTTAACATGGAAACCCCTCAATATTGAGGCAAGACAAGGCAAGCCAAGTTTATTTGTATAGCACAATTCGTACACAAAACAATTTAAAGTGGTTTACTGAATAAGAAATACATTAAAATCACAATGCAGACAAATCAAAACATGAATAATCATTGTAAAATGAGAGAGAGAGAGAGAGAAACTGAGAGAGAGAGACTGAGAGAGAGACTGAGAGACTGAGAGAGAGAGATACTGAGAGACTAACATGTCAGAGATTTACTTTGGTGCTATGCTATGGAGAGACTTGTAGACAAACAGAGCCGCTTTAAAGTTTATTCTCTGAGCCACAGGAAGCCAGTGCATTTATTATTATATTTAGAAAATACCACAGTTTTTGGGTTGGTCGTATAATTTTATTTTGTTGTATTTTTCTGCCGCACCTTAAAGGCCGGTCCGTGAAAATATTGTCTGACATTAAACCGGTCTGTGGCACAAAAATGGTTGGAGACTGCAGGTCTAACCTACTGGAGACAAACACATATACGTCTCTCCAAGTCTGCTTTAGACAATATATCTTGGATTTTTGCTATGTTTTAGATGGTAAAAAGCTGTAGATGTTATTGATTTGATGCAGCTGTTAAAGTTCAAGTCTGAATCCATTATTACCCCTAAATTTCCAGCCTGATTTGAAGGTTTTAGAGAGAGAGACACTGGAGGTAACTGCTGACACTGTCTCTTTGTTTCTGTGGGCCAAAGACTATGATTTCTGTCTTGTGTGACTTTAGCTGGAGAAAGTTGTTTTGCATCCACACACTGATCTGTTGGATGCTGTGGCAGAGTGAGTCCACTGGTCCATAGTCTCCTGCTGCAGTGAGACATAGATCTGAGTATCGTCTGCGTAGTTGTGGTAGGACATATTATTGCTGCGTATTAACTGGCCTAATGGCAACATGTAGAGACTGAACAAAAGGGGGGCCAGGATCGACCCTTGGGACACCTCACAGGTCAGGGCCATGTGATCTGAGACATTGTTTCCAGTTTCAACAAAATACTACCTGTCTTCTAGATAGGACCACTTTAGTGCAGTACCAGAGATGGCCACCCAGTCCTCTATTCTCTGTAAGAGGATCCCATGATTGACCGTGTCTGAGACTTTTCCTGCATCAGTGTTCAGGCAGATGTCATTTGTCACCTTGATCAGAACAGTCTCAGTGCTGTGGTGGGCTCTAAAACCTGACTGGAAAACATCAAAGAAGATGTTCATTTGGAGAAAGTTAGTAAGCTGTTGGTAAAAAGCTTTTTCAAGGACTTTGCCAAAAAACGGCAGATTTGAAATGGGTTGGAAATTGTTCAGTATTGACTGCTCTTCCTTAGGAGCTTAATGAAAGCAGTTTTCAAAGCTCTTGGAAATGTTCCTGATTGAAGTGACATGTTAACTATGTGAGTGAGTGGTGAAAGCAAAGTGTTGAGGATGAACTTTAGAAATCTAGTGGATAGCACATTGAGACAGCATATGGATGAACTCAGACTGGAGACGATCTCTAAGACAGTTTTGTCAGTTACAGGAGCAGAGTGACTCAGCTCTAAGTGTCTCTGTGGCTCTGTAATTGTTATTTGCGTTGTGGAATTGATGGCATTTTTGATGCCCTGAACCTTGTCATTAAAGAGCACTGCAAACTCATTGCACTTAGATGTGGAAATTCTTTCTAACAGCGGTGCAGTTGGAGGGTTTGTTAATCTGTTCAATGTTGCAATCATGACACTAGAGTTGTTAATGCAATTTCCAATAAGGCCAACTTCCTCAGAAAACACTTGTGATGTCACTCCATACACCTTCACAAGAATCATTTGAATGATTTAAGCCCAAGAATTGTCATTCTCTACTGAATAAAAAGTAAAAATTAGCTGTTAATTGAAAACTACCACTACATGGCATCAGAAGGTGGAACAGAGCATTTTGTGCATTTTGTGTGGATGAAACAAAACACAACTCCATATATGTTTTTGAGGAGGCAGCTTATAAGATGGTCTAAAGCTCACAATAGTCAATTTTGGTGTAATATAGGACCTTTAAATATATGTGATGTAAAGCAGGTGACGCAAGGCCAAGTTACAGGCGAGATGATAAAGATATGAATATACATTTCATGCCATACTGTTAACATTCAAAGCAAAGCAATAACATCACAGAGACTGACCTCCACCAGAAAAAAAGCACCTTTAAGATCCACCAAGTGAATATTTCCACTATGAAAACTGTTTCAACCTTGGCTAATTCCCAGTCTTGCCCTGTTTAATATTTGAGGAACCATCCAAATGTTTCCTTTTTTTAACTTGTGAGGTATTTCATTGTGCTGGCATCTAATTATCATTTCCAAATATAGGTCCAGTGTAAGGCTCAGTGGGTGCATAGTGATTTATGTGTTCCTACATGAGCTCAACAACCAGTGGGTTTTTGGGGTAGAGGCAGCAAGAGTGCCATTTTGGCTCCATGCATTATAAATGACGCTTTTATGCTTTCATCAATACATGTATGGAGTCTGTACATCTATCAGCTTTACAGGGACTGTGTGTACGAAGGGAGTCTGGGTGCAAGACTTAATATTTCATTTATGTCTTCAGTTGGTTGGGAAGACAATGTTCCCAAAGCTAGAACATGAAGTATGTTAAAGCTTAGTTACATACAGGAAGGAATACAATTATGAAATCAGTTTGATATAGGATTAATCATTTGTTGAAGTCATGATAACCTGTTTGTCCTTTGGAATCAAGTTATTCTACCAAGTCAATCCTTTAAATACACGTTTAATATACCCAAGTCCAGTGGGTAGTACTCACATAGATAGTACTCAATCTAAAAAAGTAAATATCACAAAGAATCCATAAACAAAGCATTGTTTATGTAAGTCTTAGGAGAGAGAGGTTAAACTGTCATGGTTTGAGTGTGGTTGAGGACCCCAAAGCAGAGACAGAGGCGCAGGTAGATGTTTAACAGGTTTATTGCCGGGATTGAAGGATGTGGTGATGGAAACAGGCTGGAGACATAGACGGAGGGAAGACACTGGGGTAGACTCACGGGTAAACAGACTGGACGACAAGCAGGATGAGGACAAGGACGTGGACATGGACAAGCAGGACGACGACGTGGACGTGGACAAGCAGGACGAGGACGTAGACAAGGAATAGAGGAGGAATGAACTGACAAAGAACAAAGGATAAGGACAGAACTAAATAGTGGGGCTGATTAGACAATTAGCTGCAGGTGAACCACCGAGCAGGTGATCCACACTGCAGCATTAGCCCAGCCACGCCCCCGAGAGGAGCAGACAGACACAGAAGGGAGGGGGAACACACAACAAACACCAAACCCTGACATAAACAGGTTCAAACAGGAGGGTGCCCATTAGTGAACTCTGTTGTTTCATATGCGTCACTAAAATAAACTAATGTGATTGCACTGGCTCGAGGTGTGACGTAGGTGATCAGACTGATATCCCTCTATAAAAGAATACTGAGATATATCATTCTGGCCTTGCTGTATTGAAAATGATCACAGTAAATGACATTGAAAAATAAAAATGTATCACTTTCCCAGCTGTGTAAACTTTAGTTGGCTCTATGATGTAACTGTCTGAAAGTGCGTTCACTAATCAGAATAGTGTTTTTCAAGGAAAATTTCTGAATGTCTTGATCACAAAGCTTTTACATGACATGGCTGGAGGATCTGTGGGCGATTGACAATCTGAAGAACCAGAGCGTTGTTTGATCACACCAATGTCTAAAATCAAAAGAGGCATTGGGGACATTTACACATTCATTCATGGCAACACAAACTGTGGTGACTTTACTGCAGACTAGTTCTTTTAAACTGTTTTTCTTTTCCAATTTTGTATTATCTTTTTCAAACTTTGACTTTCAAATGTGAAGAAAGTAATTCACAATACACAGTTTATGTACTTTGAATCAATAGGTTAGCATTGCCTAAGGTTACTATAGCCAAAGCTTTTATATCACACAAACTTTCATATCATGTTGTTTAAAATTTACTTTTAAGAGAAAATATTTTGATATTTGAATCCAAGCCTTTTACTTGTTTGTGCCTGAACTGTATGTATTAAATCATTTAAACAGATTGATGTTTTCACATGTTACTTTGGTGTAGGAGACACACTGCTCTCAGCTGATTGTAGAAGTTGGGAGCCCTCATCATAAGTAATGGAGTTATGACCACATCACGTCCTGGGCCTGCAGGGTGAGCCCCTCTAATCCAGCCAGTCGATACTGAGGATCAGGTCTGCTCTTTCTTCTCTCTGGCCTTTTGACAGAGACTGATTGATCAGCCGGCTCTTGCCATTTGCCAAAATGGATGATGGTGAAAAGAGCTGCAGTCAGGGCTCTGTGCCTCACAGAGACTGACCTTCAGGCAGAGGTGTCCACAGGCCAGACTGGCTCCAGAGACAGGCTGCAGACTTCAGCACAGCACACACACTGCACTCTACATGTCTGCTATCACTTTGGGTGAACTTAGTGTATGTTGGGTAGTTTGGTTATTCTCAGAGAGTTTGCGTCACGGACTAGGTAAATATTCAAAACATAACAGGACCCAATATATAGGATTTGAATGCTCTGACAATCTGTGGTACCGTTTGTCTGGATCATTTATGACTTCTATGTCTGAAATGAAATAACTGAATCACATGAATAAGAAAAGAACTGAAAAGGCAGCCTATGCGGTTCATAAATCTAAAAGCACTTTTATTTAGTAGCCCTTCTCCTGCCCTTACTTATCTATGCACATAATATACGGTCTCTGTGTATACAGAAGGTCTAAAGACTGATGCAACTCTGAGCCCATAGATTCAGCCTTGTGTCTTTGGTCAGGCTGATGTTTTCTTCTCATGTTTCTCTTTGTTTTATGGAGCGACTTAAAGGCAAACATTCAGAATAATTGGTCCTCCAGGGACAGGTGACAGCGCTGGCTCACACTGACTCACGCTCTTCTCTCAGGTCTAAGGTGGGGTCCAGCTGGGAATAACTCCCATGATGCAGCTGTTGTACTCCAAGTTGTGTGATGTAACTGGCCTTCATGTGGAAGTCTGAAGATAAGGGCCTGAGCAGATCAATTCTTTCTGCCTTCATCAGCTCTTTGCTTTGAACTTCCTGCTGTCTGCTCACTCATTAGAATCAATAGTGCTTAAAACCCAACATGGCCTGAACATAACTAGTTACAAAGGTAAGGCAGAAGTTTTATAATTTGATCATCTCAAAATGACATAATTTCAGATGGAGGGCATGGGCCTGTGTGTTATATTATATTATGTTATGCTGCAAAGAGTGACGTTATCTATCTGATGTTTATGCAGTTCTAAGTTGTTTTTTGTTTAGTTTTGGTTTCTTTTACCTTGACAATACCCTGAAATACATGCATTTGTAATATGACTGCTGAGTGCTTGCTTTGTCCACATAATAATCGAGACAAGCAGATGGAGGGCCCTCCATCAGAAATGTTGCATAGAGCATCACTATCTGTTGGGTGAAATTGAAAATATTTCAACCTGTTTAACCAAGAATCACATTAGTCTTGGCACACTTTTCACTAATAACAAAGTCAAAAAACCATGATAATATTGGTATTTGAACAAGAAAATGTACTTATAAAGCAAACATTAGTGGTGTAATTCCTAGCTAAAATTTCAATATAATCAGCTTTCCAGAGATCAAGATTTGTAATCATTTTTAAAATAGGTTATTGAATTGGTTTTGTTCCACACTGTGCTTCTGTAATTGCCTCGCTAAGGATTTTGAACTTGGCCCATTCTGGTTGCATCCGTGCCTTGAGGTTTAATTGTGAAACTGTCGGCTCAATAACTCTAATAACTAAATCCAGATTGCCCTCTTTTATCAAGGATCTCCTGCTTTATGGAATAGACTAAATGGAATTCAATTGATTCTCTGACAATTAAGCAGAGAGACAGCAGAAGTTTGTTAATTGAATCATTAATTACAGCCAAGTACAGTAATAATGGCAGATTTACTGTTATAGCACTATTTGAGGCAGGGAGGGAGCAATTTTGTACCTGTTTGTATGGCCCCATCAAGACAAGCCGCCATGCTTGTGAGTGTGTCACAGCAGTACTGTCATTCTGCGCAATTATCTCTGTGACAGGAAAACAATAATTAAACCAGCAGCGATGCCTACGGGCAGACGGCGCTGGCGGATGCTTTGTTGTAACTTCGCTCCTCTTCCCCCATTCACAAACACACTTGTTGTAAATCCTGAGAGTCGGCATGGCACTCTGAATGTCAAGCCATGTTTAGTCTCACTGTGTTGAATCAATGTGATGAAACATGAGGAAGAAAATTTGTTTAGCTTCACAAGTTGATGTTGAAAATGTCACATCCAACCTGGGCAGCGAAAGTAGCTGTGTAAAGTCTACCGTGTCGAAATAAGGAGGGACAGCAAAATGGACACATGGGAATGATTTTTCTCTAATTAATGGTACATCTGCATATTTGTGGATTTCAACTTCCTGATATTCACCCCATTTTGACCACTGACATTTCAAAAGGTAGGATATTTTGTTTTTAATTGTTCATTGCTACATGTCCACAGGCTCTGAAATCCATGGACTAGTTGTTTTTATGTTCTGCAGTGTGATTTCACACTTTCAGATGAGGTCATGAGGCAGCATCACAAGAGATGGAAAACTGGTAACGCTTTAAATTCAAGTTTTTTAGTAAAGGCATTTAATAAGCCTTGGTCATTGTTTTTTAACCATGTTTAAACTTTTGATTGGAATAAACTCAGTTAGGCATGCATGCAGATTTATGAGCTAGACACAATGATATGCAAATCTTAAAAATAAAAAAAACCTCACTAGCCCCCTCTAAATTTTTTATTTTGCACTATTCTATCTCAAATTTGAAGTAATAACAAAGTATTCAAACATTGAATTATTTCATGTTTTGTTTTTGAGGGGAGGACTAAGCAGGGAGCGGCTGTGTGGTGGGAGCATGGGGAGTGCTGCAGAGAACCTCCTGGTTCTTAGGGCTTATGGGAGGACGTGTGATCGCATAGAACCAAAAGGACAGTTTGAAAAGTGTTAGTCATTGATTGTAAAATCACGCAACCATGACGGAATGATTCAGAAAACCAAAATCTAGAAGAAAAAGCTGTATTTTGCATGTAACATGATGACACACCACACCAAAATGTTTTATAATCTATTTATGACAGACAGTGAATTAGTATAAGGGGCTCTATTGGAGTATGAGCAGTGATCATTTTGCAAATTCCATAAGGGTCTCGACCTCCAGGTTGAGAACAATTTGTCTAATGTAATGCAAAACACCAAGACACAAAATCAAGCAGCAAACTAAAATGTTATAGGCTTGCACAAGCAGTAGTTATGCCATAAATAGCAGTGGTGGTGATGGCGTGCACTAGAACATACATTTTATTTGATGATTTGTTATGTTTTTAGTTAATAAAGTATTGGCCATATGGAGGACTGTTTGGCTAATTAATTTATGTTAAAAAGATTACGGCATTTTGTTTAGTAAAACCTTAAAACCCTGATCTGATCACGGGAGGGGCTAAGGGCCCCTCATTAATCTCATTCTCTCTTGTGAGTTCATGGGCAACCACCTGTTCCACGAAAGTAGACCTGGGCTTTCTGGATCAACTGCTGTGAATCAGCACCACACAATACTTAAAGAGATTACTCAAACTACATGAAGTTTTCATTAAACCCTAAATTGACATTCATGATGTCTAGTTGCTGCACAGATGGAAAGATAATGGTACACTGAAATGGGCAACTGTAATAATTATAGTATATAATCGAGTCCTGGAAGGGTCTCGCCAGAAATTTTTGGGTCTCTGGGGAGATAAAGTTAAGTGAGCTGAAAATTATCTTCAAACAAACAGGATAGTGAACATTGTGTGACCTGTGTGTGAGAAAGTTCTCAGGGATGTCTTCTGGGGACATGAGGAGACGAGTTGCCACAAACACCGTTCATTTTCAGCTGGTTCATACACCCCAAGTCTGTAACAAAGCGAAGAATCAGCATTAGTGCACAGGACTATCACAGGACTGAACTTAATGGCTTCACAGAGGATTGAACGTCTTACCAAATTCAGAAGACATCTGGCTTCCCCTTTGTCCTTCCCCTACCTCTCAAACTCACGCCTGTACATGGATGGACATCTTTTCCCACTCCTGCACTGCTCTGGTCATGACCGCAGGCCCTCCTGCTGTTGCCTCAAGAGGTTCAGGACTATAGCATTCTGAGGGACACCAAAAAACAAACACACTTTAGTGTTCACTGGTCAAGGTTTTTCTGCTAGAAATGCAAAAAGGGAGTAATACTTACAGTGATTTTATTTGGAAGAGGGCTCTCCAGCTCTGCTGGCAGTGCCCTCTTCCAAATCGGGGTACCTGTTGAAAAGACATATTTAGCTTTATTTTCCTCACTTTGCCAGTCAGTTTACTTTGGTTGGAAATGTGCCATACAAAAAGTTTACCCTGATTGGTCGAGACTCTTTATTTTGGCAAGAGACTCCATCACAAAAGCAGTAACCACAATGAAATGCAGAGTGACTGTAAAGTGCGCACACACACGACTGAGCTCAGCTCACAAATGACAGTAGCTTGTGTGTGCTGTGCAAGAACACATGAGAGTGGAAATAGGAATATGGGTGACTGCTTATAACTGATTAAGTAGGCTATTAGACATATGTGATGTGCATAATATCCACACTGGACAGTTAGACAACACCAATTTAAAACTTACATTTAAAACTCTTCATTGTTCAAGTAAACTGATGTACATTTTTTACAGACCATTTGTATGTATGTGGACCAGCATCACAGTGCACTGTAAATGAAGAAATCATTAAAACATTTTATAACAATTCTTAGCCCAGTTCCTCTACAGAGGTGTATGTAATAATGGTAATGCTTCAAAATAAGATTCCCATTTAAACTGATTTTTGAGGTGTAGCTACTGAGACATCTTTCAGTATTTTTACTTTCAATTATTCTATTATTGCAGGAATTATTTTTTAGCAATAAAAACATCTGTAATGAATAAATGCTAGGTGGTTGTGTTTAATGTTCATACCATGAAACCAGGTAAAGCAATAACATCTCCATGGAGACAAGCAGGTAGTGGACCCTCCACCAGAAGAGTTGAGCAGTGCACTGATTCATGTATTTCTGTAATCACACAAAACTTCACCCAGCACAGGAAGCACTAAATGTCAAATCATACTGAGTTTCATTGTAGAAAATCAAAGTGATGCAACACTGGACAGAAAGTCTGTTTTGCCTCAGAGTTAATGTCAGATCAGGTGCATGTCCCGACTTCTCCCTCACCTCCAACTCCTGTTGCACATTTGTCAGAGCTGTCGGCCAAAATGGTGTGTTTGCTTCCCCGCTGAGGATGGATAAGCAGAGGGCTCATGACATCTGCTGCTGCCCTTTTCCAGAAACATGGCGTCGCCCTCAGACAGGAGCTCCGTGCAGGTTCTGGAGTGCGCCGAGGCCAGTGTTTGGTGCCCACTCATCCTTCAGGATTAGTGTTTTAAAGTGTGACCCAGTGGCACGGCGATGATGAGAACACTGCCCCCTCTCTCCTCGTCAAGGCAACGCGCGCCAGAAATCACTCCAGCTAGACCTCTTATGCCAAGAAATGTGCGGATATGTGGTGGCTGAGTGTCCTTGGGTTTCAGGAAAAAGTAGGTGCAAAATTAGGACAGTTTCCATGGTGATAAACTATTGAAAACTGAATGTCATTGAAACCCATGAATAGTTAATGAATGTAAGTTATGCGTAAGAATTTTTTTAAACAATAGCAAAGAGACCACGGTCACAACTGGAAATTATATGATACATGGACATTATTGGACATGGATTAAAACATTGAACTAAACTCCTTAAAGTAGATTCTTGTTATTTTACCAAACTTACCAAAAGATCTAGATATGTTGCATTGTTTTTAAGAAAATAATATTCCTTTTATACACAAAAACACCTAGTTATACCAACAAATGTGCTACTTATTTTATTTTTTACTTAATTCATAGTCTATGGTTTGTTTTCTCTGCATGGAACAGATCAAATCCAGCCTAATTTACATAATTGATGCTATTAACATGTATTTGTAGTCACTTGTTAACAAGAGCACTCTGGAGCTCTTGGTTTCTCGCTTGTGAGTATTAGCAACATTAGCATAACAAGTCCCTGTTTTGAAACAGAGAGGCAGTGTTGTCAGGGAAGCTAAATAAGTTACAAGTAATTTGGCTAATTTATCCAAACAAGTGAAACTCAGGGGGAGTTTGACATGTTTGGATAAATTAGCATGGGCATGTTAAGTAGCAAGTGAAAAACTATGTCTATGTGTGTGTGCATGATCGTTTGTGATGGCTGTGAGTAGATCTGAGCTGTGAGGCTGTGTTACATATGTTTTTGAACTAAAGGAAAACTAAAATAAAGTACACTGCATATCAGGTATACACATATTGGGTCATAATGTTTTGCTGGATCAGTGTACACAACATGTGCGGGTTTACGTATCAGCCATGCTTTTTATTTGTGATTCTCCTGAGTTTACACTTGGGACTAATTGTACAGTATATGAAACCTTGTCAAACAATTTGATTTAGCAAATACATTAACTATAATAGGTTAGGTTTTATTTCATTAAGTTCTATTAAAAGAAATTGTTGGACCCTTTGCTCTTATTATTTGATGGGATAAGCTTTTATAAAGGAAAGGATCATTTTAACATACCTTCAATAAAATATTAGAAGTGATAACTTTACAGAAGAGCAGTAACGCCAGATAGAATAGCTACAGTTTTGGGTCATGGTTTGGGCAGAAACTTTTCGTCTCACAGGCAGACCTATTCACTAGACTGAGGCCTGTCTGTCCTTGATTATGTCCACAAAGTGTTCACAGGAGCAGCGCTTTACAAATAGCACTTTGCAAACATGGTCACAAGCTCCAGTTGATTTAGGCTGTTCTGCCCACAGCTGATGACCTCTCCCCAAAGGAGCCTTTTATAATTAGAGCTTTGTGATGTGAGCTGTAATTTGAGCATGAGAAACACAGGACAGTGCTTTTCACCATCTCTGCTTCGTACTCTGAACATCTGAATAGCGATCCCCACATCAGAGCAGACTTGTGACCTTTCATATAGGAGGCTGAAAGTGTAGGCGGATATTCTAAATGATGAATTGGATGCGGCCTCACTTTGCATGACCTTGCATACAAATATGTGGGAGAGTGAATGTGCCTGGGATTGCATTTAGTATTCGTGATCATAAAAGGCATGGATATTGTTATGTCACATGTCGACACAAAGCAGTTTGACTACTTTTCAGTTCTAATGTACTATGCGCTTATGTGTGTTGTTTAGGATGAAGGGCATGCTGTTGTCTTTGCTTCTCCTGCACTCTGCGTAACCTTCTCTGCATGGCCGGTGGAGCCCAGCTGGTGATGGCTGGGAGGTGCACACAGCTGTGCCGGAGCGGCCTACAAGGCACTTGTTCAGGGAGCTGAATACGATTAGCCTATGAGTCTGTGAGTTCCCTGAAATGGGGCTGCCAAGGCCAAAGAGCTTCCTGTGTGAGCTGCTGCTGTGCCTCTGCTCTGGCGTGGAGGGGAATAGGCGAGATAGTGTGCTTTTTTAAACAACACTTCAAAGGACCAGTGAAGCCCCCAGACTCATTTCCACTACTTGTTTACTGACAACTGAGGAGTGGAGCCCCCTGCCAGCACACTCCTCTATAATTACTTTTGTTTTTATCTGTTTCACTCTTCTCCTTTTTCACTCATTAAAGAGACCTCCAGTATAGATTCAGTTTTGGGGACTTATAATAGCTGAAATCACATTAAATATGCATTAGATTAGCTGTGTTGGCCAAAACTGGGCAGTGAACTGTATCATGTATCAACCAAATGGGGTACCAAATAATCACATTTTCCCCCCAAAAGTTGAACACAATACAGTTTATGTTATTAGCTGCACTGATCCAATCCATTAGCTACTTGATTCAAAATCCTCTTGGCTGACGTTAAAAACACAGGGGAGCATTCACAAGAGGAATCAATTTTGAGATCTGCATGAAACATAAACATAGCTGGTGTGTTTTGTTGCTTACTCTTATCATTAGTTTTCAATATTGTTCACTCTAAATATCCAAATAAAAGTGTCCAAAAGCAGAGAAATCTCTATTTCCTCTCCTGCAGCCCTGATCCACTCAGGCGCTCATGCAGGGCGGGGGTAGAGAGAGACTCTTCTAATGAGCGTCTGGTGGCGTCTCGGCCGTAGTCGTGACTTGTTTGTTCTTCTATTATTCCCAGTCACGTCGATCCACCATGGATGCTCCAGTGAGGGCACGCAGAGGGTGCATGTGTGTGAGGCTCTGTCAGGGAGAGCTAATTGGATCCAGGCGAATTGACCTCAGATCCTTCTCCCATTTCAACTGTGACCTAATCCCTCCTACAGCGGCGCTGACATGTATTTAAATGCAGCACGTCCACATATAACGCTCACGATGACTTAAAGTTTGCTCTCAAGGGGCTGCTGTGATGTGAGACTGCTGGGGCTGGTAGCACTTTGTCACAAAAAAGAAGATTTTAAGGAAACTTACTGAAGCTGCTGGCAGCCTGACATCATGTGATTGATAAATGATCAGGATCAATCAACATGGCAACCATCAGCTCTATTTCAACATCACTCCCATTTGCATGCAAACTACAGGAAGGAAATATAGTACAATAATTTGATTACCTTACCTTGTTTTTAGGTGAAGAAGCAATTGTCTGACACAAACACAACACCATATAATTCTATACCTAACAATTTCATAATCATAGTTGTATTACTTATGTTAGCATCATGTCACACAGGACATACACTGTAGCTATCCACAACAATGCTGTGTCCACTGTTCACTGACATTTGACCCATCCATATTCCATTGTGCTCGATTCCAAATTTAAAATTGTATTTGTAAAATGAACCAAAATCACAGTATCATTGGCTTATCTTGAACACAAGTTTTAGTGATTGAATCAAACTCCTCAGACATGTTTTGAGGAAATTTAAATTCTGACATTGTGAAATCCCCATGGATTCTTCTTTGGTTCACCAGGAGGATTCCACACTCATTTGCACAAGTATGTGTTTAGATCTTTGAGAGTATCCAAGGGGAGAGAATGTGATTATTGCATTTATCCTCGCATGATTAACACCCAGTTGAAGGAGTCATTCAAAGGAACAGTGTTGTTTGAAAGTGTTGAATTTATCTGATCCTAAATTTTCACACGTGTCTGTTTCATGGACAATTTGAGTCAGTGTGTGTTAAAATGAAAATAAATCACTAAATAGGCCATATCCCAAAATCTTGTGCATCTCACAGTCTCTTCTCGCACAAAGCAGTTGTTTTCAGTTGTCTCATTGTTTGGTTGCCGAGGGGCAGTAAACATGAAGCGTCTCCGGTGAGTTGGCGTGATGCAGAGTAGGTGAACTTGCTCAGAGGACGTACGCAGCTTGTCAACATTTTGTAGAGACATGATCAATATGGAGCCAAAGCCCCCCTTCACCCCCTCCACCCCACCCCCCATTTCCCCACTACTTCAGCTTTTCCGTCTGAATTCTGACAAGACTGGCAGAAACTCCCTTTTATGCAGTAAAATGAGCCCACTGTGCCAGGGTCTCAAACTGTGTCAGGAAGAATGATAGAGTTACAGAAGGGAGGATTTCTTTTTTATTTTTAACTTTTATTTGATGTGTTAAAGTTCATGGTACATTCCACTTTCTTGTATAAATCAGTTAATATGATTTCTGCTATAACTTTAAAGGTGCTTGTAACTTTTTTCTTATGAAAGATCCACCATTTATTGCCTTGTCTGGAAAGTCCCACATGTATGACCTAAACCTTGCACTCATCAACTGCATGTTGGAAAATATGCATTCTTAGTGTGAGCAGGGTTGCCTCTCCACCAATCTGACCTATGACTTGGCCTGGTGATGTCACTTGCTTCTCTCTATGAAGAGAGATATGCTTAAAGTCATAAAGTGGAACATTGGTGGGGGCGTCAGTTGCTAATAGTGTGATTGATCCATCATTGAGCTGAGGAATGGTGGTTCAAATCCCGCTCTCGACATAAACACACAGTCAGATCCACTGACCTGGGTGGTGGTGCGATTCCAGCTCCCATGGATAAATGTTTGTTGTGTCCTTGGGCAAGACACTTAACCCACCTTGCCCCTAGGAGTATGAGAGTTTGTGTGAGTGGGTGAGTGGTTCCTTGATACAAAGCGCTTTGAATGCCTTCAGTGGGGAAATGCTTTGTTTAGTGCACCTTTAAAACACACATTTGAAAACATAGTGACAATGGAAAACTCATTAGTATTGCAAAACCATTTTTCACATTTCAGAATTGTAAATGTTTATTTTGCTATGTTCCTCTACATTCTAGAGTGAAACCACCAGTGCTGTTGTTTTGCATGAAAAGCCATTGTTCTCTCAAGTGTTGAGTCAAATGGACCTCATTAACAAAGGGCTCCATATAATTTAATTTAAATGCTGAAAAGCCCATATTAGTTTTCCAATCTATAGCAACAGCAGCCGTGCTACGCTCCGACATTAAATCAAACAAACAGGGCCCAGCCAATGATTACGGCTGCTGCTGTTGTTCAATCATTACAGAGAACTTTTCTGCCTCCTGGCTCAATCTGTCTCTGTAGAGCTCAGTGGAGAAATTGCCACACTCAATATAAAGATTTATTTATAAAGACTTGAGAACCTTAGCCACAAGTCGCTAATGGGAATGGGTAAATAGAGGTTGGCAGCACTCAGACTTCACTCTTTCACAGTATTGTCATGTTATTAAGTGCTAAATTGCTTCCTAAACAAAGAATATTACAGGAATCACAAAGATCAAAGAGCTGCCCAACAACCGTCAATGGTTCTTTGCTTTTGAAAAGACATTTGTTTGTATCTGGAAAGTTTAGTCAGTAATGGCAAATAAAAACTGGTATGCAGAAATCAGGATATGAAGAATATCTCAATGAAGACATTATTTAGACAGTGTGTGTTTGGAATGTTCCACAGTAGGGAATTAAACTGTATCTTGCATTAATCAATAAGCAAAAAACAAAAAAACAAAAAAAAAACACATGTGGCCTTGCTGTGAATAGTGTAATCTCTGCTCAGATCTGGTCTGCTGGTGGCTGTAACTGCCCATCCCAATGTGTTGATAGATATGTTTAATAAGGCTATAATGTGGAACATATCAAGAAAAACAAAAACATCTCCATATAGACAAGCAGGTGGCAAACCCTTCATCAGAAAAGCTGTACCTTTAAAGAACTAGTCATGGATAAGTAGTGTTCAATAAAATGTAGAAAAGCTATTGGGTCTAAGACCCATTTACTGGTATTAATAAGTCATAGAGTTATACATGAAAAAGAGGTCTCCCAAACAGTCTCTGAAGAGTATTTGTGATTTTAAAATCTTTGACTGTATCAGCACAACCACATACTGTTTCTCTCACCACTCCACCAGCGGAGAGCGATTTTACTCCCTGTTACCAAAGCAGGTCTGTCCAGTGCACTCGGCCTCCGCTAAGTGCTCATCTAGAGTCTGTTGCTCGGATTGCCCTTGAATGCTCCCCCTGGCCAGTTGTGGTGAAATGACTGCCTCCCTGCGGGACAAACAGCCTCTTTGAAAACACAAAAAGCACAATGACTAATCAATGTCTACAGCTCCCGTGTGACACCCAAACCAGCACAGTAGGCTGCGTCACATTTCACCCCAAAGGCTTCCTGCAAAAACTCCCTCTCCGCATGTATTCTTGTTTTGTTTTTAATTGATTATTTGCTGACCATAGTCTCAGGTTTTCACATTGCCAGGAAAGCTATGTGTTTTTGGCTTTTTTGGCTTTTTTTGCTTTTCAACTTTTCTAAAAGAGACTCTGGTAATTAAAGAAATACAAAACGTAAGGTATTATGGTAAACTGATTAGGCAAATTTAGGTAGTTGTGTTGTAATTTTAAGAATGTGACTAGAAATGTACTTTACAAATTTTTGGGAATACTATATTATATGATTTTTGTCCCATTTTGGGGGCAAAATCCATCTATGCCAGTGCATATATATTGTATAAGTAGATCTTGAGGTCAAAATATGTGTCATCTGCGTGTTGTCTACATCTAATTATAAAGTGTTTCTTGCCCAAGAATCAGGAAGTGTATGGTTAGCATGCTAGTTGTTAGCTTTACAGCTAAACTCTTATCTGGTCTCTAAAAGTATTGAAAAGTGCTTATAAACTGGACAACTGCAAACCATTTAAAGATGATTATTTTGTCATGTTTTTAAAACTAAAATTGGATACAGGGTCTTTAATGCATGTGCCAGTTTTAATTGAAACAAGATTAACAAAATGTGTACTTATTTTTTATGACTTTTTTCTTACTCTGACATTTGATAATTGCTGTTTATATGCATTTTTCAGCTTGTAAAGACTATGATTAAAAATGCCATTATTGGGCTTAACTTGGCATTTTCCAGCACTAAACATCCTTGAGTTTCCTGAGGTTTCAGGTGCAGTATTGACCTGCTCTTTATTTATAATGATATTAATTAAAGTAAGGCAGCTAATGATACTTGCACTCTCTTCTATAATGAGCTGTCATTAGGGCAGGGAAATTCATTTGGTGTATCCTGGAGAATCTGGCACATTTCTCTGTAATTTATGATCAATTTTGAAGTAAATCCGGAGAATCGATAATGATCATAATTTGATAAAAGCACTATTGAAGAGTACATTATTAAAACAAAAAGATCAAACCTAAAAGGCCAGGGGGATTGATGGTTAGGATGAATTTCTCAAACACTTAGTGAATACTTTGATTACTTGTGACTGAGAACCTTGTTTATGAGCACAAATCATCTATTGTAGTTCCAAGTAAAATAAAGCTCAGATTAAAGTCTAATAAAACCTCAGACAGAGCAGAGCCTACAGTTAGCATCACACCCCAGGGAATGTTAATGACTTCAAAGTATCAGTATTGTCCCTTTCAAGACACCCAAAGCTGTGCACATGATTCGTATGAGCCTGTGGATGTGGAGCGTCCCCTCTACTGCTGCTTGCATCAGTCTGTTGGCTTACCTGCGTCTGACAGTTATAGCTCCGCCTCCAGTGCAGAAGAGACACGGCGCTGAACCATCTGATCGTATCACACAATCTGCTGACACCCGCTTTCACTCAGAGCGCCTCCGACTGACAGCATCCACACACGGCGCCAACAGCTACATGTCAGCACCTGGACACTAGTTTATTAAGGTAACTAAGAGCCCGAGCACAGCCTGTCTCATGCATTTGTGAGCTCAGGTGACATTTGGGTCAGGCTCTGGACAAATAGTGTGGAGAGTTTATTCGATCGCTGCAGTGGGACCTATCAAAACCTTGGGCAATCCCACACCAGGAGCTGTGGCCTGCTAGGAGGATATAGGTTTGTTGTTTTTTTTGTTTTTTTTTAAAATATTGATATGGTCTGACTATTTCCCCTGCTTGTCTCTTGGAGATATTTTTGCTTTGCCAAGATTGTTCCATTGGATGGCATTAAAGTCATCTATATTGCACTGATTTAATTATTATTAATGTTTTGTTTTATTGCTTAAAAGTACGCTGAAAAGCATGCATTGGAACTTGCTTGTTCGCAGATCTGACCTGTAACTTCCCTGGTGGTGTCACATACTTGTATTTACAGAGACAGATAAGTTTAATGCCATACTGTGAAACATATCAGTGCATTACATAAAGTGTAGAGGAGTAGAGAAAGAAAATAAATGCAGAATTGAGCCTCTAAGGCGGCCCAAAGAGGAAAAAAGAGGCCACTATTTTTCGCTACTAACTGCCACTTAACTAACGCAAAACCATGATAAATAGGGCACTTTAACTTACAATCCAAGAATCACAATGCATAGAAAGGTATATTATTATATTACTATATAATTATATAATCACTTCTGCTGAGGAATGATGGGATGTCAGCTTTGTCATAATGTTTTTCAAAAATCTACATTTTCAACTACAGACCTTGAAGTATGATTATTCTGGGTGCGTTTAATATTTTATCATTTGACGTGTGTGCCTTAGGAATTGCATTGTGGCTACGGTTCTGCTTGTCAAGCACCATCTGCACATTTCATCTAGCCTGGGATTCATTTGGAATGCTAATATTGAGCCATAGAGCAGGTAATGAGGCTTAAATACCACCATTTTATGACTTTGGGGGCAGACTTGGCATTGGACCTTCTTAGATTGTGTGTGTGTTCTCTTTTATTTCTCTCTATCCCACCCTAAAAGTAAATAGGCCTAATAGCTCTTCAATTCTTGGTGGTGCCTACCAGCAGATGGCAGCTCCATGTGAGGCTTAACTAATCACAAACATGTAAATAATGCAGGGCACTCTGGCTGGGAGGTTGTATCAGAAAAGCATGAAGAGAAGACCAAGCCTTTTAGCCACATTACATAACTCCTTTTTCAGTGGTCGTACTTGGGTGACTTACATATTTATGTAGGTCATTTTTGCACTGGAGTAATCAAGACCTTATGTTTGTTCATGAATATTAACATGGATTCTGATGAAGGAATGTGGCCCTCGGCAGCTCTGATGACACAGTGCGAGAGCTTTTAAAGATAATCATTTTAGTATCATTTCTTCTGACCCAACTGAGTGAGACAATGTGTTCCTCTTGACACAAACCACAACCTTTTGAAGGTTCTTGAAGCTCACTGACTTTTATCTTAACACATTCTTTCAAGTCATTTGTTCCTCTTCAAGTGATATGCTGCTGATTAAAAGCCAGATGGATCCACCCAGAAATGAAGTTTAATATGATATAATAATAAGTTTAATTTTTCATTTTTCAGGCCATCTGCTTGTCTCCATGTAGACATTATTGCTTTGCCTGGAATGTTCCATGTTATAGACAGATGATAGATTCGTTTAATGC
Source organism: Odontamblyopus lacepedii (assembly GCA_034769755.1). Classification (NCBI taxonomy): domain Eukaryota; kingdom Metazoa; phylum Chordata; class Actinopteri; order Gobiiformes; family Gobiidae; genus Odontamblyopus; species Odontamblyopus lacepedii. The sequence goes on from CM068358.1 coordinate 13,347,669, forward strand.
CACACTGTGGAATGATTTAAACAAAGCAATAACATAGCAACGGACATGAGCAGGTAGTGGACCCGGCAACAGAAAGTTTACCTTTAGTTAGTTTACCTTTAAACCCTTGAAATGTTTTAGCGCAATGTTTACATTGACATTTTTTTCCTAGAAGGCAAATATTGATTCTTTTTGTCTAACCACAGAGATGAATTCAGAAGCTTGTTACTTTCTGGGAGACGAAGCCACTGATTCTTATTATTAAAGAGTAGGCAAAGTTGGCCGGATATGTCTTAGTTAGCTTCAGAATTCTGCTGCTACTTTAGAAAAAAAAAAGAAGAAAATGCATTCCAGAGAGTGTCAAAATGTAGATCTTGATATATTCATACTTAAATACTGAAATTGTGATATTAAAAATATGTTAATACATGATCTAATATATATATATATATATATATATATATATATATATATATATATATATATATATATATATATATATATATATATATATATATATATATATATATATATATATATATATATTTTTAAATGCTGCTAGTTTTCTTTTCTTGAGATTAAAGCAAAAGGTGGAAGCCACACAAGGGGAGCTGCTTCAGTATAGTATTGCTGAACATATTAACCTTCAAAACCCTAACCAGTGCAAAACACACAAATATCACCTTTAGAGCTGTCAGGCATAACAGGAAGTTTGACTGTCTGTGCTGTTTGTCCATCTCTCCCTTGGGCTAAAATCACTGTCTTTTCACTCAGCCCAAAGGTTGTTGTTATGTTGGTTGTATTGTGTACATTTGCGAAAAAGTCGAGTTATGGAAGGCTCTGGAAAAGTGAAAAGAGTGGCAATGACCTCTGTGGGTAAACACCTTTTGAGATGCTGTTTTGGTTCAAGGACTGCACACTGATGGAGGCCAAACAACTTCTTTGAAATAGAAGCACACTGCTTTTGTTCACAATGTGGAAAAATATGTGGCACCTTTCTTCACTGAGACCTGTTAAGAAGTGGATTAGATTTTAGGGGCAAAAAAATCTAAAATAGAATGATTTACAAAACCAAATGTGCCAGGCTAACCATTCATTAAAGAAATACAAAGTGTTCTCCGTGCCCATCGTAGACATGTATCATATATATACAATTGTGTGTACGTAAAGGTAATTTGCTATTGTGTGTTACTTCACCAGTAAGAGATTTGTGTGTTTGTAAATTATGTAAGGTCTATAACAGTGGTACTGTGCCCCAAAGCAGGTTTTAAGTTTGATTCTTGTTGCCCTGCAGCTGACTCTGGATTTGACAAGTTGCCCCATTTTTTGGTCTAGTTAGTACTTGGATGCAGACCTACTTAGAATAACCAGGTGCCACAGTGCACCAGCAGTTCCTAATGCTCTAGTGCATTCTGTGGTTGTGTCCTTAGGCAAGAGCCTTCACCCATGCTGCCTCATTTGAATGCATTCCTGTGTCAGTGAGCGATGGTGGTGGAAGGGGCTGATTTCACAAAATGGCAGCCTTGATTCCATCAACCTACCCCAGGCCAGCTGTGGCTACAGTAGAAATGTGCCACCACAGAGTAAATGGACAAAGAAAGTGCCTTACCAAAGGACAAAACAGCATTATGGGCCTTGAGTGAAGATTGAACCAGTGACCTTTTGCTCTCAAAGCAAACACTTAACACTGTCACCCCCAGATCAAACTACAGTAACCTCTGAAACATATTATGCAGATGGCAGCCTTTTGAGTCTGCGGGCCAGGCTCACTGAGCTGACATGGTTGCTATTAACATATCTGAAAGCCTTAAATGCTGCAAACTGTTGTTCTTCTCTTATGGCCTTGACCCCTTATGTAAATGAGTGTTTTCTACCAAGTGTATAACACATAGTTTCCGGTTCAAATGGATGTACTCTGACACTTTTACTGCTTTAACATAGGTGTTTGGAGAACATTGCAGCAAGCTGTTAGACAAGGTAATTCAGCACAAACACAATGCTGTCTACAGTGGATGTTTCTTGAATCTCTTCTCAAAGCTGACAGAGGCTACAGACATCCAGCAGTGTTTACAAACCTGAGCCAAAAGTTTCTGTCGGGGAAATATTAATAATGCATAAATGTGTAAACTTACATGAAACCTGTCTCAACCCGAGCACAAACTAACCAGGAGTCGAGAGTTTGCTGACTCCGCTAGTACATTAGATCTACGCTCTCTGCATAGCAACACACTGCACTGCCAGCACTAAGTATGGGAGTGAGAGTATTTGACTGCATCCCAAATAATCAAATGAGAATACTGGATTGTATTTTCTCCACTAAACAGTAATCTATGAGGATTTTTTTTTTGTTGGTTGATGAATGCCAGTCATTTGCCCTTAGTGAAGCAAAAAAAAGTGTTAATATACTATAAAAATCTTGCTGACAACAATGTTAATCATTTGAATAATTATTGTGACCATGAGGGTAGTTGGTTATTAAGCACTTAAATTTATTTCGACCATTGTCATGAGGGCAAAGTCTGATAGATGCCCAAATGTGAAATTTAATCCTGCACTTCACCATTGACAGAACTACAGTGTGTCAGAGCTGCTAATGGGTACTCTGCTCAGAGTCAGGAAGCAGTATGTCTCATATGAAGAGGCCCTTTTGTCTTAGGAAGAGATTTATTTAAAAAGCACACAAACAGTGAGCCTAAAGCACAGGGCCTTGGGCTACACAAGGTCTGCATTTGAATAGATTACAAGGTAATACAGATCCTGGATGTATGAGAGAAAATACTGTCTGTCTCATGTCAGCTCATTCATGGAGAAATATGACAGCTATAAATAATTATTATACAGCCTTCACCATTCTACATATTAAAGAGATAGGGATTCTGCATGTCAATGGGACTTTAATGGTTAAATAAAGGTCAATAAACAAATAAGACATAACAATGTACGTATTTCTTTTACATAAAATACTATTGTAGCCACAGCTGCCCTAGGGAGCCCCTAGACGATGGAAGGGGCTCCTAAACTGCAGCCCCTCCTGCCACGGCCACATCATTCCTGTAAACATGTATACCTATACAAATATATACAAATACCTATACCTATACAAATATAGGCAAGTGTCTTGCCTAAGAACACAGCAACAGTATTTGAATCGATTCACTGACCTTCAGGTTGGGAGGCCACTACTCTAACCTCTGAGCCACCATAACTAAAAAGGTGGCAGTTGGCTACTATTTGATTGAAAAAAGGACAAGAAAAAACACATTTCTCAAATAAAATCACTGATAGTGGTAAGGACAGTGGATGTGTTTTATTGGGTAAATACGTGAATGGCCAACTTTTCTAAAAATATAATATTTTATTGTCCCAGCAAGGAGTTGCCTGCATTGAAAGGAGTTGCCTGCATTTGACCCAGTCTTTTGTGCACTTGGAACAAACAAAACAAGATGACATGGAAACAAATACTGTTTTTGTTGCAGCATTACAAAAAAATAAAATCTGTAAAAATTATGGTTAAAAAAAACACAATATTGGTTGTTACTAAACCAGTCCTCAAGAGGCATAGACTAGATTGGAGAGCGTCACCTCTATTTTCTCCAACTTTCTAACAAACATGTTGCAGATGCTTGAGTGGTGGGCTGTATTACCTGTGATACTTCCAAATGTCATCAAGGTGCATGCAATCTCCTTCTGCCCGACACACAGCTGCCCTCTTCCAGTGCCTCTCCTCCTGCTGTATAATGCACCTGGATGTGTGAAAGGCTCAGGTCAGGAGAGCTGTTTGCCTACATGTGATGATTTACATGCTGGCCACATCGGACGTGGTTTCATTTGCATTTCACATATGGAAATTATAGCATCCTCAAGCATGTCATGCCGATACCTTTGTACCGCTAAGTGAATAAAAACACCATTTGGCTTTGGTCAATACCAAGAGGGCTTTGAGTGGTAAAGTACAGCTTTGAAAGCCATAGCTATATGCAAATAGAGAAATAAGCGTGGTACTCATTTCCTGCAAAATCGCAGAGTGGGTATTGGTTTGCTAATGTACATGATTAGAGCAATAGATACAAAACCGTTTTGAAGGTCAACACAATAGGCTCTGTGCACAATAGCACTCAGCAGCCTCACTGTTAGCATCACTACTTCCTGTCTAATTTCTTCTCTATCTGGTTTTTGTTAAACTGTGCTAAAATGAATAAATATAAAGATAAGACAGTGGATAAATTAAATAAATTATTCAGTGGAATAAATTTCTGTGTTTAGAAAGAGAGATGTCTGTGTCTCAATGCTAATGCTAATTTTGAGGCACATTATTAAAAGAAAGCCACAAACCGAAGTATTCTACATTAATTAAATTGCATTTTAATAGCTTGCTTATTCAGTGTTTTACAATTTTAATAAAAATGAAAGTTAGCTTTGAGACACAGTGAGTTACCTAGCATGCTGCTGTAAATAGAGACACCTTAAAAGCCTATATATGAACACTTCCCTTCATATTTGATTAGAGATCTATAAGATTCCTCAGCTTTAAATGTCTGGCCTGTAAAAACTATGTGTTGCCAATGTTGAGCCATATCTTTTGTGAGCTGGCTTTGTTGATCTTCATTTGAACTCATTTGATTTCTGGAAAACAAAATTACTGTAATATCTATATGGAAAACAACACAACAGGTTCACAATCAGGTTCACTGTTATTGTAAAAAAAAAAAAAAAAAAAAGGCGCTATGATTCAGTTTTGATATACTCTCTTTTCGGTGCTGTCAATTTTATACTCACATTTTGATGAAGGCAGGTCAGAGATAAAGCTGATTAACACGAAGCCCAATCAAAGCCTCAGTTAGTGCAGTAGCGGTGGGATGTTCAGTGTTAATGGCTCCTAATTGCTGTGTGAAGTTTGACACATGCGACATACTGTGCTGGAGCTCCCTCATAATTATCTGAGGTCATTATCCAAACTGCTTATGATCTTCTCTGTTATTGTGTCTTTTGGGCCCTGGATGAATCCTCACTGAAATAAGCAGCAGCACTTCAATAAACCGCCCGATTAATGGAGAGAATTCGTAGCTCTTGCACTTTTCTTCTAATTGCTGTCATATTGACAATCTGCTCTGGAAAGTTTTAGAGGTTATTTTTAGTTTATGAAATTGTGTTGAATTTTGTTCATGGTAAATGGTCACTTTAAGGCATTTAAAGCTCTTCACGGCAATGAACCACTCACCCGTTTACACACACAGTCATACACCAGTGTACACAGACAATGGGGAGCGAGGCAGGTGAAGTGTCTTGCCCAAGGACACAACAACAGCATTCATCTGTTGGAGCTGGAATCGCAGCGCCAACCTGTGGACCGGTGGATCTGACTGTTTTGCCAATGATGTTTATGTCGAGTGGTTTGGTTGCCCTTTTGTAAGTCCATTTTACTTATTTTAGTTTTAATTTTGACGTGAAAAATTGTGCTGCTAGTACATATAAGTTTGAACCTGCATTTATAGGTAGGTAGGTGCAGGACATTGTAGATGAAGCTGGACAAAGTAAAAGACTCAACTCAGAAATACTGAATTACAATATGAAGGATGTGAAGTGTATTGAGGCTCTCCTGTTTAAGCCTCTGGGAAAACCAATGAACTTGCCTCCAGAAGAGATCTTTGCCTTCCATTATGACGCACACACCGGATAAAGGCATAATGTACTGTAAACTGAATTAATTGTGCGGTTTTGTGGACTGGGTGTCATTATTTGAGGAGGACAAATTCTATGGATAATGTGGATGTGATGTTGCAGTTTATATTTACAACTTTATGAGGTGAGTAATAATTATTTATGCTATTTCCTGAGTTTGTCTGTCGCTCCTTTGCCCCTGACGCTCTGTTTTATTGGCTGTTACCGTAGCGTTGCTGATGTTTGGTGGTTATGATCTGACAGAGCAGCGCAGGCTCTCTATGTTATGAATAGGATTTTTTTGATGGACAAAATAGCAAAAATAAATAAATAAATCAGGATCATGTAGAGCAGGGCAATACGTACATATTTTAAGACCAAAATGACGAGGCTCAGTGCAGCAGTTACAGAGAGAGGGGCGACAAGATCTCAATGGAAGTCAATGGGAGCCAGAGTGAGAAGGAGCCGGAAGAGCCTCCTGGTGCACTTCCTATTTGGCATGCAGCGGCTCGTGCATTAGCTGTATCCACTCATATATTGAGTCTATGCCTCAGACTAAAGCTAAAGACAGAGAATCTGAAGCTCCCACACTGCACACTGTATAAGTACAACCATCCATCTAATTGTACTGTGGTAGTAAATTCAAGTTAAGTTTTAACAATATTTGGCTACACTCAGTGTCCAGGCTTTTACTCATATAGCTTATATTTGTTTAGTTTTTTTAGTTTTTTTGCTTTTTAAAACATTGCTTAAAATTAACTATTTGTAGTACTTAGTAAAGACTGTAAATTGCCATTTTCATATTTAGAATGAAGCTAACTCAGAGGGTATATAATACTGTCCATAATTATTACTCATGTCCTAAGTTTTCTAATTAGTGATTTAAGTAAACATTGTTTACATTGTAAAAATTCTGCTTCTTCTTTTGTTAACTAATGAGATTTAATGATAGGATATCACTGATCCAACTTTCAATTGCTGAGGTTCATAATTTTACATTTAAGCAACTACATGTGATACTTGCTGTAAAAGGTGTTTTATGTACAATTGCAATGCAGATACTAGCTTGTGTATATTTACGTCAGTAGTAAGTGGATCATTATCAAATCTGAAGCATATATAGGCTCCTAACGACATAATAAACAGATATGTGGCAGGTCCGCAGCAGATCCGGAGCAGATAACTCGGTTCTGAAAACAGATCCAAGCCTTATTTTTACGGATCCGCTGCGTCTGCGCGCACAGGATTAGTTGCGGATCCAACGCGATGTGCAAATGGACTCCGTTACCAATCCGTTTTATGCATCTGTGGCGAGTCTCCGGGTACCTCCGCTGCAGATCCGCCAAGAATACTTTTTGTTATCTTGTTCAGTTGACACTGAATTCACATGTGGCGCGCTAAGCAGCATAATTTCCACGGCATATGAACCAGAACGAATAAAATATCAAAACTGAAGTAGGCACGATGGCTGTTTTTTATTGGTGTTATTTGAGTTCAATTAAATATTAGAAATAGAGGTTGAAATCTTTTTTTTGTTTGTTTGTTTGACACTAAAACGGAATAATGAACTAACAAACTGATTTCCCATTTTATTGTTTTTCATTCTTAATAAAAATTTAATGAACGGTACACGTACTTAGGTTTATAAGAAGGGATATTTTGTTACTTTTGTTTTTTCAAATTTTTTTTTAATACCAAGTTGAAATGGAGATTTGTCTAGATCTCACCTGGTCCAGGAAGGGGCATCTTCAGTTCAAGGTTGTAGCTGTAGCTTACATGGCGCACAATATTAGACAACTCTTTTAGATCTTTTATTCCACTGCGGAAACTCTAGCCTAGCTGAGCAGAATGAGCTCAGAAAGTTGAAATCACCCTTGCTCAGTGTTTCATTACATTATTGTATTAAGAGGATTATCTGTGCAGGGAAGATAAACAAGACAAGGCTCCAGGGATGAATCAGGCTTATCTATAACAACACACAATGTATTCTGCCTATATATACTCCAGCACCTGTCTTTATTTTAGCGCATATTTTCAACTTTGCTTATGAAATGAGTCTTCCTAATTGAAATGCATGGACCAACCTCTTAAAGGGTAATTGCACTGGGTAGGAAACACGGTCCTGCACTGAAGAATGTAATCCGCTCAATTCCCTTTAATCTAAGCAGAGAACTTGCCCTTCCCTTTTTGATGTGCTCTCGAATAATGCAGCACGCACCATGGCAGAATCACCATATGGATTTGTGGGGCTTATGAGATAACTTGCGTGCGAAGTCAGTGGAGATGTGGTCAGCAGGCAGTGACGCAGACTTAGATTACTGCCCTTGCCAGTGGAGCACTTCCTGTATTACCGCATGACATCACAAGGTGGAACAGAGTGTGTTCTGTGTGTGAGAACTCTACCTAAATATGCCGGGTTTGTGTGTTCAACGTGTGAATGAAACAAAATACAACTCCGGGTATGTTTTTGAGGGGAAACAACATCATAAACACAGATCAGAGAACAGGATCATTTTGGCCCTTTAACTCTGAAACTTCACCTTTAAAAAGAGTGCACGGCATCAAATATGAAGACTAAAAAAAATTTTGTTTGTACTGTGAGAAAAAATATAATGAAATGCTATGGCAGGGGTTCCCAAACTTTTCAGGCCAGGACCTCCAAAATAATGATTCAACTCACATAGAATCCCTACTGGAGAATGAAATTGACTGCAGTGATAATTTTAAGTGGCAACACATATTAAATCAAATGTTTGATGCTGTGTAATTGGATTGTTATTGTATAATTGGCTTGTTATTGTGTTAGTGGACCTAATTTCACTGAAAGATACAGTTTTCAGACAAGTAATGCATACACTACCAGTCATTCAGGCATCCAATGCTTTTTTTTCTCTTCAAGATGATAACTTTCTACATTTTCGATACAGTACATACAGAAGACATCAAATATATGATACAAGATGTATGGAATTCTGTTGCCATCCATCCATCCATCTTCTTCCGTTTATCCGGGGCCGGGTCACGGGTGCAGCAGTCTAAGCAGGAACTCCCAAGCTTCCTTCTCCCCAGCCACTTCCTCCAGCTCCTCCGGACGGACCCCGAGGCGTTCCCAGGCCGAGAGACATAGTCCCTCCAGCGTGTCCTGGGTCTTCCCCGGGGCCTCCTACCGGTGGGACATGCCCAGAACACCTCCCGAGGGAGGCGTCCAGGAGGCATCCGGACCAGATGCCCAAGCCACCTCAACTGGCTCCTCTCGACGTGGAGGAGCAGCGACTCTACTCCGAGCTCCTCCCGTATGACTGAGCTCCTCACCCTATCTCTAAGGGAGCGCCCGGCTACTCTGCGGATGAAACTCATTTCGGCCGCTTGTATCCGCGATCTTGTCCTTTCGGTCATTACCCAGAGCTCATGACCATAGGTGAGGGTAGGAACGTAGATTGACCGGTAAATCGAGAGCTTCGCCTTTTGGCTCAGCTCCCTCTTCACCACAACGGTCCGATGCAGCGACCGCATCACTGCCGACGCCGCACCGATCCGCCTGTCAATCTCACGCTCCATCCTCCCCTCACTCATGAACAAGACCTCAAGATACTTGAACTCCTCCACTTGAGGCAGAGACTCCCCACCCACACGTAGAGGGCAATGCACCTTTTTCTGGTCGGGAACCATGGCCTCGGATTTGGAACAGCTGATCCTCATCCTAGCCGCTTCACACTCGGCTGCAAACCGCCCCAGTGCACGCTGCAGGTCCTGGTTCAATGAAGCCAACAGGAGAACATCATCCGCAAAAAGCAGCGATGAAATCCTGTGGTTCCCAAAACGGACCCCCTCCGGCCCCTGACTGCGCCTAGAAATTCTGTCCATAAATACAATGAACAGAACCAGTGACAAAGGGCAGCCCTGGCAGAGTCCAACATGCACCGGGAACAAGTCTGACTTACTGCCGGCAGTGCAAACACAGCTCCTGCTCCCATCATACAAGGACCGGACAGCCCTTAGCAAAGGGCCCCGGACCCCATACTCCTGAAGCACCCCCCACAGGGCACCACAAGGGACACGGTCGAATGCCTTCTCCAAGTCCACAAAACACATGTGGACTGGTTGGGCAAACTCCCATGAACCCTCGAGCACCCGATGGAGGGTGTAGAGCTGGTCCAGTGTTCCACGACCAGGCCGAAAACCACACTGCTCCTCTTGAATCCGAGGTTCGACTATCGGCTGAACTCTCCTCTCCAGTACCCTGGCATAGACTTTACCGGGGAGGCTGAGGAGTGTGATTCCCCTGTAGTTAGAACACACCCTCCGGTCCCCCTTTTTATACAGAGGGACCACCACCCCGATCTGCCAGTCCAGAGGTACTGTTCCCGACCGCCACGCAATGTTGCAGAGGCGTGTCAGCCAAGACAGCCCCACAACATCTAGAGACTTAAGGTACCCAGGACGGATCTCAGCCACCCCCGGAGCCTTGCCACCAAGGAGCTTTCCGACCACCTCAGTGACTTCAGCCAGGGTGATGGATGAGTCCGCCTCTGGGTCCCCAGCCTCGGCCTCCTCTTCGGAGGACATGACGGTGGCATTGAGGAGATCCCCAAAGTATTCCTTCCCCCACCCGACAACATCCTCAGTCGAGGTCAGCAGCTCTCCCCCTGCACTGTAAACAGTGTTGATGGAGCACCGCTTCCCCCTCCTGAGGCGCCGGACGGTTTGCCAGAATTTCCTTGGGGCCATCCGATAGTCCTCCTCCATGGCTTTCCCAAACTCCTCCCAGACCCGAGTTTTTGCCTCTGCCACCGCCCGGGCTGCAGCACGCTTGGCCCGACGGTACCAGTCAGCTGCCTCAGGAGTCTGGTAGGACTCCTTCTTCAGCTTGACAGCATCCCTCACTTCCGGTGTCCACCACCGGGTTCGGGGATTGCCGCCGGGACAGGCACCGCAGACCTTACGGCCACAGCTACGAACAGCCGCATCGACAATGGAGGCCGAGAACAAAGCCCACTCGGGCTCCATGTCCCCAGCCTTCCCCAGGATCCAGGAGAAGCTCTCCCGGAGGTGTGAGTTGAAGCCCGCACTGACAGAAGGTTCTGCCAGATGTTCCCAGCAGACCCTCACGATACACTTGGGCCTGCCAGGTCTTTCCGGCTTCCTCCTCCACCAGCGGACCCAACTCACCACCAGGTGGTGATCAGTTGACAGCTGTGCCCCTCTCTTCACCCGAGTGTCCAAGACACACGGCCGGAGGTCAGATGACACGACAACAAAGTCGATCATTGACCTCCGGCCTAGGGAGTCCTGGTGCCACGTGCACCGATGGACCCCTTGTGCTCGAACATGGTGTTCGTTATGGACAAACTGTGACTAGCACAGAAGTCCAATAACAGAACACCGCTCGGGTTCAGATCGGGGAGGCCGTTCCTCCCAATCACCCCTCTCCAAGTGTCACTGTCGTTGCCCACGTGGGCGTTGAAGTCCCCCAGTAAAACAACGGAGTCCCCAGTCGGTGCACTGTCCAGTACCCCTCCCAGAGACTCCAAGAAGGCCGGGTACTCTGCACTGCTGTTCGGCCCGTAGGCCGACACCACAGTGAGAGACCTGTCCCCGACCCGAAGGCGCAGGGACGCGACCCTCTCGTTCACCGGGGTGAACTCCAACACGCAGCGGCTGAGCTGAGGGGCGATGAGCCCACACCAGCTCGCCGCCGCTCCCCGCGGCCAACGCCAGAGAAATGGAGAGTCCAACCCCTCTCAAGGAGTTGGGTTCCAGAGCCCAAGCTGTGCGTGGAGGTGAGGCCGACTATATCTAGCCGGTAACGCTCGTTCTCCCGCACAAGCTCAGGCTCCTTCCCCCCCAGCGAGGTGACATTCCATGTCCCCAGAGCTAGTCTCCATGTCCGGAGATCCGGTCGCCGAGGCCCCCGCCTTCGACTGCCGCCCAGATCTCTCTGCACCCGGCCCCTATGGCTCCTCCCGCGGATGGTGGGTCCAGGGGAGGGCGGTCCCACGTCGCTCCTTAGGGCTGGGCCCGGCCGGGCCCCGTGGGGAAAGGCCCGGCCACCAGGCGCTCGCCCACGTGCACCCACCCCAGGCCTGGCTCCAGGGTGGGGCCCCGATACCGCCCTTCTGGGTGACGTCACTGACCTTGTTCTTTGATTCATCATAGGGGCTTGTGAACCGCTCTTCGTCTGACCCATCCCCCAGGACCTGTTTGCCTTGGGTGACCCTACCAGGGGCATAAAGCCCCCGACAACATAGCTCCTGGGATCATTCGGGTACTCAAACCCCTCCACCACGTTAAGGTGGCGGTTTAAGGAGGGGATTCTGTTGCCAAAAAAGTTCAATAAATAAAATAGTGTTATAGTGTCAATAGCTAAATAGTGTTATATTGTTAATAGTTGAATAATCTTATAGTGTTAATAGTTAAATAGTGTTAAAGTCTTAATAGTTAAATAGTGTTAAAGTCTTAATAGGTAAATAGTGTTACAGTGTTATTAGTTTAAAAAATTACTTCCCAAGGCCCTGCTTCTTGCTGAAATCTCCTGAAAAGCTTTTCACTTCACAGGCCATGTCAGAGTGAAGACATAACACCTGTGCCTGTTACCTGTGGATAAAGGATATTTTTTCAAATCTCAAATCTAACACAAGTTATGGGATTTTTGTTTTGTTTTTCTGTTTACTACATTCCATATGTGTCATTCATAGTTTTGATGCTTTCACAGAGAGTCTATAATGTGCATAATCATAAAAATAAGGAAGAAACATACATGAAAAAGCATTTCTAAATGTTTGACTGGTCGTGTACATTGTCACTATTTTAAAACTCAGGCTCTGTCATCCCTCTGTCCTACAGCCAATAAGAAACAAATAGTTTTCAGCTATAGAGCTGATCCAGTGCAGGTGTTTTGAACCAACCTGAACTGTTCAAGTTTACAACAAAGGTTTAGTGTAGTTTATTCTATATTTGTCAGGGATGTATAAACAATTTAGCTACTGCTATTTCCATCTTCAGCCCTGAGGAGTTACATACAAAATACACACTGCATTACATTTTCATTTACTATTGAAACATTTCTCATTATTAACTTTAGTTCAAAAAGATATTCAATGCAATCTCACAATTTAATTTAAAATACATAAAGTTTCTCAAAAATACTTGCAAGTTCTTATAATTTCAACAATCACAACTAATGATGTGCTAGTTAATGTAGTGGTTTAAAGAAACAGTTTTCCATCTTTATTGATGTTTATTTCCAGAGGTTGACCTTAAATGTTATGAATGCCGGGCCAGGCCTTGGGAGATAATGTGATTTATTTTCCACATGTCAGCAGATCCCTCCCTCTTAACATTCACACCACATAGGACTCTGGATTCCAACTTGTGATGTGCCACAGCAAACACAACACAAGATGTATGGGAATGATCCAGCTCCTCTGACCCCCACTTGGAGCCTTTTATGTCTCTTTTATTCCCCGAGTAGAATTGCTTGAACTGTGGTGGAAGAGGGTCATCATACAATTCTGTGCACACAAAAAACACCCGATATGTGATGGATTTTTGCATCCGACTCAGACAGAGGCTTCTGACAAGGCGACCATGTCATTGGCGAGTGTAATGGGCTGCGGAGCTGTGAATATTTTAGGTGCAACTGTGTGAGGTGTGAAATTGAGCTTCGTGTTGACCTTTTGTGGTTTCAGGCAGAATTTTAATAGCTGCCGCATCATCTGTGAAATGCATATTAAAAACTAGTCAGACTCTGTGACCTAAATGTGCACACTGATGAGTTTAGGTCTCTGCGATGTAAAGGAGGACACAAACATATCGAGTTACATGCAGCTAATGCTTAACTTAAAGGTGCATTCTGTACATTTTCTGGTGGGGGTACGTCAAAATGTTATTGTTTTGTCTGGAATGTTACACAATATGTTATTAAACTTATTAAACTCTATTGAGACCAAACCAGACCAAGTTACAGGTCAGATCTGCAGAGAGGCAATCCCATTTGTGGGAAGACGAGGTGTGATGTTCAAGAAATAAATAAAATAGCCAAACGTATAATGTAGCAACACTACTGAGCATAACTGACAGGTCAGATTTGTTCTTGATAATAGAGGCAAGGTTCCATTTTTACATGAGTTGTACATTTATTTTACATATTGTTCATTTAGTTGAGTGGGCATACGAATAAATAGCCATGTATATTTTATGTGTTCAGTTCAAAGTCCATAAATCACACACTGGCAAATAAAAGTTTCACAATGGGATTCACAGGTCAGTCCCATATTAATGGAGGAAGGTGTAGTCAGTCCAGACAATCACACGTGTACAAAAGCACAAGGCAACGGCTCCCACACCCACACCACAGCTCCCAGGAGTCACATCTAGAAATAAGAATGAAGTTACTTCTAATTGTACAGCTAAACTGGTAACGAAGGTACCACTTTCACCTCACAGGACCGGACATTGTGGGGCTTCAACAAAACAGCAACCATTCTGGGCCAGAGATCACGTATATGGAGCACATGCGGCACCAGGTAACAGGCCACGGCACTATATGGAACAACCGTGTTAGGATCAAACTGTTATTAAAGTAAACAAAAGAGAATGAATACTACCTGGAGAGTGGAGGACATGGATGAACACCAGGGGGACCCAGGAAATACATAGGTCAGAGGGCAAATGACACAAAGGAAGCACCAATTATTGATTGACAGCGGATTGCTGGATGAGTCAGTCCTTTATTGTAGTTCTCTTCAAGGATTCTCCTTTTCCTGCTTTCTTTCTTTTCTTTTTTTTTTCTTTTTTCCTTGCCGAGAATGGGAGAAGGACAGAGATTGCTCTGGGACAGTTATTCATTTGCTTGTTTCCTGTGAATTCTGATTGATCTTCCTGTCTGTTCTTGACCAATTTATAACTTCCTGTTAGTTTGATCAACACTTTTGTTAAATCCTGTAAGGCAACTGCTGTTGCAATTTTAGGCTATCCATCCATCCATCCATCCATCTTCTCCCGCTTAATCCAGCTGGGTCGCGGGGGCAGCTTGCTGCCCAATACTCATAGCACCTGACCCCCCCTATGAACCCCTCTGCAGGTGGTGAGCCCACATGAGGCTCATTTTAGGCTATACAAAAATAAATTGACCTTAAGTTTTTTTTTTGTTTTTTGTTTTTGTATATTTCATATATTATTATATTAGAATTAAAGTCTTCAAAAAGCAATCTTAACCAGGATAAATGCTCAAGGTCATAAGAAATGTGTAAAATGTAATCTAGATTCATAATTTCACTATTACAGATTTAATAATTTAATCAAGGATTGCCATGGGATTATTTCGTGAAAATTGACAATTACTGGATTGACATCTGGTTTTCATCTCTCCCCCTTATGACTGAGTGGATACCATCTGTGCTTCAAATAAAGGCGGTTTATCACTCGTCTCTAACCAGTCACACTGTTGGTGTAATCATATTTGTAGATCTATGACACCATGAAGCTATTGTTTATTCAACTTGTTAGTTTAATTAGCTTTACAGCTGACTGGTTCAGACAGCATGTTTGCTCATGAGTTGATGGATATCTAACCCAATGCTCTTGAATGTTGAGCCGATAATCTCAGTGTGCGCTGGTTTCCATGGCTGCATGTGGATGCTCTGTTAGGACTGCAGACTGCAGACTCCTGACCTCCTGCTGCAGACAGTTCACACGCCCTGAGATCACATGATCACACCTCCACACCCATGGCTGCTTTATCTCTACAGACACATGCAGAAATGAACCTCACACTGCAGGGGCAGTGAGCTGTTGTGGAAGGGAGTGACAGGAGACACTATAGAGTGGAAGGAGACTGAGCAAGCATAGCAAAAGCCAAAGGGAAGAAAATGACTTGGCCCTCACCCAAGTGGATCATTACCTTGTGCTCCATAGATGTGATGTAGTGGAGAGGTAAAAGTGATAGTTTGAAAATGAGAGGAGTGCGCTGGACTGATCCTTAATCATTAGCTGCACTGCACCATGGCAGATAGCAGCTCAGGCCTCAAGGTGTTCTCCCTGATGTTCAGTGGGACACGTCCACAAGCTTGTTCTGCTGCTGCAGCGGGCAAGCATGGCACCAAGCGATTACCAGCACCCTGCCCACTTTGTAACTGTCCACTGAGCCTCAGCTCTGCCACAGGCTGTGCGCCTTCTATGCTTTGATTTATTGATGCTGTAAACTAAACACCACACGTGACTGCCCTGTTTTTAAGCTTTATTTTAAAATAGCTTTATTTAGACTCAACTATTCTAATGATTTAGAGGTGCACTGTTACAGCTGAAACTGTAATTACCATATGCATTAGCTGAATATTACATTAAGATATTTTTGTATAACACAGTTTACTTTGTCATTCCAGGTCAAGCATTTTAATGGGGGAATAAATCATTACATTTTGGTACAGATTTGTGACAATGAGATAAGATTATAAATACATTGATGTATTTACAGCCATGCAAATTGTATTAAAGGTCTCAAACCTGACTATTTTTAAATCTTTGAAATCAGGATCCACTCCTGGATGAATGAGAAGTTGCATCGACAATCCATGCAAATAATATATTAAAGTACATTAACAGAAGTCATAAATAGAACCTAACTTCCAGTCAAATCTGATCTAAAAATGGATTCCAGGAAGTTACAAAGCTACAAAGCTTTTTCCATTTTTCTTATTCCTCAAAGAAAGCGTACTCCACAGGGATGTTTTTGACATAAACATTCTTGGATTACCTTTCCATGAGGATGTCAATGATATTATGGGAGCAGACACCATCAGCGGTCCCCATGTGGAGAAACAGATACTGTTGGACTTCTCTGTAATGGCTCTCTCCAACTGGGCCCTGCTCTTAGCACAAGGTTGGTTCAATGTGAATAACCATCTTGGGCTATGAAACAAGAGCTTGTGTAGTGAAATGTTTGCATTGGAGAGAAGTCAGGCTATGTTTGTGATACAATGGAAAATTTAGATGGTACAGGGTAAATTTAATTATACTTTAACTTTGGAAAACCTTTAGTATGTCATGATGGGTTTCCACGGGCCTCTCTGCCACCTTCTCATGTGGATTTCCCTGAAGCCACCAGGCAGACGGAGAGGTTGAGTGAGCAGCTTGTGACTGTGTTGCGTCGGCTGTCATGTCAGAACCTGGCCACCTGGTTCTTGCATCTGCTCCGGGTTGGAAATGTCCCCAATCCTGTACTGAGAACCTACTAATGCTCTGCTGTACCAAGACTGAGATGTACTGGATTCATCAAAAATAAGTATTTATCCACATACAGCATGAGTTACAATATGTTTTTAAGTTGGAATATTCGTCTTAGGTATAGAGGTAGAAAAGGTTTCAGAGGAGATCATCTGGACACTATTTTTTGGAATCAAATGTTCAGCTCCCATCCACAAGCTATTTTCAATTTGATGGCACTGGTTTGAGACACCAGGGTTTATACTACACTGAGTAAAATAAATTGAAATCTTTCTTACCTGGGACCACACTTGATCGAATGAGGGATTACACCATCTTTTTTCTACGACCTTGAGTATAGAATTATTTACAATAGGATGAAATCTAAAATATTTCAATGATAATATGTGATAATGGGCCCAAGGTAATTTAAATTAAAATAGTGTGTCAATAGAGTCAGAAAACATATCTTATTTGGCACATTATGCATCCATTTTCTTTCACTTATTCGGGACCAGGTTGTGAGGCAGCAGTCTTACCCAGACTTCAACTTTCAAACAAACCTCCTGCTGGGAAAGAACACGAGGCATCCCCAAGATATAAGATTGGCAGTTTATTTGATTTGGTATAAGACACACAAATATTTGTCAAATTGTCAAATTGTTAAATTCAAACAGTCAAGGTGTTAATACAGTATATCTGACATTTTTTTATTTGTACGGCATAACATCCATGGTCATATGATGACCTGTGAAAATGATAAATGTCACTGGTAATGCTCACAGCAGTGAGCATTGAGATTTTCAGAGTTAACAACTGCCATAACTTCAATGGACACCAGGCATGCTAAATAATAGGACAGAAGTTTAAAATAGATACAAAAGTAAGGTTCTACCTTTATTTTGAATGGTTAAAAATGCAATCCATGTTTTTTTTTCCCTCCAGTCTATCTGATGGTAAACAAGCATCTGTTGTGTGCCTGAGCCTGCTTTACCTGCTGCTTATTTGTGCTCATTGTGGCGTGTGCAGCAGCTCTTCTCATGTCCAGTGACAGGGTGGGTGTGACAGGCTGTCCCTGCACCCTCACCCTCTGCCCACTGTCTGTCTGTGCTGAGGAGTCCTGCCCTGACCCTGCCACCCCACACCACCTACACACTAAGGGTGTTGCAATATACCATTTTATTGTTACATTTATTGCAAAAAGAATTTATTCACAATTATGCCATGATGCCATGCCCATGGGGGTTTGACTCATAATAAAGTCCTGTACAGTCATTAAAAACAATCTCACATTTGATATATACTTTCAATATAGGCTCAAGTTAAAATCAATGTCTAAGCACCACAATTTCTAAACAAAACAAGATGTAACAGAAACAACAGTTTTTGGGATCAGTTTGGGACATATGCAATATCAGCTGAAATAGAAAAATACAGTTCATCCGACAGTGCAGAGAAATGAAGTGTAGAATCCATTTTGGGAGTCGTCTCACTGGAGTTGGTGCTCAGTCTGTTGGTTCTGGAGTATAGCGTCTTCTCCGGACGGCAGGGGGTGAACAGGTGGTATGCTGCGCTGGCTGGTCCCATATGATTATATCTTATGCAATCTGCACAGGGCTGTGGGAGGCATAGGTCCTGTGGTGCAGGAGGCATGGGTCCTGTGGTGCAGGTGCAGTCATTTTTCCAGCCTCTCTCTGCTCTGACTGTCACTTAGCCTTTAGCAAAAAGCCAGTGCATGGAGCCTTTTGCAACCATTATTCAGTACTCTTTAAAAACATCATGAGAGCAACCAAAAAGAACAACGAGCATCTTCACAGAGTAAACAAGGCAAGTACTTGTACATCAGCAGCAGAGGAAAAAGGGCTTAAAATATGTCACCTGACATGGACTACAGGTACAAAACACTGACTGGTAGTTTAGTGTCTTTCACATTTGACAGTATCAAAAAAAAGCTGTTTCAAAACAAGCTTCAAAATATGTATTCTAAGGTTATCATGACTTATTACTATAACACTATATTCTCTATACTATACTGTACTATACTATACTATCATTTTATATTGTATTTAAATCCTGTATAAATACGGTGAATAATAAACACCAGTCTTAAAATTTAGCGCCAAACCTGGAGTCACGAAAGAAAACCACAAGACAGTGAGTCGTAGTAAAGCTGGCTGAAAATACTAGGATCAATTGCCCAGTTGCAGTCAAAAAGCTTCTGAAAAATCAAAACACCTTGACAAAAGAAATACATTCTAAATTTAACATCTCTGCTTTCAGTAAGTGACACAATACAGCCCCACTTTCCTTTAGAATATTCGAAGAATCTATTCTGAAAAATTGTTTACATTTTACTTTGATAATGTAGGCGTTGAAAGCTTTCGTCAGGTTTTCTTTGAAGAAGAGGGTTGATGATGCAAACAGCACTGTGCTTTATGTGGCTAGATAAAGGCTTTCACCCGCTGAGGTCATGTGTTGGAGACGCCCTGGCACACGAAACAAGCGCTCCATCCTGTGACTTCACTTCAAAGCTGTATCAGTGCACTGTCTCATTCACATAATTGAGAGCCATGTGCTACAAATGAAGGCTAGCGCAGAGAGGGAGAGAGAGAGAGAGAGGCCACCGCCTGGTGTCCACAGTCACTGGTCTTTGATACTCTGAGAGGACCGAGGCGCTTCATTTCACTCCAAATCCTTTTCATCTTGAGCTGGATCAATAGGATTTGGCTAATAATGGCGAGAGTGATGACTAAAAGTGTGCAGAGGTTATTAGACGGCGCTCACAAACACTAATCAATTCACCACTGAGGCGGTGGAAAGGACTTTGGCATTTGCATCGTTTATTTCTTCATTTTCTTTGGATGGGTCAATACGCCAGGCCACAAACTCACAAGCCAAGGCATAAGGAGAACAATGAAGGCCAACAAAAAGCATGCACACTGAGTATTATAATTTTGGGCACCTCTGATAAATCTTATGACTTAAAATATTTGGTGTCTGGGAATATACTTCATTCCTTGGTTATCATGTAATGTTTGTATTCGTTTTAAAATTGTAATTGCTAAGTTGTGTAATGTTGGATCGCTCCTGCCACTTAACTTCAATGTCACTTTACTATAATGTCCACACTCAGCACTATAATTCTGGGCACCTCTAATAAATCCTATGACTTAAACTATTTTGTGTCTGAGAAAAGACCTTATTCCCTTGGTGATTGTGTAATTTGTGAATGAGTTTCAAAATCACAAATTGCTGAGTTGTGGCAATTTGAGCAAAGATAAAAAAAAAAAAAAAGGTTCTAGTCAAGGTGATGATTGGCAGATGGACTAGGTTAGTGGTTTCAAGATTTTGGGGGAAATTTTAAAAGATGCTTAGCCTTAGACTTATTACAGAAGATGAATGACAGTTTGTGTTTTTTTTTTTTTGTAAAAATCTTTCTGGCTGAGCCAGTGACACTAGATGCTGTAGAATCTCAGTTTGGAAAAAATAATGACTGGAGGCCGGTGATGTGCTAATGAAGCAAAATATTGTGCCATTCACAGCACTATTTAATTTGGTTTGACACTGGCTCAAAACATACACTCATATAAATACTACTAGAAGGCGGTATTTTCTTATGTTGACAGATTCGTTGCTGAGAATATGGATCTGTGATATACAGATATGACATTTAAAAAACAAAAGACCTGCCATAGCGCTGGTTGCCCTCATCTATCAGGACTTCTGTATCTTTTACAAAAGGAAGGAGAGAAAAGGGCACTTTGCACTTTAGATTCCTCCTCACGCTCTACTTTACTGCACTCAGTGCCATTTCTTTGCCACTTATTTTGTTCTTTTGCCTGTCTACAGCCTGAAAACAAAATGGTCCCAAACAACTTGACAAGGTGAGACACTAGGAGCAATTCACACTGTATGCCATGCAGCAACGGGCCATCACATGGCAGGCTCTGCTCAAATGTACCATGATGAGAGCAATAGGAGAGAGTTACACGTGTTCAGTTTTATTTGACACTGTCTCATGGCCATCCATCTTTATTTGATAGAGACCCAATGAGAGGTCAAAATCATCACTAACAGTTCAATAACTGGCCTGTCTGTCCTTGTCTGACTCTATCTTTTGAACGTGAGCAGCGTTCAAGGCACAGGGCTCTTTCCATGTGTTCATGTGTTCATTCAGTGAGCGTCTACACCACAAAATCCTGAATTCTGGTTCCTATATGGTAGTCAGTGTCCACATGATAATTTCACAAAAGAGCTACAAATAAATGCTGTATTAAAATACAAATTATTTTCATTTACATAGCCAGGTGATGTGTCATATCCAAGGACAAAATAGTAAGACGAAAGGATAAAATGTCCAACTTTTTAGTTTTGGTCTCTGTATTGCTGTACTGCTTTAATGAGGCATCTTGGATAAAAAATATAATTGTATTTATTTTTGTTTATTTGAAAAAGACATTCATTCAGACATGTATAGCCAACTGATACCAGGTTTGACTCCTCTTTAAAAATACTTATGTTGTGTTTAAAACCACCCTAGCCCAGGTCCGGTGCAGTTTATAGGACTGAAAGAGTTCCAGAGCTTAGCGCCCTGCACGGAGGATTCTGAGTGCCTGGAGGATGTTTTCATTTATGGCACTTTCACATTCCCATTAGGTCCTGGTGTGATGGAGCCCACTGCTCTGAGAGGGACTCAGAGTTTACTCCAGGCACCTAGGGCACAACTGTAACAACATTTTACATATTATTTTACAACATGCTAGTGACAAAAATGAATATTGCACTACCCACATACCTGGCTTCAGCAAATGCATTTTCTGGACATTCTCTGGGTTTGTAATTTGGGAAAGCGATACAGAAGATTGTATGAGGGGCAGAAAATCAATTGACCGGCAGTCAGACGAGATGCTTTTGGGCTGCCATGATACACAATAGAACCCACAAGTCTTTAAGTAAGAGAGATGTGAAATCCAGTACAGGGAATACTGCTTTAGGGCAAGTGCACAAATATAAAGCTTTTCCCTCTTTTTTTTTTGCAACTGATGGAAAATAATATTCAAATAAAAACAAGGCTGATGTGGAGTAAACAACCAGATTTTACATAAGGAAAACTCATTACGTATCACCTGGTTTCATGTAGTTAAGACTATTATTAGAAAATACAGAAAGAAACTGAAGGACAATGGTTAAACAGGGGGAAATATATATATAAATTCAATTGGTTTTGTTTAGGATCCATATGATCGCATGACCAAGTTTTTTATAGTGCTTTTCCACCTTTAAGGCTCAACGTACTTTACATCATGTTGTCAGTTTCCCAGTTCACGCACATTCATATGCACATTTATACACCAGTGTGGGAGTGAGGGGGGTTAGGTGTCTTGCCCATGGACACAACAACAGCATTCATCTGTGGGAACTGGAATCGCACCTCCAACTTGTAGGTCAGTTCATTCAGTAATGTCTATGTTGAGAGTGGGATTCGAACTGGCAACCTTCAGATCAGTGGATAAATACCTCTGAAACTGAGCTACTGCTGCCCCATATGGTTACTGCAATGCTTGATAGGCTCTGACAGTGTAATTTCACTTATGTTTACTTACAAGGACAGAATGTAACAGGTTTTTGCTTTGAGTATGAACGCTCCTCACCTGATTTAAATGTCAAGTCTAATAAAGTAAGACAGACTCATCCCCCTGGGCTGAAGGAGGAACAACCCCATTTGAGAGAGTGACAGGCGACAGCACTACTCCCTCACGTCAGCGTCACCAATGGAAAATAATAAACAAACAAGAAAACATCAGCACAAGTTTGAGGAACATTAAGTCGTTTTAAACCTCTGCGACTATTGTCTCCATGAATAAAGTCAGTCTAATGCCATACTGTGGAACATTTCAGGCACAGCATAGAGACAAACAGACACTGGCAGACACTACTAGAAAAGTTGCACAGGGCATCTTTTATATTTAGCATAACTTAACATGACTTTCTCACATCGTTTTTTGATTGACAAGCATTTGCACAGCTTTACCACTGTACATCTTTAGAACATCAAACTGAATTTTTAACAACTTAATAAGCGATTTAGGAGATGTGACACACAGCAAAATACCAATACAAAGGCCAACACAACATAAATGCTTCTTAATCAAATATATGTTTTTGCAGCAAATGCTACTTTGAGATATTCTGGAAGAAAAGCTATTACCTCAGTGTCCTGATGTGTGGATTCTCTCGGTGGGGAGAGTGATTTAGGCCCAATTAATGTGCAGAGTCACACTTGAAGACGCTGGTGTGAGGAGGACTTGTGATTTCAGATTGGCAGATGAGATGGAGGATATGAGCCCCTGAAATGAAACAGATGTGCACTTTAATTGGTTCAGTGATATTTGTCAGCCATTCTGGGAGCCTGGCACCTTCCACTGCTCAATTTTAGAAAGCCATTCCTCACTAATGGTCTTTGCTTTAAATTATATTGTATTTTATTAGTGCAATATACTGGTCCAAGTGATTTAAATGGATAGTCTTCTCACTAGTGGTTGAATAGTAATGAAGTTTCCGAGTTATGAGAATGGAATAAGAAAGAATATGAATGCTGGTATAAGAAAGAATGGCATAGTACTCATCTATTTTTCAGTTTTACCTGCAGCCATCTTTTCCATGGCAACAAGTGTTTTAAACTAAAGTGAAACAGGCACAATATGCAAATCCTCAAACTGGGTGGTCATGAACAAGTCTAGCTCCAAAACAAGATATGTGATTATCCACAGCTTCAGTTTGGATATGAAGGATGAGTCAAATACCAAAGGACATGCTCATCCAAGGTCTGACACCTGCTCGTCTCCATGGAGATGCCTGCCTGGAATATTCCACAGTATGGCATTTTAAACTTGTCTATCTCCACAGAGACAATCAGGTGATGAGATATGAACACTATCGATAAGAAAAATGCATGTTTTCCAAGGTATTTTAGCAATGAAAATACCACTAAGTCAAAGCCATAATGTGGAAAGTAGTAACATAGCCATGGAAACAAGCAGGTGTCATACCTACACCAGAAAAGTTACATAGTGCACCTTTAAAATGCAAGTGAAACTTCTCATTAATATGGATATGTTTTGTCTTTCTGGAAAATTTGAAGTGTATGAAAAATACATTTTTTACTCACATTTGCAAATAAAACTTGCACTGCTTATTGTGATGTTTTTGGACACGTGAGGCCACCGTACACCGCACACTTCCCTCAAACACAGCAGCAGCACATTAGATTGAGCCCAGCGTGGCACATCGATTTCATGCTCAAACAAACACGCACCAGGTGTTCTCTCCTGTCCTCTCCTCATCTCCAGATCAATACATTATTACTTCACTTCTCACCGGACAATGCAAACCTATTTCGACAGTAAAAGCTTCAAAAGACTTGATTGTTTTGGTGTAGTTTTGACTATTTATAAGGTTAGTTTTTTGTTTTTTTAAGTACTTTGTCTTTTCCAAGAAATCATGAGCTTTTAACCCATTTGCAATGAATTTCACTTAACATTAACATTAGCTTGCTTAGTAGTATTTTACTGATTCTTTTATGTTTGAGCAATCCTATGTCCTGCATTTGAGGCTTGAGTGCTCAAAAATGTCCATTTTGGCCTACCTCTTATCTCCCTAGACTTCTATACACTTACTTACGCTGGAATACATTTATGTGGTACATTTAAGTGCTTTTGTATATTTTTTAATAGTATTAGTAAATATAAATATATTTGAAGTGTTAAGAACAAGTCCAATGTTAGTGTCTATATATGTAAGAAACAAAATAATTACTAGGCTGCTTAAATTCTTAGTTACAGAATGTAATCTGCTTTTGTGTGTTTTGAAACTTGAAATCGGAATGTAATAATACTAAAACAGAGACCTACATCCTATTTCAGTATTTCCTTAAAAATTAAAAAAATAAAATAATGAAATAAATAAAGAGAAAATTCAGCAAAAAAGTGCTTGAAGCGAGCTTGAGTTTAATCTTTGGGGTGAACCCTGGGTAGCAGCCAGTTCACAGAGAAGCGCCTGCAGCCTGACAGGAGCTAGTGTCCTGAAATGATCACTCGTCTCTTCTGGAGATCGGCACGGTTGAGTGAGTCTGTCCCCCAGAGCTACATTATGCACATCATTTACCTAGAGGCTTGGCACCACTGCATTCACAACACACAGGAAAGCATATGAGCACAGCATTTGCTCTGATGACTAGTGCAGTGTGTGCAGTTAAAACAATATCAAAATAACAGTGCGGTGATTTGGTGGAGGAATTCATGGTGTCATTTGATTTAATAGTTTGATGCATGGCTTGTATTTCTTATTTTTTCTTATGTATTTCATGACATAAAAAGGTAAAAGAACACAACCAAAGTCATGAAAAATTAGTGTACTGTGTGTTTGTTTCTGTTATCATGTTGTCATACACATGTCCTGTGTTGTACAACATTTAGTACTGTATATTTTATTGTACACACATTAACACAATATAAATGAATTAACCTAAAGAATTTACTTAATATGGGAGTGACTCGGATACATAGTTTTCTAAAATGTTAAGTTTTAAACTCAAAAACTCCAGAAGCACACACCAAAGCCTTGGAGGACATTTGCCATCTTAAAAAGTACAAAAAATTCCACTAATAAGACTGACGCAATAGTAGACGAGGCATTTCTAACACGTTTTTGGTTCAATGTGCAGTCAAGTGTGACAGTGTCAGCATTACACATAGAGCTGCCAATCAAAGTCAAAACATGTGTCATATACTGTGGAACTGGAGTGTACAAGTGTACAAGATTGTTTGAGTGTATAAATTCATAACAACATTGTGATAGTTTTTGAATGTCCATATCATAGTGTATTTATTGTTAATGTACAAAATGATACAAAAGACAAGTTCACTCAGTCAATCACATGCATGCTGTATAGCATTCTTATGGCTTTAGTTCTCTTTTAAACAAATTGTACTTTTGGTCACCTTGTTATAAGTAATTTGAATTTTCTAACCTAAAATAGTGTCCATTTGGAAAGTATAGCAGACTCAAAAGTCACTTAGGTATAGGAACTCTCTCTGCTGTCAGCAAGTGGAATGAACAAAGGCAAAGGCTGTGTCCAAATGTCCACACTATTCCCTACTTAGGGCACTATCTAGGGGGCGCACCATTTTTAGGAGATGTCCAGTTGGTGAAAAAGTAGTGCACTCAAAATTCACCACAATGCACCTTGAAAAGTGGGCATCCGTGTTCACAAGACCAGTCAATATGGACCACAGTGAATTGCAGGAGTCAGAAAACCAACGGTGTACTGCGACTGGTGTTTAACTGGGCACAACATGACTGAAGGAAAGCAGATAAAAGCGCTGGTTAATGGCACTGTTGATCCCTGATTATGAATGAAAAATTCTCTTAATTAAGCCATTCTAGTGTTAGTGGTGCTAGCGTTAGCCACTCACCTTAGCTCTAGCTGTTAAAAGAGCAATAATTTCCGTACAGAAATCCAGCTCGTTAAAACATGTATGATTATTATTAGTCCATAAACACTTGTGTGCCAGTCTGATCTGATCATTATTTATTACAGAAATCAAGTTTTATCTGAGTTTTCTTTAGTTTTTCAGCTTTTTCACTTAGATGTGTTGCTTAGATGAGTCACTTGACCCGAAAGTAGTGCGCTACGAGTCCGAATCACTCTGTGAATGAGTACACTATATCGTATATAGTGCGCTAATGAGTGTGGGTCTATCTACTGAATGAGGGGTTTAGGGACTAAGGTGGACATTCGGACACAGCCAGAATAAACAAATGAAGTTCTTCTCCCCCATGATCGATATGGTTATAGAGCCAAGGACTTGTTTTGAACACAGTTTAACTGTAGAATGAGTCCAGTGATGTTTATGGATCTTCTATAGATAGATAGATAGATAGATAGATAGATAGATAGATAGATAGATAGATAGATAGATAGATATACTTTATTCATCCCCATGAGGGGAAATTCAAGTTGTCCAGTAGCATAGACATTAAACATTAAACAAGATGCACAAATCAAAGAACCATTTAAAATTTAAAAAACCTACATACATAAATACATTAACAATAAAATAAATAAGTTAATAGTTAAAAGCTAGTAACAATAGTAATAAGGTGCCCATTAGCCAGAGCTGTTAAACAGTCTTATAGCAGCAGGAATAAACAATTTCCTGAACCTCTCAGTTCTACATCGCAGGGAGAAGAGCCTGTCACTGCGGCTACTTCTCTGAGCAGCAACAATCTGGTGGAGAGGATGCCTGCTGTTGTTGAGGATGGACTGGATCATGCTCCTCATCCTCCTCTCCACAATGGCCCCCACTGAGTCCACTCTCACCCCCATGACAGAAACACACTTACAAATTATCTTGTCAAGCTTGCTACTGTCTCTTACAATCAGACCACTGCCCCAGCACACAACCCCAAAGAAAAGAGCACCTGCTACAACTGACTGATAAAAGACATGCAGCATCTCACTGCAGACATCAAAAGATTTCAGTCTTCTCAGAAAGAAGAGTCTGCTCTGTCCTTTTTTGTGCACTTCTCTGCAATGTACAGACCAGTCCAGTTTATTATCCAGATGGACTCCAAGATATTTATATGACTGCACCATCTCAATAGTCTCTCCTCCTATCGATACTGGCACATGCACACATTTCCTCCTCCTAAAGTCCACTATCATCTCCTTAGTCTTAGATGTATTTAGGATTAGACCATTGCTCTTACTCCAGGCTGTAAACGCACTGATGACCTCTCTGTATTCCACTTCATCCCCTCCTTTTACACATGCCACGACTGCTGTATCATCAGAATATTTCTGAATGTGACAGGATGCAGATTTATAAACAAAGTCTGCAGTGTACAGGGTGAAGAGGAATGGCGATAATACAGTGCCCTGAGGAGCCCCGGTGCTGCTCACCAGTGTCTTTGACAGGCACTCCCCCAGTCTGACATACTGTGGCCGCTCAGTCAGATAGTTATGGATCCAACAGATAAAAACAGGATCCACTCCCATCCTCTCCATTTTCTCTTTCAGGAGCAGCGGTTGTATTGTGTTGAATGCACTGGTAAAGTCGAAAAACATCACCCGCACGTAACACCCAGTCTCATCTGTGTAGGACAGAGTCTGGTGAAGCATGTAGAGCACAGCATCGTCCACCCCCACCTGCTCCTGGTAGGCAAACTGTAAAGGATCCAGCATCTGCTGCACCTGCGGTCTGATGAGCCAGAGTACTAGCCTTTCAAAGGTCTTCATAATAACTGACGTAAGGGCTACTGGTCTGTAGTCCTTCACCCCTGCCAGTCGTCCTACTTTAGGGACCAGCACGAGGCATGATGTTTTCCACCGGGTAGGCACCTGCCCAGTTTGAAGACTCCAGTTGAAGAGGGTTTGAAAAGGCACAGCTAACTCAGATGCGCACTCCTTCAGTATCCTCGGTGGGACACCATCGGGCCCAGCTGCCTTCCCAGGTCGCACCCTTCTCAGCTCGGCGCACACCTCATCAAATGAGATGTACAAGGTGGTTGATGTTCCAGCACCAGATTTGGAGCAGCCGCTGGGTGAAGCAGAGCAGGAGGTCACAGCAGCAGAGGTGGTGGGGGAGCCGCTGGGTGGAGAAGAGCAGGAGGTAATAGCAGCGGAGGTGGAACAGCCGCTGGGTGGAGCAGAGCAGGAGGTCAACACAGCAGCGGAGGTGGAACAGCCGCTGGGTGGAGCAGAGCAGGAGGTCACAGCAGCGGAGGTGGAGCAGCCGCTGGGTGGAGCAGAGCAGGAGGTCAACACAGCAGCGGAGGTGGAACAGCCGCTGGGTGGAGCAGAGCAGGAGGTCACAGCAGCGGAGGTGGAACAGCCGCTGGGTGGAGCAGAGCAGGAGGTCACAGCAGCAGAGGTGGAACAGCCGCTGGGTGGAGCAGAGCAGGAGGTCACAGCAGCATCACAGGAGAAGTCCGGATTTTTATCTGTGATGCAACTAAACAGCCAAATTGCAAACAGAGCATTTTTTGAGTGCTCAGACGAATTTGGAGTAATGGGTTTAGTGAAACAAGTGGTAATGAAGCAAAAAAACAACTCCATAATATAACCATAATCGTATAACATATTAAAGCTCTAAAAAGGATATAATAATTAAGTATGACATGCATTTATATGAAATGCACTGTGAGATCTCCTTCACAAATACAAATACGCTTAGCTCCTGAATGTTAACGCACAACCAGACTTGTCACAGTTGTTTTTTGGTCATTTTGAGTCAAAAGGGGTCACTTTCAGGTTTGACATCAGTGCCTCAGGTGCTGAGCTGCTCAGTGACAAGTCGAATATAGTCACATGAAAGTCTCATCACTAAAGCTCTTTGGAAATCCACCGTGAGCCAAACACAGAACAAAACAGAGTGCATGATGGGAATTGTGTGTTGTCGAGAACCACGCAACGTCTGGGTATTTTTAAGTGTCACTGGTGTACCACAGTGTATTTTTATTTTATTTTTTAGACTTTTTCAGAGGTTTTGAGTGGTCCTAGGCAGGAAACCAGACTCTGTCACCTAGCTGTTTTTGTTTTTGTGTCGGTGCTGTGTAAATATCCTCACCCCATGCTTTAGATACTCCCTGACTCTTTGGGGATTTGGTGCCACGCTATTGTTCCAGTGCAGCATATTTCTGTAGTTTTCTTTCATATTACACTGAGTCACACACAGTAAAATATACCTAAGTTTGTGCAGGAGAGTCACCTTAATGAATCAGGGAGATGCATATTTTCCCCTCCGGTCCCCACGTTTGCATAGTGTACACAAACGCCATGGGAAACGCACTAACACAAGCAGAATGAGTGCTGCTTTGCATTGTATTATAAAAAATATGTAAACAAAACCTACAGGTCGTTAGGGAGGATATTCAAATACTGGCCTAGCTCACATAGTTTAAAGTGTACTCATAGGTGTTTCCCATAATGCAATTTATAAGTGTAATAAAGACATTTCCCTTGAAAAGTTGTAAAATGCAACAGAGTTAACTTATTTTTTGTGGTAATTATTTATAATAATATGAATACAATTAACTTCTGACTAAGAGACTGCCTCAAAACCTTGTCACAATAAAAAGAATATTTTACTACAGGAGATATTGCGATAAAGTATAATATTGAAGCTACTTCATGCCACTGACAATAACAATAATGGAAAATAATTCTAGTAAACCATTTCAAATAGTCAGTATTATTCAAAAGGCCTGAGCTACCACAAATAAATGGCAGAATGAAGTAATAATTAGCCATAGACGTTACATAGAAGTTACTTTTTCAACCCTCTACAGCTTAAATCTTATCATATTACAACAAAAATACAACATATCTCTCCACGTTTACAAAGAAATATGCATGATCAATTTTGAGCCCCAAAATATATTGTTCCAGCTTTTATATAATGAAGGATAAGTCAGTATAGTAATAATTGTATTATACAAGGACAATTTTTTTTCTCTCCTCTCCCTTGCCCCTTATCTTCCCTGCTTTGCCTCTTTGTCTTGTCTAGTCTATTGACTTATACTTTTGAAAGAACGTCTAGGCTCTGCTCTTCCAAACCTAAATTAATTATGGATTTGATCAGTTGGGCTCTCAACACAGTTGGCACCATTTTTTCAACAAGGGGGTGGGTCCGGGAAAACCCGCTTGCCCTCCCGGGACGTTCGCACCGGGCTACACGATGGATGGGATTAGTGACATGTCATGTCGGCTCATTCCGCGGTGGACATAGAAGATATTTACCTATTCAGAGCCATGATTACAGGACTTTTGCTGACTGGATTAGGCATGACCCTGATTTTTCAGCTGTTCAAAGCCCCACTTGGCTGCCCGATTTGATTGAATTGGGGGGCAGGGTTTCTAGTGCTCAGACTGTGACTATGAACCGAATTTTGGAAAACATCACTGAAAGGATTGCCATTGATCGCAGTTTGGATGGAACTGTGGCTCTAAACTGTAATATGGATACCATTTTGGAGAAACTGGAAGTGCTGCATAGAGGAAGACCTTGAGACCAATATGGACAAAATGAGAGTAGCTGTGGAAATTGAAACGCTGCTGCTCGCCCCAAGCCCAAACAACTCCAATCTTATCT
Organism: Odontamblyopus lacepedii; assembly: GCA_034769755.1. Classification (NCBI taxonomy): domain Eukaryota; kingdom Metazoa; phylum Chordata; class Actinopteri; order Gobiiformes; family Gobiidae; genus Odontamblyopus; species Odontamblyopus lacepedii. The sequence continues at coordinate 13,378,661 of CM068358.1, forward strand.
ATTGGCCTCCCTCAGCCAGCTCGATCTCGGCCAAGGCCGGCAGGAATCAACTCCCCCAGAGATTACAGCAGGGAGATGCTCTCACATTCCTTTCCCCCAACTTCAACCGACACCTGCTGATGCTGACTCTGACTGGGACCTGATCAAGACTCTCCATGGCAGCCAGGATTGGGGCCAGGGGGAGTGAGTCTCCTTGCCCACCCCGTATCCCTCGGCTTCGCTGTTGTTGCTGTGTTTTTGTATTGCCTGTAACTCCACCTCCTCACCTCATGTTGTTTGATCTTGTGCTTATGTTGCAGAGGTGTTTTTTTTTGTCCTGGTCCCACATTATGCTCACCACAGGAGCATGGTCTGGGGTTTGTTTCTTTTTTTTCTCCTCCTCCTTTCCTTATGTTATGCTGTATTTTTTTTTCTTAAAGGTGCACCTTTATAAGGCTGCAATGCCTAAATTTCCCCTTCAGGGAATCAATAAAGTATCTATCTATCTATCTATCTATCTATCTATCTATCTAGCTATCTATCTTGTGACAGGTCTACTCAAGACAATTGATTCCTTGCTTATGACAGTTTCTTATTGCTTGTGATATTATGTGGTAAATAGTGATCTACTGTGTTTTAGAACAGCATACATGTTCACTAGAATCATTTTGATAATTTCAGCCCAGGAATTGCCAGCCTCTACTGAACAAAAGGTAAACAGTAGACACTAACTTGAAATCTACTGTAGTACTTAATGACAGCATTTTGAGCTTTGGAGATGTAGACAGACTAATAACAAAGGTTTCTCCGGATATGTTTCTGAGAATGTAACATTATAAAATAAAGCCGAAAGCTCAAGGTGTCAATTATGTGCAATATAGGACCTGTAAGTTGCACTGAACATTTCGTACTTGTGCCTGTGGTGATCAGTGAAGTCCATGCATCATGTAGCTGCACCACCAGACCAGCACAATCCCATTTTAAAACAACTTTGCCCTCCCTGGCGGTCGTTTATGTTATTTTAACAAAGCGGACCACTTCATCATGACTGCGGTCTTTATCTGTCCTCCTGTCCCTCGCGGTTCTGAGGTCGTGCCCCTTTAATCCTCATCTGCTTGTTTACATATGATCTAATCTAGCTCCAAATTGATTAACTCATTAACAAGTTAGAGCCTTCTTATCTCTATTTTTGCAGCGCTCCCCCTCTCTATTCCCCTGGCAGCTCCACTCAGTGCAGTTGCGATGCTGTCTGAACAACTTTAAGCATCAGAGCATCAGTGGCCAACAGCGATGGACTCTGCCTGCATGAGGCTTGAATTATTGATGCTTTGATTGCCGCATATTCATGGACACAAAAAAGCTTTTCCTAGTCTTTGTGTACGGCGCTGTTCTAAGCCTAAATAGCTTTCTCCAGTGGTGCAAAGGCAGGCCAGTTATTCACTTGTATCATCATTGTCCTCTCACTGCTGAATCACCACATGGCACTGCCATGGCGTGATATAAGAAGAGACGCTCAGTATTTGTGCTAGCGAAGAAGGTATACTCACTGTTAAATAATATGTTACATAACTTGGTGTTATACTGTGTAAAAGAAAGACCACAACCACCACTCTTATCTACTTCACTTATTTGAACACCAAGTTCTAACACAACTACTATTACGTAATAGACATGCAAGATTTATTACAATACGAGTTAAAGGTTATTACATGATTTTTTGATCTATGTTATAATGCTGTTTCCTGATCAAAATACCCGGAACTGAGTTTTGTTTCATTCACACACACAAATGCATATTTAGAGTGAGTTCTTTTCACTGGAGTCGGCAATCAACTCTTTTGGGCTTTTGCATACGCAGTGGGAAATCAACAAAGGTAAGTGTAAGGCTACTTATAACGTTTCCAGACACTAATGAGTGAGCCAGGCATAGCGTTTTGTTTGTTAGACTCGTGGCTATGTTGTATGATGGGTTAGAAAGTGGTGTTAAGCTTCTTCAGTGTGCAAATTGGCGTTTTACGTGGAAGTTAAGAGCTTGCCCAATTCACTATGCTACTTTGTTGCTTCGACAGACTCATTGCCACAGTGAGATCTTTCCCTAGAAAACACTAATCTGTGCCGTTTTTAGGCTTCTGACAGTATTCAACCTCTTCTAGCAATGGGCTTTAGTTTCAAACATGCCATAGTTCCCATTTAAAATAAAATTATCTCTCCACTCTTCCTGACCACATTTCAGTGGTTAGACTAAATCAGATTAGTTTACTGACTCACTTAATACAAACCATTATTGCCTTATCTGCTCTACTATTGTATACGGGTCACTTAGACACCCATTGCCACAAATACTTTCATTTACTTATATTAAATGTGCATAGTGCAAATGTATTTCATCCACTCAGTTCCACTTTGAACAGTTGTGTAGTTGCCATATCACCTGTGCCACATAGTGTGCATTACAACTCCAAATTGAATTATAAAATTCAGAATGCTCAACAGTGGAAAGGGGTGATAACACTGTAATTTCTTCAACTTGAAAGAAATGTTAAAGTGGAGTTTTCATCCAACAGCCCACCATGTTTATAAATAAATAATTGAGAGTTTTGGATATGCCAAGTAACATTTGGGTGAAATGGGCTCAAATCACAAAACTATTTATAACAGATCACTTATGCAGGAGGGAAAATGTATGAGTGTTCTGTGTTCTTAGAATAGACACACATACTTAACCAAAGTTAAATTAAAGGTCCTATATTACTCAAAATTGACTCTTCTGAGCTTTTATCTTAGAATGTTGTTACATTAAAAAATATATACCCGGAGTTGTGTTTTGTTTCATTCAAACATGTTTGTTTAACTCTTTATTATTAATCTGTCTGCATTTCCAAAGCTCAAAATACATTTTGTTTAGTAGAGATGAGCAAATTCCAGGGTGGAAATTATCCAAATAATTCAGTGAAGGTGTATGATGTGGACACAGTGGAGCACTTCCTGTATTACCAAATTACATCACAAGGTGGAAGTGTTTTCTATGCAGGGTTTCTGTGTTAAACATGTGTGAATGAAACAAAACACAACAGCATGTATGTTTTTGCTGAGAAAACAACATTATAACATAGGTCAGAAAATACTGTACCATGGGCCCTTTAAGTGTAATGAAATCCTGTTTAATAGTGATCTCAATGACTGTCAAAAGCATAGTATAAATAAAAAATAAATAAATTGTTACCAAGGTCATGTGTGACATTTGACAGCTTTGGTGTGTAGAGTCCAATATTAGCACATTATTATCGTACACAACTGGAGCAAATGTGACACGTGGCTTTAGATGTGTGGAGTGTGTATCAGTGTGCGCCTTATCCTGGATGCCCTTGCCACACAGAACACTGCCAAGGTATTATTTATCCATGTTTGCGTCTCTCTGCTTATGTATTCATGTGTGCTGTGTGCTGCCGTATAAATCCTATAATTAAAGGGGATTTGTGTACAAAGAGGAGCCAGTGTGTGAGAGGCTGCTAATGGGCAGAATTAGTGTTTGAGGAGTGGCATGCTGCGTAAGGCTCTTCACAGCATGAGCGGGGACACAGTAGCTTTCTGTGACGTGATAACAATCTGAGCCTGGTTCCTTTGTGGAGCTGTAATAGACTGAATTGTCTCAGTGAGATATGGGCATGTTACAGGCCTCAATAACCACCGTTAAACAATTAAAGTGTCAATCTCTGTGTCCTTATAGGGCAATTACCTCGGCCAACACTGTGGACAACTAATGAGTTTCCATCAAACTGCTCCCATCGCAGAACGCACAAAGACAGTCAAACCTGACAGGCAAAGATGCCACTCTGACCTCATGTCATTGTATTTATCTAATGTAAAGATCACATTTGTGCAGTTTGCTATGTTTAATGGAAATGAGACAGGGACATCAAAGCATCTGTCTCAGTTAAAATTGCGTTAGTAATGGTATGAATGTCAGGTAGATTTATCTTTTGTTATAGGATGACTGAATAGTTTTGTATTGTTTTTCTCACCCCCATCCCTCCACAAGGTGCTGGCCAATCAGAGGAGCTCTTTCAGCCATAGACTGCGGCTGCCGCGCTGCTCCACTGAGAGACACAGGAAATCTTTCCTGCCTGTCGCCATCAAACTGTTGAACGCTGCACTTTAACTCACAAACTACTCAATCCTTTTCATCCTATTCCCGGCTCACACATGTATATAGTCATGAATAGGTCAATGATGTAAATAATTTCCCAGAGAGAGCTATTTTTATCTTTTATCTTATTGTATTTAGCTGATTTTGTAACTTGTTTGATGTACATGCTCTTGGTCGGTTGCATCTGTAACAAAGAAAATTTCCCCTCGGGGATGAATAAAAGTAATTCTGATTCTGATTCTGATTCTGATTCTGAGATGCACTACCTGCAGCACAGGGCAATGTTTCCAAGGTTCTCTTGTTTTAGTCGCATATCTGGGAGTAAACCTTTTTGGGTTGTCTTCTTAATTTTTGAGTTGTCTTCTTAGTTTTTGAGTTGTCTTCTTAGTTTAGAACATTCGGTTACAGTTAAGTCCACACACCTTCCCTAGATGTAACTACTTCAATACATCCAGCAGAAGAAGGAATCCGTTTGCCCTTTTCTGGAAAAGTTTTTCATACACTGTTATGCAGTGACTGGATTTGTATTTGTATTTAAATATGTCATTAATTTGTGAAAATATGTTTTTCATGAATATTGTGCATTTTAAACCATAAAGCACAGCATGATTTCTTAATCCTCTATTATACGGGACCATTATTCACAAGGGTGGCACTTGACATCAGTGTAACAACCACACTGATAAACAGAATTATAGAATTTGAGTTGACAGTGCTAAAAGTGCTCTAATATCAACCCCTAAAACTTCCTCAGTATAGAGGGCTCCGCCAGTGGGTTCCAACCACTGTTCCCCTCTAAACACAGCCCTGAAAGATTTGGGACACTTTGGGACAAGTAATATGTGTGGCATATTTGAGTTTGCATAATTAAATGTCTGTTCATTCACAAATACGATGCACAGAGGTTTGAAAAGTCTCCAATCGTATTGTAGTGATAAACATTTGTAAGGCTTTCTTTGCGAGGTTTGTTGTGGCACCTCAGAGGCTAAAGTCGAATGGACAGTCTGGGCTAGCAAAGAGGTAAATTACAATACTTCAGCACGAAAATGCCTATTCTTCAATCATAACAGTTGTGTGAAGCTGCAGTCTGTCTGAATGAAATCTCCAGTGACAAAGCTCTACAGGTGTGTATACGTGACGCGCCTCTTAAACACTCAATTGTAATGACACCTAATCAGTGTCTGGGGTGCGTGTGGGCAGAGCTAAGGCCACATGGTGCTCAGGAGGAGGTGGGCTTTGGGGAGAGAGCACTGCTTTCACTCATCAAGACTTGTTTGGGCCCGGGGGCAATGGTGCCACTGCGACTCCCCAGCCAGACAGCCAAGGATACAGGACTTAAACGCACAAACACAACGCTGCTAAGTGGGAGGTGGGATGAGAAGCAAGCTGCACCTCTGGATGACTCAGAGCTGAATGGATGGTGTTGTATGTAGATCAGGCTGAGGGGAGGGAATATAGTGGGATCACAGACTGTATATATAAATAGATATGACAAACCCGCTAACCACAGCTTTCCAAATAGAAAGTGAACACTGGCACACTTCCGGCTCCATTGACTCTGGATCTGAATTGACTTAACACTGAAAAATCTCTCATTAACTGCTGCAGTAAGCTTCAGCATTATGGCCTTCTTGATATTAACCCGCTCTACATGATCCTGGTATTTTTATTGCAAACCTAGTGAGCTTCATTTGACTGGAGCCGATGGCTGGTTGAGGTTACATTCCTGTAATCCACTTCTTTATACAGTTTATGGGTGGAGTGGGTGCTTTTCTTGCAGCTAATTTGCAGTCTTCTGTTTCAGGTACCGTATTTTTCAGACTATAAGTCGCACTTTTTTTCAGGGTTTGGGTGGTTTATACTTAAGTGCGATTTATATATTAAATTTTTCACACTGACAGCCCATAGACCAAATATATCAATCCTATATATAAATCAAAAAATCCATCCATCCATCTTCTTCCGCTTATCCGGGGCCGGGTCGCGAGGGCAGCAGTCTAAGCAGGGGCTCCCAAGCTTCCTCTCCCCAGCCACTTCCTCCAGCTCCTCCGGATGGACCCCGAGACGTTCCCAGGCCAGCCGAGAGACATAGTCCCTCCAGCGTGTCCTGGGCCTTCCCCAGGGCCTCCTACCAGTGGGACATGCCCAGAACACCTCCCGAGGGAGGCGTCCAGGAGGCATCCGGACCAGATGCCTGAGCCACCTCAGCTGGCTCCTCTCGACGTGGAGGAGCAGCGACTCTACTCCGAGCTCCTTCCGTGTGACCGAGCTCCTCACCCTATCTCTAAGGGAGCCACTCTGCGGAGGAAACTCATTTCGGCCGCTTGTATTCGCGATCTCATTCTTTCAGTCATTACCCAGAGCTCATGACCATAGGTGAGGGTAGGAACGTAGATTGACCGGTAAATCGAGAGCTTTGCCTTTTGGCTCAGCTTCCTCTTCACCACAACAGTCCGATACAGCGACCGCATCACTGCGGATGCTGCACCGATCCGCCTGTCAATCTCACGCTCCATCCTCCCCTCACTCGTGAACAAGAGATACTAACCTAACCCCGAGATACTTGAACTCCTCCACTTGAGGCAGAGACTCCCCACCCATCCGGAGAGGGCAATCCACCTTTTTCCGGTCGAGAACCATGGCCTTGGATTTGGAACAGCTGATCCTCATCCCGGCCGCTTCACACTCGGCTGCAAACCGCCCCAGTGCACGCTGAAGGTCCTGGCTCGATGAAGCCAGCAGGACAACATCATCCGCAAAAAGCAGTGATGAGATCCTGTGGTCCCCGAACTGGACCCCCCCAGCCCCTGGCTGTGCCTGGAAATTCTGTCCATAAATACAATGAACAGAACCGGTGACAAAGGGCAGCTCTGGAGGAGTCCAACATGCACCGGGAACAAGTCGGACTTACTGCCGGCAATGCGAACACAGCTCCTGCTCCCATCATACAAGGACCGGACAGCCCTTAGCAAAGGGCCCCGGACCCCATATTCCTGGAGCACCCCCCACAAGGCACCACAAGGGACACGGTCGAATGCCTTCTCCAGGTTCACAAAACACATGTGGACTGGTTGGGCAAACTTCCATGAACCCTCGAGCACCCGATGGAGGATGTAGAGCTGGTCCAGTGTTCCACGACCAGGCCGAAAACCACACTGCTCCTCTTGAATCCGAGGTTCGACTATAGGCCGAACTCTCCTCTCCAGTACCCTGGCATAGACTTTACCGGGGAGGCTGAGGAGTGTGATTCCCCTGTAGTTGGAACACACCCTCCGGTCCCCCTTCTTATACAGAGGGACCACCACCCCGATCTGCCAGTCCAGAGGTACTGTTCCCGACCGCCACGCGATGTTGTAGAGACGTGTCAGCCAAGACAGCCCCACAACACCCAGAGACTTAAGGTACTCAGGACGGATCTCATCCACCCCCGGAGCCTTGCCACCAAGGAGCTTTCCAACCACCTTAGTGACTTCGGCCAGGGTGATGGATGAGTCCGCCTCTGGGTCCCCAGTCTCGGCCTCCTCTTCGGAGGACGTGATGGTGGGATTGAGATCCCCAAAGTATTCCTTCCACCGCCCGACAACATCCTCAGTCGAGGTCAGCAGCTCTCCCCCCGCACTGTAAACAGTGTTGGTGAAGCACTGCTTCCCCCTCCTGAGGCCCCGGACAGTTTGCCAGAATTTCCTTGGGGCCGTCCGATAGTTCTCCTCCATGGCCTCCCCGAACTACTCCCAGACCCGAGTTTTTGCCTCTGCCACCACCCGGGCTGGAGCACGCTTGGCCCACCGGTACCTGTCAGCTGCCTCAGGAGTCCACCGGGCCAGCAAGGCCTGGTAGGACTCCTTTTTCAGCTTGACGGCATCCCTTACTTCCGGTGTCCACCACCGGGTTCGGGGATTGCCGCCGCAACAGGCACCGCAGACCTTACGGCCACAGTTACGAACGGCCACATTGACAATAGAGGCCGAGAACGAAGCCCACTCGGGCTCCATGTCCCCAGCCTCCCCCGGGATCCGGGAGAAGCTCTCCCGGAGGTGTGAGTTGAAGGCCGCACTGACCGAGGGTTCTGCCAGATGTTCCCAACAGATCCTCACGATACACTTGGGCCTGCCAGGTCTTTCCGGCTTCCTCCTCCGCCAGCGGACCCAACTCACCAGGTGGTGATCAGTTGACAGCTCTGCCCTTCTCTTCACCCGAGTGTCCAAGATACACGGCCGGAGGTCAGATGACACGACAACAAAGTCGATCATCAACCTCCGGCCTAGGGAGTCCTGGTGCCACGTGCACCGATGGACCCCTTGTGCTCGAACATGGTGTTCGTTGTGGACAAACTGTGACTAGCACAGAAGTCCAATAACAGAACACCGCTCGGGTTTAGATCAGGGAGGCCGTTCCTCCCAATCACCCCTCTCCAAGTGTCACTGTCGTTGCCCACGTGGGCGTTGAAGTCCCCCAGTAGAACAACGGAGTCCCCGGTTGGTGCACTGTCCAGTACCCCTCCCAGAGACTCCAAGAAGGCCGGGTACTCTGCACTGCTGTTCTGCCCGTCTCCGACCTGAAGGCGCAGGGACACGACCCTCTCGTTCACCGGGGTGAACTCCAACACGCAGCGGCTGAGCTAAGGGGCGATGAGCAGGCCCACACCAGCTCGCCGCCGCCCCCTGCGGCCAACGCCAGAGAAATGGAGAGTCCAAGCCCTCTCAAGGAGTTGGGTTCCGGAACCCAAGCTGTGCATGGAGGTGATGCCGAATATATCTAGCCGGTAACGCTCAACCTCCCGCACAAGCTCAGGCTCCTTCCCCCCAGCGAGGTGACATTCCATGTCCCCAGAGCTAGTCTCCATGTCCGGAGAACCGGTCGCCGAGGCCCCCGCCTTCGACCGCCGCCCAGATCTCTCTGCACCCGGCCCCTATGGCTCCTCTCGCGGATGGTGGGTCCACCAGAGGACGGAAAGGCCCGGCCACCAGGCGCTCGCCCACGTGCACCCACCCCAGGCCTGGCTCCAGGGTGGGGCCCCGGTACCGCCTTTCCGGGCGACATCACTGGCCTTGTTTGATTGATCATCATAGGGGCAAAAATTAAAAAAAAAAAAGTTATCCATTTTTTTATTTTGGTTTTAGAGACAAATAATAAAGAAAAGAGTTGTTTTTTCATTTCCTTCTTATTGGTTCTATATTGAAAAACAAATGAATGTGAATGTTTTTTTCTTCTTTATTGTGCATTTTTTGGCTGGTGTGACACCAACTGTATTTAAATCTGCAAATAATTTTTAGATGCCCCTAAAATAATCACTGACATCTAATTACCAAAGTATGTGTACTCAGTAAACTATTCATTGAACTCATTCATTCTGTCCCTGTTCCAGTCACTCCTGGGGGAATTACTTTTCCAAACATCTAATTCATTTTTCATTAATTTCTATTCTTCTGTCTGCAGGATTTGATTCACTAAATCTAAGAATAAAGTATAATTTTTAAATGAGCTACCAGCAGGTGGTGAGACAATATTGACTGTTCACATTATTAAGTTAGCTAATATCTAAATAACTAATACCACCACTAGCGTTTTACCAAGCTGTCCTCTGCATGAGCTGCTTGTTTAATTGCCTGTTTTCCTACTTTTATTTAAACATTTTTTAAAGTTAATTTCTGTCTATTCATTTTCTTCCACCAACGTAACGTCTCTTTTGGCTAAAATCCTTCCTGTCAGTTACATAACTTTTGCATATTTCTCTAATTTTTTGTCCTTGTTTGGCATTTGAGTTTGCTTGTGGAGAATGCAATAGTAACATGTGTATCCTTCAATTTGGGCATTATTTCTTTTCTTTCCTTCCGGCTCCCACTCATCTCTGAATGACTCTCGCCTTGGCTCTCAGTGGGATTACTTTAAGCATTGTGCCCAAACTCGACTGAAACAGCATTCAAAACTCAGCACAGTCAGGAAAATGCCACTTTCACATCACTCAGATGTTATTGTATTACTTTGACATGTCCATTAAAGGCGCATTGTGTAACTTTCTGGGAGGTGAAGTGGTGATGTTGCTTTGTCTGGAATTTTTCACAGTATGCTTATCTATTTCCATGGAGACAAGCAGCATGCCAATTTACAGGTCTGATTTGTGAAGAGGTGGGCCCGTTTACAGTATACCCTGCATGTTTTAAAGGTATTGTTTTATTGTAAAAAATGTCATATTGTGATACAGTCCATGGGAAGCAATCTCCCTAGCATATCTCCATGGACACAACCAGGCACTGAACCTATAACACAAACATTACATAGTGCTTTCTTTAACATGCAATTATTTTTGAAACATATTTTACACAATTTTAGTCCTTTAGTTTTAAGTAATACTGTGTGATGTATTAATTACTTAACTTTACTTGTCATGTTTAAAGATTGGTATCGGAAAGCAGACAACCCTGTAGCAGCTGATAATGTAATAACTGGCCAATAATGTAATAACTGCCTATAACGTAATAATTTTTAATTTAATAAAGCCAATAATGTAATAACTTGCCAGTAATGTAAGAAAATGCCTGAAACAATAATGTAATAACCTGATGCCAATAATGTAGTAACATATTGCATTATTGGTTAGTTATTACATTATTGGCTAGTTTATTAAAAAAAATCTTTAAAATGAAATAACTGCAACCACTAATGTAATAATTTCTTCTATATCACTTAATCAAATATTTATTTATTAAATTAAAAGTGTCGCACTATTGTTACTATTGTCTCTTTCAAATAGCTGTTAAAAGAACTGGTCACACACTTTTCTTCTCTACATAACTCCATCCATCCATCTTCTCCCGCTTAATGCTTGCCGGGTCGCGGGGGCAGTTTGCTGCCCAATCCTTATAGCACCTGACCCCCCCTATGAACCCCTCTGCAGGTGGTGAGCCTACAGGAGGGTGGACGTCATGGTCCTTGATGTTACTTCATAGGGATGCTCTTATGTTTTAAGTTGATGGGGGAAACCCATCCAGACATGGGGAGAACATGCAAAATCCACACAGAAAGGCCCGGGCGACCCGGGGATCGAACCCCCAACCTTCTTCCTGTGAGTGTTGCCACTCAGCCACCGTGCCACCAACATAACTGTCACTCTCAGCTAGCAGCCAGAATTATTTATCTAGTCATGTCCTGTCATATTCTGTACCTGGGGAAGGGGGGCAGTTATCAGCAGGCTTCTCTACATCTATGATAAACAAAAAAAGAACATTTCTTGTATCTTATATTTAATGGAAGATTATGTAAAATGTTCATAGAGTTTAGAGCAATGTCAAAGTTAACTATGTTAAATCTAGTAAATGATCAGCTAACTATTAGTATTGCAACATTAGCATTAAATGAATCCAATTAATCTCATTAATTTGGGGCAGGTGATGAATTCCTTCCTCACATAAATCTTGCTCAGCAAAACTGGGACTGTACAGTCCACACTGTGTCTGTACCATATATGAATGCACAGAGCCAAACAGGAAGTGCTCCAGGAGGCTCTGCTGGCTCCTTCTGACCCTGACTCCAATTGACTCACATTGGGATCTTGTTGCTCCTCTCTCTGTACCTGCTGCTGTGGCCTCTTCATTTTGGTCTTAAAATGTTCGTATGAACCCGCTTCATTTTTTATTCAGAATTTTTTTTCACAATTTTGCCTGTCAAAAATTCCCCTTCATAACATAGAGCCTGGGTCCAGATTGGCATCATGAGCCTCATTTGAGCGGTGCTGAATGCTGTGGGTGACATCAAACTTGCTTAGTCCACTTTTTTTTATACGTCTATGGTCTGTACAGTCCACGGTGCTGGTGTCCTGTCGACTTGAGCTCCCTGCACATGTGCACAACCCCCAAGCGCAGTCCCAGTTTAAATGCCGTCGATTTGAGCTCCTGAGGCAGAAGTGGAGAAACAAGTCACATTTAAAAAGTGTATTGGTTTTATTGTATGTTTTGACGAGCATGTAAACACAGACATGTGCATGTTAGATTCGCGGCAGAATAACTATGTTAGATGATTGAATAGTTTGGATTTAATATTTGATTTTATTGTTATCATTTTCATTACATCGTATTTTATTTTGTTTCCATGAGTAGAAAACGTAACTTTGTTTCAAAGGTGCTGTATAAATAAAATATCACTATATTATAATGGGAAATTCACACTGGAGCCTGTGATATTAGCCTTAAACATTATATGTCTAATACTATTTAATATGAAGATTTTGTTGTTTCCAATCATGTCTTTCTTTTAAATATAGAACTATATATATTTCTCTTATACTTCTTTGTTGGAAGATATAAGCCTGGCGAAATGAGCTGCCTCTACCCAAATTCATATAAATGAGTAAACCTATGGTCATGAGCTCTGGGGAATGACCGAAAGGACGAGATCGCGGATACAAGCGGCACAAATGAGTTTCCTCCGCAGAGTGGCCAGGCGCTCCCTCAGAGACAGGGTGAGGAGCTCGGTCACACGGGAGGAGCTCGGAGTAGAGTCGCTGCTCCTCCATGTCGAAAGGAGCAGCTGAGGGGAGGGCATCTGTTCTGATGCCTCCTGGACGCCTCCCTCAGGAGGTGTTCATGTCCCACTGGGAGGATGCCCTGGGGAAGACCCAGGACAGGCTGGAGGGACTACAGTATGTCTCTGGGCCTGGGAACACCTCGGGGTCCCTCCGGAGGAGCCGCTGGAGGAAGTGTCTGGGCCGAAGGAAGTCTGGGAGTTCCTGCCATACTGGACTAAGTGAGTGTGATGTCGCCCACAGTGTCAGCGCCGCTCAAATGAGGCTCATGAGGCTCACGGTTACAGGAGCAAATTTGGAGCCTCTATGTTATGAAGAGGATTTTTTGTTTGACAGTTTGACATTTAAGTTGTCGGCTATTTTATATTTGTTATTTTTTTATCTCTCGCATCAGGAGAAGTGGGTGTACCCCGGCGTACCACGCCCACTACACCACTGATCACTTGACTAGCTTAGCTATTGTCTCAATATTGACACTTAGAGATGTTATATTAAAAGTTACATCCCAGTATAAATCAAACCGTCCTGTCGTTCTGAACCAGTTTTTCTTGTCTTTTTCCTACTGAGCATTTGGTGACCTGAACAAAACATGAATTCATTTGCAGCACAAGGAGAGCAAATTTAACAGTAGCTAGTTGATTGATGAAATAGTTGTGTAGTATGTAGGCCATACATGCTTGAGTTACTTGTTATCCATCCTCTATTTAGTGTAGAGTCATTTACTGCTGCATTTAACACATCACAGGTACTGGACAGATGAGAAGAGACTAAATGAGAAAACTGCAATACTGCTCTGTCATCTCCTGCATTATTTGGGAATGTACAGGCCACTTTCTTTCCACACACACACACACACACTCAGACACAAGCACACACATGCACACGCATACACACAAGCACACACACAAGCACACACATGCACACGCACACACCCAAGCGCACACACACACACGCAGACACAAGCACACGCACACACAAGCACACACATGCACACGCACACACCCAAGCACGCACACGCACACACTCATGCACAGACTTAACACAGGTACAAAGCACATCACAAATATACAGAGAAGCAAACTGTTTACTGGAAGAAGTGATGGACATTTTTCTTTCTTTTTATTTTCTTGGGCTGCTTTTCAATGAATAGATGTACGTTTATTGAGCCTTTTGCTTTAGTTTGATTGTACAGTAGAGTAATGGGACTACTGGAATTATTTTCTGTTTGTTTCAGACATTTACAGATCATAGTTTTGTATGAAGATGTTAAAAAGTGGAAAAGTGTTGTAATACTGCCAGTTACTTGAATAGTTTGAATTTGAAAACATTTTGGAAAAATGTGTGTGGTTCAATTAAAAGGTTGGATTAAAATGAAAAGTTCCGTTCATTATTTGAGAATACTCACATTTAGATTTCATTGTACTCTTTACATGTGGGTAATACTTTGAATATGCAAACATATAAAACTGTAGAAACATACTAAGAGAAAGTCCATTGTGTAAGTGATCAGGTATTTAAGCAACTCTTTGAAAGAGACAAAAGTAACAATATATCTCAAAGTGTGACACTTTAAATTCAATTAATAAATCTTAAAGAATTAAAGGAACAGCATGTAAGTTTGTGGCCAAAGCTGGTACTGCGATCATGTATGAAATACTGTAGAGCAGAGAATCTCCTCCACCAGACAAGAGGTCACCAGCTCGGCCAAGGGTCAAAACACATAATATACACATAATGACAACAAAATATAAGATGAGAGCTGCATTTAATATGGGAAAGGGAATATTCAGGCTGGATTACTGTTGTCAGTGATAAAAGTATTTAAACTTATCATGATTCCTCAATGTCTGTGACCAGTTCTTTTAACAGCTATTTGACAATAGTAACAATACATTGTAATGTAGTATGACACTTTAATAAATAACTCTTTGATTAAGTGATATAGAAGAAATTATTACATTAGTGGTTGTAGTTATTTCATTTTAAAGATTTGTTTAAAATTAAACTAGCCAATAATGTAATAACTAACCAATAATGCAATATGTTACTACATTATTGGCATCAGGTTATTACATTATTGTTTCAGACATTTTCTTACATTTTCTTAGATTACTGGCAAGTTATTACATTATTGGCTTTATTACATTAAAAATGATTACATTATAGGCAGTTATTACATTATTGGCCAGTTATTACATTATCGGCTGCTACAAACCCTCCTTATAGTTCATTCTTATTTTGACATATAAGACAGGCAAGTGAAATCCCATTTGGTTTGCCTTCAGCCCTTCTCAGTGTTCACAAAAGCTCAAAACAGAACTGTGTAATTCAGACTTTAGTACTTCTTTTATAGAGAAAAAGGATAAAATAATATTCCAAAAAAAGATAAAAATCATACACTTTCAATCTCAATCTCTCATGATAGTAACAGATAGATAAACAAAAAGGTACATGCTACAACTTGAACTGGGAAGTAAAGAGTAATGATATTTGCATATATTTATTTAGTTTACAATTTGCATTCTTGGCTGAGGTACAGATAAGGAAATTCCAGAAGTGCCCCTTAATGGATGCATTCTGAATAATAAAAAGGACTTATAAATGTCCCTTCCTTTAGATTACACAAACATGAGATGTTGTAAACCGCTAAACTCTTTTCCCTTATGCCAGCCGTCTTTATGGACATTTAATGGGCCCATTACATGTGCATTAGGTCTGTTCCGTATCCGACTCTACATTAGATTGTCGGTATGTGGCCTCACCTCTATGACCTGACAATAACTTCACAGTGGTTTTTTTTTTTTTATTTTTTTTTTGTTGCTGGTATCCCTGAAGACCCATTTGTGGATTGGTCAACATACTATAGCGTCCAGGCGGTTAACGGGCTTTTGCGTGTGCGGCCAGGGGAGTCAGTGTGCACCACTAACAGCTGAGATATAAGCCCCGTGCTGTGGTTAAACTAATGAGCCTCAGCGTACACGATGGCCACCATGTGACAGAGCTGATTTACGCCTACAGGATGGACCGTCAGTGGGGAGGAAGAAGCAGTCTCACCACCAAAACCCACTGTCACCAACACCTCCTCTAAATGCACCCACAGAATCTCCCATGTGCACTGCTCCGCAGGCTAAGGCTAAGAGCAGAGTCGGAGAAGTAGCTGACCATTCCCGTGGTTGGTAAAGTGATAAAAGGGTTTTAGCATAAGTGATGGTGCATTATCGAAGAAGCCTAAATGACTCTATGTCTGTATCCTCTTTCCTCTTTGCACAGATCATGTCTCAAATGCTGCAGGAAAATGTGGAGCTATGGAGAACTGATGGTATTAGTGTATATATTCATTGTTATTGTCTTGTTACGGCATGGAGTTGTTTGTTTCTAGGCTAGTTCAGTCAGACATTCAGTCAGAAAAAACAAAAATAAAAATCTTTAGTGACCTCTAGTGAAAATTTGTCCAATGAAGCCATTGTTTTTGGGCAAACAAACAACCAACCAGGCAAGAACAAAACCAGGAACAGAATGACCTAGCTAAAACCCTTTTTCACATAAAGTGTTTGATATACTTTTACTGCTCCTGTTACTGCATTTATCCTGTAGTCTCTCTGACACCAGCCTCAGTATAGTCTTTAAAGAACCATCCACACGTATCTTTATTATGGACTTCCTTGTTTGGCCTGTGCTCTGGTCCCATACCCAGCCCTTCATTTCTCCACTTCAGCTATATGGGCTTCCTCTGTGTCTTCTGTTTCCTGCAGGACAGATGAGGTGAGCCAGATCTACTCTTCTTTCAGCTCGAACAGGCTCCTTTCAGGGCATAGTGGCATATGAATAATGTCCCAAAGCGCAAGTAAATATCTCTCTATGACGACTTGTTTGGACTGGTGCTCATGTGAAATCCAAATCCACATGTATCAGTGGACTCTAGCTGGTCTGGTGTGTCCACAAACACTCCCAAAAATTATTAGGGGCATGTTCCAGTCATACCAGAATGTCACTGTGATTTTTATTCTTAGTGAAAAAGTGGTTCAGCTGATACAGGATGGATTAGGAAAATGACCATTTAGACTCATGGATCAATTTATCTTGAGGCCCACCTCAAACTGGCTGTTTTTCTCGAAATGTGCATACCCAAATATTAAAGCTTATTGTTTGGGCACCTTACATCTAGAGGCTTTGTGGATGCATAATTTGAAAGCTAAGTCCTTCTAGTTTATGTAGATATGTCTTAGATTTGTCTAGAAGACTCACAGCTTGCAGTACACTTGTTCAAACATGCCCAAAAAGTAGTTTTTTTGGCCTCGGAAAAAAAAAAGCAAAAATAAAAGGCCTTCCTGAAGACATACTTCATGCTATGCATTTCAAACTCACCACAGCAACTGTCCATAGTTTTGGCAACAACTGTGCCAAAGTTCAGACCTCTAGATACAACTATTTTGAAAATGTGGACCTTTTTGTATGAAATCGTACATCTGTCACAGATTTGGCACATCTGTGCCAAATGTGCCAAATTACTTTACATGCATTTTTATCACTCTACTAGCAATATAAAACATATTTTGTCACTTTGGGGACTATAAATATCACTTATAACCTGATTTTCAAAGTTTTTTCAGATAATTATATTTTAGCACTGTAACCATTATTAACCATTATAATTTATTATTATTATTATTATTTTGTTTTGTTTGCTTCTTAGCCTTAGAAATCGTAAAATTAGTGCTAATAGTGCTACACTTTATCGAAAAACTCTGACGAAAAGCATGAGCGCTGTGCGTAATGATCCAGACCATCCATGTCCCATCTCCAAAATGGCGGCTTGGCACCAATGCGCACTGTTGCTGTGCCCTGATCTGACCTCAGATCTGACTGTCCCACCTCTTTTTGGAAAGCTTTACTGATTGGCTACAAGATTTTGTGATTGACAACCTGATTCTCCAATGATGCATTACGTTTTGCCGTCGGGGCCACGGAGATGCTTTGGATACTTTGTCTCAACATGGACGCCCGGCTTCAGACAGCTGGGTCTGACTCCGGTGAACTTTCATGGAAAACTCCGCGGAATGTCTTGTTTTGAAGCTAAGACTTGGGAA
This sequence comes from Odontamblyopus lacepedii, assembly GCA_034769755.1. Lineage (NCBI taxonomy): Eukaryota > Metazoa > Chordata > Actinopteri > Gobiiformes > Gobiidae > Odontamblyopus > Odontamblyopus lacepedii. Next base: position 13,396,392 of record CM068358.1, read on the forward strand.
AACAACCATACCCTAAGTGAGCTGCCAAAATGGAAGCTATGTTTACAAAGCCATGCGCAAAAATGGATTTATTGTTGGATGAGCTACGTTCGAACGCAGACAATGGGCTTTCGGCTGGATAGCAACGACACGGAGCGTCTTATGAAGAAAAAACAAGTGGATATTTTTATTCTGTGGACTATGAGGAACAGAAAAAGCACTAACACTTCTGGATTGAATGTGATTTGAAGCTGGAGTAGCAGTCAAAAGGTAAGAAATGCGAGATTTCTGATTTGTTTATGGTACAGTTTGATTGCGGGCAAAGTTTTTGGAATGTGTTTTGGAAAGAAATGAACATAATGTGCATTTTGTGGTGTATGTAAGCTTTCAAATGATATATAGGAAGCTCATATTGACTAAAGGGATATTAAATGAATTACGTTAGAAAGAAAAAGAACCGGAACCGTCCCTGATCAGGGACGCTGGGCCTTAACAGGTTTTTAAAAGATCATCCTTCAAATAATCTGTGCTTCTGAACCACATTTAGAAAATAGTAATAGTAAGCTTTTAATCAAAGTAATCAACCTCAGTAATTCTGATTAAAAGCTCACGATTACAATATAAAGCATTATTATTACATTGCTGTTTTCTAAATTTGGTTCAGAGATTAACCAGCCTCAGTTACCTGCCTCAAGGGGAGGAGTTCAAGTATCTCTGGGTCTTGTTCATGAGTGAGGGAAGGAAGCATGAGATTGACAGGCAGATCAGTGCAGAGTTAGCAGTGATGTGGCAGCTGTATCGGACCGCTGTGGTGAAAAAGGAGCTGAGTCGAAAGGCAAAGCTCTTGATTTACTGGTCAATCTACATTTCTGCCCTTTGCTACGGTCATGAGCTTTGTGTAATGACCGAAAGGACAAGATCGCAGATACAAGTGGTCGAAATTAGTTTTCTCCACAGAGTTTCTGGGTGCTCAATTAGAGGAGCTCAGCCACATGTGAATAGCTCAGAGTAGAATCATTGCTCCTCCACGTTGAAAGGAGCAGCTGAGGTGGCTCGGGCATCTCTTCTGGATGGGAGGTTCTCTGGGCACGTCCCATAGGAAGGAGGCTCTCAGGAAGACGCAGGACATGCTGGACTATGTCTCTCGATCCCTGCCCCCCAGAAGAGCTGGCGGAAGTGTGCGTGAAGAGGGAAGTTTGGACCTCCCTACTCAGACTGTTGCCCCCACAACCTGGACCCAGAAAAAGAGGAAGAAAATGAAAGGTTGAACCAACCTCAAATCTCCCAAAATTTAGGAATTTGTTATCAGAGGAGAGGTGGTGTCAGGAGGTATAAGAACAGTGTGGTGAATCTAAGAGAGATCCATACAGCCACGTGTGGAAAACTGCCTTTAATTAGTGAAATATTGTGTGATGTCACATAGTATTTAAAATCATAATGGCCACTGGAGGCAGCACATGCTCAGACTCGGACACCAGAAAGCTGCAAATGTACCTAGTTTGCTTAAACAAAATGACTAGAGAGAGAAAGATACATAAATGATCCAGAAGGTAATTCAAGTTTCGCTGCAGCAACATTTACACTGCACATCTCAGTCTCCTTTCAGTTAAAAGGTCTCAGTGCAATTTAAAAGGAAGACTGGTCAGGTAGGGTCAACAGATCTGACAAAAGTATAGGAACAGTAGTGTTTAGTCCCACTTTAACTTCTTTCAAGTCAATTTGTACTGAAAGTTCTCTCACATTATTATTTTAAGTTTACAACATAAAAGAGAAAACATGCATCATTATTTATTTGTATGTATAAATGTATCTATTCATTATTTTTCTATGTCATCAGATACCCTTTCCATATTGTGACATTTCAGGTGTGTACATCTCTGCAGTGGTGCCATCTATCACACACTGACCTTTTCAGGACAAAGTTGTTTGAGTTCACGCGGATTATTGAAATCACCTCTCGGCTCATGCACCTAATTCTTTCCTCTGTAATCCAGTATTGTTTGCCCTGATACTCTGCACAATCTCTATGTACTTATCATTGCTTTCACCCATATTTATCTAACACTAAAGCAATCAGACCCATCAGCCGTCGTAATCAACAGTGAACTCACATCACTCATTTTGCCTATGTATGGGTGAGCAGTGAGCCAGAAAAGCATTTACTAAAGAGGTTTCAACCGAGGGCAGTGGAGAGGGCGGCATCTCCTGCCCTCAATCTGCCTTTGTCATAAACATTCAAACTGCTTTCCATGACTCGGGTTTAATGAGAGATCTCCGCTGCTGTGGACCCAGCTTGTGTTTAAGGTGTTAGCAGCACACCACTGCTCTCCAATTCCCTCCATTGGGTACAGGATTTTTCTTTGCTGGATTCAAAGTACATACACACTAAACTTTTAAAAGGCATTCAGGGTAGTTCTGAGATATTTAAATATAAAGTTCTGACCTCTGAAATATTTAGTCCTGGGTTTTTGCTTTTTTAAACCTAGAGAATTCACCAAACCCAACAGAATATTGATTAATTAAGGTACTGGTAAATGATCACATTTTTATATCGTGCTTTCCCACTTCAAAGGCATTCAAAGCGCTTTACATCAAGGAACCACTCACCCATTCACACACACATTCATGCACTGCTGTGCACAGACACTAGGGGAGAGTGTCTTGCTCAAGGACACAATGACAACATTCATCTGTGGGAGCTGAAATCACACAGCCAACCTGTGTCAGTGGATCTGACAGCTATTCAGAAACAAACCTATAAATAACTCAGATAAAACCCTTCAATCATAGGGGATGTTGGATCAGTTTTGGTCACACTGTAATACCAGTTCACAATATATATGTCAAAAAATGCTAAATTTGTATTTTGTCTGTTAAAAATAAACCCATGTCCAACAGTAAATACACAGTAAAGCAAAATACAAAGCAAAATACAATTGTGCAAAGTGGTACAGCTGCTAGAATTTTCACTTCCTAAAAAGGTCAGAAACTAGCATGAGTATTCGATCAGAACATGCTAAGTTTGCACAAAAAGCCCTTGTAAAAAAATTTTTTATCTTGACTTTGTCCATCTACACAGAGCAGGTGTTGTATTAAGCTGGAACATGCTATTCCTGATGAAGTCTTAGTGACTCAGTGTACACCGTGTCCAGTATTAGATCAGTGACAACACTTCAGGGGAAACCAGTCCAAGAATACTTTTTTCCTTGATACGGAGCTTGATATGAAGAATGGACTATAATTCCCCCCCAAAATAATCCACCAACCGCTGAAAAAATCACAAGATCAAACAAGTGCTTCTGCAGGATTTCTTACATCAACTTTTCTCTTTTATGTGAGTATTCAAAGAGAGGACTCCCACGTCTGTCTGATGTTTAATGTTGCCAGTGAATAGGTCTATCAGCCTCAGCAGCACCTGCAGGTCTGAGCTTCATCACTAATCACACCACACCACAGAGGGCAATTAGCTCCCATTCACTCAGGGCTCATAACATACTTTTCATTTAGGACATCGAGACTTTCTGAGTATTCACAACACTCAGAGCACAGTGTGTATTTGGCCATGTATTTATCAGCAGTCTAGTTTGAGTCAATTTCTCTACATGACCTCTCATTGATAGTTCTGATGATTTATAAACAAAATGCACGAAAGGTTCAAGATTCTAATAAGTTTGGGAACTCACAAAAATTCATGAAGTGAGGTGTATACTAGTATATATCTGTATCTGCACCGTCACAAGAAAAGAGAGAAAGAGAGAAAATAAGAGAGAGAGAAAATAAGAGAAAATAACACTGACAAAAAGGTTTTTTTTTTTTTTCATCTCCAGCAACTTGAAAAAGCATTAAATGTTTTGAAACGCACTTATTTAATTTGTTCTAAATCCTCTGAAGGTTATTTTTTTATCCTGAAAAGCAAATTTTATTTAGAAAATATAATGAAAGTAAGTTCTGATGATAAAAAAAAAAAAAATCAAAGATGAGGATCATCTTTCAAGATGATCAAGATGTGGAAGTGGATGATAGAAATTACAAGGTCAAAAAGAAGCCAGTATCCTTCAGGTCAGATGGAACCCTGCTGTGCATCACTGGCTGCGTGACTGCTCTGCTTGTTAACAAATTCAAACAGGAGGCTGTGAGCAGCGCTCACAAATAGAATCACTCAAGTGAAGCCTTTTAAACATTTGACTTTATTTAAGGGGAACAAAGCACTCTGAAAACTCAGCATTCCCGACAGTGAAACATGCTTCCAAGAAACTCCGATTTCCGTTCAAGGCCCAGTGAAAGAGCTGGGAAAGGCTACAGATGGTAATCACCTTCACAGTGTAGGCTGTCTCCCATCCTCCATCTAATATGCAACCATGATGACTGCAGATACATTATTGATGCTCCATCCTGGCTGATCTTGAAAGGCCAGGTCTATGACTTTCAGCTCATGGATATTTTAATACCATTTCTTCCAGAAAATGACCCCTGCTCTGGCATGTCCAAATAATGAACAAATAAAGAAGAGCTTCTACTGAAAGCACTTGAGGCTTTCATTTAAAGGGCCTATATGCACTTTTGACACCAGCACAAAAGCACCCCATCATTACACGCGCTAAGGGCCTTTCAAAGCACATTATAGTGTCAGTTTTCTTGAACTCTATAGAAACTTTGTGTCTACATTATTACATTTCTTATAACAGTGAAACATGAAATGCTGTCAAAACAGAGCAGAGATACTCTGTGCTGTTGTAACTCACAAGTCCATCTAGCGGCATGGTAATGGTTATAGTTATGGTTATAGTCATGTTTGACTCAAAAAACTACAAAATAGATATACCCAAACAAACTATTGTATTTGATTTTCACTGTCTGTGCAAATTATACAATGCCATCTGTGATCATTTCAAGTTTGTCGAAAAAACACTGAGTATCTTTTAAACTTGTCCTGAAAATGTCAAACTGTCAAAAAAAGTAGGGCCTGCTTTGCTTCTGGCTGCAAAATAGTGAACATTTGTTTGAATGGCGACTGCACCAGCGTAGAGCACCGCACCGAAGTATTTCATAGCTACAAATCACTTGTAATCCCATTGAAGCGCATTACAATTCTGCCTGATGCGAAGCAAATTTCTGACTCTACACATGTTGCTGCTGGGAAAATGTGCACTATTCATATTTGCATATAGTGTCTTCAAAAAACGTTCGAGCAGGACCATGAACCACAAAATATCACTTTTATTGAAGAGCTAATCCTCTTTAGCGTAGAGGGTGAAAAACTTGATTCCTGACCAGACTGTCCTTCATTAGTCAATACAAACAGACTCATTTACAGAAGGTAATGCAACAACATGTCTGGAGGCCACTTTCTATTGGGATTGGAAAATAAAGTGGATTATATTTTCTGCCACGGGTATGTTGTCGTGTTGAACTGAAATACGACCATGATCATGATTTTGCAGTTTTTCAAGTAGACACAGAACTTGATTAAAGTTATTTTTATTGTTTGAACTTGTCAGGTACAAGGACTGAATCACAACTGTTCTACTGAGATTTGTATTACCTGCTCTAGTTTCAGTATTCTAGGATAATCAAAACACAGGCGAGACTAAATTTCAAGGGACAGTGGTACATTATCCTCACAAACATGAGCCCAGAGTGCGTTCAAATATAGAACCCTTAGATTCAATATTAGGCAAATCAATGACACCTTTGTAAAAGCTTTTTGCAAAGATTTGGTTACTTTGGTTGCTATGGGCAAACACATGGCAGAAGCACTTGGCACTGCAAAGGTATACTGACTAAAGCAGACTTAGAGAGACGTATCCATGCATTTGTCTTGGATCTTGTCTCTAGACTACTGTAACTGGCCTTTCCAGACAAGCAGTGAGACAGCTGCAGTACATCCAGAACACTGCTACTCAGGTCCTGATTAAAACCAGGAGGTATGAATACACAACTCCTGTGCTCAGGTCTCTACACTGTCTCCTGTGCCTTAGCTCTGTTTGTGCACAAGTCTCTCCATGGCCTTGCACCGAATGTTAGTGCTGTATGAACCATCTCACACTCTGAGGACCTCAGGGACCGGCCTCCTGCAAGTGCCCAGAGACAGGACTAAACATGGGGAATTAGTGTTTCAGTTTTAAGCAGCTAAAATCTGGAATAGTCTTCCTGAAAATGCGAAACAGGCCTCTACTTTGTTTAAACCCAGGCTCCCAACAGTTCTTTTTAGCTATGCATATGACTGATTGATATATGATTCTGTACTCTTCTCTTTTAAGACACATTTTATGATGATTATTTATGTTTTGATTTGTTTGTATTGCGGTTTTAATGTTTTTTATTCTGTAAAACACATTGAATTACTTTGAGTATGAATTGTGCTATACAAAGAAATGTGCCTTGCCATGAAGCGCTCTCTGTTTTCAGACTTTACAGGTCTATATTGTAGATGTAATCATATCTCAGCCCTCCCTGTTTTTAAAATAACTTGATTTGCATTGAACTTTATCTGATGAATTCACACAAACATATACTCTGTCTAATCTAGTCTAAGGATAGGCCAGACACCCTTGATTAACTGTATCCATGAGGTTCCTGGACTTAATGATGAGGCTGATTGTTTTTGCTGTGACCTGGCCCTGCTGTTTCATGCACTGCTGAACCAGAGTCTCAGAGCTCTCATTTGTTTATACAGGGCATATCTCACAGAACGCCTGGAGACCACCGCCAATCCGCCGCTCCCACCTCCACAGCCACAGTCCTCCCTTTGGTATTGTCCATGTGTTTGTAGCAGAGTAACCCTCCATCTGTCACTGTGGAGATGGGGGTGCACGGACGCTGGGCTAGTCGAGCTGACATTATTTGTTTGTGGCTGTATTTGTTGTTGTGAAATGTAATAAAAGAAAAAATCAGTTGTAACAGAGAAGGAGTTTGTTTTTACCCAGCTGAGTGCTAAAAACGCCTCTTCACTACGGCATACCAGGAAAATAAAGTGCTTCTGGCACAACCAGTAAAAAGTTGAAGCAGAGATTACATTTTAGTTTGGTGGTAGTTCCAGTGTGAATATAAATAAGGAGACAGAATTCCAAATCAACAAAATACTTTAATTTAAGCTTGTTCAGTTTTATCCCTATCCAATGATGCACAAATTGTAAATTGGAAAATTCATACTATATTTATATTAGTCTATTTGATATACAAGTATATGAATAGTCAACTTAAATTAAACAAGTATGATTTCAGTTTTTATATTATTTATTATTATTATATTATTAATGATAACTGGTTCAAAGAGGAACTAAACTACCATTTCTAGTGAACATGGGTTGGGTTGCCAGTGCCTTATCCTGCATAAAGAGGACACATACACGTTTTGCTCATTTTCAGTGCCTATTAGTGATTAGATACAAGTTCTGAGGTTCAGACAGTATTCAGATCAGAGAGTGTCCTTTTAGGTTTAAACCAACTGATTTTAGTTGTATGGAACTGCCAAAACAAATAAGAGACAAAGAGAGATGTTATAACTGTCTGGAGAAGCACATGGCCATCATAATCAAAATAAATCAACATTATAATTGTTAAAGAATGACTTGATTTGGACATGCTTTACCTAGCCTCACTTAAATGGAATCTACTATTGTAGTTTACTGGAGGGACTGATTCAGTTAGATTTTCATCAAAAGACTGTTTTTTTCTTAACACTTTATTTACTCTAGTAACATACAGTGAGTGTCTAGGAGGAAATCTAACTCCAACATATGTTTACATAAGACTATGAATGTTTCTTTTCTTCCAGCAGAATTCCCAGCACATGTCCATCTTTAATGACTCACTCAGAGTTTCCCACCAGCTCAGCCTACAGTAAGATCCTCCTCCTGCTTATTGACCCAGACATTTCCTGCTCCTTATCTTTAGCATGCTAATTGTCTACCTTATTTATAATACATTACACAGATCCCACTGATTGTTGTGCCATCCATCAAGGAAGTATGACGCTCCGCTCTGTCAAGTCTATTTTCAACATTGCATCTCCACCGGGGTGCTGTTTACCTCTCGGTGTCAGTATATTCCAATGACTTGCAGACAGACCCGTCCCCGTTCTTGAATGACTGATTAAACTTGTGTTTTTCTCACGTCCTCACTCCATCTAGGTCTGATTAAAACTAATTCCATCTCCTGCTGTGATCCATCGTGGCACAGCTTCTTGATGTTGATGCCTTGCTTTTTTGTTTTTTATCCGTACCCCGAGACCTAATCATGTTCTAATTTTTCAGCAGCATATCATGGCGCGTTGAGTCTTTAACCACGCTCTCTACCTGTTCCATTGGTTTGATAGAGTTGCAGGTACCACCCTTTTTTTTTTTTTTTTTGGCTCAGACATCAGAAGACTCATCAGGATAATTTATGAGCGCCGCTGGAAATGTTCGGTGCACTGACGTCGACCTTTGAGAGCGGCAGATGCTCAGAAAGTTGCTCCTTGATAACTTCATTTCTGATTAATACAGGTTGAAAAGAGCTACTAGATTTGTGTTGTGTCCTGACCTACGATCTCCATTGACCTTATTCCTGATTACGAGTTGCCTGCACCAAAGCTTTAAAGGGAGCTTGAGTAATTGATCATGGAGAGTAATATAAATCTTGCACAACAGTTTTCATAAATCGGGCTGGCTCGCAGGGTGAATGTGGCTTGCATCCACACAACTGACTTAAAGGATGATGTTGTTGTATGGGGAGCTCATTACCTTGCTAAATGCTCAATGTTTCGATGCATATGTTTTGTTCCTCGTAAAATTTGCATAAGACTTTGCACATAATATGGCTATTCATAACAAGAAAGACGCAAATATTTATTGGTTCAGATTGGCTGCAAATGTTTAATTCATAAAATGCCACAAAAGACAAATTTCAATTATTATACAATACATCGAATACAATAATCTGCAAACATATTAAAAACGTTTTGAAAGAAGAATCTACACAATCAAAAATGTTAAAGAAAAACAGTGTACCATATTTGTTCTTGCCACAATGATTATAAAACTCTAAATTCAAGCCAGCTCCTCTGTTTTTTCATTTGCAGGATGCAGGAACTTTTGGGACCATCAGATCATTTGTCGATCAAGTTTGATGATTTAAACACAGATACACATTTATCCTTTCTTCATTCATCTTTCTTTGTACATAAACAGGGCATTTACTCTTCTGATTGCCTAGCTAATCAAATATAGCCTCCCCTAGAATAGCCAATACCTCCATAGCTAACCCAAAGATTTTTGCCTCATTCTCAGAGGACATTCAATCTCAACTAAAAATGTTCAATATGAGTGTTCAAAAGGCTATAAATAAAACATATTAACTGTGCACCCCCATAGTTCCTCCAACCAAAAATGTCTGGCATGTCCCTGCTGAAAGGGTCAGGCTAGTATAAGTTTCCTAACTGAAAACTCAATTGCACTGTAGGTGGATCGAATTGCAGCCATGCCATTATAATTTTGCATCTATACTACTGTACTTAAAACCAGTGCCTTATATGTTCTATATGTCTCCTACCTCTGAATGACAATATCTTCATCCCAACTCTAGCTGCAAAGAGTAATGGCCATAGAAACCCTTTTCACTGGGCCCTGGTGACACAGCCTCATACAGTCTGTTGCTTGTGTTCCATTGTTCCTGCTTGGAGACTTCATATTGATTTCCTCCAGCGCTTCTTCCACGGCAATATAAAGCTTTAATCTAATGATGCACAGGAACTTCAGCGGAGAGAAGCCTGTGAGACATGTGTTATGTATTATTGCTATGGCTTCATCCTCTCACTCACACGGGCCTATAGTGTCAGCTGTCTGCACTGCTGACCACGCACCTCTGATCACCTGGGAGTCACGGCGCTCAGGAGTTCAGCCAAACAAGATCCAAGTCTGAAGGGATGGGTCAGATAACACAGAGCTGCTTTGTTAATTCTAGCATTCTATAACAACAGACTCACATTCTTTGGAAAGGTGAGTGAAGTGACCGTGGAGACAACAACAGAAGACAATATAGTATAGTTTAACAATTCTCAGAAAACAGCAATAGTTAATCTTAATTTACAGTGCCATACTGGGGAAACTTCTGGGGTACTTTAGTAATGTCCTTCATGTTATCTTAAGTCGTTACTGGCGTTGCTCCTCCTCACAGTTACTTTCTGCCTCTCTGAGATGGAAAATCTGCCTTTTTCTACCATGGTCTTGAAATCATTTACAGAAAGATCTTAAATTGAAATCTATGGTGTCACTGTATAAGTTCAAGAAAAAAGTAAAAAGTGTGGTGACTGAGACGTGCATGTTTTTCTTGACAGATGTAAATGGTTTTATAATGTGATGTTTTGTGATTTTACTGTTTTGTATTGATTGTGTTGGTTTTAGTCATTTGAAAATACAGTTTAGTCAACAAAGTATTTTTTTCACAATCAAGTACGCTGTGTTATAAAATAAATATTGACATAAATGCATCTAGATCAGATCCTACATCTCCTCCTATCCCCAGAGGCAGCTGCATCATAATATGCAGAATCACATTAAAAAGCTTGTTTGTTTGTTGCACCACCTTTCTATATTTATTGACCACTAATTAGAGAAGGAAAAAAAAAACACATGCAATTATCACCATAGGTGTGCTATGTTTTTTCATACTAATTCAGTGCAGTTTGAATCCTGAACTGCATGATGAAGCACTGGCATGGTCCTTTGATTTTAAGAAAGTAACTATATTGTAAAATAGACTGTATAAAAAAGTGGACTTAGCGACTGTGACGTCTCTCATAGAGTTCGGCTCCATTCAAATGAAGCTTGTGTTGCTAGCGGTTACAGGAGCAAATCTGGAGGAAGGCTTTATAACATATAAAGCCTTCCTCCAAATTTGAATAGGAAAACTGACAAAACAGTGGAGAAAAAAAAAAACAGAAAACAATTTAACACCTAAATGACGAGGCTCATAGCAGCAGTTACAGAGTGAGCGGCGACAATATTCCAATGTAAGTCAGTGGGAGCCAGGGTCAGAAGGAGCCGGGAGAGTCCACAGGCGAACTTCCTATTTGGAATGTGGTGGCTAGTGTGTTAGCTATGTCCATTTACATATACAATCTATGAATACCACTAAAGGAAAGACACATCTTAATACAGTTATCTAATATTGAAACTTTGACAAAAATACATTTTTAATGAAAAAAAAAAAACACATTAAATGACATCATATATAGTCTGAAGCTTTTCATATATCTAATGCTTGATAATTATATTACCAAAAGATCACTTAATGAAAACTGTAATACCACCATTAAATGTAATAAGCCACCCACAGTGAGATTAAGGTAACTTAATTTAGACCACATTTGATCTTTCAATTAATACTTTTCTGCGAGTTTAAAAGTGAGTGGGAAGAAGTCACATCATTGTGTTACACATACAACCACAGTAGACTGAATTTGATTTGACCGATACAGAACCAAATGTCTTTAACTTGTTTAGTTTAAAGTTTAAAGCCTTCACTGTGACCATCTGTATTTCACACAGGGATGCCACACAAACAGGAATAATACATGGGTGAGGGTGGAGTTGGTCCCTGTATTGTGTATTCCACCCTGGGACATACAAATTACATCAAATGCCAGGTTCAGCCGAGGGCCAGTGTCCGCCTCACACACATTCTTCATCCAAGGGCAGAGTGACAGCAGGTCCACATCCGGACAGAGCTATTTACATCTCCATAGCCGTGGGTTTGCACAAAACTATAGAAATGTGGAGACTCGGAAAGGGCAGCTTCTCCTTCCTATGGTGAAGCACTGGGCGAGCTCAGAGCACATTTACCCTAAGAAAAGAGTGGTGGAGTCTTCTCGTGGCATTAGGAAAGTCAACTTTGATAAAAGCCAAATACCACCCACATTATACTTAGAGATATGCCTCAAGACTCTTTCTGTGGGTATATTGCTAACATTTTCAATCTTATGCACTTTCAGTTCAGTACAAGGCATAAAAGCCCTTGGGTACTGAGATGGATAGAACAACAAAACTAGTGAAATGTTTACTGTAGTCCAGTTGTTTCTCCTTCTCATTCACACATCTACCACTGTACCTAGTTGAGAACCATTTAAATCTGCTCCATGTAACTCTTCGGGTTCGCCATATGCTTATGTAAATGTTTAGCAGGGGACTCCACCAGGCCATGTTATAGCTGACATCAGGTTTAAGAATGACTGTTTTGTATTTTGTTTTGTTTTTAATAAAAACGCCTGCAAATTAATACATGCAAAATAGATTTTTAATGCCTACCATGGAACATTCCTGGCAAAATACTAAAATCTCCACTAAAACTAAGCAGGAGGCGGATCCATGACCAGTGAAGTTACATCATGTGTCTTTAAGTTAAGTTAGTAATCTAACCCTGTGCAGCTGTAGCTATGACTATATCTTTGAAACCTTTTATGGCTATAAAAACAATTTTTTGACGTGACATTGAACACAAAGAAAAGTGTTATTTTAGACATGTGCTGTGTGGACAGATGAAAAGCAGCTTGCGTAACTCCTTGTAACTAGACTTTGCACTCCTCCCATACAATCATCTCTGCGTAACATCTTCACCAAGTCTGTCACAATGCTCTGCTCAAGGCAGCATTTCAAGGGGCTCTTCATTGTTGATTCAGCCCTCTCCGCTAATGCTCGCGCGGCTCTGAAATGCTATCACTATAGATACAGTATACAGTGTCTCCATCAGAGTGAATGAAGCCCGCAGGATCGATGCAGCTGCAGTGGATCGCCTTACCCCGCCTGTGCAATACAGCTCAAGGAGGGCCCTCCATCTCGCCTTCAGAGAGTGGACTGCTTATGATCCCTCTTTGTAATAGCATGATAATATGGGAGCATGTACTAAAGGTCCTTTAGTACCCAAAATTGACTCTTGTGAGCTTTTTACTTGTTACCTCATCAAAAACATGCCTGGTGTTGTATTTTGTTGCATACATATTGGAGTTACTCTTTATTATTAGTCTGCCTACGTCTCCAAACCTGAAAATGCTTTGTTCCACCTTGTAATGTCATGGAGAGGCAGTTTTTAAGATATCTCATTTTTATTTCAATAGGTAGAGGAAATTCCAGGGCTGAAATTATCCAAATGAGTGAATGTGTATGGAGTTTTAAAACACACTGGAGTACTTGTATTACCTGTACCTGTACCTGAGTACCTGTATTATTGCATGACTTCACAAGGTGGAATGGAGTATTTTCTGGTTGAGACACATACCTAAATATCCAGGATTTGTGTGCTAAATATGTGTGAGTGAAAAAAAAACACAACTTTTTGATGAAGAAACAAAATGACCAGAAAATTGCCTAATATGGGCCCTTTAATGGATTACAGGTTTTTCCCACTATCATTTTCAGTACTAAAGATTTACTTAGTACTTCTTCAGTAAATTTGTGTAAAATACATGGACAGTATTTTTGTAATTAGTTACTTTCCACTTCTGTGTAATTCAGAATCCTGTAATGAACCTGAATGCAACACATGTCTGACATGTAATTCAATGCAATTCTTTGTATAGGTGAATATGGGTCACTGTCTCGCCACACAAAGGTGTATGGAGTTGACAGTTTATGATGATAGCTTTATATTGTATATGGGAACTATGATACAGCCTCTTATTTCTCCTCCTTCTGTCACTAAAAAAGACATACAAAGTTTTGTATCTGGTGCTACATGTTTGCCAGAGGTGCCTGGAGTGCCTTTGTTTTTACCTATAGCTGACTTTTTATTACATGAGTAGAGGTGAACAAGGTCCCTTGCATCTTCCCTGCTGTTTCAAGTTGGAGAAACTATAAGAATGAGAGCGTCAACTATGAGTCCCTGGAGTCTTGCAAGAAAAATATATTGCATTCTGGCAGCTCAGTACACAATGTGATGTTATTACATAAAATGAACCTTACGTCTCTGCTCAATAGTTATAAAACTCATACAAGTGATGTGTTAGGAATTTGAGCATTCCTATGAAAGTTTGAAGCACTCATTAAAATTCTCATTAAAGTTTGTCTGGATACACAAATGAGAAGATTTAAATTCAAATATGCTCTGGGTGATTTTATTATGGCCTATTTCTTGTGGACTTTGAGTAAGAAAGCCCTGCACTAATTTATAATGCAGGATAATCCATATAGATTCCCATTATTGACTATAGAGCCAGTGCCCATATCCTTCAATAATTACCACCAGGAGTGATTTTGTACGTGAGGAGGCAGGTAGGAGTGGGCTACTGCAGACTGATGACACTGTTCACATGTCCCAGAGGAGTGCATACAATACTACACGCTCTGCTGTGCTGCTATGGGGGACACCATGTTGGGAAGGTCTAGAGGCACAAAGCACAAGGCAATCACATGCATAACATTATGGAGAAAAGGTGGAAGGTATAGTCAGATACTCAATTTTTTATTTTTTATTTTTTTTACCTCTGTGTAAAAAGTTATGTAACTCAAGATAAAGTAGTAGTAGTACTTGTAGTAGTCAGTTCAAAGAGGTAGTAGTAAGTTGTAATATGAGCAAATAGAGCAAGAATGACAATTCAAGTGCTTTCACAGGATAATGCAGGAGTAGTTTTACATTACTGAGCCATTAGCCCCAATAACACACTTACACTAAGAGAGACAAAACCTCTTTCCTGAGCTCAGTTTGCTTTTATGTTGTCTCCAGCTCTGCTTGAAGTTAACCACAGGTGGGTACAACTGGGAGAGAGTTCAGTGCTTTGACCAACGCCTCAGTTGTGTCTCTCAAAAGGTGCTCACTGAGTGGCTGTCTCCATGGTGATATTGCTCTGCATTTGTATAAATTTGACTTCAGTTCAACTCTGCTCTGCTCAGGTCACCTGGATCACATTGCTCTCTTTACATACAGAATACATATTGTCTTTGTCTATTACATGTATCTATATGACTGTCCTGCTACATGTCAGCACTATGTTTTTTTTTCTCCCATAGGGACAATTATCCTCTGCATTTGACCCATCCTTCAATATCACAGGGCCCACCTGTTAGGTGCAGTGTGTGCCATTAGGTTTGGTCAGGATTTTTACATATCATGCATGCATACAAAACCCACCCAGACACAAGGAGAAACATGCAAACACTGCACAAAAATACCAAGGCTGCATGGGAGACTTCTTGTTGTGAGGCATGAGTGCTGCCACAGTGCTGCCACAGTAACCAGCCCCCTGGGCCAGTGCTGTATGACATTTTAAATTGTTTTAATGAATTTTTGACCATAGAAAGATGTGACAATACAGTACCCCACCATGGGCACTATCATATTGATAGAGTTCTTCATGCTTTGTAAACAGAGAAAGTATACTGTGGCATTTGTGCTATTTATAGTCTAGTTACTATGGATGCATGGTAAAATTTAAACTTTTAAATGCTGTGAAAAAGCAAGTCACGATTCAGTGTTATGACTCTAGAATAAAAGACAAATCTAAATCTGTGCCTATGAGTCTAAGAGTGTCCTGTTATAGTGATGATCCTGAGAGAAAAGCTTCTTGTCCACCACCCAACATGAGCCCGGACCACGTGAGACAGAAACCTCTTATCTCTGTGAGGGAGGCAGGCGGTGCACTTGATGGATGGAGAGATAGGCAGATAAGTGCAATCGCTAAAAAATAGAAGTGTTTTTGCAATGGAAGGCTCTTAAAACAAAGCACCTTCAAGAGCAGACGAATAGAACAGCCAAAGACTCTTTTTATATCTTTACTTGAGATATTATAGCTCTGTTTGTTCGCCTGTCTATCTCTTGGAAGAAATCAGATGAAATACCCTTGAAAACTTGTTTTTTTTTTGTTTGTTTTTTTTAATCTTTGTTGTTGTGAGATTATGCCTACCATCACCATTAGCAGTGCCTTGCCCCCTGCTTGTTAGTCCGATCTCTGTTTGGTTCGGGAGCTTGGCGCATTATACGTCTTCTCACTGCAATTAAGTGCTGCAGGCGACTGTGCGCAGGAACTAGGAGGGATGTCCCCACTGCAGAAGCAAAGCCACCCAGGGGACTTGATGTAACGGATCTAGAGAGAGAAACATGGAGAGAGAGAGAGTGGGGAATGTATCGTGCCAAAGTTTTCCCACCCACCTCCTCTATATATGTGTGTGTGTAAAATCCCATAGAAGATATAAAGAGAAGGGAGCTGTTGTGTTGTGAGGAGTGCTGACAGCTGCGTCTCTTCTGCCCCCTACTGCAGAGGAAGTGTTGATGAAGGAAGATTTCAAAGGAGCAAAGAAAAACGAGTGGGCTGGCTGTCTGAAGGCTGTTTCTAGAAGGCAATAAGAGTTTCCTAAGCACTTTATGATCTCTGTGTTAAAATGTAAAATTTATGGATTCTGCATTTGAGGGTGTAATGTGAAGTGTTCACCAGGCAGCTTTAACAGTAGGAGCAAAGAGGTTGTTACAGTTCAGTAGTTAAACGGCAGGACACTAGAGTTGGAGCCATGTGTAGAATGTAATGACTGGGAAAACATGCAAACTATCAACCTGAGCTGTTAAGTTGCCAAGATTTTAGGCATAAAATAAATAAATTGGGCACAATTTGCATAATTATCCTGACAGATGCCGGAAACAACACAAAATGGTTTTAGACCTTGCTAAGTTGATGGTTCATGCTATGCACCCAGTGAACATTCTGTCCCTTCTATGGACACATGGTGAAACTACAAATTTAAAACATTTCCAAAACTGGAGCTAATGTTTTCTTCTCTGCAGTGATTAGTAGTATTTTATTGTGACTGAAGGCATAAATATGTTGGACTAGTGGTTAGCGCCTTTGCCCACCCACTGAAAAGTTGGCAGTTTGAGCCCTGTCCGCATAAGGTTGTGAGTTTATTCTTGGGCACTTAACCCACCTTGCCTATGAGTGTAGTGTGCTTTACAATGACCAAAGGTAAGGTAAGATTAGGTTTAGCCTTTATTGTCCCCTTAGGTAAAGTTGTCCTCTGCATTTGACCCAGTATTACAGATTGGCAGACTCACTTCTGTTTGTGTGCCCCATGGCTACACAGTGGAGTGAATGGATAATGCAGTGTTAAAGAAAGTACTGAAGAAATGAAACCCATTATTGTTTTTGTTAAATGAAACTCTGCACTGGTAATGTTGTAAAGTTGTTCCAGTGCATATTTTGACTCTTTTTAGACCACCACTAAAAAGATTATTATATTACAATGGCTAGATTTCTCTTATGTAAGTGTTTTGCCGAAGTGCAATCTTACCAAAGTGCACACAAATAGTTGATCAATACCTCACCAATGTTGGACTCCCAGACCAATAAAGGGCGTTGTTGTGCTTCACTTTGAGTTCTTAAAAGTATATATCAACTAATCTAGGAGTGAGTTAAAACACTCTAATAAAACAGTTCTAGCAGCTCGATTCTGCCTCCTACCACTTTGTGAAAACTAATAAAGGTAAATGAAATGAGGCGTAATGGCTAACAAAGTGCAATGTTCTAACCCAGAGAATTAACAAGACAATACAAAGTGCCTGATAAAGTTGTTATGCACAAACTCACATCACAGTGGGAGAGTTTTTTTTTTTTTTTTTTTTCTGAAATATGCTTCCCACCAGCTGTTGGCTTCATCCCCTTGGGCCACATGTCCTGAAATCGAGCTTCTAATTGTCTTGTAATAGGCCCGACAAAATGATATGTCTTAATAGCATCATTACACTCCATACTAGACCCATTCCACTGCTGTACGATGTGCTATGTATGTGGAACCATTTGGTATCGAACGTGGCCGTGGGTTTCATGTTTGCAAATGAGGACCAGCAGGTCTGTTCAGAGCCACACAGGGAGACTTAGAGAGATTTAGCAGTAATTCACTTCGACTTTGAGAAGGTTAAATTAGGCTAGTGATAAGACACATATACTCTGCTACATTTACTCCAGAAAATGAATAAATTGGAAGTGTGCTTTTTACTCAATCTCTTTTACACTGCTTGCAGAATATGATTTGATGTCACCCTGGAGCACAATTTTCTCTGTACCTTTACATATAGTTTCAACATGTATTGTGTACCATTTTGGAAATTATGTCAAATGCAATAAGTAAACACATTTAAAGGCGCCGTGTAATATTTCTAGTAGAGGGTCCGCCACCTGTTGGTTTCCATGGAGATGTTATTACTTTTCCCAGAATATTCCAAGGTATGGCATTACACAAGTCTTATCTAGTTAGTCACAAATTACATCTGTGGTTGGGCAAGTCTGCAGTAAGAATGCATGTTTGTTGGGGTATTTTAAGAATAAAAACTACTACAGTTAAATTCTAGGCAAAACCATAACATCGCCACAGAGACAAGCAAGTGAGGAACCCCTGCAGAAAAGACATATTACACCTTCAAATGTGGTTTCCTGTTTTTATTGCTATATTACTGAATGTGTACCTTTGCCAATAATACAAAACTTTTAGTTGAGCTATAATTAGGATACGTAATTTTTACTTCTTCTACTGGTGATTATTTTCAACCATCACTTTGTACAATTGCATAAGTATTCTATCTGACATGCGGTTGTCTCTGTCTCAGCTCGCAGGATTGAGGACGTGTACTTGTATGGTCCCCGCCTAACAGTCCTATACGGAATATTGGCTGTCAAGAAAATGACATGCAATCAATCATGCGCAAAGTCACAGTCAATGTGAGGGATAGCAGTCGTCTTTAGGCCCCTTGGCACTGACAGGGAGCTAGTTGCATAACGTTTGACATGGCACCGCTGTAGGTTGAGATTAATGGGGGCTGAGTATATGTGCTTTAAAGGGCAGTAGATAAAAAGTGGCTGACCTCTGCTAGGCCAAAAAACAAGGAGAGTGCGGGTTTTTGATTGGCTAGTATACCTCTGCAAAGATTTTAACTATAGAGCACAATATCAAGTGCTGAGGCAGGATCCGAACAAACTTTCTGCCTAATGGGCTCAGCTTTTTTGGCATGTTTTCAGGACTGCTTCACATTTTATCTCCCTGTACCCCTGAGAATATGACGCTGTCCAACATAAAAACCTAGCCTCTCACAGCTCCCTTTGTGTATTTGTTTTTCGGAGTCTAAATAAATGTCTTGTGTGAAAACCTTTGGAGTGGTTTTCTTTCTCTTTCCCTTTCAACTTTGACAAACCAATTCTGGTATTTGAAATTCTCTTAAAGGCAGAGTGAGGGATCTGAAGCCTTGATGTTTAAGTCTTTGCTGAGGCTCAGTTGTGCGGCTGCATGAGGCATTCACTTGATGTTTTTTTGCTCTGGGATATTTCAGCTATAAAATAATGGCACTGACATAGTGTTCAAGAACTTCTGTAGCGAGAAACACGCCGCTGTGTCTACAGTTCTGAAAACATTTAACAGTGCGACACCACACATTTAGAGCAAGTCAATCAAATTTGTTTATGTCACTGCTAATGCTTGTATTTTTGTGCAAATTTGAAAGACATCTGGATTGGCTCAAATACCTGCTTATTTCCATGGGGATGTTACTTTTTACTTTTGATTGTTACACATATAGTCTATGCTAAATAGCTAACCTGCTAGCCACCACATTCCAAATAGGAAGTGAGCATTCTGGCTCTATCAGCTCTGGCTATAATTCACTTTACATTGAAAATATGTCACTGCTCTCTCTGTAACTGCTGTTACAGTGAGCCTAGTCACTTTTGTCTGAAAATGTTCGTATTAACCCTCTGTACATGATCCTGGTGTTTTTATTTGGATATTTTGACCATAAATAAATTCCCATTCCTAAAATGGAGCTTAGCAAATGTGCTTCTATAACTGCTCTCAGTGTCAGCTTCTGACTGGAGCCGAGCGCTATGGGTCATGTCCTTTATACAGTCTATGGTTCCACAGTAAAGTTTCAAACTTATCTATCTCTACGGAGGCAAGCAGGTGATGTCAGCACTATGTTACAGGTCAGATCTGTGGACAGGCAAGCCTGCACACAGTGAGAATTCTTGTTTTCAATAGCTTTTGACCATTAAAACAACCCTAATTGGACAAATGCAAGATGGATCAGTTTAATGCCATATGCTGTGGCATCTCTGGAGCAGTTACATAAGCATTACGTATTTTTGGGAACAGTTTGTCAGATGGTAACAGCCTGCTATTTCATCTTCAGCTCCTGCCCATTCAGAATCGAGCTCCAAATATTTGCTGATGTGTCAGAGCAGACTTAAAGCCATTCCTTAGCATGTGTCATATGGAAGCAGATGCATTTAGCCTTTTTAGGAGCATGCAGGACGCCCATATATCCCACCTTGAGCCTTGTTGGGACAAGTGAACCATTTCTGTGGATTTAGATGTGATCGGATACTTACAGGATTTATCAAGCTTTTGCAAGCTGCTCAGAGCAAACACAAACCCTGGTTCAAATCACAGCGCTGTGTACGGCTCTGACAAAGAACATCATGTAACACACACTGCTGCCAAATCCACGGACATTGTCACTTGGCACATCTCACTCACTCCTGCTCTAATCAGCCCCAAAAGCTCCTCAGTGTTTGGAGGGAATATGTGAGTGTGTGCATCTTAAGATAGAGAAGATTTCACTTTGAACAGATGACTCACCATATTCTTGGTGGCAGATGGAGGGTAATGTGTGAATGTAGACTTTATTGTCGATTTTTCACAAAGAGCGACAATAATTTTACATTTTAATTACATTTTAAACATAAAGCTATCAACCAAACTTCTAAAGGCCATATTCACTATAATAGAATTTATTAGCATTAAATGTATCTATCTATGGCCCAAGTTATAGGTCAGATCTGGAAAGGTGACCCTGCCCTGTAAGAAACTGTTTTATTATTATTATTATTATGATTATTATGATGATGATGATGATGATGATTATTATTATTATTATTATTATTTTATTTTTTTATTAATCTAAACTCTGTACAGTGTCATGCACACTGCCCTAACACAATGTAATTTGGGTTCAGTTTTCAGTGGAATGAAGTTGTAAAAGTTAAATTGGCCAAATATCAAGTTACAGTCATGTATATAAAAGAGAATTAGAAGATCGATTAAATCTGTAGGCTATAGGTCTATAACTAATTTTAAAAGAAGGTCTACCTCATAAAAAAGCTGTGCCAGTGAGAGAAGAGCAGACAAAAAGACTGCTAATATACCATTTTACAAGAAGTAATATACATAGTGAGTGCTCTTTTATTGGTAGGGTGAAAATGGTAAAGTGTATGCCCATTATCTGGAGTGGAGCTGATACAAACCTTGACAACTTTAATGCCAAAAGAAAGAAAAACAACTCCTACAAAACCAATTCTGTGCCTTCTAGAACCAGTTACTGGAGCCAGAGTGCCATTGAGAAACAGATGCCATGTTGGTTCTGTAAAGTGTAATCACCACTGTCTCACCCATTGGGAGAAAAGATCAATCTTGTTGTGGAAACTTGCTCTGGTTTGGCTATTGGCTCTCTATGGCAGGGAAGTTTGTCATCAGGGATATCGTCATGACACTGGCGATGCTACTCTTCTGTTTGTCCATTTACACCTCAACAACACTTCCTCTAGATCACTGTTATTACTTTTGGCTCTCACAAAGGAGAGAAATGGAGCACATCCCAAATATATGCCCTGGGAACACAATGCTATTTCATGGACTCCTTTCTGATTGAGGGAATATAATTAAGAAAGAAATACTTCAGAAAATGTGCCACTTGCCCGAGGGATGTGATTGATGTGTATGAGTGGCGTTTAGCACAAATGACCCTGGTAGTTATTAGCATATCATTAGCATCAATGGGCAGAGACATGTGGAAAAGCAGGGGGACGTTTCCGAATAGCACCTCCAGGGGGACAGCCGGAGGGAGAAGCTGCTGCAAAGTATTCTATAGTTTAAGTGTGACATTCTGAGAGTGGAGCAGAGCTGAATACTAATCAAACTCTGTACAATGGCATGTGTACTGCCCTACATGTACAGTACAGTTTTGGTTCAGTTTTCAGGGGAGTTAAGTTATAAAAGTTACAATGGCAAAACCATAAATTACAGTAATTTGATAACTTTGAAGAGCCATTAAATCTGTAGGCTGTATATGTTATAACCTTAATCATCTACCAGTGACAAGTGGATAGAAAATGACTGTTAGTATACTTTTTTTTTTTTTTTGAGGAAGTGGAGTACTTTGCAACAAGAAGTCATTGTTTGTGGGCCATTGGAAATTATGATATGTATCAGATTAGCAGCCATGTTTCCATCAGAAAGCCCCAGGGCAGTCGTGACAAGTTCAATATTATCATGAATGCCTAACAAGTAATGCTCTCCATTGCTTTTGATCAATACCAGTCTCAGTTTCATGAAACAAACTTTTGTGTCTGTTCCACACCAACACACTGACAAAGATAAGAAAACCAACCTGCACATTTCTCCTCAATCATTGATGTGCTTTTGCAGAGGCAGCGTGATACATGAGAGCCGGCGATCTTTCTTGTTTGGTTTGAGAAGCTGCTCGGGGCCTAAACCTGCCCTACTTTTATCGCTCACACTACCCCCTGGTGGCATAGATGTTGTAACAGCAGACAGGTTTAAATATAGTGTGTACAGATGTTGGTGGGACTCTGTGAGATGTAGGTACAGTTTGACTCAACTATGATTCAATCATGGCGTGTAGAGAAATGGAGAAAAAATACATTGGCAGACTGGAGACAAACACAGATGGCAGTTAAGAAAATTATGTTTTGACTCAAATTTTGTAGAAAAGATGAATGGGTAAATAAAGTGCCTGGTATTAGTGTCTACAAGATGTACAACAAGCTCCATAAGAGGTCAGATGGAGGGTTAATCTGGAGCCCACTGCAAATTATTCATAATATTGTATAATGCTGTTTGCAATGGCAGAGATTTTGGTTAATTAGTCAAAGTTTGCAAAGACCATGTGTGCAGAAGCTACTATATCTTTCAGAGCATATGCAAAAGTCCAATTTATGAAATGCAAAAATTGTTTTAATACAACAATTCACAGTGGTGTGTCTCACTCCTGTAAAGGTTTAACCAATTCCAAACATTGATGTACACTTGATCAGTGACCAATGTGGTGAGACTATAAATGTCCTCAAATCTTTTAGTTAATTCACTGCTCTTTGTCTTATTCACCTGTTTTAACATTTATTATTGTTGTTTTGCACTATTTTTACTTGCACTCTGTAAAGCACTTTGTGATTTTATCTGTGAAAGGTGCTATATAAATAAAGTTTACTTACTTACTTACTTACTCAAATCAATACTTCATTCATTCATTCTGAGACATTCTATCGACATATACTTTCTTATTGTACTTTTCTTATTTAGAAATAACATATGTTGGGTCCAAAAATGGCTCACTGTTACCATCCATCCATAGAAAAGCATATTTACAATGCACATTTTAGGACATAGAAATCAGGTTTCAAAACAGAGGACAAAATTTGGCTTAGCCCAGTTGCATAAATGTTCCGCTGACTATGATTATCAATAGTTACTGTCACTCAGAGCTGGCTCCATCCCCTCCTGCCCCACTATAAATGTCCCCTGATCTGTGGTGCCAAAAGAGAAAGAGCAGAGAAGAGAGAGAACAGTGAGAGAATGAATGTGAAATAGAGCAGAGAGAGAGAAGAGTGAGAACAGAGAGAGCAAAGAGAGTGAAAGTGAACTAGAGCAGAGAGAGAGGCAGATCAGCCCCTGACCTGGACAGAGCGAGACCTGAGCCCGCTGTGCAGCTGCAGGACGCCTCGACTGGGAACAGCGGACTACTGTGAGCACTGTCCCAAAAACTGACCCTGTGCCCCAGAGCTGTGCTAGCACAAGGAGAATCACACACACCAGCTCCTGTGTAGTATTATAAATGAAAATACAATAGAAGTTATTCCATGAATGTCAGTAGTTTTATAAGTGATAAGGTTATGTGTTAAATGTCCAATTTGATGTAACTCTTGTTTGCAGGCTTGGGACTGAGACAGTATGCAAAATTACCTAGTAACATGTTCCCACATCATGATTTTGGTTACTCAAAGTTGAATTTTGATTGACTCATATGTGTTATCTTGCATTTACCTACAAATGAGGCTTGAGTGCTCAGAAAATGTTTTTGCACCTATCCCCATGATATAAAATAATGAGAACTTTGTACATCAATTAAACGAGTGCAGCCCGTGGGGAGCAGCCCCAGAACATAGAGAAAAATCCTGCACACCGTCTTACTTGCAAAATGTGAGATTTATTAGGACCTGCAATGCAAATGTTTTGCCTGATGATGGCTTAGTGCCGAAACTTTGCAGGGCCTAATAAATCTCACATTTTGCAAGTAAGACAATGTGAGGGAATTTTCTCTATGTTCTTTGCACCTATCCTCACCCATATCCCTGTACCTATATTACACTATTTTCTGAATTGTATTTTATAATTCAGTTTCCTCATCAAAGACATACCTGGAGTTTGTTTCATTATAGTCTTTTGTTTCACTCACATGTTTAACATACAAATCCTGCATATTCAGGCTGAGTACTTCTCTCAAACGGAAAACACTCCCAGTTTATCATAATATGTAACCTTCAAAAGTAGCCATTTTTCAAAAATAAATGAAAATCTGCTGCGTGCTACAGTGGAATACAGTGCTACAGTGAAATCTGCTGCTTGCTACAGTGAAATGCCAGAAATGCCACTTCTGCAGTTGAATATAAAGTCAGTGTCCCATGTCTGGTATTCACTTGTTTTAGATCATTGTGAAGGTTTACAACAAACAAACAAATGGTGATCAAACAAACAAATGGTACACCAGAAAAAAACATGTCTACTTGACAACATTATAGTATTTAGGATATGTTTAACAACTCATAAAATGCAGGGAATAGTAATGCAGAATTATCCACTTTAAGAATGGTGCAATACACAGTAAGTATTGAAAGCTATTTGTTTGTTATAAACGTATCGACTTCAGGTGGGAGCTGTAGCAGTATAGCGTATGGAAAATGCTTATTTTGTTTTGTTCTTTCATTAAAGGTCAGACTGAAAATATTCCTTTTAATGAAAAACTCCACTAGAGGCAGATTTGTTTCATTATAGATTGAAATGATACTGGAGTGCCAGGAGTCTTGTTGTCCTTTGCTCACATCAAAATAGAAATACATTCATAACAACATTTTCCAGTACACTTGAATCCTCCATCAGTTTTAAGAAGCTGCTGCTGCACATATATGCTGTTTACACCAGCTCACATCAACCTTTTGCATTCCCAAGGCTGTATTGAGATTGAGATCTGTCTAGCTATGCCAACACATGAAATAAATACAACCATGTAGTCTTTAAAATACTGTTTATGACCTGGAAAAGCCAGACTGACCAAAACTGAGCAGTTTTGATCTATCTGAATTTATTTGTAGAATACATTTTTAAAAGTTATTATTTTTTTTACATCCATCCATCCATTTTCTCTCACTTATCCGAGGCCAGGTCGTGGGGGCAGCAGTCTAAGCAGGGACTCCCAGACTTCCTCCACCCCGGACACTTCTCCCAGCTCCTTTGGGGGGACCCCAAGCCATTCCCAGGCCAGCCGAGAGACATAGTCCCTCCAGTGTGTCCTGGGTCTTCCTTGGGACCCCCTTCCAGTGGCACATGCCCAGAACACCTTCCCGGGAAGGCGCCCTGGAGGCATCCTGAACAGATGCCCGAGCCACTTCAGTTGGCTCCTCTCGACGTGGAGAAGCAGTGGCCTATCTCTAAGGGAGCGCTCAGAAACTCATTTTGACTGCTTGTACTCATTATCTTGTTCTTTCGGTCATTGCCCAAAGTTCATGACCATAGGTGAGGGTAGGAACGTAGATTTACAGCGACTGCATCACTGCCGACGCTGCACCGATCCACCTGTCAGTGTCACGCTCTGTCCTCCTCTCACTCCTGAACAAGACTCCAATATACTTGAATTCCTCCGCAGAGTGGCCGGGGGATCCCTTAGAGATAGGGTGAGGAGCTCAGTTACATAGGAGCTCGGTGTAGAGCTGCTGCTCCTCCACGCTGAGAGGAGCCAGCTGAGGTGGCTCGGGCATCTGTTCCGGACGCCTCCCTTGGAAGGTGTTTCAAGCATGTCCCACCAGAAGGAGGACCTGAGGTAGACTCAGGACACACTGGAGGGACTGTCTCTCGGCTGGCCTAGGAACGCCTTCGGGTCCCCTCATAGGAAGTGGAGGAAGTGTCCGGGATGAAGGAAATCTGGGAGTCCCTGCTTAGAATGCTGCCCCCATGACCCGGCTTCGGATAAGCAGAAGAAAATGAATGGATAGATTGTTGTAATATTAATAGATTTTCCAGAATTCAGCTTGCTATGATAATGCAAATCTCAAATTCTTGAGACTTACTCAAACTTACTCAAACTATGAAGCAATGTACTGTAACATTATAAATCTTTGGAAATAATAGTATTTTGTGCTTGAAATAGCCAAATGAGAGTAGACCTGAGAAATCCTTTTACCTGATTAAATCTAACCTAACCTTTTAGGGTAGATTGGCCAGTAAATGACTCTCTTCACTCCGGCCTCAGCAGCAGACCAACAAACAAATCAATCCAGTGTCAATGGCTTACTCCATTATTCCCTCACTCAAGCAGGACTCTTGAAACAATCTACTTGAGAACACAGTCCCTCCTAAAGCTCCCTGATATGACTGCAGAGTATGGGCTCAGACTTACAAGTGCCAATCCTCATCTGGTCAAGAGCAGTGGATGTAAGTTCGGGGTCTGTGAGGGCTGAGATGCCAGGCGCTGTCCTCAAAACTTTCATGATTATTACTCAAAAAAAAAAAAAAAAAAAAAACTCCAGCTTTGTTGTATTGATCTGTTGTATTCTCTTCCTTATTCAGTACAAAATTTGCCTGATGAGCTTGACTTTCTGTGGACACTTTTTTACCTTAAAGGTCCTAAATTTATTTTATAATGTTGTTTTATGTTATAATGTTGTTTCCTCAACAAAAAATATACCTGAAGTTATGTTTTGTTTCATTCACACATGTTTAACACACATACTTTGCATATTAAGGCTGAGTTCTTCTCTCAAACACTGTTTACTGAGGTGCTTCACTGGGTTTTTTAAACTCCATACACCCTGGAATTTCCAGTATGTACTGAACAAAAGGTAAAAAGTGGCCGTTAAAATGAAAACTAACATTTTGTGAAATCACAAGGTAGAGCAGAGCATTTTGAGTTTTGGAGATGTAGAAAGACTAATAATGCAGGATTACTCAAAACAAAACTTTTCTAACATGGCTTAAAGCTCACAAGTCATTTTAACAACGATACACATGACAAAAAAGTGGTAATGTGATGGCAGAGCTCACTTTTCTTCATTCTTGTGTTGTTGCAAGAAAGTCTCTAGTTTGATAATGAATTAGGTCTTTCTACGTGGAGTATACATGGATTTTCTTGAGTACTCTGGTTCCCCCCATCAACTTAAAACATACACCATATCAAACAATTATGTCTAAAAGATAAAATAAGACAAATGGAGGGGCACTGTTCTCAAAATATACATTCTATGTGATAAAACCTGTTTGTTAACAGTCAGCATTTATTTCAGTAGTCTACTAGTTATGATTTTTCCAATGACTTGTTGCTGGCTTAATCATCCAATGATATTCAGTGGTGGTATAGTAGTGGTGTGTGCATGAGAGATGGTGGTGGTTGGAGGGACCGATGGCGCCGGTTGGCTTGGCAGCCGTGCCTCTGTCAGTGTGCCCCAGGGCAGCTGTGGCTACAACAGCAGTTTACACCACTGGGTATGGAGGGAATGAAGAATGCTCTGTTACTCATGCTGTGTAAAGTGTCTTTGGGGACATGTGTCTGTGTAAAGCGCTATATAAATAAAGTCACCACCCCCTTATTCCTGACCAAGACACACTCAGGATCCACAGATGGGTTTTGATACAAATGCTAGTGCAGATGAGAAAATTAGCCTTTGGTGTTCATCACATTTGTAACATCTCTATTTGCATCAAAGTGCTACATTTTGTCCTAAACTATTTACTGTTTTAAGTTAGTACTGCTTTCTCTTTAGCTACAAAGCAATTCTGCTTCAGCTTGTGTAGGAAGCATACACAAAAGTGTTGTCTTTTCAGATACAACTCCAGCCTCATCATATCGTAATTCCATCCTATATAGCATATATGGTCTAACTTAGCATATGGAGATGTCATGTTAATTCACCCATGTATTGAATCTATGCGTCTTTGAAGATGCAGAACAAACAGCTCACGGATGACTTTGCCTGCTGCTGCGGTGACTCATACATCTTAATGAGTCAAAAACAAAGACACAGCCATTGATTTCAGATATTGAACTGGTGGAGGGGTTACAAACACCTGGAGCTGTTTGGAAGATAGATACTTTTAATGTTTCGAAGACACTCTCCACTGAATGTATTTTCGCTTTTAACATTCTTTGAAAACATAAACGGAAACTTTTAACTGGCCAAAAATACAAAAAAATGCACTCAGTTGGACCAACTTTTATATTGCTTTCATAATTTCAAAATCCATGACCCAAACAAGAACAGCTATCTCTTTGGATAAAACATAAACGCTAAAGTATTTTCTTAGCAGTAAAAATGCTTGAACTTGAACACAAAGTAGATACATTTAATGATATTTTCACACAGAGAAGTAGGCAGAAAACCCCACACCAGAAAAGATGGTACACCTTTATTTTTAATCCTGGAACATTCTTTCTAGGATGAAATACACAAATTAGTTGATTAAGAGCACATTTTATTCAATACTGTAAAATAATTCCAGTTATGTCTTTATAGTGCGCCTGAGTGGCTGCACCTCTCAAACCAACCATTCACAGTAACCTCTGGCTTTTCCACTTCAAAACTCAATTCACTGTACGCACTCCAACTGAATGCAAATAGTCCTGGCGGCCATGCATTATGTAATAGGCTGTTTTCTCTCCTTTTTATTTTAAACACCACTCCAGACATGGCCGCTTAAAACTAGACTTCTCTAAATGACTAAAGAGAAATGACAAAGCAACCATGTCTATCCAAACAAGCGTACTGTTGTATCTTTAGGGTCAGAGGTGAGCCAGTGAAGCGTGCTGCTAGTTACTGTTGGCAGACTGCTAATTCACTCCCAACCTTTAGTGGGGCTAGAGTACATCTGTGCAGGGATCAGGGGAAGTCATGTGTGCTTCATCGCTTCATTGCAGGCAAACTCTGACATATTTCTCGTGGCTTTTGGCTGTAATTGCTTCACTGCGTGCAATTTGGATTAAACATGAACACGTCAAGACAAACTCCAGCAAACTTGGGCAAGTGGCATTCAATAAGCGTCATGCAATGTTTGTTTCTACGTGAGGTAGTTCTGGTTCTGATTTCTTCATATTCTACAGTTTATTTTTCTGTTGCAACATTAATAATTGCAGCAGTTATCTCCAGGTACTAAATCAAGCCTCACACTGTTGAATGTAGTGGTGTCTCTGTCTCTGTGGCTTTATTATATATTACTGAGATATGCGTCAAGAATTTAACCCTGAACCAGGCTTGAGCTCTGCACTTTAACTTATTATATAGACATTATTTTTAAGTATTTATTTACTGCATATTTTCATGAAATATTCTTGTAAAAAACAATCCACAAGCATCTTTAAATGCAGTTTTCATACATGATTTGATCTTTGGAACCACTCAAAATTGACAAAATGCATTGGGAGAGCTCTTCAAAAATTCTAATTAAAGGGCCTATATTATGTTTTTTTTTTTTTTTTTTTTACTATGTTAGACTGTTGTTTCCTCATCTCAGACATACGTGGAGTTGTGTTTTGCTTCATTCACACATGTTGAGTAATCCTTTATAATTAGTCTGTCTATATCTCCAAAGCTCAAAATCCTCTGTTCCACCTTATGATGTCATGAAGCAATAGATTTCAAGTTAACAGCTACATTTTACCTTTTGTTTAGTAGAGATTGGCACATCCAGGGCTGAAATCATCCAAATGATTCTCGTGAAGTTGTATGTTAAAAAAAAAAAAAAAAAAAACGTGGAACACTTCCTGTATTACCACATAGCATCACAAGGTGGGAGAGTGTTTTCAGTTTGAAAGACGAACTCACCCTAAATATGCAGGATTTGTGTGTTAAACATGTGCGAATGAAACAAAACACAGCTCCAGGTATGTTTGACGAGGAAACATTGTAACATAGATCAGAAAATAGCCTAATAAAAATGACGAGGGACCTAAATTACCCGGCTGTTCACGCAAACAATTATTGAGTCATTCTAATAACATTATTCACTATGTTCCCTGATTATTTTTGGCTGAGATATCTTTCTCTAACACAGATACATCTTTGTCACCACTGCCTTCTGGCACAAGTGTGAACAGGCTATTCTCACGCTGTCAGTGCTGTTCTCCCTGTTTCACTGGTTTGTACAGAGCTCTGGTGCCCCATGAGCTTAAATCTGTGCCTCAGAGCAGAAATTCCAGGTTCCTCCTCCAGCCTGACACTCCCCCTTCCCCATGAGGAAACAGGAAATGACAAAAAGAGCATGGCCGCCTGGAGCAAACAGGAAGGAAACCGGTGCCAAGGGACAACAAAATCCATCTATATTTCCTCGAATGTATAATAAGTTTCCCAGTTTGTCGTGCACCGTAAGTATGATAAAAGTGAGCTCAAAGAAAGAGGCGAGCTCGTGTGCAAAAATAATGAAGACATATTTTTCCCTCATCAGTAGAGAAAGGCTGGGTTCTTGATTAAATATTGACTCGTGGTAGTCTGTGTTCTTGTCTCTGTGTAATCAATAATTCACACAGGCTAAACGAGATTGTTAGAATGATCCCAGATGCTATACTATGTTTCACGACCACACACCTGCTCCCATAGCGTCCCTTTAAGCAGAACAGAGCGGGGCTGGAGCGGACTGCCAATGCTGCCGCCATAGTTGATTAGTTACACTCTGTCAACACATTTAACTTCCATTTGGGCAAACACATTAAGGATTCAACGCTAGAATCTTCCACAAACTGATTTAAGGGCTCCTTTCACTCTGCTTATTAGTGCTGGCACAACGCACGTATTTGAGGTTATCGATGTACCCAAAATCAATATACCACATTTAAATGATTATTATTTATTCACTCAGAGGGACGGGACCACTCGCAAAGAGGCAGTTGTTGTCTACGTACGTACTTGATGTTATGAAAAAAACAAAAACAATAATGAATCAATCAATCAATAATGTTCAAGGACATAGCTAACCCACTGGCCGCTGCATTACAAATAGGAAATGAGCATGGAGGTGCTTTCAGCTCCACTGACTCTGTTTCCAGTTGACTTTACATTGGGAAATTGTCACCCCTCTCTCTGTAACTGCTGCATTGAGCCTCGTCATTTTGGTCTTGTTCGTATTAATCCGCTCTACATGATCCTGGTGTTTTTATTTCACTATTTTGTCAGTTAATAAATTCATTTTCTTAACATTGAACTTGGGTCCAAATTCACCCCTGTAACCATTAGCATCATGAGCTTTATTTGAGTGGAGCCAAACACAATGGATGAGATCACCCTCCCCTAGTCCACTTCTTTATACAGTCTGTGTATTCAAGATGCTCTTATTTGATTTCATTAGTTTTATTAGTTTAGGACGAAACAATGAACAACTGACTGAGCATTTATAATGTTCTTGTTTCCTTATTTTGTTTCTACCTGCCCCTGCAGCACTTTGGAAACGGTCTGTTTATGAAATATTCTACACAAATAAAGTGGACTGGATTGTTTAAATGGCTATTTGGTTTGTTTCCTCTACTACACTTTATCACATTTCTGTTCTAACCTTTTAAATTCACACTGGTAGTCAGTGTTTACATGCTGAAAATAGTTAACCTTTCTGATCCCCTTGACTTTATCAATGGACTTAATTTGGTGGATGTGTCATTTAATGGGGACAAAATCAATCCTCGTGTAAATGGGCATCTGGGGTGAGTCTGGAGCTCTCTTTCGTTTAGCCTAATGTATTATTTAAAAATAGAAGGCTTATTTGTATTATTCAGGCCACCATTTGCCTCTCAGTGGTTGTTCCTCTGCAGCCCTGGCTCCTGTTGCGTTGCCACAGCAAAACAAGCAGTGCCATGAATCTTTTATAAGAGTGTGAAAAGGTTGATGATGAGCCTGCTCCCTAAAGCCTCTTTCATAATGTGCTCCCAATAGATCGGGAATACCATGCGCCACATGACGAGTGAGCCCTGCCAAACAGCACTGGCTTCAGCACTGCAGGCTCGTGGATCTGGTGGCACAGATTTTGGTTTCAACAAGAGAGAGATATTATGCTGAAAATTTGCTGTTGGGAGGAATTGTTGATCGCTACCTGGCTAATTGCGCTGCTATCATTGTTAAACTGCTTTACACCTGGCTAGAATCCTTGCTGCAATAACATAATCAAAATTAAATGGGTTATAATGAGCCCTCTAAGAAGTTCCTCATTTGCTGCAATTGACAATTATGGGTTTATAGTCCATCCAGCCATTCTAAGTGCACAATGTTTTCTAAATAGATGAAGTACGGAAACAAACATGGATGAAAGAATACGACCAATAAGACCAATGCCACAATATTCAAGTAGGGATATAGACTTATCAAGATCGTATCCATCGGTTTCAGAATGATGAAACCCATAGCAATTAACAATTCAACAAAATATCTCTTTTGAACAGTCCAGTGTCCTTAAAATATAACCATAAAACCCATGAATACAGTAGAGAACTCTTATCACTGCAGACTGTGAATAGTGAACATGGAGTTCCAGTATAATAAAGACAGATAGGTGCATTCTGAAACTTTTAAAGTGGACGGTCTGTCAGATGCTTTTCTACTTGGATATTACTTTGACCGGAGTGTTTCACAGTATGGTATTTTTTTCTATCTTCATGGAAACTAAACCAAACCAAATTACATGTCTGTGGAGAGGCAACCCCGTCCACAGTCAGAATACTTGTTTTTCTAGGTATTTTTGAGTTATAAAGCCACCTGTAACTGGATAAATGTGAGGTAGAGCTGTTTAATGTCAAAGTGTTTAAAATTCCAGGCAGTGCAATGACATCCCTAGAAAGAAACAAGTGACGACCCCACAACCCAAAACTTACAGAGTGCACCTTTAAAAACAAAACAAACAAAAAAACAGGTCTCTGTGGTAACATAAATTCTGTTGTTAATGACAGCATATCTGATGTGAGGCCAGTTTAAACAAGTTTCAAAAGATCCCACACTGGATGATGAGCAAATGCACCGTCATAGATCTAACCGTACAGATATAGAAAAACACAGATCCTTAATTTTGTCTTTGGTAAAGTACAAAAGGGGAAAGACTATTTTAAATCACCTCTGTGCGTCATAACTGGCTTCCTTATTCAGAATACACCATTTCCACCTTTGCGCGCACATGTCAAATGGATATCCTTGGAGAGATTCCCAGAGGTTTGAGTAGAACAGGGCTCTTCTACATCTGCTCACGAGCCTTAACAAAGACACTGACAGCTGGGCTTATCCTCCACTCTCTCCCCGTGTCAGGACACATTTGGAGCTCAACTGGACGCCCACATATTGCTTTTTACAGCCATAGAAAATACCATCATATTGACACTGTGGATTCTCTGACCAAGACCCGATCACAGGAAATGCAGTGAGGAGGAGTTTGTTGGTTTGGCTGCTATCCATGGGTTTCAGGATGATTATATATATATATATATATATATATATATATATATATATATATATATATATATATTTTTAGTTAGTGTTTTTTTTAGTTTGCGCTCTCTATTTAACCAATTACTTAGTTGTGTTTTCATTCATTTTTAAGTACTGACTCTTGAAATAGTTATTGACTGTTTTACAAGGTCACCATGACAATATCTTAACAAAAACACAGCCGAGTTATATTTAGATGATGAATACGAATGATATCTTCAGAAAAGGGGGGACTCAAATGTTTAGTGAAAATACTACACATTGTGCAGTGAACACACCACTCATCCCACTCCTCTCTTGTATTGACTGTTGGCTTTTGGAAAGAGCCTAGGGCGACCTTTCGACCTGATTACCAATGCTGGATGAGGTTGTGAAAGACCACAGTAATGGACTGATGCATGAGACAAAGATTGAGTTGTGCAATAAAAGAAGCTGAAATAAATGTCACCAGCATTGTCATCTAGGAATTAATGGAATTATCTAGGTTTTTCTATTATTCATATATGTATACTGGCTTTAATTATCTTTTAAACACACCATTTCACATTTTCTTTAAAAGAATGTTTGCATTAGGAAAATATATTTTCAAATTTCACCTTCATTTCCAATTAGGCATTTAGACACTGGAGCGTCCTCTGCTGTCTGCAAAAGGAATTAACATTTAGAAAGTAAATTGAAGCTCTTTTCCTCCATCAATATTGACCATAGAATGAATCCAGTGATGATTTATGGGCTTAAAAACTATGTAAGAGAAGTCTAGAGTTTTATCTATGGTGTGACTATGGTGGCAATACGCAAACATAGCATTTTTGAGTGCTCAGAGAAGATAATTTTGATTAGTGAGATAATGAAACAAGTGTGAATTAAGCAAAAAACAACTCCAGGTATGTTTTTCATGATCATGGTTAAAAGAAAAAGAAACGTAGATTTTGCATAGGGTTAGGGTTAGGGTTATGTGTTTTTTAGGTAAAACGTCCAAGGAAATACAAACTTTTGGGAGCATCACCTCACCTAACTGTGACTAAAAGCATCTATTTGTGTTCTTATCTTCTACTAGGACGAACACACATGCACACAGCCAGCTGACTCAACCGCTCCAACACCTGAAGAGATAAGGCATCCAGAGAGCTAATCTGCCAAGTGAAGGAGAGGCTGAGTGGACACTTCCCCCGCCGGCTCAGGCCTGTTTGCTGGCAAGCAACTGGACACAGAGATGGAGGTTCTTAGTGTTTTCTGGTCACACCATCACGGGGACATGTGGGGCGGAGATAAAATGGACGCCAAAAATGTTCCTTAACATCAAAAATATGAG
This sequence comes from Odontamblyopus lacepedii, assembly GCA_034769755.1. Lineage (NCBI taxonomy): Eukaryota > Metazoa > Chordata > Actinopteri > Gobiiformes > Gobiidae > Odontamblyopus > Odontamblyopus lacepedii. Next base: position 13,431,413 of record CM068358.1, read on the forward strand.
GATAAAAACAGTGAAAATAGTTACCAAGCAAAAAGAAAATAATACAATTTATATTTAATGTTATATACTGTGATCCAACATCATAAATTGAACATTATTGGTAAAATCCGCCATCTTTGTTGTATTGCACCAGTACAGCCGTAGCGTGAACTTCTTCTACTGCTCGGTCAGTACTAGTATTACAATTAACACGCTGTAGTGGCATAATACAGTCATGACATTAGGTTGCGATGGGTTTACATGTAAAGTCTATGGAGGTCATGCATCTAGTTAGGTGCAATGTTTCCGTAGCGTGTTTTGAGCGTCGGCTCCACGGGCATCAGTCACAAGAGTTGAAGAAGAATCTCAATGAGTTTCATGAATTTCAAGCATCTGCACTCAAATGAAGATGGGTCCAACTGGAGGCATTTGGGACATTTTTGACTTGTCACTTTTACACTAGGTTCAGATAAAAAGTAGGTTGGATTTGTTTGTAAACAAGCAAGACCAGCATAGTGTTTCTGTTCCTTCTATAGTTATTATATCAGAACTTCACTGTAAATCATTTTATACTATATGTGGCAGTAGACCCGTGTCTTTTAAAAGGGAGGGCCCCTCGCCTGCTCGAACCCTTGGGTGCCTCTGACGTCACCCGATGTCTAGGAGTAGTACAGAAGCACGAGCGCCAGATTAAGATGTATTATCACTTAAAAATCACCTTTCTTGAGCCTAAAGCCTGGTGATTCTGCCCCGCGTTGCATGTTCCATTCGTGAGTATTATGCAATCCTCATTTATACCTTTGTTCGCAAATGTATCCAAATAAGTGATCCTCCTTTCGCAGCCCTTCAGCTTGTGCATAAGGGTTAGCTAGGGACTTCTCCCAGCTCGTGTGTGTAGTGTTTTGTCAAACGCTCCAATAAGTTATTTTGTGATTCTAAACTATTAACATAGATATTTACCTGCCGCTGTTTGTGTAGTGCCTAGAGCTTCTCCATGCACAAGGACACGTCCAGTCTCCAATATGTACACTCCAGTAAGAGTTTTGCTCAACTCAGTTACAATACACTGTTGTATTTTAAGTAAATAATCCATCGCTGTCTGTAGGCAGGGCGCAAAGGTTGCACCCACTCTCCACGCTGGGTGCTTTTGTGTGCACGGTGCATCCTCAGAGTTTTGGTATGTATAGTTATGGGCTCTGTTCTGCTACATATGACTTTAGTTCATAATCTAAATTCCAAATTATCACTTTTTAGGTTTCGAGACTCCATGAGCTTCCCCTTTTGCACTTCCCTTTCTTTATCCCTTTTCTTCTGTCCTCCTAGTTGTTTTCTCCTCCTCTTCTTAAACAAGACCCAGACTAAATTATTTTTTTATTTATTTTTTAATCCAAGCTGCCGTGGATATTGGAGCTGTTTTGGTGTCGCTGGTTTACCATTGTTAAAGACTGTCACTATTGAATTGTATTGTATAGGTGAGAGAGTGAATATACCAGCCTTTTATAGTTAAAAAAACATTTTATATACCTCAAACTAATAAGTTGCCAAATCACATTGTATATTTTCCCAGTTCATATCGCTGTCATTTCATACTTACCTGTATTGCCTTTAAACTATAACTTACCTTTTCCCTTTGTTTTTGGACAAGCAATTATGGTTACAAGTTGGGGCTAGTGAGCAAAAATGTAGCCTATTTGTAGAAACAAAAAGAAAAAACAATTACTTTTTACACTTAAAATAAGAAATTAAATCAAATGTTGCTTGAGTTAAGAAAAAAAACACTTATTCCACTGGCAGATAATTTCACTTGTCAAGATGATTCTACTCAAAGTAAAATGTGTTTAATTTAAGTAATTTTAACTTAACTAGATATTGTTTTTTCCAGTGTAGAAACAATTCATTCACTCATCATAAGTGTTTTTTTCCCTATGAAGTGACATTCAAGTTAATTGGTAAACTCAGTACCATTTGAATCGTTTCCTCCCACAAATCTAAAGTTGAATAATTGACACCTTGCCAGCATTTGTGAACATTTCAATAAACTTCAAATTAGTCTTCCTAATTTGATTTTCCTTGTATGAGAGTCACAGGGCCACATCACATCAGGATATAACTTCAAACAGTAGACTGAGGAGAAGGTTGCACTGCTGAGTCATTTTCTCTGAGGAACAAGTGGGACACAGAATTTCAATAAAGAACAAGTTGCTTCTGTGAAAGCTCCCAGCGAGATTTAAGCGTCTGGGATTTAACTTTGAATCCTGCTCATTAAGAACTCTTGGGTCCCAAATTGTCGGCATTACAGTAACTAGGCATATGGTCCCTGGAAATCTCAGAGTTTCAGTTTCAGGCATAAGCAGCTCAGACGTGACGAAGCTAATGTAAAAAAGCTTCAACAGTGAGAATACAAAAAGTGAGACCGAATATGGAGATTTAGAATGTGTCATGATGCCCTGGGAGAGTTAAAGCTGTATTAGTGAACAGTCTGGCGGTGACAGGAGCAAGACAAAAGATCCCCTCTTGTTACCATAGTTAATGTATCAGCTCAGGGCGGTGCCTCAGTATGACAATGTGCATTAGACTTCGGCACTGCTTTGAAGCGTTGCTCAAAGTTTTTTGTTTTTTTTTCAAACTCAGCATGAACTTTACAAGGCCCAAAAAAAATCACATATTCTTAAAATGTGCCTTATTTCCATTTGAGATGCTAGCTGCTCTAAAAAAAAAAAAAAAGAAAAAGAAAACTTTGGAGCGTGTTTCTGTTTGTGTACAACAGGTACATTTTCCCATTGTTTTAAAATTCAACATTTCCCAAAAACTTAGATGTTTTCAGTTATGCATTAGGGTCATAATCATACTTGACAATCGAGTCAAACATAATTTAAAAGGCTGTAGATGATTTCATGTTCTTTACTGTTCAAATGACTGAATCTGCGTCAGTTTCTTTTTTTTTTAAGGGAAAAGCCAAGGACAAACTCAACACACTTTCACTGAGATCATTCAAAATAGCAGAAGACAATCACAATGAAAATGTTTGCATATTGTGTGTACTACTGATGTAATTGACATCTTTTATTTTTTTCCCCATCACAAGCCAAATCTGAAAGTGTCAAGTCCTTAATCTAAAAACAAAATCACCCAAATGCCTTAAAATGATTGTGAATGCATACAGGGAGAGGACTCTTGTACTGTGATCTCCCTTGACTCCCATCAGCACACACTACAGTCTATGTGTTGATGTGCACCTGACACGTGTTACAGACGTGACGTGAAATGTCATCCGCTCCCATCTGCCCTCAGCGGGGGTCCACGCGCTGTACCACACCTCAGTATACCACAGCAGGACCACCACCAGCCTCAGTCCACATATGTGTTCTACATACATTTAGTTTGCATTTCACAGTGGGGAACTATTTACCATAAACTGTTTTTTTTGTTGTTTTTTGCCTCATTCTTTGTTTTTTTTTCTTTGTGTTATGGTGAACATGGTTATGGTTAACATATGGTTATGGTTAACATATAGTTATGCTGTGTTCTTGATGAGCAAACACTTATTATTCGTCCTTATCTCTCATTTGTTTACTTGTATTCTGGCGATGCAGAGCGCTATCTCAAAAAATCAAGCAATGCAATCACGTTGGCTCATTGAAATCGACTGTTATCTGCCCCTGATTCTCATCTCGTTTGTCAACAACTAAATGACCTGACTATCTCTGTCTTGAGTATTCAGATAGAGCACCATGTGTGGAGAGCGCACATGTTATTCTTGCTCTTACAAAACCTGTTATGATAATTACTACATGGACTTATTGTTCAATATACAGTATGAAAGGTGGGACAATTCTTTTTTGGCTCAGTATTTATTGTGTGTACTTTTTCTTTGTACAAGTTGGGGAGGTTTTGTTCTTTTTCTGATTTCAGCTGAATAGAGCTGAATAAAGAACTTCTATGACTCATTATTTAATTCTGCTATTTATTTTTTGCAGTTAAAGGTGCGGTGTGCAACTTTTTCACCTGCTTGTTTCTATGGATATGCTATTGCTCTGCCTGGAATGTTCCACAGTATGACATTAAACAGCTCTACCTTCTGACTGTGAGCAGGGTCGCCTCTCTACAGATCTGACCTGTAACTGTTTTGTGTCCATGAAGATAGAAAGGACAAAGCAATAACATCTCCATGGAGAAAAGCAGTTGACGGACCCTCTACCAGAAAAGTTATACAATGCACCTTTTATATTTTTCTAATATATTGTAGGCCTACATTTAGGATATTTTAGGGGGATAATGTCAGTGGGATAAATTAGTTTCAATATTATTGTTTATCGTCTATATTTTCTTCAACAGTATATTGTACTTTGAAATGTGTTATCATGACAAGCCTAGCTCTTTTCACCAGAACAGAATAGAACAGTGGCCTCACATTTCTATTACCGTGCCTGTAAATCACTGTTCGTGTTGGTTGCTATATATTATTAAGTTGGCTAATGTCACGTAGAGTACAAGCGTATGACATGGAAGCGTCAGTGTAGACAGGTGAACAGTGAGGGTTTGAAAACAGCCCGAGGCTCAGAGGAGATCCATGACAGCAGCCACATACAAGCCAACACCAGACCCCACCTGTCCATCTTCCACGCCTTGCTCACTCATTACCCACAATCCCACACACCATGGTTGCGTTGACGTAACATCATAATATTGTAAACTGTCAATAGAGATGCAGGACAGGAAAACAACCAAATTAACCTCTATGTTGAAATGCAGATGTTTGACCAGATTTATGGTTACTATCTTGACATCCAGGTCATTTCATTCTCTTTTTCAATATCAAAACAAAAACTGACATCAAGAAATGACAAATGAGACAGTGAATATTGTTTGAAGTATTTTAAAAGTTGGTGGAATTTTTCAAACAAATGGGACTTTGCTGAAAGGACTTTAATTATTCATTTTATGTGCTTAAGCAACATCTTAAATAAGATTAAGTTGGCAAATTTCTGGAACCACTCTCATAAAAAAGAATTAGGTTTGACATATGTGGTCTTTCTGTTTGGTTATTTCTTGAAAAAAAAACAGTTAATCAGTCATAGAATTATAGGCTCATGCGATCCATCCAGGATTTCAAATTATATATGATTCATAGAAATTATGTTTCATCGCTGTATCAATAGCAAACGCTCTTTTTGCCTTAAATGTTTCAGTGTAAATCAATTAAGTGACTACAATAGATGTCCTAATTGATCATTGGCTACAATTACATTCACTGGGTAATTGCTATTATCAACACTGCATGCACAGCTATCGTCTAATTAAAGTGTTAGAATAATCCTCCTCTGACAGCTCCATGTAATAATCCCACACATGTGACACAAGTGCTGAGAGACAGCTGTAAAAATAGGAGGGAGTTTTGTCAAAACAAGCAGGGGAGGAAAACTGAATGTCATAACAAGAATCATCCTCAAAAAATGGTCTATCATAATTTGGAACATCAACAATGAGCAGGAATTGTCATCTTAATAATTCTGTTCTCACACAGAATAGGGAATACCTGTCAAGAGCACTAAAACAATGCTGTGGGATTCTAGCAGAAATATTTTGAAGTGTAAAAAACAATCTCTGGGGTATTAATTATGTGTTCACTGCTTTAAAGCTGTGTGAACTTAATCTTAATGACAGTTGTGAGTGTTGGCAGTGTGGTGCATTGGTATAATACGGGAAACTTCTGGACATGTGAGGATAACCGCAGCTATTTCTGTTTTCCGTTTCTTTTATAATGACACCAACATTGGATAAAAAATGTAGTAAAGGTCAATGTGGGGCTAAGAAACCTATTCTTAGTATGACTCACAACAGTGTAACTCTAAATGGCAGCCATTTTGTATGTGCACTTACACAACTAGTTAATCAGATTCATCACAAACTAAAGGTTGGCACTTCAAACCCATGCTGCCATGGTGCTCTTAAACAAGACACATCCAACATGAACTGGTGTAAATAGTTCATATGTCTGTATAATCCATGGCATAAGTCCTTATCTGAATTCAGTGTCAAGCAGGTGACAGATCCTCCACCTGAAAGTGACGTGGTCCACTAAATGTCCCTGTAGGTAGACCTAAACCAGTACCAGTGGTGGTTAAGCATAAAGTATAAATTTTAGGTATCTGTACTTTCTATTCTACTGCATTTCTGAACAGCATTGAAAAGTATTATTTGATTGTTTGAGACCTGCTTTTTTAGTTTGAGCAAACAAAAATATAAAAAGAAAAACAGCAAGTGAAAAGGGTAGATTAAATTCTCTTTTAAGTATTTTTATACAGTTACTTTAATACATTTCCAAGTTTTTTTTTTTTTTTTTTTTTTCATGTGATATTTTTACTTTTACTTAAGTATTGCTCTGGTATCTGTACCTTTACGTAACTAACAAAATGGAAAATTTCTTCCACTACTGATCAGGATACACGACCTGGATTGAGCTCTATGTACAATGTTGCTCTGAGTCTGTTGGCCAGCAAGACTCTGCAGTGTCCTGATCTCACTTACTGCTGTTCCAACCTTGTACTGAGGGTCAGTGTGAACCTCACCAGGGGGAGGACTTCTTTGGGGTGTTGATTTTTAGGAGTAGACTTTTCCTGGCACCAAAGTCTATGGCCACTAGAACAATCATTCCCCCCTCTATGTCTCCACCTCCTCTTCTTCTTCTACTCCCAAAATCAGAAATCAGGTGCACTGGCCTAGAGCTGGAGAAAGTGTCTGTTTTGTGCCCATGCAAGGCGACTGCTGATTGCTTGAATACAAATGGGATGTGCTCATTCACCTAAATCAAGGCCACATGCTCGGGCCCTGGTGGTGAAGTGCTCAGGGGGCAGTCAAGCGTTGTGCTGTATCTGCCACTCACCGCAGCAGTGGAGCCCCGCCCAACTCATGGCAAGCACATCTATAACCTTCAAACACACCGCTGTCAATGGAGTCTGGATTGTCTGTCATTACCATAGACCAAAGGTCGGCAACCCGCGGCTCCGGAGCCGCATGCGGCTCTTTCATCCCTGTGACTTTGGAAAATAAATAATGAGTATTTAATTACATTGTATTTTTATTTTAGTTTTGTAGATAATGGTAATCTTGTAACATTCAAATAAAATGTCTTTAGAGGTAAGGTAAGGTAAGGTTTATTTATGTAGTGCTTTACACAGACAAAGCACTTTACAGAGCATTTTTCATTCACTCCAGACCTGGTGGTGGTAAGCTACTGTTGTAGCCACAGCTGCCCTGGGGCGTGCTGACGGAGGCGCGGCTGCCAAGCCAACTGGCGCCAACGGTCCCTCCGACCACCACCATCACTCACACACACAACTTTCACACCTACAGTGCATGTTTTGAGTTAATGGGGGAAACCGGAGTGCCTGGAGGAAACCCATCCAGACACGGGGAGAACATGCACACCTCATCTCCTCCTATACACCGTGCACACCGCATCTCCTCCTGTACACTGCGCTCACCGCACCTCCTGTACACCGCGCTCACCGCACCTCCTCCCGTACACCGCGCTCACCGCACCTCCTCCCGTACACCGCGCTCACCGCACCTCCTCCCATACACCGTGCACACCGGGCATGGACCGCGTCTTGTCACGTATGCTGCGTGGACCACGCTTCCTCCTGTGCTCCTCTAAACAAGAACTAACATCAGGACTAAAACCAGGACTAAGCCAGGTCTAAAGCAGGTCTAAATCAGGTCTAAATCAGGTCTAAATCAGGTCTAAAACCAGATCTAAAACCAGGACTAAACAAGCATTAAACCAGGACTAAAACCCGGTTTAAACTAGGTCTAAACCAAGTCTAAACCAGGACTAAACCAGGACTAAACCAGGTCTAAAACCATACAAGAACAGAATTTGCAGGAGGTGGTTGCTACAAAAAAAAGTTTCTGAAGAAAACAGAATGTTTAATGCTACATGGGCAGATTCATTCATGCTTCAGTACACATGATAAAATGATGACAGACACAGGTTGGTTCGCTGCGGGTGGATAATTTAATCTTGGATTTTTATTTCCTACAAGCAGGACTCAAATAGACATTTAGTAATAATGTGTTTAATGCAGCTTTGCGCACATTTGTTTCCGTTTTAGAGAAATGAAACTTAAACGCATGGCTAATTTGCATACACTGCTGAAAACACAGCTCGGTGCTGATGCTTCACCTTCTGTCAGATTAAAGGACATGACTCAGTGGATTATTTGTGTTGTATGTCATTGATTTCATAAATGCAACACACTATAGTCTTTTATACAGAGCAGACAGGTAAAAAAAAATCATATGCAGTATGATCCTCATTTTAGGGTTTTGTGACTCCGTGAGTGTTTTTTTTTTCTGTGGGAGATGCTCCAAATGGCTCTTTGAGTGTTTAAGGTTGCCGACCCCTGCCATAGACTGTATAAAGGAGTGGAGGCTAAGGGAGTGTGGCGTCATCCAGAGCCAGTGATGCAAAGAAGATTTTGAAAATGTATTGTAATGTATTTTGATACATAGCCCAGTCAGAATACTGTATTCTGACTGGGCTATGTATTATATTTTTAGTACTTTTACACTGAGTTGTGTTTAAATTATAGAGTAAAGACACACCATAGGATTAAAAACAGCCTTATGTTTGTTTCACTGTTTATTATGGATTTATATTTTGTGGCCATACCGGCTTGTCAAAGCCTGATCCCGTCAGATCTCAGAAGCTAAGCAGGGCCGGGCCTGGTTAGTACTTGGATGGGAGACCACTGGGAATTCCAGGTGCCACAGTGGGGCGCCAGTGGCAAAAACTGTCGTAGTGTCCTTAGGCAAGGCACATCACCCACATTGCCTAGTATGAAAGTGGTGTGTGCGTGAATGGTGGTGGTGGTCGGTGGTGGTTGATGGTGCAGATCGGTAGCCTCGCTTCCGTCAGTCTGCCCCAGGGCAGCTGTGGCTACAATAGTAGTTTACCACCACTGGGTCTGGAGTGAATGAATAATGCTCTGTAAAGTGTCTTTGAGTGTCCTGAAAAGCGCTATATAAAACTGATGCATTATTATTATTATAATTATTTTGCTCATGACAGGTGAAAGCACACTTGCAAGCATACTAAGAGCAGTGTTTTAATATTTTTTCTGACTAATTCTGTGCATTTTGAGCCAAGCATTTTGAACGGAGTGAAGTACCACCATGTATAAGGATATGTATAAGAAAAGTAACTCTATTCTGAATACCACCAAATAAAAAGAAACTATATTGGAATACAGTTACCTAAAATAGTATTAAGAATTCTTATTCTTGTACCTGTGATCAGTTACTTTCCAACACTACCCATAGCATTGAAAATGAAGCTCACAGTAGGGGTTATAGGGGTGAATTTGGACCCAAGTTCCATATTAGGAATTTATTTACAGACAAAATAGCAAAGTAAAAACCCCAACATCATGCAGAGCAGGTTAATACAAACATTTTAAAACCAAAAACCTAGGCTCAAAGCAGCAGCTACAGGGAGAGGGGCAATCATTTTTCAATATAAAGTCAACTGGACTCGATAGAGCCGTAAGCGCCCCCATGATCAATTCCTGTGTGGAACATGGTGACTAGTAGGTTAGCTATGTCCAGTCACATATACTAGTCTATGGTCATACATGTTTTGATTGATCTATCTTTGTTTAGTATATTCAAAAGTAGTTATGAACTGGTTATAAATTCTGATGTACCAAATTGTGATTCAAAGTATTCATATTTTAAACATTTATAAAAAATCATTTGGCTATGAGTCTCCAGTGATGCTTCGGGCTCATGTGGAAAGAGGGAATAATAAGGCAGAAGGACAGGTTTGAAAATTTGAAAATCTAATAGCTCCAGTAGTAGCTCAGGAAGCATTTTTCTCCTCTAGTAACTGTCAAGTAAAGACAAAATCAGAAAATACTATGAAGGCGGTCATTTTTATTTTTGGTATTTTTCATGTTTTTGACAGCTAATGTCTAATAAATAAGTGTGAAAGAATACCCTAACACAGTGGTCCTCATCCTCTTCTCTCATTGACCAGTACTTAAGATAGCATCACTTTTTTTTTTCCAGTGGAAGGGGCATGATTGGAAACAGCACAAAATGCATAAAAGTCTTTTTGTGCATGTCTGCTGTTTACCAGGTTCATTTTCCTTTGTAAAAACAGTAGTAGGTAATAAAACTGAAATAAGATACATTAAAAAAGATACATCTTCCCCTAGGGGCTGTTACTCGGCAGCCCAGTTTTGTTTAGTTAGGGGCCGCTGTACTAACAAATATGACATTTTTAAACCGCTCAACACTGACATACACAACCTTAGTCACTCCCCAGAGCTTGATGTTCTAATTAATCACAATGCATGCAAACTTTAAGGTCAGTACTTAATAGACTTTGATTAAAGTTTTTGCCCCCACTTTAAAATGGTGTTCTTAGAGTTGATTGAACTCTTCAGTTTGGGCTCTTTCCAACTTTGACTAAAGATACAAACCACTGGTGAGTCCCTTGGCTTAAATCCTTTGCCTTTACAATGATATATTGACAACGCTGCATTAACAATCGGCCTGCTGTGTCAAACTGAATCAGCAGCAGGACAGTATGGAGCGTGGGGCGTCTCTGAATAATACATCACATATGCTCTGTCCACTGGCCTCTGCCAAGATATGCAGCAAGGGGTGCCATAGTAGGGGAAGGTAAAACTCAACTCATTTTTATGAATATAGATGACAGCCTTTCTGATGCCTCTGCTCTAAAGATAGCCCAAGAATAAATTATTCTACACTACATTGCATATGCCACAGTGTTTTTGCATAACTCAGCACTTTGTGTTTTTTTCTGAATATTAGATTGCATAATAAGCATACACAGACTAGAAATATATGGTCCAATCATGTTCAGTCTATTTGTGTTGAGTGACTGCATGTCTATGGAGACATGATAAGGCACATGTTTTATCAGAGGTGGCGTCATTGATATACTTGTATTGAACAAACAGTCACTCCTGATCAATGACAGATATCAGCTTAGATTACATGTATCAGATATGGCTCCACATACAACACCACAGCCTGCTCAGGGGACAAACTGGTTTTGTTCAATAAGACCTCAACTTGTGATGAACTGGCATGTTTTTATTTATTTATTTATTTATTTATTTATTTATTTATTTGTTTATTTATTTATTTATTTATTTATTTATTTATTTATTTATTTATTTATTTAACCATAGAAGGAGAATTGGGAATCAACCTTCTTGCTATGAGGCTAAACTGGTAACAACTGCTCCCAAAAGATTTTAGGGGGAATGCCATCATATTTATTTTTAATATAAAATATACTGTATAAATAATGCAACTCAAGAATATTAAAAATGTTTTTGAAGGTGCATGATGGCAGCCACAATTCATCATCAGAGCTGTTTTGGGAAGCCTTGACTGTTTGTTTATTAGTTGATCTGGTACAAAGAAAAAAAATCAAACTACTACACCTTTGAAAATGAATTTGAAATGCATATTCAATTTGTCATCAAAATATAAAAATAGTCAATAATATGTGAATATGTTTCATTGTGTGTTTATTCACTTATGATTTATGACCTTTCTTTAATATAACAAACCTGCGCCACCCAAAACAAATCTGTTATACAGATTTGAGAAAAAATGTTGTTTATCCTTTTTGGTGATAAAAAGGTGTGTCCTTTTTCATTTTGAAATATTAAAAAACTGTCTGCCACTAAAATTTCCTTCCAAAGCAATTAGGATTCTTCCTAGGAGGCCATTCAATAAATTATTCCTTAGTTCATTTATATTACTGGAGTATAACAATAACACCATGCATTAGCCAGTCTTATTACGGCTATTCATTTTTATTATTGAAGGTGCTATATTGTTGCAGAGTTGTGCTTAATAAATCTTGATTTGATTTCTAGGTATCTGTCACTGGGAGACGTAAATTAATAAATTAATCTATGCAAATCATTCCCCACAAGTGCTCTGCAGGGTACAATAGAACAAATGAGCATGAGGCTGTGTTGTATGATGTGGTACAGAGGACAGCCCCGGTCCATTCAGACTTTGGATCAAATGTGAAGGAAAAGAGAGATCGAAGAGTCTTTGAACCAGAGTTCAGTGTGGGGGCACAGGGAGGAGAGCTGCAGCACAGAGGCCTACAAAGACTGAAGAGGTAAACAGGACCCCGGCACGTCTCACAGGATGATTTCAGAAATTTGTATACAGCATTTTGGGATATATATTAGATTTTTACCCCAACATTAATAACATTTTTAGAATTGATTGTTAATATACAAATGTTTCATAACAAAGGTACCATGAATGCTTTTAGTAAGGCAGACCAAACCTAGTTGCTGTAGTCTTATCATTCAAAGACAGATGAGCAGTAGTTTGAAATCTGATGCAGCTGCCATTTTGAACGTTCCATCTTAAGCAATTCTGATGCTATATACGCTGTGATTGACCAACAAGAATGCTCTGGACAAGATGAAACCTCTACAGAACAATACCAGACTCATCATTCTCTTATCAGTCTCTCTTATCAATTATTAAAGTGGGAGTAAACACCAAAACTCCACCCTCAGCCTCAGACCAAATGAGCTAAATTGGACAGTGGATGACTAAAGGGGAAGAGGGACGGAGTTTGGACATATTGTTTGATTGGCCTGTAATGGTCTCTAATCAGACTGTAGGACAGACTGTATTTATAAATGGACATTGCTAACCCACGAGATACCACGTTCCAAATTGGAAGTGAGCATGGGGGCGCTTCCGGCTTCATCGACTTAGTTTCTAATTGACTTCACATTGAAAAATTGTCACCACTCTCTCTGTAACTGTTCCAGGTTTCATTAAATGTATTGGTCATTTAGTTAAAGGCACAAACTCAGACAATCTTAGATCACAAAGCAGCTGATTAACTGATGAAGACTTTACTAGGAACTTTAGATAGTGCTGTAACCAGGTATTCACCAGTGTTATAATTTCCCACTGCAGAGTGTCCGCGGATGCGACACCGTGCGTGGCGCTCCCAGAGTCACTGATTAGAAACTGAAAAAGTTGCAGACACCTCAGTGTGGTCGTCTGGCTTTCTGCCGGTAGCTGGAAGTGGCGTGTTTGCTGTTAAAACCTGCCTTAATGTGGTGTTTGAGATAACGGGGTTAAAGGTGTTGCATGACGTAGGCGGTGGTGACAGCGGCTGATCTGATCAAGCTCCAAGCCCCATGTAGGATGTGATCTTCTAAATTCTACGTAAATGCCCTTTATGGTGTATATTTGGTTTGGTGGTGGCTAATGACATTCTTGAAGTAAGTAAGTAATCTTGCTCTCAAATTCTGATGTCAGATAAATCTCATTCTTTTATCATTGTGGCTGTTGACTGTAGTTGTGCTTATTTATTTATTGGTTGGGATAGTTTGTGCAATAAAGGGTAGTGCAATATAGCCTGTTTTGGAGTAGATACTTTAGACCTTGTAGCCTGCTAGCACCCTGCACTTTAAACTAGGGTGACCAGAATTTCAAAATAAAATATGTTTTTTTGGTGTTTGGTAATAATAAAATTGTGAAAGAAGTGCGTACTTTAGCAAAACTGTGAGACTATTCATGATGAACATGTGATTCAGTATAGTCACATTTTCTTTGGTTTTGGTCATTTTTAAGCAGTTTTTCTGTAATTTACCTAAACAAATGACAGTTTATGCCTCTCTTTACTGTTGGCAGGGATCAAATTGGTCAAAAATAGGGACATAAAAGCCTTAAATAGGGACTTAAAAGCCAACTACAGCACTTTATCTTTTGTTTTTTTTATTTTGCATAGCACTCGCACTTTGGGTTACGAAAATATAGAAATTAACTGGTTTGATTCACGTTTGTTTTTGCATTACTAATTTTGTTTTTGGTTGTGATTTAATTTCATTTAATTTAGTTATATCCTATATTTTAGTCCCAATTTGTTGTGTTGTTCATTGGGTGTCTAAACTGTACTTTTTAAATGCTATAAAATGAACTCTTTTTAATATGATAGATTAAATTAAAAATTGTACGATTCCACTATATACTGACTATGTCCTTTGTTTGCCAGACTTGCCTGTATTTTACAAATGTATAAGTCGGGACCCTTAGGTTACACTGCTATTAAAACAACATCACCACTGTTGTAGGGAAAAAAAAGTTTAGTCTTAAGACCCACTTATACAGAGAAGCATCTTGCCCTCAAATCTAAGAAGAGCTCTGATGGAATGTTTGGCAGGTCAGTGAGCTCACAGCCTTATTTAAAACTCACTATTGATGCTTTGAGAAGATGAATGTGCTTTGTCTTGTCCTCAGGTGACTGGGAAGGCTGTGACGAGCTTGACTCGGTATGCAGAGGGCTGTTGTGAAGACATGGCACATCAGCTCTAGTTATGGAGACAAATAGACGCTCATAGCGTAATGGTGCAGAGACACAGACGAGCACATTCACTCACACAGTCTGTTGACCCCTCCTCCCTCGGGATCTGTCTGTTCTGCTGTGAGGGCATTTTTGTGCCACCATTTGCCCTGCGAAGGTCATTCTGATCAATACAAAACATTTTACACAAATTACCCCAGACCTGAGATGAACCTTTCTCTGATGAATGTGGCAACTTTGAAACTGCAGCTCCCTGATGCAAGAATAACATGGATTATTTCGTCTGAGAAACTTTATATATTTACAGAAGTGTTAGCAATTTGTTAATCTTAAAAAACCTTTTTCAATCTGATAGTTGATGTGATTTTGTTTATAGCAATAAGCATAAAGCCCTGTAGTTATAATGATCAGAGTTTTATATCGAGGTTGGTTAAATGAGGACTGCCACTGAGGTGAGAATGTTCGCTGTATTAAATTTTGGATCATATCTAAGCCTTCCTCTTCCTGGAAATATCAGTTGCAATGAAAGATGACAGGTGGTTACAGTCTACAGTCTAGACTTCATAATAGTTCTATTTCTCAAATCGGAAAATTAAGTAAATGACATTACAACTTTTCAAAGTGTATCTTTGACTTGGCAGATAAATCAAACCCAACTTATTTATGCTGTCATTCAGGGATTATTTTGAAAGTTGAAGCTACAAAAGCTGTGATCGTCTGTGCTCAAACCCTGCAAGATGACATTTTCAATTGCTGCTTTACTTTTTTATTCTTTAACATTTTTTTTTTTTATCTTGTTGCTGAATTGCATTTTCCAAAGGACAGGCAGACGAGGAGCACTGACCTATGCTGAAGGCCGGACGCTTGTAAATAATCACACTTGTGTTGTCCTTCTGGTAGACTCCTCTCCTGTTCATTCACTCCTATGTGATTTACACAGTTGGGCTCAGACAGTCGGGGTTGTGCCTTTATCTCTACCTCGTCTAGCTAAATGAATTCCAAATGGCACCCTGCCCAGTTATTTGTCAGCACATTTGTTATCACTGACAGCCACAAGCCCCTTTAAACAAATATAAATCAGCACGAAAAAACAATCGCTGAGCAAGACACGGCATAACCTTTTTGAAATATCGTGCTGGCCATCGGTTCCCATTGCAGATCATTCCCATCTCCATGCGTTGAACATGAAAGTAATGGGCCATAAGTCGACATGGGAAGTGCCTAGCTGTCCCTCTTAGTGAAGTGGGTAGCAGAAGATATGACAGGATAAGTACTATGTCGCTATCAGGCTATTGGAGCTGGTTAAGGACCCCAATGACAACGCTGGTGCTAAAGTAATAAAAGTACTTCATTTTATGTCTCTACTTCCCATGACACAGGCGGACATAGGACAGCAGTGCACTTAGTATGCTGCAGACTGAGGGAGAACAGTGTACGACACACATACCTGGCCCCAAGAGGAGAAAATGTTCAGGAATAATGTGACACTTCATTTCATTAAAAAGAGTATATCAGACATAGAGGATATTCCAGAGGGACAGTAGAGAGAGAATCGTCCACCCCTCCAGGGCAGAGGTGGCATATATATACATCATACTGTATAGCATATTCATGTTTCATTACTTAGTGCTTGTGCTGTGTTATGACCCAACATTTATCAAAACATATATATTTAAAAGAGGAGACGGAAAAACAAAGTTAAAGATTGATCAATTTTATTTTTACTTACTTTGGATGTTGGAATGTGGAGATTAAAAAAAAATTATAATAAATTTTTACCCGTACCCAAAAAAACTAAGTAACAAAGAAAAAGACTGGTGAGCCAGCCAATGTAAAATAAGGATGGTGTGCTGGACAGGCCAACCCTATAGAGGGCCATAGGAACTGCCAGCACACCGCTGTCCCTACTCTAATGTAAAACACAATCCACAAACTGTCCCTACATAAAATAAACAAAAACAGGGCATCCACACTCACCAGGTCAAACAAAAATAAGGCTAGGGTAACAAAAAAGCTAACGACCCGGCATAGGAGCCAGCAGGGGGCAGCTCACAGCACGAGGACATGCACTCTCCAGGAGAGGCGAGAGGAGGGCGAGCACGCTTGACTTGACTCCAACATTAAAAATCTGAAAGAGAAGGATGGCCAAATGAGCGTAAGAGTTGTGGAGGGTGAATGTAGATGAAGAAATACTAGAGTATCTACATGTCATCAGTGTTTTTGTGTTATCATTTGTGTTGTACCTCACAGTTTTAGATTGACTTTTAAAAGTGAATTGCTTAGACCAGAGTTTTTCAACTGGTGAGGCACGCCACCTTTGGGGGCGCCAAAGAGCCACTGGGTGCTACACACATGCAAAAAAAAAAAAAAAAAAAGGTCCACATCTGTACACATCTGCAGCAGTATTGATATCGGTAATTGTGCGTGCACATATTATCTTAAATGCAAAAAACATAGGAAATATGATCGGGATTATTTAAAATTCAGTTTCACCTGGTTGGGTTCAGCGACTGCACCACTGTCACAGCATCATGTAACCAGTGGGAGCAGGACGGACTCAGATGAGATGGAGCAGGGAGTGATGTTAGGTACCTTGGCCTGAGAAGCACTTTCCCTGGGAAGAACCAGCACGCAGAGGACGGACTGTTCAGAACACATTTCAGTTCTCTACAGCCCTCAATCACGGAGGACCGGAGCAACCCGCCCGGATCTATATTCCCCTGCTTTTCTCGCTTTTCCCACACAGAACCAGCATGCAGAGGACGGCACAGACCGGCTCAGACCCAGTCCATTGGTCTTGCTCGTCCCCTTCTGGACCTCTCCAGACCAACGTGATCGAGGGACGGCCCCAAGACCAAGGAATGGACCCCTATAAGGCCCAGACACGAGCCGATTTCAGACATCAGGTGTCAGCTGTAGTTTTGGCACTGATTACAAATGTTAAGCATGTTCTGTTGGTTTGGATAGGCCAACTGATGTACAGTGACATTAAATGTAGCCTCAGTTAGGCCTGAATGAAATTATTTGCTGAATGAATGCAGTTTTTAAAGAAAAATATGAAAATACAATATTAAAAATATATATATTATCAGTTGTTATTGAAACTCATCATTGCTAGGAACGCAAAAGATGCATTTACTTCAAAGGCTTGTGTGGGGTAGGGCAGGCAGATGGGATTTTGGGGAAGGGGGAAGGCTCAGCTGTCTTTACCTACTCTAAGAGAAGGCTCACATTCACCCAAGTTGAAAACCCTTGGCTTTGAATATTTAAATGTTATGGTTTAAATGTTTTAGTTTTTTACAGTTACAGTCACCTGTTTCTACAAAAAAAGAATGTACGAATAAAATCTGCAGGCTTAGTCAAAAAGAAAAGATTTGAAATTAGAGGCAAGACAAAGCACTCCCGTCTCCAAAGCCTGAAGCCTCCCTTGCATGTTACTGTGGTTTCTCTGACAGCCACTGCTGACTGCTCTCTGTGTGCTCAAATCAAGTTAAAAGTTAGTCTGGGTAAAACAGCACGTCCAGTGTCTTAGAACTGTAAAATCATGCACAATCAAAGTCCTATTTGTCTTGGATTTTACATCTATTAGATACACTTAAACAACCATTCCCTGCTGATTCAACACTAGGGGTGACAAAATACTGCTGTGCTGATTCTGAAAAACATCATTTGCAGAATGTGCAAAGAGTTGGACAGGTCAGCACGCACAAACAATGCCAGCAGAAACAACTATAAAAAAGGCTACTGCCATACAAGATGCCTGTTTACTGACATACAATCCTAATTCTTTATGTATGCTATTTCAGATCACTCACTTTGCTTTTGACTTTACTGACTGTCCTTGTGTTTCAGAATAATGAAAAATCAGGACTATTGCCATCCCTATACAAAATATAATATCTTTTGATATATCTTATAACCAAAATTCATGAATAGAGACATGTTTTGTTATCTGATTCGACTGCTGATGTTATTGTACTTTGCTGATGCAACATGGCAGTTTTTTATAATGCGTGTAATCCATTACTTTCGTATTTTTTAAAATTACAGAAATTGTAATGTACTTTTAGAATTAGCAATAATGAATCTTAGTTTATTCCAAGTATGCATATTTTAAATACAATACAAAAAGAAATTCAGTTTCCTGTACAACCTGCAAAAATGTTGCTTGAGCTCAGCAGACTCTTACCATATGTATTTAGCAATACAAACGGGGGATTTTGTAAAGACTAGGGAGATAGCACCTGTTTGTGCAGCTCTAAACTTGAGGAGGTGGAACTAATCCTCCCTGCCGTTCCAAGGGGACATCATTCAGCTCGAGACAGCGGTGACACACTGGTGCATACAGAGCAGGGTGGCAGATAGTGGTCTGGAGGGCAGTTGCTGTGACATTTGCTTTTGGGTGTTTGGACCACTCCTAAAGGCAGCACTGAGGCTCTTCTTTTTGTGAGATTTCCCTGGAGTTGCATCAGAGCAGCGATGGCTGATCAAACACAATGCTACGCAAGGCTATAGCACAGCCTTGATATGTCAACTACAGAAAAGTCTTATAGAAGCGACAGTTCTTTTCTTTGCCCTCCCACATCATTAGCAATATTAGCACTGTGACTGTTTAAACATACAGAGGAAACTGAAGTACTGATGGATGGGACCACACTGAAATGCATACAATTAGGGCTAATAACATTTTTTAAGTCAATGCTGTTTGCCAGCTGCACAGTGCCATTTGCCAAGAGGCTTTTGATCATGTTCACAAAGAGGACTTAGGGCTTGAACTTCCTGGATTTGCTGCAGTGGTCCAGAATAGAGCCCTAACCCTAACCCTAACCCCACCTCTCAGGTTCAAGAAGTACATTTAAAATAAATTATTTTTCATATAGAGTGTAAACAAAGAGGGTCCATCCATCCATTTTCTTCCACTTAGGGGCAGCAGTCTAAGCAGGGACTCCCAGACTTTCTTCACCCCAGACACTTCCTCCAGCTCCTCCGAGGCATTCCTAAGCCAGCCAAGAGACATAGTCCCGGAACAGGGAGGCATCCGGAACAGATGCCCGAGCCCCCTCAGCTGCCTCCGCATGATGTGGAGGAGCAGCGGCTCTACTCCGAGCTCCTCCCATGTGACTGAGCTCCTCACCCTATCTGTAATGGAGTGCCCAGCTACTCTGCAGAGAAAATTCATTTCGATCACTTTTATCCACGATCTTGTCCTTTCGGTCATTACCCAGAGTTCATGACCATAGGTGAGGGTAGGAATGTAGATTAACCGGTAAATTGAGAGCTTCACCTTTTGGCTCAGTTACTTCTTCACCATGGTCCGATACAGCAAACTGCATCACTGCCGACGCTGCACTGATCCACCTGATGATCTCTCGCTCCAATCTCCCCTCACTCGTGAACAAGACCCCGAGATACTTGAACTCCTCCACTTGAGGCAGAGACTCCCCACCCACCCGGAGAGGGCAGGCCACGTTTTTCGACCGGAAAAGGTGGGTGGAGGGTTTCACATGCAATGTTGTGTTGAGCAGTGAAGCAACAGAATAATTCATATGTGTCATTTGACCTTGAAATACAGATGTGATACAAATACAGTATATGGGTTCTGTGAAACAATATTTGTTTGTGTACCTATGTATGTCTAACTTGAATTTAGTGAAATTAAATAAGGCCACTAAAGGGTGGAAAGTAATAGGTACTCTGTAGTTCTGTAGTGTTCATCTATCCATTTTCATTTAATTCATGAACACAAACTTGTTGACGTAATTGCCCAGAGAATTATTGAAAAGATCCAGGCGTCCATCGACCATATGAGACGGGGACTTGACCTTGTCTAATGTGCAAGAAAACCCTGCTGAGTCAGACCATTGTGGGAAATGTGGTGTTTGTGCATTCATATATTCAGAAGGAGGCTTTTTTTTTTATCTGCATGTGTTTGTTCTGATCCTAAACATTTTTGACAGAAGCAGCAAAAAACATAAGATTTTAAAATGTAACCAGATTCATAAAGGTGGACAATTAAACTTTTGTGTTCACCTGCTTGTTGTTAGGTATAATATTTGAGGTATAATATTCCCTACAATGAAGGAATAACCAGACTGGAGTGCACTAGACTTGAATGGACAACACTATCACAAGTGTTACGGGTTCATGTCTTTGAGTCCTGGGTCCTGTACTCATGGTAAATAAACTCCTGCATTAGAAATCCTGTGCCATGGCTGTTCTCTTTAACTCTTGGACTACTACAATTTATTCTACAACATCTGTCCTCATGGAAATGTTATTACTTTGCTTAGAATACTCCAGGTGGCAGACATGCAACAAAAAGGACCATGTTGCCCCTTTAAGCTCAGATATATTTTGGTCAGATTTTTGCAGAAAATGCAGATCAAGAAAAGGCACAACAGTTAATACAGATATAGCCAGAAGTCTCAGTAAGAAGACACATGGCAACACAGTATAGTAATTTCTCTACAAGTGCACCATGGATAAACAAAGAGTATACTCAGTTCCGTTGCTGAGATGCAAAAATGTTTTTACTCTTTTATAACATTTGTAACAGAATAACCAAGAAGAAATGGGTAACTACTCATCCAAACCTTTAGTGCTGCATATGCAAGTAACCATGTCAACAGAAACTGGTCAGAAAAGTAAGGTCTACACTGAAAATAGTGTAAAACCTAGAAGTAAGTTAACTAGACAGGTCAGACTAGTCTTCACTGACTGGCTTTTTTTAACCTCAATAAGTCAGAAGTTTAAAACTGCAACGAGGCTCTGAGGTTTTCCAGCTGAGCCAGTGACAAATAAAGTGACTTTTGATCTGCTACTTTCCTAACCCTCAACATCAGAAAAGCACTGCACTGGTGTTATGCAGATGTTTTTTGGTTTGAAAAAAAAGGTTTTCTGAAGTTGTGCAAAGACTGAAAATCACTTTTTTATTTTATTTTTTATTTTATTTATTTTTTAACACTCAGCTGGATTTCCGTGGAAGTTCCAAACCCAGGAGCGAAACTTCTAAAACAGCATTCTAAGCAAATTCCTCCTGCCATCACTAACCAGGACAGAGTGAGATTCCCCATTATCCTGTGCCCTTGACATGTGCTCTTGTATTTAGAATTAATTTTTCTGTTCACTAACAAATGTAAGCAAAAGCACAGACACAAGCACTGTGGGCACTCCAGTATTTATGTTATGTCTGCTAATTATGCAGACATTCCTAAGGCCACACTCAATCAAATGCTCATTGAATTTCAAGTGAAGTCAAGACTTTCTTCCTAGAAAGAACTCAAAGCAAGGATTTAAAAAATGCATGTTTATATTGAATAGATAATTATATGGATGTTTCTGTCTGCTATATTTTGTATTACTGTATATCCTGCTCTTGTTGATTCAACATTAAACAGAGAATGTTCTGAAAGTGCTTTGAGTGTAGTTATTTTTCTTTTAGTTTGTAGTTTTTGAGCTGTAAATTTAAACAGCCAAAAAATCAAAGCACATGAGTCTTACCCACATCCCCCTTCCACAAATGGAGAAGGATTCTCAACAGTTTATGAACGCTCAATCGCAATAATTAATCTTGCTGGTAAGGCTAGTGAATGACCCCTTGTTTTGTTTTTTGCAGACCTGTGCGTCAGGCAGAGGTCAGAGTGGCAGGGCACCGAGGTCAGCATGGCAGGGCACAGAGGTCAGCGTGGCAGGGCACAGAGGTCAGCGTGGCAGGGCACAGAGGTCAGCATGGCAGAAAGCATTGGTTTTAATGGCTTTCTAACTATTGTAGGACCCGTGCGAGTCCCGCACCGCACTTGGAGTCAATGTACACCCAATGTAACAGAGGCTATTGTAAACCTTTTTAAACCATTGTCTGTAATGACTGAGCCAAATTACTCGTCTAATAATGTTGTTCTAAACAGAAGCTAATTTCAAAGTTCAGCAGCAGTACTTGTTTGGAACATTTGAAGTATTGTTGACTGCAATTTTGCTCAACACAATTAAAGTCTAGGCCTATACAAATTAACATCAGCTCCTTTGTTGATTGTATTTGGACTTCTAACAAGGACCGCACGGAGATAGCTGGGTGTTTTTCATTAAGTCTGCTGCTGAAATGGGAACAGAGGGCCGAGTCTTTAACACTTGGCCCAAGTAATTGACTGGAAAGAAGGCCAGTGTTTTAGGATTGGTCTCTGCCCCTTTGGCCCAAGTATGTGGCTCTGCTGTGTAATTAAGTAACACTGATTGCCATTTTAATGACTTCCTCCCAGTGCTCGATGTATTGACATTTAGTTTGGCTTGCAGTGTATGCGTATGTGTGATGTGCTTGTCAATCCCTGTGGGGCCTGTAAGGAGGATACTGGCTGAGACAGTGTCGTAAAATATATGAAGGTGTCCACTAGTTGAGAACATTATTATAAGATTGCCTGAAGATTTGTATTTGAACCTCTACAGAGAATGAGCAGCAATGATACTCGCTTCTAAGTATTGGGACTATGTCTGTCTGGGAAAAGCATTTAGTTCAGCCATTACTGTTTGTCTCCATGTTGTTTGGCTGCCTCGGGTAAATGTAAAGGTTCTTGAAGAAACATGATTATAGTTCCATAAGGCTCTTCATAACAATACTTCTGTTCCCATGAGTTATTGCATAGCTATTTCCACAAATCTTCAATTTCATAATGTCAATCTTACAGCCAAATACAATGCTCAACTTTTTATGTAACCTTCCTGCAACTTGCCAACAACATAAGAACTAGCTTATTTACACAACTAAGTAGAACAGTTGGTAGGGTATTTGTCCACTGATCTGAAAGTTGTTGGTTGTTGGCAGTGCAATTTCAATTCCCACAGATGAATGCTGTCGTTGTGTCCTTGAGGAAGATACTTAACCCACCTCGCCCTTAGTATCACCTTATTCAAGTGTATGAATTGGTGAGTGGTTCCTTGTTGTAAAGCACTTTGAGTGCCTTGAAGGTTGAAAAGAGCTTAATAAAAATGTGACCATTTACCATGTCCATTTAGTGTCTTTCTCAAGGACACAATAGCAGTATGCATTGGTGGTAGTGGGATTTGAACTACCAACCTCAGGGTTAGTGGACAAACATCTCTACCAGTTACCAATGTAAAAAACAGCCCAGATCACATTTAGAATATCAAATCAGGATAAAAAACACAGGTGTTAGTAAGATGTGGCTGAGCAGAAAGATAATAATAACTCAACAGTCTGACTTTCCATTATAAATATGCCCAAAATGCATAGTCTTTAGTGTTCTATAGACCTCCACACATAAGAATTCTTGATATATTCCCCAACTATATAAAAGTTACACTCTGAGCACATTAAGATTTCCAGAATAAAATGGTCTTTCTGTGGCTTCTCTGGGGAGTCTAGGTGCCATTCGCAACTTATTATGAGACCGGATCCTTTTCATTGGCCATGTCGGCACCTGTGATTTCTAACTCCCCCGCTTCCTTCTCCTTCACACACTTTCACACTGTATCAGGCACAACATGTTTCCTTATAGCATATTGCAGCTCTCTATATCTGGAGCTCTTCCACCAGCTATATAAAGACAAAGAAGACTTGCGCTTTAAAAACAATATTTCAACTCACATGATCTACCTTGTGCGGAAAAGGCAAAATGCAAGACTCCCAATCAGGTAGCCCTTGGGTGCTGAGTGAGCCAGTGCTACTTTCAGATGTAACACCACTATGTCCGATAATTGCTGTCAGACTGGCACTAACACAAAGGCAGCAAAAAACTGGGACTTTATGAACCTGTTTGAACTTGTCCTTTTTAGCAAATGGAAAGAATGAATAAAGTCCCCTGGATGATTTTATTTTTAGTTTCATTTTCAATTACATTTATAGCTTAGTAAGTAAGTACTTTGAAGGACCTATATTTTGCACTAAATTGACTCTTGTGAGCGTTTAGCCATGTTATATAGTTGTTACTTCCTCAAAAACATATATGAAGTTGTGTTTTGTAACCTTTTATTATTAGTCTGGCTACATCTCCAAACCTCAAAAAGCTCTGTTCCATTTTATGATGTCCTGAAGGGGTTTTTAATTTTTTTTTCTCTTTGGCTCTTGACGAAGGCAGTCACATTTTTCTTTCCTGCCCTTATCTTCCCTGCTTCGCTTCTCTTGTCTTACCTAGTCTACTGTCTTATACTTTGAGAGATTCTTTCCACCCTGCTCTTCCAAACCTTAAATTAAACTCAAAGCTTTTGCAAAGAAGAATGGACTTGAGACCAATATGGACAAAAAAGTAGTTATGGAAATTGAAAAGCAGCTGCTTGCTCTAAACCCAAACAACACAAATCTTATCTCATTGGCCCTCTCCATTGAGCACTAGCCTCAAGGCTGCTGCTGGAACTCCCTCCGAATGAAAATGGCAGGGAGACGCTCTCGCATTCCTCTCCCCACTCAAACTTTCCTTGGGATGTTGACTCTGTCTGAGACTTGATCAAGGTTGTCTCATGGCAGCTCGGATTAGCTGCCAGGCGGAGCGAGTCTCCAGGCCCGCTCCATAGCCCACGCCTTCGTTGTCGTCTTGTCCTTATGTGTACTGTGTTTTGTTGTTATGTGCTTCCTCTGTTTTCTTTTTTCTCTGTGTAATGTTTCTAGGTAGTTAGTGTCCCAGATCAGATCAGATAGTTGAAAAAAAATTATGTCACAGGTAGTAATCTCAAAATAGTTTCCAGATTCAGTTAATAGTAAAAAAAAAAGTCATGTCACATATAGTTCAAGACTATCTGTTCTTTTTAATCGCTGTAAAGCATTTTGTGTTACATTTTTTGTATAAAAAGCACTCTATAAATAAAGTTTGAATGATTGATTGAAGGTAGTTTTCAAGTTAACACCTACTTTTATCTTTGGTTCAGTAGAGGTAGGAAATTTCAGGTCTGCAATTATCGAAATGATTCTAGTGAAGGTGTAAGGAGTTTAAAAACACAATGCAGTACTTCCTGTATTAACACATGATATCACAAGGTAGTTTCCGTTTGAGAGAAGAACTCAGCCTTTTGCAACTTTTGCAAAAACATTCACACCAGTTTTCCCATTTTGCCCATTTTTTTTGTTCACAATTGTACTTCCTGGTTGTAAATCATGACATCGCAGTAGTGTATTGCATAACTGTTACCTAGCAAAACTCCTCTTTGTGCATCTAATAATTACAAGGTATTTCATCATCCTCTCTGTGTTCCAATACCAATTTCGATACTACAGCTTTAAGTATCCGATGATACCCGATATCAATTAATACCAGTGCAGAGACTGAAAATGGCTTGCATTTTTCTTTAATCTAAACTGAAATGAGACAAAAATTATGCAAATGTATTATGTACCAGTTATTTATCCCTCAAATAACTACAGAATAATTTCTTAAATAAAAATCCAAATATTATTAAACTTTTTTGGGCCAAGTATGACCAGTAAATAGTCTTATTACAAACATTTATATCAAACCAGGGTATTGGCTAAACCGATATTAGGAAGCCGAGATCCAGTCCAGCAAATGATTCAATATCGACGCCAATATCTTGTACCAGTACTGGATCCGTGCACCCCTATTATCGATGTCTCACACTTAAAATGTTTTTTATTGTTGAAAGGACGGCATCAGGATAAATTGACAAATTGGGCGGATTCTGTTGTTAAGTAAAGGTTAAGACTGAGATGTCTTTCTGCTAACTTCCACAACATGGCCTTTAAGTTTCAAGATAAACAACTCCTTGATTTTGCCACTGATGCGCAAACCAGTCCATCTTATTAAGCAAGAAACCCACTTGAATAAAGTATCATTAAGTAGAATTATCTCACTCTGTTTCAGCTACATTATGGTACCTCCATCACGGTGTTTGCTGGTGAGGCCTACGTGCTTTTCTGTAGCGTTGCCTTATTCAAATGGATGCCCAACCGAGATGGACTCTGCGGCCAGTCTGTTCAAATTAACAGGCTCCTGTAGTCAGTGTTCTAACCTAATCAGATAGTGTAATGCGTCATGTGTGGTCACTCCTCTGGGGGTCAGCCTGTTTTCCACACTCGGCTTGTTTACCGGTTTGGGGATTGAGTTGACAAGGTTTAACATCTGATATTGTGAGGCAGTAATGGGAACATTTGATTCTCACAGGATGGAAGGTTATAATTACTTCATTTGCACCAGGTTGCAGTTTGAAATGTTGTCTGTAATGTGGTCTCCAAGCAAAGGTCTACACAGGCAGAGGCAGTTAGATAAATCATATTGCCCAAATTAAAACAAGATCTAACTTTACATATTTGTAACTGGGGTAAAAGACTGTCTACAACCAAATGTCTACAATAGTTCACTGGGCGTTACAAATACAATAGACCTAGACTACTAGACTGAAGAGAGAGTGAATTAAACCTGAACCACTTTGAAAACAGGTCTATAACAGAACTCAGTGTAAGTGACAGTAGGTCCACAGTAGAAAAGGTTTCAATGGTAGTTGAATAGTGCTTTTTAAAACTGAGGCGTTTCAAGGGCGATCTGGAAGTCTTTTTTAGTCCAAAGGTCTGGACTGAGAAGCAAGAATTTATACTGTCCTGTTGTAAATTGGCCCTTGCTTGACCAGCCAGTCCCTTCTACATTCTGTTCAAATACTGATGGGCCTGGAATCAGACAATAATAGAGGGTGAAAATCCTCTGTCCAAACTCGAGACGATCCAACCACAGCTGCTAATTTGTAGCAACTGTCTCTCAAATGCAGAAAACATCTCTTTGTATCATTCAGAACAAAATATATAGCACCTTTAACCTGAGATAAGTAATCATTTGTTGCCTTAACTGTTGGTTCTCCAAAAATGAGCGCTGTTTCTCAGTCCTTTATGTTGTTTTTTTCCCTTTTTCATATGTAAACCGCCTTGTTTATTTCTGTTTTTGATGTAAACTGACCATTCATCTCTGATCGGTTAATCCACCTGTCATGCCCTGTGAAATCGGGGAAACAGATTTATGGCTCCGGTTCCACTCGTCTTTGCAAAGCTTGTCAAGCGCATAGTTCTGGCTGGTCAGGTAATATTAGTCCTACTCTAAGAGAGGAGTTTTAGCCTGACACTCCTTGGTTAGCTGTAGGCTCAGTTTTGCATAGATGGGCAATAATATCATATATCAGAGGTTTTCAATTGATGATGGGCGCCTCCCCTGGGGGGCGACAAAGAGCCATTGGGGAGGGGCGAAGCACATGTGAAAAAAATTATATATATATATATATATATATATATATATATATATATATATATATATATATATATATATATATATATATAAACGCATTTCTCACCTTCCATGGTGGTTGGTCTCTCTCACCCTCATCAGCTCGGGTCCTCTACCAGAGGCCTGGGAGCTTGAGAGTTCTGCGCAGTATCTTTGCTGTTCCCAGTACTGCACTTTTCTGGACTGAGATGTCTGTTGTCCTTCCTGGGATCTGCTGCAACCACTCATCCAGTTTGGGGGTCACGGCCCCGAGTGCTCCGATCACCACAGGCACCACCAATGCTTTCACCTTCCAGGCTCTCTCCAGCTCTTCTTTG
This sequence comes from Odontamblyopus lacepedii, assembly GCA_034769755.1. Taxonomy (NCBI): domain Eukaryota; kingdom Metazoa; phylum Chordata; class Actinopteri; order Gobiiformes; family Gobiidae; genus Odontamblyopus; species Odontamblyopus lacepedii. The sequence goes on from CM068358.1 coordinate 13,459,327, forward strand.
AGCGCCTGGTATTTCTCTAGTTTCTCGTGTTCCTTTTTCCTGACATTGCCATCGCTCGGTATTGCAATGTCCACCACCACGGCTTTGTTCTCTCGCTTATCCAGAACCACGATGTCTGGTTGGTTCGCCATCATCATTCTGTCAGTCTGTATTTGGAAGTCCCACAGGATCTTGGCCCGCTCATTCTCCACAACCTTTGGAGGCGTTACCCACCTTGATCCTGGGGTTTCCAGCCCGTACTCTGCACAGATGTTTCTGTACACTATGCCGCTGGTTATGTCGCTCCATGTACGCTTTCCCTGACAGCATCTTACACCCTGCAGTTATGTGCTGGACTGTCTCAGGCACTTCTTTGCACAACCTACACCTTGGGTCTTGTCTGGTGTGGTAGATCTGGGCCTCTATTGCTCGGGTGCTCAAGGCCTGCTCCTGTGCAGCCAGGATGAGTGCCTCCGTGCTGTCCTTCAGACCAGCCCTCTCCAGCCATTGGTAGGATTTCTTGATATCAGCCACTTCATTTATGTTCCGGTGGTACGCCCCATGTAGGGGTTTGTCCTGCCATGATGGTCCCTCCAGCACCTCTTCCTCTGCGCCCCACTGTCTGAGACATTCTCTGAGCACGTCATCAGTCTGGGCCTTGTCACTGATGTACTTGTGGAGCTTGGATGTTTCATCCTGGACAGTGGTTCCCACACTCACTAGTTCTCGGCCTCCTTCCTTCCGGCTCGTGTACAGTCTCAGGGTGCTGGACTTGGGATGGAACCCTCCATGCATGGTCAGGAGCTTTCGTGTCTTAACATCTGTGGTCTGTATCTCCTCCTTTGGCCAACTTATGATTCCTGCTGGGTATCTGATCACTGGCAGGGCATAGCTGTTTATTGCCTGCGCCTTGTTCTTGCCATTGAGCTGGCTTCTTAGGACCTGCCGTACTCTTTGCAGGTATTTGGCTGTCGCCGCTTTCCTTGTTGCCTCGTCAAGGTTACCATTTGCCTGTGGGATACCAAGGTACTTGTAGCTGTCCTCAATGTCTGTTATTGTTCCCTCTGGGAGTGAGACCCCCTCTGTGTGGACTACCTTCCCTCTCTTTGTCACCATCCTACTACATTTCTCGAGCCCGAATGACATTCCAATGTCTGTGCTGTAGATCCTGGTGGTGTGGACCAGTGAGTCGATGTCTCGCTCGCTCTTAGCGTACAGCTTGATGTCATCCATGTAGAGGAGGTGACTGATGGTGGCCCCGTTTCTGAGTCGGTATCCATAGCCAGTGCGGTCGATTATTTGGCTGAGGGGTTTCAGACCTATGCAGAACAGCAGTGGGGACAGTGCGTCTCCTTGGTATATGCCACATTTGATGGTCACTTGTGCAAGTGGCTTGCCATTGGCTTCAAGGGTGGTTTTCCACAACCACATCGAGTTTGCAATGAACGCCCTTAGAGTTCTGTTGATATTGTACAGCTCCAGGCACTCAGTGATCCATGTGTGTGGCATTGAGTCATAGGCTTTCTTGTAATCAATTCAGGCAGTGCACAGGTTGGTCTGACGGGTTCTGCAGTCACGAGCGACTGTTCGGTCAACCAGGAGTTGGTGTTTGGCTCCCCTGGTGTTTTTGCCGATGCCCTTCTGTGCTGCACTCATGTATTGATCCATGTGCCCGCTTATCTTAGCCGCGATGATGCCTGACATGAGCTTCCATGTTGTGGAGAGACAGGTTATTGGCCGATTGTTGGATGGGACTGTACCCTTTATAAAATATCAGTAGATCGATAATTGTGCATGAGTGTATTAGCTGTAAAATGCATTGTTTTATGATTCTATTTCAACAGAAATCAGCAACAAGGGAGGAGACAAGACCCAGCAAAAATGTAGGAACTATGGTCCTGATTATTTAAAGTTTGGTTTCACCTGTTCGGGTTCAGAGATGCCACAACATCATGTAACCAGCAAGAGCAGCTCTGTTTCAGGCCGGGCTCAGAGGAGCTGGAGCGGGGCATGGTTCGGTGTCTCGGCCTGAGTAGCGCTTTCCCCAGGAGGAACCAAGCGCGCAGAGGACGGACCGCTCAGAACAAGATATAACGAACCAAACTGGATTTGTGCTTCTGTCTGGATGCTTTGCACCACCTCGGAACCAGCCAGCCTCAGTCCTCGAGCAAGGAGGACAGGAGCAACTCGCCAGGATGTATTTTCCACTGCGCATTCTTGCTTTCACCACACAGAACCAGCGCAGTGAGGATGACATGGACCCAGTCCACTCAGACCCAGTCCATTGTGCACTGGTTTTGCTCGTCCCCGTCTGGAACCAGCACATGGAGGATGGAGCCTCCGGACCGATCTGACCATCGCACTCGGAGGACGGCACAAGACAAAGGAATGGACCCCTAATCCGGGTATGGGGACAAGTGGCAGTGCTTAATATAAGGCCCAGACATGTGGCGATTTCAGCCATCAGGTGTCAGTTGTAGTTCTGGCACCGATTACAAATGTTAAGCATGTTCTGGTGAGTTGAATAGGCCTACTGATGTACAGTGATGTTAAAAGTAGCCTCAATTGGGCCTGCATGAAGTTGGAAATGATTTGCTGTTGCAAGAATCATTTATGAATGCACTTAAAAAAGTATATATTATCAGTTGTTACTGAAACTCATCATTGCAGGAACACAAAAGCTGCATTTACTTCAAAGGCCTGTGTGGGGTGGGGCAGGATGGGATTTTGGGGAAGAGGGGAGGCTTGGCTGTCATTCACCCACATTGAAAACCTCTGTATCATATTGCATAGCCCTGTAGAGATGCTCCAATGGGCTAAAATATATTTCTTTACTAAACTGCACAGTAATTATATGCCAAATTGGAGAGAAATAGCAGGAAACTGAACAGTATAATTATGGCATTTAAATGGTAATTACTCACTAAAACCCGCACATGTGTCATTCTACTTTTTTATGGTAATATGATTCATCTTAACCCAGCATGAAGACTGCAAACAAACCACGAAACATGGTTAGTATTTTCTTGATAATAGCAAGGCAGCAAAATACATGAATCTCTTGTCTTCCCAGTTATACTTTTTAATTACTAATACCATGTCATTATTGTACATGGGCGTCAACTATTACAAAAAAAAATCTTGAAGGTTTATTCATAGCATTTTCTAGATGGTTTATATTCAAACAACAATATTCCTGTCTCAGTAGTAGACCCCATCTGTAAGCTCCCTTTAAGACAATGAGAGGCGATGATGCCAGAGTCAGTCCGCTGAGCAGCACATTCTTGCACCATCTCTTCACAGGCTCTCGTCATCTATGTCAGAGGTTATTTCGATCTCTCACTCAAACAAAAGAAGTTTCCTCTGCAGAGCCCTTCCTTCTCTCCACATTACAGAGATGACACCAGTATGGCCCTGACTGCTGCTGTGTTTCTCCCCTTAAGCTGCGTTTGCACACAGCTTGCTCGTCTCTTCTCCTCCTCCTTGCAATGAGATCTATTAGGACATGTTAGCATCACAGTCCATTTTTTCCCCAGTTCTCTCCAGTGGGAAGGTTCATGCCATCGCACCGTGGAATAATTTATCCTTGATGAGTGCTACAAAGGACCAGTGCACTCTTGTAGGAGGCACTGTAATTCATAAGAGTTGCACATGCTACTTTTTTTGTCTTTTCATGTTAATAGTATTGGGATTACAGTAGACTCACGAATATTATGCAAGCTGTTCTCATCTCCACATACGGACATTGTGTCTTTAGGCAAGACATTTCACCCAGCTGCCTTCACTGTCAAACTGGTGCAATTTGTGTGTTTGTATAGTATTGTATATGTTGTTTTATTTATTATTCTTTATTTATTTATTTATTTTTATTTTTTTGTCTTTTTCCTAGCATTTCTAGCATCACTACGACACTACAATGAGTTTATCATGGTATAGCAAAAACCCCAGGCCGGGTCGTCATTGCAACTGCAAAGGTGTTCTCAACTGACTTACCTGGTAAAATATTGAATAAATAAATAAATATTTCTTTTAAAAAGAAGCAGAGAACCACTTCCTGGTTCTCTGACCCTAAAACTACATGGACAAATATCTGGCACAGTCCAAATTACAACCCATTATCTTCCCATGGGAGTATGTCTGATTATTTTGTTAACCTGGTTATGTTCCTGTTAAATATGACCATTTTCATGTTTAAAGTTGATGTGAAATGCCTGAATATTACTGAAAAACAACACCTCCATGTGTTAGAATAAATCCAGAAGACACTTGTCGATTTCTGTGCTGTGAAATAACAGAAAATATTGACATCAAACCCTAATGCACTGTCTTTCCTATTGAGAGGGCTGTCCAAATGAAAGCTATTGTCCAAACAAATGGATCAGGTGAGATGTATGTGAGGAACTATAGGTCCTGTGCAGCTGATCTATCTGTTTACAATTCCACATCCTTCAGATGCTGTGACTGGACTAAATTAAACCCAGACCTCTGCAACACTTGTCATTTATCTGGGTCACGCTGATAAGCTCAATCAGGCCTTTACACTTCTGTCAAAGGGGGAAAAAGAATTTACCATGCGTTGAAAGCAGCCAACACTGATGCATAATAAATCTTGGCACCTAGAATAAACAAACAACCAAACCTTTCTTTCTCAGCATTGTGTTTTCTGTTTGTCAAAGCCCTCTACGCCGTCTTTCCCAGCTTTAGAATTTTCACAGAAAGTAGAAGCACACACCCTGATGGGAATAACCTCCAGGGGACTTGATTTTTACTGCTCTCAACAAACGCATCCATTATGAACTAATTGGAAGAGTAATGATTCATGGTGTATGTAATTGAAAATCAGTACTTTGCCTTGTTTCTTTGTTGAAATTAATTTTCCGGTATTCGATATGAAAAGAGTGAGCAGAAAACCAGCTTGAAACAACAGATTTTTCTCTCTGGAGACGCTTTTTTCTCAGGATACTTTGTACTGTGACCCAGTCTGACACCAGGAACGATCAGAGAGAGGCATAGAGGCACACTCGAGGACATAGTATGTGCAGGATTAATAACAATGCATGCCCTAAAACAGTCAAGAATCACGGCATTGTATAAGTGGTGCATACTGTACAGGGTTTGGAAGGAACACATAGAACACTCAAAAGCTGACATATAGAACACGAGAAAAGTGGAAAAAACCTGCTGAACTTTGTAACCACAGTGCAGCTGCATATAGCACCACAGTAGGCTAGGTTTACTATACTGTGCTTTCCATCATCCTGTACTTTTTTTCAAAACACTCAAATGGCAGATAGTCACAAACAACTGTTTGAAAAACATTGTCCTTTAAGTACATGGTGATTTATGGGTCCTAACAGTCCAGATGCTAACGCTCAGTGCTGGTGGCCGTTTATTATATTTTTGAGTTCAAAATATACATGTATTAACATTTTAGCTCTGCAGTTGGTGTAGGCCTTAGATAACTGTGTATGGAGGGAGTTCACTTCAGAGGGTGACCTTATTTATGGTTATTAGTTGTGGTGGCGCTTGTAATTAAGTTGTGGAAAAGGTTTTCTAAGTGTTAATTTTGTGTTTCTTTTTCACAAGTAGCATGTCTTCTTCACCCCAGCTTTACGGTGGAGCCTCACCACTGCAGCGGCATCTCAATCTACCCCATATCAATCAATCAATCTTAACTTTGTTTTATTCCACCTGTAAACAAAATATGCCTAATGGCTGTTGGACCCACACACTGACTGGCTTGCTTTGTTATTCAAGCTTACCTGTACACCCCGTGAGTGTCACATTTGGAAGTTGATGGACTAGTCAAGAGTAACAGCAATGGGGGAAATCAGATGCATTAAGTTACAGACAAATACATACACTTTCTTTATTAGGGCGACAACTCTGAAACATGCACTCAGACTACCTCTCATGCACTGCCTATGAAGAATCTGTAGTAACAGAAACAGAACAGAAGTCTCAGAATGTGTATTATAGACTTGTCATATTTAGCAGCTTGTTTCACACCAATGAAATATGAAACATTAAATGAAGCCAGCTAATGACAATGTATACAGCACAATAATACAACCGAAACAAGAAAAACCCCACTGAGATTATGAAATTGGCAGTATAAGGTAAAACATACCAGAAAGTTCTGACATACTTTTATGTATATTGAGGAAAAAACAAGACATAAAAGCAAAAGGTTCAGCACTAATGGTGGTGTAGTGCAGTGGGGCTGATCCAGAGGGAGCTGCAGGGACTGAACGTGAATTAGGGCCAGGAGGTGATGTTGCAGCTGCTCCTTCTCTGCTCATTCTGTGGCTAGCAATGTTGTGTATGAGAATGTACAATAGAGCTCTGATTAACTGCCAAGTAAATGACTGTGGTTAATGGATTAATATAACCCAACTATGAGCAAAATGGGTGAAAATCAGACTTATTATAATGATAGTGGTCTTGCAAAGCACTTTTTCATTTCATAGTTGTGTGTTGTGCATTCACTCTCCCCATTTAGCAATAGCTGCCTTGGAGACTGGCAGAGACGAGGCTACGAGTCTGGGCATAAGCGACTTCATTCAATCAATCACACACATCACATTCACAGTAGTCAAGATGCCCATTATAATACTGAATTGGCCAAGACTGTAACAAAAAAGTACTCTTACAAGTACAATTTTGAGTTCTGAGCAAATGCAGCTTATCCTTGTTTCTGTTCATGATCAAAATACATTATTTACAGAATCACGTTCACAACATACCTCAAACCCCAAGCTCGCCACTACTTTTATGACTGTATATCTTGATGAGGGCTGCGAGCAGTGGGCCTTGGCGTGTTTCTCTCGGTGCCGATCGAACGGTGCCATCAAGCTGCGCCGAATAAATTGGAATCCTACTGGGTCCACGCAGGAGACCGACTCGCACACTGTTCACAAAAATACACCAGCGTTCAGCCGCACCGCTATCTTGTTAGGTTGTGTCCATCACAGCTCTGTTTGGGGAGAAGAGCCAGTTTTGGCAAATTCCAAAAATATGCTCCACATGGGGCTTTTGCAGCACAAACCCAAAATGGTGTGATGTATCAGTACGACAAACACGAGTAAGCTGGTTAAATGGCCTAGTGAAAAGACTCAATACAAGTTTGGAGGGTAGTAGGCTAGTAGTTGTAGTAATACCAAGGGTAGCATTTTTTGTCAATAGAACAAAACATCCATCTTCTTCCACTTTATACGGCTGGGTCGCAGGGGCAGCAGTTCACTGCCCAGTCCTCTGCGCACCTGACCCCACAAAAAGAACAAAACATTTCAAATGAAAAAACAGGTCAGATTTTTGTACAGCACTTTTCCATCAATGCACTCAAAGTGCTTTACATCAAGGAACCACTCACCCATTCACAAACACACATTCATACACATATGTATGCAGACACTAGAGGAAAGATGGGTTAAGTGTCTTGCCCAAGGACACAATGACAGCATTTATCTGTTGAAGATGGAATTGCCCACCTTTGAGTCAGTGGAACTGACCACTCTACCAGCTGAATTACTGTTGCCCCATGTGTGAGACTTTAGCTTAAAATGACTTTAAAGAAAGTAGTTAGTTGATAGTATTGTACCAATGAGATGAAATGTGCAGTCATGTCATGGAAAGACTTAGCACAGCTAAATCTTCTTCTTGAGGTTTACATAGTGCTACACCTGTACAAATGTTTAAATGTGTGCTGATTTTATGTATAGTATAAAGTTTAAGCAACATTCTGAAAAGTTTTAAAAAGTGTGAAGTGTACTTTTTGTGTCATCTTTTGGAGCAGCTGAACTATGGTGCTAAGTGAGAGGTTAAATTATCAAAGCACTGAGCGGTATGTACTGCAGCAACAGAGAAAGAACCCAAGAGTCAAAACAAGTGTGAGTTTTAGAAAACATCAGAGAAAAGCAACTTACCCTATAGATAGCATAGCAGACACATAGATTAAAATGTACTGTTTGTAATGCTGACCCCATTTGCTGGGCAAACACAATTTTCTTAAAAATTTTATCTGTGTTGTTCATATTGATGCCAATACAAAAGCATACATATTCAAAAAGTGAATTAATAATATTGAATGCTAATATTGGTGGAAAAACATAGCAGTACTTACCTCCCTTGCCATTTCTGGCTATTTTTGCTGGAGCTGCTTGGTCTTCCCAAGATTACAGAGGACAGATGTAATTGGCACAGTGTGGACAAAGTCACTGCAGAGCCAGATAAGACAGTATATGAACAGGTTGGGTGAAAACAAGATGGAGGACTGTGCAGAGGAGAGGACCTTGCTCCAAAAGACGAGGCCAGCTGACTCAGTCCTCAGTGTGGAAGGACCTCAGAGACTATGCAGCTTACAATGTTTCCCCACCAACAAACAAACATGGCTATGCACACAGGCTACTGCTTTGCCTGGTATCCAGATTGATTCTCTCATTATGCAATCCATATTGTTTACTTCAGTGCACATGGGAAACAGGTAAGCACATGGGTTGTCTATCATAAATGCATTACTCAGCAATGTCTTCCATTCCCCGGAGGTACATGTATTTTCCCCTATCTTTTCACCCATACGCTGCCTTATTTGTTTTGATATGGATGGATTGGCTAATTCACCTGTCTACTTGAACTCGGGGAGATAAAACCAGTGTCCAGGCTCAAATTGTAAAGCAAGGGAGAATGTGTATCTGTACCGTGTATCTCTAAAACTGATGACATGACACTTTCTCACTATTGTAGCTTTGTACTGACAAATGGACTAGCCTGTGACTAATTATAGCTGGAAAAACACATTGCAGCTAATCTTCCATCTTGGTAACTGTGACCTAGATTCTGGATGAAGATCTGGATATTGGCCCATCCTGATAGGTTATTCAGAAGCACCGGAAGGCAAGGATGGGTTAAATGCGGACAGCGGTTTTCTCTATGGGGACACTGCGTTACTTTTTGGAGATGGTACATCACTGGTTCCATGAAAATAAGTTGAAACCATACTTCAGAACATTCTCCACTGTGATATGGAATATTATTGACAAACAGGAGGAGGCCATCCACTAGGCCAAGTAAGAGTCAGGTTTTTTGTATATGTTTTAGTGCAAAAAGTGGAATGAAAGTAGGACGAAAACTAAACCAAGTATCGTCTGTATTCCACTGTAACAAGCAGACACTCACGCCACACTTTGAAGACTACTGACATTTGAATGTAGAGTCTCTTAAAGTTGTCGCAGTAGTGTTGACATTTGGATCACAACTTCTACTGCGCTAAAGAACATGAGAACAAAACAAAACCAGGGAGCGTACATCAACAAGAAAGGCGGCATGGAAGCTCAGGCCTAAGTTGCATCAGTTTTGAAGGTCTTTTGTTTAAGGAGCGGCCTGATCATGTGCTGTACGGCATACGCTGTAAAAAGCAGAGTTAAAGGGCGCACGCTCGGAGCTGAACAAGTTGAAAGCTAGAAGGGGAAAGGCAGTGGAGTTAGCCGAGCGCTGGGAAGATACTGGCCCTGGGGAGAAGGGCTGGTGCCGCGATGACAGTTTTAGGGCAACTGTGAGAGTTATAGATGAGTATCGGATGTTCCTCGTACTCGGCTGGAAAAAATCTGCGAAGGGGAGGGAAGATACATCAAAACACAGTATGGAGAGAATAAAGGGAGTTTAATTGAGGATGAAAACAAAGCAATGAGGACAGGTTTGTAAGGGTTCGGATGTGTTTATGTGGGGAGGGTGTTCCGAATGCTGGATGGACAGAACGGAGTGCACCAATGGTTTACATTTTTTACAAATAAAATGTTATGGATCACAAATAAAGAAGAAACCAGTGATTTCATACTATACCACAACAGGAATTTCATTTAGAACAGTCATATTTACACAATCACCATTGATATATTAACTATATGTTATTTTTTTTATTTTTTTTTTAACCTATTACATGTTTTGTTGCTAAGATTAACCCTTTATTAAAACTATGTGGAAAAACAACAATGAAATTAAAACAAGTATGCCTTGTTTTGATTGAGTTGATGTCTTAATTATGAAGATTAAGTGCAAGTATACAGTAAACATGTATCTTTGTCACAACACTGAAAAGACAGACCATTGTGGTGTACACCCACCCTTTTCAATGGATAACCTCATGTATGCCATACATTAACTTAAAATCAACTGCACATTATGAACTTCTATTTTGGTACATTTTGCCTCATTTTTTACTTATTTTATTCACAATTTGCACCAATAACTGTTCAGATATTTAAACTATTCTATTTGCTTCTGAACCAGTGTTTTTTTAAGTTTTATTTATTCACAAAGACAGAAAATGATTACCCATGGAACAAAAATACAAAATTGTTGACACATTTGATGTAACACAATTGCTTTTTTTTCTTAATAAAAATAAAGCTTTTGATATGTTTTGCTAAATCAGTTTTTTTTTTTCCCCCAAATTTCAAAAGTACACTCTTGTAGCAGACCCCCTGCTAAACTGATAGCAGCTGAGCCTCACGGAAAAGTATCCACCAATTATTTGACTGACAAATTGGTCCTCAGTGTTTACTGCAGTTTTGTTTTCAAGGAAGCCCCATTATATATTCAGTGCAACCACAGTCAGTTGAGAATCCGGCACAGACCGTCTCTGGCTTTGGTCTTGTGAATCAGCTCCTCTTTGGGTCTTCAGTATCTCTGGGGCCTGCACTGCTGCATGAATAAACAATAGAGGTGAATGAGCAAACATTTGTGCTGCCCCCCGCTGTTTAAAAGTGGAAGATAAATGTAGACCCACGTCGACTTGTTTATGTACTGCATTCTCTGCTAGTCCACGGTCCACAGTCCCTCTGCTTTTTCACAGAAACATGGACATGAAAATGAAATCTGGCTTCTAGTAATGTTAATTTCTCACTTTATGATATGAGTCTATTTTGTACTAATATATGATTTAGGACAGGAAGGGGGACGTCGACTACAGCTTGAATAGACTTTAATTAAAAACCTTGAAAATTCCTGATATTGTCTGTTTAGTAGTGGAGAGGAGAGCACTGGGAATATCAGGTGCAGCAGTGGATATGGTGCATACTGTGTTCTTGGGCAAGACACTTCACCCACTCTGCCTCAGTGTTGAAGTACACACTGGATATGGTGCATACTGTGTCTTGCCCAAGAACACAGTATGCACCATATCCAGTTATAAAAAAGCATCGATCTGCATCATGCATCATGCAAGGACTATATGGGACCCACATCTTAAACCCAAAGGATTATTTGGAGGACACCTTAACATTAGAAGTATGATTCCAAAACGAGAACAACTTGAACACTTATTGATTGAGTCTAATGTTGATCTCCTGGGGCTAACAGAAACATGGCTAACAAGATCCTCACCTGAAGCTGCCATACATATGCCAGGATATAATGTGTTTAGGAAAGACAGGGGTCAAGGTAGAGGAGGGGGTGTCTTAGTTTATGTAAGAGATACTTTAAAATGTTCACAAATTGAATGGCCTGATACTATTAAACTTGAATGTGTTGGAGTAAATATTGTTCTCTCAAAGGAAATGAACTTTACTGTTCTCTGTATTTATAGGAAACCAACAACCAGTGTAGATTTTTATGATCAGCTCAAAATGCTTCTTAACCTTTGTGGTCATAGTAAAGAAGTAATCTTAATTGGTGATTTTAATATTAACTGGGATAATAAGAAAGAAAGGAAAAACTTGAAACAGATAACTGACATTTTCAGCATGGTTCAATTAATAGAAAAGCCAACCCGCATAACTAACCAGTCAAAAACAAGAATAGATCTCCTCTTCTCAAATAGAAATGAAAGAATATTTAAAACCTTTAATTTTTTTGACAGGTCTTTCTGACCACAATGCCATCTTTTTTGCTAGAAAACTGACTAAACTGCGTTTCCAAATGCCTCATACAGTTGTTCAGAGCTCCTCATCCTTCTATGATGTAGTCCCAAGAAGTCAACTTCAAAATCTGGCTACGGCTCTAAAAGAGCTAGATTGGAGTGAAATAGTCTCATGTGACGACATCATAACAAATAGTGTTACCTTCTTCTCCAAAATTAAAGACGTTATAACTTCATTTACAAGGAGGCAAAAGAAACGCAAAATCAGTAAAGGTGATCTACCATGGCTCAATGAGGAATGCAGGAAATTAATTAAGAAAAGGGATCAACTACTTAAAAAATCATTAAAAACTGGACTCATTTCTGATAGACAGCTTTTTACGTCTGCAAGAAACAAAGTAATTCACACAATGCGCAAAGCCAAGGCAAATTTTTATATGTCAATTATTGAGTCTGCTAAAGGAAATAGCAAAAAGAGTTGGCATAACATTAGTAAATTAACTGGTATGAAAACAGAACATGATAAAGAAATAGAACTACAAATAAATAATGAACTTGTTAAAGATCCTGGTACGGTGGCAACTGAATTCAATATTTTTTTTTTAAATTCAGTCCAAGAAATTTCACAGCTCTTTACCTCATGTGAAAATGTATCCTTCTCTGTTAATGAGTCCCTGCCCATCTTCACGATAGCTGAAATTAGGGATTCAGATGTAGCTTCCATCATCAGTGAACTAAAAAATTCAAAAGCTAAGGATGCATATGGTCTGGACACTAATTTTATAAAGTTGCACAAGGACTCCTTGATATGTCCAATAACACATTTAATAAACCTATCAATTAGACATTCGGTTGTTCCCACAGCATGGAAAGTGGCCACGATTACCCCAATTTTCAAATCTGGTAATAAAACAGATGTAAAGAATTACAGACCAATCAGTATACTGCCTATTGTATCTAAAATAATTGAAAAATGGGTCAGTAAACAATTAATTAATCATTTAAATATGGGTTACACTCCCCTGCATGCTATGCAGTTTGGTTTTCGAGCAAATCATTCAACGGAAACAGCTATAAAAAATTTTCTTGAAAAAATCAAATTTTCTTTGGATACTTACCCTTTTGTTGGTACAGTTTTTCTTGATTTGAAAAGAGCTTTTGATACCGTTGACCACCAAACATTATTAACTAGGTTAACAAAATTTAATTTCGCTGAACAGGCCATAACTTGGATAAATTCATACCTGTCAAATCGAACCCATTGTGTGTCCGTCAGCGGTATCAAATCCTCGTATCTTGATTGTCAGGTGGGAGTACCACAAGGCTCCATACTTGGACCTATTTTGTTTTCATTATATATTAATGAGCTGCCAAATGTTTGTACAGACCTTAATATTGTGTTATATGCAGATGATGCCGTAATTTTTACAAAAGCAAAGTCTGTCACAGAAGCCTCGGAGAAGTTAACATCAGCAATCACCTGTGTAGATAAGTGGCTGACTAAGTCAAGTCTCTTACTGAACACTAAAAAAACTGTCTGCATGCTATTTTCGAAACGTCCAGTAAAGTCTTGTTTAAATGTGTTGTTGAGGGGAGAGGAGCTCCAGTATGTAAATGAATTCAAGTATCTTGGTGTTACCTTGGATGCCACTTTAACTTTTAAAAAACATGTGAAAAACAAAATTCTTAATTATAATATTTCCAACTTCAGGCAAATTAGAGCATCATTGTCAGAAGATGCAGCTAAAATGTTTCTCCACAGTATGATTTTTTCTCACATTGAATATTGTATTACTAACTGGTCACTGACAAGCAGGGCAACCTTAAAAGCAATAGAATCACTCTTTAAAAAAGCCTTAAAAATATTTGACAGAAAATCTTTATCTTTTCATCATTGTCTCATACTTCAGAAATATAATATTTTAAGTTTTGAAAATTTTAGAAAATTTAAACTTGCCTGCTCGGTATATAAGGTCTTAAAGGGATTTGCCCCACCACCTTTGGGTGAATTCATTATGCCCAAATCCAGAACCAGTGGGAGGGATACAAGAGCCTTTACTAGAGGCGACTGTGTGAAACCTTATAGACGCACAACATTCAGTCAGCAGGTTTTATCAGTTAAGGGAACAGAAATCTGGAACAACATCCCAGCTGCAATAAGAGACTCTACCACTTTCAGTGCTTTTAAATCCAATCTGAAATGATGGCTTAAGAGAAATCAGATCTGTGATCACTGATGTTATGCTTCTATGTCAATGTCAGTTTGTATATTATTATTGTGTCTTATTGTGCTGTTTTTACCATGTTTGTCTATAGTGTGAAGTTGTTTTATGTTTGTATGTCTCTATCTCTCTGACCTGCCAGGGACTACAGATGTAAAGTAGCCTTTGGGCTAATTCTGGCGTATTTACATATTTACGTTTAAGTATATGTTCATGAATATGCATTGTCCCTTTTAAATAAATAAATAAATAAAATAAATAAAGAGGGAGCATGAGGCTAGCAGTTATAAGAGTGAATTTGGAGCTGAGTTCCATTTTAGGAATAGAAAATTATTTACAGACAAAATAGCAAAATAGCTAAGTTAAAATAGTTATGTCCATTTATATTTAGTGTCTATGGGAACAACAAATGGAAATTTGCCCATGGCCACAATGTGGCAGTTTTACAGCATGTATATTACGTGTTGAATAACTTGCATTGTACCAAATAATACAAACTGCTAAAAGTGTATTTTAGCATCTTTAATCATTTTGCCATCATATTTTTTGCAGTTTGGCAAATTCTTTCTGATACTAGTACTTTTTTTTCTTCTGGCAGCATATCAGCAGTCAGCATAACAGAGACACAGTATGGCAATATCAGTGTAATATTTATGTTCAAACATAAACTTCAATAAAGTCCAGAGCCCAAAGCGTCTCCTGTGTGATTCCTCTGTAGGAGCATGTAATCCTGACATTTTATTTTGACATACTTTGACTTCAGTCCCTTGTCATTTCACTGTGTGGCTTCAGACTGCCGGTGACTGACTCCAGAGCACACTGTTGTCGTTTACAAAGCACCAAATCGTTTTAGAGCTGAGAGGCTGGTTCTGAGTTTGAACTGGTTAACCTTTCTCCCTGCATCTTTTTTTTAGTATCATGTCAGCAAGGCTATGTACACACCACATAAAAATTGTGACTAAACCTGGAGCTAAACCTGGACTGCACCATGACTCAACCTGACAGGACTATCTATATCAGTAACAGTGAGATGTTCAAGAAGTTCAAGAATTCTGTTTTGTGTATTATTTTAACCTGTAATATATTTGAACAGGCTTCGGTAGAAAGTGATTTGGTTTGGTCTCCATGAAGATAGAAAGGTTTAATACTATACTGTGAAACATTCCAGAGAAACTAATAACATCTTCATGAAGAAAAGCATTTGACAGACCTTTCACCAGAAAAGTTACAGAATGCACCTATAAAGCAACCACGCACAACATACTTCTTTATTAGCCATGACTATTCACACCAACTATTCATCAAACTAAATACTATTTTTACTCTTTTCATTGCCTGTCCCTAGCGGCCCTTGCCTTGTGGCCTATGCCTTGTGTTAAATTCCCATAGCTGTAGGTTGCTGGTGGGTTAACCTTTCCAGACAAGGACATGACCGTGTGGACGATGGACAGTTTTAATACAGCGGTGCTCTGCTCTGAGGGAACAAGAGTGGCCCCTGCAGATAATATGAGCAGCAAAATGAAGGCCATCCATTGTGCTACTGCAGCCTAGAGGATGACAAGAGCCAACTGGGGCCTGTGCTAGGGTTTATAGGGAGCCCTACAGTACACACCATTACAGAATTAGTTCACATATGAGCTGAAGAGGAGTATTGATCCTATCCTCTGAACTACGATGACTCTGATTATTTTTGCTTACAGTGCAGCGGCAGTGCCATACGGGAGGGGACTGCTGGTGCTGCAGGAATATTGTAGTTGCCATCCAACCGTGTGTGTGTGTGTGTGTGTGTGTGTGTGTGTCTATGTGTGCATATGTTGTTGTTTTTTTTGTTTGTTTTTTAATGTTGATTTATACATTAAGCATTTTAGGGTTCCCATAAAAAGTGTCTCCTCCTTATCATGCAGTAATTTGTGCTTAATCATATTTTATCTTCTCTCTAATGTTATTTCCTCATCAAAAACACCAGTTTAACACACAAATGCTGCATATGTACGCTGAGTTCTTGTCTCAAACGGCAAACACTCCATTCCACCTTGTGATGTCATGTGGTAACATAGGAAGTGGTCCACTGTAAAAGGAGCTGTTAACTTAAAATCCGCAGATTTGAATTGTAATGTATGCATGTCTCCCTTGTTTAATCTATACTCTGGAACAGTCTAGACAAAGCAATAGCATTTCCATGGAGACAAGCAGGTGGTGGAACCTCCACTAGAAATGTTATACAGTGCATTTGAATCTTTTTACAAACTTTGCCTATACTCACTAAACAATCAATGTCCTCTCCACACTCTGTATCGCTCTAGAGTGTGCAAACAGCTCTCAAATGAGTCTAATTATCACCTGCTCACTGCTTTACACTGCTTCTATCAGCCACACTCTCGACTTTGCATATTCCATTTTCATGGCTGTCCACAGCCTGCCAACACCTCTGCCGTTCTGCTGACCCTCGGCATTCTGGGTACAGCACTTACAAATGGCACTCAGCTAAATCTAAAGTGTGACAGAATTTACAGGGGTTTGTAATGATGTTGAAGCAATATGTGCACTGTTGGTTTGGATTACTTACACACTAGAAATGTATTTAAATGTATTTATTTATGTATGATTGAATACATGTTGTCGAGGATTAAGACTTGGCACCACCCAAACACACTTGCACTGCATCGCCTGTTTTGATTGGCCAGGGCTCAGATAATATGCAGATTATGTATGGTTTTAAACACTTAATTCATCTTTAAAATGTTCATCAGTGTGGTAGCATTGTATAAAGGATGGAACACAGTTTGTTTAAAAAAAAAAAAAAGTATCTGGCAACTACTTAGTGATTTGAGTAGATTTATTAAATAAAATTTTTTTCAGCATTACTTGTAATTGAGTAGCCTGAGTAGTACACACTTTGAATACTCTGGCCCGCATGCAATTGTACAGTGTCAATAGAAAAGAAAAATTAAATATTTAAAGCACTTACTTGCTTCCAGCTAAACCCTTTTTCATGCCTTTATAGTTTCATATCACTCCACATGGGTGCATGATTTCGGCAAACCATTTTACATAAGACCATCCCAATTTCACTAACACTAAAGGGTTTATGGGATCACTGACCAAAACAGCACATAAGAAGCAGAAAATACAATTGCGTGCACACATCTGATCCTCAACATTGTGATGTACTGAAATGTTAAGTTTTGTGTAAAAAAAACTTGTGTTACTTCACTTTTAGATTACAGAATAGAGAATAGATTTTTCATGTATTCGCTACATTTAACATTTTCATTATGTTGTTTATTATTTTGTCTTTTGGGGAAAATGTTAAGTATCTTCAAAATAGTAAAAGTCTATCTATTTTACTGTATATATGATATTATTCAGTTAAATATGTCATCCCACTTTTTTGGCTCATTTCTCGGCAGCTGAAAGTTCATAATAGTGAACATAATAGTGATAGAAAAAAAAACTTTCATAATGATGCTAAAGGGGAAATATGAACTTTTAACCATTAGCTTGATTGATTAATGCATGCATGTATGAGAATTCCTATTGTCCTGCATTTGAGCCTGAATACTCAGAAAATGCCTCTTTGCCCACTGTTCTGTACTACAGTATTTGCAAAGTAACCTTTTTTTTATTTTCCTAAAACTGAAACCCCACAAATCCAAAACCATGAAGTACAAGCACGAGTCCTGTCCTCAGGTCTCTGCACTGACTAGACTTCAAAGTATATATGCTAGTGTACAAGTCTCTCCATGGCCTTGCACCAGAGTACATCTCTGACATGTTATTCCCATATGAAGCATCTCGCACTCTGAGGACCTCAGGGACCGGCCTCCTGCTGCTGCCCTGAGTCAGGACTAAACATGGGGAGTCAGCATTTCACCTTTATTCAGCAAAAACCTAAAACGGTGTTCCTGAACATCTGAGACAGGCCTCTACTTTGACTATGTTTAAATCCAGGTTCGAAACGGTTCTGTTTAGCTGTGCTATGCTTCTCTTTCAATGTGAATTTCATCATGATTATTAAAGTTTTGATTTGGTTGTACTGAGATTTTGATGTCTTTCTTATTCTGTAAAACACCATGAATTACTTTGTGTATGAAGAGTGGTAAACAAATAAACTTATCCTGCCTTGTCTTAAAATCTGCAACTTCCTTGTCAACAGGCCCATTTCTATTAAGTTGCTGTAGATCAGTATTGTTGTGAAAATGTTACAGAAACTAATCATACATGTGGGATAGTTTATCACTAAATGCAAGACAAAAAACATGCCTTCCTTAAAAGTGATACGCAAATGGACAAAAAGTATTGCACTCAACTTGTTCATCTCTTACTCAGGCTTACTGCTTTTGTACTCCAAGTTCCCACTGGCTTTCAATTAGACGACCAGAGATTTTCGTGACTCGACTGACTAAAAAAGCCAACATTTAGTGGATCTAGAGTGCTGCGTATCCCTCCCTCCATCCCCTCTTCCCTGTCACTTTCCCTCATGCTGCTTTTCAATTAACAACTGCCAATGCCTCATATCAGCACTAATTCTTTTAACACGCAATTTACTGGGCGTGCTCGATCAATAGCTCTGTGCCCTATTCATTCTCATTGTGGCATTTTCTTTTCTTCAGTCTCGTGTGTTTACTCCTCACAGCAGACTGGCCTCTGATCTTTAAATCCCTTGTTTAGCTAAAGTGGTCCTCGTGGGATTGCACCAAGCGGGGGATAGCAATGTAGCTGTCAGTAGCACACGATAAGGCAGGAGTTGATGGGACAAATAAATTAACGCCAGACTGGAAATCTTATGGGACAAAACATTCCTCGGACCCCTGCCATGCACGCTTTTGGAACGGTCTGATTGAAGCGCCATGTTCAGGGCTCGTCAGGTATTCACAAACCCGCCTCCGCTGCACCCACCAGCCTTCCCCTCGCTGTCAAAGAGGGAACAAGCATCTTATGTCCTCCACGCTGCCCATAGTTGTCATGTTTGGAGATGACATGTTTTGATCTATTTCAGAGAGTGATTGGGTTGGTTATAGGGACACTGTGGTTTGGTGTGTGTTTGAGGATTTTTAATTATATAAACCTACACCATGTTTTAGTCTAATTTCCAATACCACTGCCACTCAAGTCAGCAGTTCATTTATCCAGCTGGGCTTTACTCAGTGCTGAAGGTAACAAAGTAAATGTAGAGAACTGTATTTAAGTAACATTTTTAGGTGTTTGTGCTTTACTTAAGTAGATACTTTTGCTTTTACTTTGTTACATCTGAGAGCAGGTATATGTACTTTCTAATCGACTATGTTTTTGAGCAGGACTGAAAAGTATTTTTTTATGAATGCTTGAGAACTGCAGAAAAAGCTGAGGGTTTGAGCAAAAAAATATACAAATAAAAACAGCTAGAAAAAAGACTGATTCAATTGTTTCTACTGAAGAAAATTCAGCACAAATCTATATTAAAATCACATTTGAAGCCTTATAAGACCTCAAAATATGCACAAAATACTTTTACTCTTCATTCTTTGAGTATATTTAAGTGGGTACTATAATACTTTTACATAAGTAGATTTCTTTATGTGATACTTTTACTTTAACTTGAGTTTTTTTTTTTGCTCTAGTATTTGTACTTTTACTTAAGTAACAAAATTGCCTCCGTCTTTCACTACTGGTTCTACTACATCCACTGTATTCACTGTTTTGTGGCTAGAAAAATTTGCACTGCAAGTCAGAAATACTAATATATTCTGACTTGCAGTGATACCACTGAGAAAAAAAAAAATATTTACTGTATTTTAGTTGTTATGCAATGTTAACTCATTAAAGCTAATTATTCTTCTACTAAATAACATTTAGAACTTTTAATTGAGTTACACAACATCTTCTCATTCCTAAAGCCCACACACTACCGCTGGACTAATGTTAGCTCTTAAATTAACTGTAAAGCGGTTAGCTCATTTATTTTGTATGTACCATTTTCCACACATAAAAAGATCACTTTTAAAGGTGGTCTATTGCACAAAATTGATTCATTTGAGCTTTAAGACATATTATAATGTTGTTACCTCATCAAAAGCATACCTGGAGTTGTGTTTTGTAATCTTGCATTATAATTCTGTCTACAAGCTCATAATGCTCTGTTCCACCTTGTGATGTCATGAAGATATTAAAATTAAGCGCTACCTTTTACCTTCAGTTCAGTAAAGATAGGCAATTCCAGGCCTGAAATTACCCAAATGATTCTAGTGAAGGCTGTGGAGTTTGAAAACATAGTGGAGCACTTCCTATATTACCACATGACATCACAAGGTGGAACAGTGTGTCTTCTGTTTGAGAGAAGAACTCAGCCTGAACATGCATGCTGTGTTAAACATGTATGAATGAAACAAAACACAACTCCCGGTATGTTTTTGATAATGAAACACTGTATAACATAGATGAAATAGCACAGTATAACACACAAACACAAACCTATATCTAAGCAAATAAGGTCTAAGCAAATACATTGCAATTCCTCTCTTTTGTGGACCATTGGTATTTCACAGACTGCTGCATTCTGAAAACATTAGATAAATTTGATTTGGGAGAGCGGGCCAGTAGTGCTCCAGAGTTTTAGTAATGTACCAGAGGATTTGAGCTAAGATCCTGAGCAACTACACAGCACACACGGGGAGACACAATCGCTCCTGACAGCATCTCCGCTTTGCTGCGTGACAGATGAATATTGCTTTGGTTTCACCTGCTTATCTGCACCAACTGTTTCCTCAATGTAGCAACAACACAAACGCTACACAAACCTACCACTGCTGTGTATGAGCAGCTGTTTTCTATCATTGTTTACTTATCAGATGTTAAAAAAAAATAGGATAATCTAATAATTTGGTGAAATTCGTGGTGTGTGTTTACATGCACAAAAGGATTTTTTTTTTAATTGCCAGAATGATATCTCTTTGTATTTATATATATACAGAGGAGTATCAGTCTGGTCTCAACACCCTCAAGCCTGACCAAACGTCATAGTGCAATCAGATTTGTTATTTTCAGTATTGTGTCTGAAACGAAGGAGCTAATTTTTCACCTATCATTTACAAACAATATCACATTTCTCTTATTAACAGTTTAGTGCTTCGCTCATCATTTCTGCTTCTGTTTTTTCCTTTCTTTTTTCCATGTTAGCAGCCATATTTAGTGTGATACGACAGACCATGTGTGTCCCTCATTGGCTAATCCACCGGTGACATAGGTCAGTTAATCAATGGATTTTTAGAGTCTTAACTTTTGTATATTGACAATTTGCACAACACATTTTAAAAGAACTCTTTCAATCTAACATTTTCTGTGCACAGATGTGAGCAATAAGATTGGTCACATCAGATGTAAATGTTTACGTGCCATTTCAAATATCTAATAACTCTAGTGTGTGTAACTAGAGTCATTGTAATGTATGAATGAATGTTGATGAATGAACGTTTATTCAGACAGCAATGCATAAAACATGCATCATTATAATGTAAATACATAGATACGGCACAAAAAATCCCCAAATGCTTCTTATCTATAACAATAAACAAAAATAAATGTAATGCAGATTTTACTAATGTCTGTATAACTTTTTTTTTCTTTGTTTATTTTTTTACTCAGTCAACATATCTGCACATTTCTTCAGCCCACGCACTACTGCTGGACTGGATAATTTGAATACATAAATTGCTTTCACTACAAAGCCTGTAGCCATGACTCCTCTTCAGCAAGATTTAACAATTCTCACACAAACATGTGAAATACTACAGGAAAGTGAGTTTAAAAAAGCATGTACAATTATGCGTTACCTTTACGTCAGTGAGAGGACATTGGATAGAAGCAGCTCATATCTCAAGGAAGAAAAATGGTATCCGCAGTGTGACATACAGAAAGTAGACATTGCCAGGCAGAGACGCTAAGGCATTGATGAATGAAAGATGAATTAGGGCTCACAGCACCGCCATTATTACTGGACTCAGATTAGGGGTGGGAGATATGCCAAAAAAATGGTATCACAGTTTTTTAAGCCAAAATCATTTTATTTAGACTGGGGTTGCCCAAACTATGGCCCAGGTGCCAAATTTGGAGATCCTGCTGAACTGACTCAAATGATCATAGACAGTACTTTCTTTTTTTTTGAAGAGGAAGATAAAACCCTCCCAAAACTCACTCTCTCAGACACAAAACAACACAAAAACCACTGAGCAAACTCACAATCAGTCAAGTCCTGTCAAGTATCCCATTCATTTTTAAATGTTTAAAGGTGTTGTGGCACTCTCAAACTTAGGTAAAATGCATCCATCTGAAAACCTCACTGTACAGACCACCTGTGTGCAGCCTCCACTACCATATGTTGCTAGTTTGGATAACCCTGATTTATATATTCATCCTGATTCAAGCAGGTAGTATCTTTATATGTTATGAAGTAACTAAATTAATCCTGCTGCTGAGAGTTCAATAATTCAGTGATCGGTCAGATCCCTGTGACAATGTGATGATAATTTCTTTACTTAAAAAGCTCTTTTGTGGAGTCTCTAATTCTCATGCTCCTGTTAAATGAATCTGTCCATTCACCAACTGAAGCTGGGCAATCCATCTCTATGTTAAAATCGATTTTACCCATAACTACAAGGTTTAAATAATAAATTATGTAAGATTATGTAAGGTATTTGGATTCTGTTGGTGAAATGAACCAGGATTCTTTAAAGACATGATGGCTTCCTGCTAAATAAATAAATACAAATGGTCCTTATCTGTGGATTGGTAACTGCATTATCACATTACATTTTTACGTCAAACACCTGGTTTAAAAATAAAGACTACCACTGGACCGCATACCTTTAAAAAACAGCCCTGGCTCCTGCAACAGCAGCAATGTCACCACATGTACACTGTGTATGTGATAGAGAGAGTTTGGGGGGGGCAACAATCACCTATAATCCCATTGCTTTTTAGTGAACAGTTTAAAAGCCCTTCTGGGGACTGGTGTTGTAAATTAGTCTAGGCTACAAACACTGTGATACCTGCATCAGATTACTGAAATATTAATTAATATTTGCTGTATATGTTCCTATTCAAATAAACAATAAATAAATAAAACAAAAAACTTGATTTGCAGTGATTTAGTGATCACTTACCTTATGCATTCTGAGCAATTATTCAGAGCTGACAGCATGTAGCAGACTTATTTTCACCTAAAGAGTTGTTTATACAATATATCTGTACTGGGTAAAAATTGGGTACATGCCTTGTAATACTGATGTGATTTTTACTTCATACATATAGCAATCCCCCCCCTTGCAACATAACAGAACATCGACATGCAGATAAAGCCATGATAAATCTGCACATGATTTGATCCCACATGTTTGTATGGTTTTATTCTTCTCAATCTTGAGCAATTTCCTGCCAAAGCTGCAGGCTGTACAGTAGAGAGAAGACTGCATATTGATGGACAGAACATTGTCTCCAGCCATTCAGACAGAATGAAGCAATCTCCCCTGCTGTGTTATATTGTACGGGGCTTAGAAAGGAGAAATACATGACTGTGTAATCAACAAGAGCCAAGAATCAGAATCGGGACATGTTCTCTACAAGAATGTAGAAGATGCGCACTTTTAACATTCAATAAATCACAATAAATAAAGAAAACACAAATCATTAGATCAACTATTATCAAAAGTATAAAGCTAGTATCCATCATATTGTAAAGATCTGATGTTTTGTGTTTAGTTAAGGTTTTTGACACCTTTTGTCATGTTATAGCTAATGTTTATGTTAATTTAACAGCTTTTTATGTGACATGCTGACAAGTTGATGTGAAGGCTCTGTTCAGATACTGGTCAATGAGGAGTCTGACTCTGCTAAATGGAGAACTGAATTGTTTTGTGCTTGTTTTGGGCATGGGTGACAATTTACAGTAGCCCTTGTGTTCAGAAAATAAACAACTTTGAACTTCAGTCTATTTCCTCACACCACAACACTACAATATCATAAATGTCAGGTTCATATAAGATTGTAGATGTATTTTTCAGACAGAAGGTTCACTAAAGCTTCATTCAGAGAAATTCACATAATTTTCATTTCATTTCATTTGGACATGTTAACTTTATTTGGTAACAATCTGCTGTCCTCAGTATGTTCCACTGTACAGCAGGACATACTGAAGCATGCAACATTTCACACATTGCAAAATACTGTACCACCACACTGCTTAACATTCCACTTCAAAAAGCATGTCTCACTCTAGTCTGAGCCAAACGTAAAAGCTTGTGTTGGCTTAGCATAAAATAGATTAGTTGTCAGAGTGTTGTATGAGTGCATGGGCATAGCAAATGAATGCACAAATAATGAACTAAATACATTGTGAATAAAACATTAGAGCATCAAAATGCCTGGAACAACGCAACACTCATTAAACAAAATGGCCATAAATTGTTGCACAACATTTTTGCTGGCAACATGTCTGCATTTGCCAACTGTGGAGCTGGAACCTCAGTTTAAAATGAGTGAATTCAAAGTGACTTAAATAGAGGGCAATGTAATCACTTTTGGCATTTTGTGGGCTCTTTGGCACCTGAGGGTGAGGTGTGATTGAGAAGTGCCAACAAGACATTTAATGGGCCAAAAGCCAATGTGAACTAATTACAAAGGGCAAAATTTGAGCAATTTACCACTTAGGATCATCATGCTAAGAGCTTGTTTGGCAGATTATTCTCAGACTGACTGTGGGTGCACAAAGTCATCAGCAAAACAATAGATGCCACCGGGCTAGTTACAGGTCAGGTCTGTGGAGAGGAAACCCCGCTCACAACAAGAATCCATGTTTTTCATGAGTATTTTTAGCCACAAAAATATCTTTGTATGAACAGTGACAGCCTGTTCCTTTTCCTCAAGAAAATTTGTTTTTCCCATAGACTTTTCGAACAGATATTAACAATTCAAAGACATTGTGTGCTACGTGCTAACTAATATTCATAAAACAATTGTTTTAAGTTCTAAGGGCTGTTTAAAATGCAAGACTCTGCAAAATGTTTTAATAACTTCACAGTTTCTTAACTTTCAGAAACAGATTTGAAATAAAATTATTTTAAAATGGTCTTATGGTCATTAATTACCATGTAGCTGATTACCCCTTAGCAAACTTTCAGACTTTTAATGTTTATTTTTTTCAGAAGGTCAATGAGAAAATCCATCAGCAATTTAGCTAGGTCCATACAAAATAGACCAGTTTAATGCCATATTCTGTAACATTCCAGGAAAAGGTGACACAATAACATCTCTATGGAGACAAGCAGGTGGTGGACCCTGCACCAGTAAAGTTACAGAGGGCACCTTTATAATGTTTTTGTCTCATTGTTGGTGCTTTCTTATACAACCCCGGAAGAAATGTATGTCAACCATTGCAGTAGTAAAAGGTCGTTTAAAAGTCTGCTCTCATTTACTTCCTCTCTGCTAATGAGCGCTTTAATAACCACAACACACATGTCCAAAGCAACATGGGACTGACACATCAAAAGGAGGAACGTGTACGAGCCTATAAATACAACTATATTTAACTTGGTGGTTCGACTGCGCTGCCATTTCAAAGAAACACCACACCGGGGGGGGAACAATAGGAAGCGCTGATTCCAATAATGGCTAAGTTTGCCTAGAATAATGAGTAAACTTTAAGTATGCAGACGAGCTAAGGCGTGTACAGCTACAGAAGATCAGCTAGTTCCTGATCTCTGAAGAGTGCTGTTTGAAGGTAAAGAGTTCACCATGACACTTTTGCACCTATAGAGGAACCTCATGTCTGCTTACTGATCAAAGTACCCAATGATTTTCTTCACTTAGTTGAGAAAGCTTTGAGTATTGAAAGTGCAGAAGGGTAGATATATGCTAATTAAAATGGTAATGGTGTATACCTGCACAGCTCACCTTCATGTCTTTAGAAGAAAGGTGAAAACATATAGTTTGAGTCCTGGAACTTTTACAAGGGATTTTCATCACACTGTACAATAAAGTCGCTATAGGTTCAAATTGTATGAAGGCTGCACAGTGTACATGGATATTACAAAATGAAAATACAATATAGGCCAGGGGTGAGTTCTTCATTTAAAGGTACATTTTCCTTTTTGTTGAGATTATTTTTATAAATACTGAAGCAATGGTGATTTTTTATTTTTTTATTTGATTTACTTCAACTGGTACTTGAAGTAAAATATTAAGATCCTCCTTAGCAACCATTATACTTGATGCACTTGGTGAGTTACAAGGACATATATTATACAATTTTATTTAAAACTAAAAGCATAGGTCAAAACTAAAAGCATAGGTCCCTAAACTATTAGCTGTTTATTAGAAAAGTATTCATTATGTTCCTACCCTAGTGGAGTATAATTGGTCAATGCTGATGATTCATACATTTTGAGATGGCTGTAATGAGCTTCAAACAATAGGCCCTAATCCTGAGATTCTGTGACATGAACCAATCATGTACGCCACAACTCAACTTAATTTCCTGTTCTTTAAATGCAATTAAAGAAACTGTAAGTGCACCGCACCTAATGTTAGCTATTATTATGTCTGACCAAGTGTGTTTTTATATATTTTTTTTAATTATTTTTATTTACCATTATGTTAAAGTGCATAATGGTTGCATAATGGTTCTTAATATAATCCTATTATTTTAAGAAAAGACAAGCCCTAATGACCCTTACAAAGGAATCATTGTTAAACATATTTGTTGCAGGATAACAGATGAAATGTAATTTCCCTTTATCATTGTCAGAAAAACAGTTTCATAAAGATTACAACAGGAAGTGATTACATCCAACAGAAGGTATTATATCCCAAATCCAATGTGTGCAGGCCATTTGAGTGCACAGATCTTGTGGGCGAGTTGAAAATAAGATCCTCGATCACAGAACTCCAAAGTGTCTTCCACATTGGGGCCACAGTAAAAATGTTTCATTTTTTAAATTTGTTTTCTAGTAGTAGAAAACTCCTTCAACCTTCACACTGTTACCATCAGACAGGCACTACAAAGTCCCACTGGCCCGTAAAAATGGAAAAATTTAATTCCCTTCTACTCAACATTCGAACCTGTCAGTCATTAACCCAGTTCAGCTCTCTGCTCAAAACTCACTTGTTCAGACAAACTTATTCCACGCCTCCTTTGCAAATGTAGCTTTATCTTTTAACATTTTAACATGACATATTTTATTGTATTCTACTGTAGTTATTTTCTGTACCATTTTCTTGTATTTTGTATTTTAAAATGTTGTACGGCGACCTACGGTGAGTGTTTTGAAAAGTGCCTCAAATAAAATGTAAGTATTATTATTATCCGGTCACATAGCTCTTGTCTTTTATTGTCATGTGTTTTTTAAATGGGTTTCACGTTTGACTCTTATGATGAATGTTGTATAATTTATTGGTTATTATATTAATTAGTATGACAGAAAATATTACATGTAACCTGAAATTTGTATTTTAAATTTAAATTAATTTTAATTTTAAAGTAACAAGTACGCAGGTACATCTCTTGTGACTTGCTTGGCTCTCATAAGTTTCAGAGTGAAGAAAAATTAGTAACCCCATAGCAATTAACAATTTTAAACAAAATAGAAGATATGTTGAATGGTCAAATGTACTAAAATTGCACCTAGATAAAATGAAAGTTATGAACGAATAGTAGCTCAGTTGGAAGAGCGTTTGTCCTCTGATCTGAAGGTTGGCAGTACAAATACTGCTCTCAACAGAAGTCAGATCCACCGACCCATGATTTGGCAGTGAGAATCCAACTTCCACAGATGAATGTTGTCATTGTGTACTTGGGCAAGACACTTAACCCACTTCGCATCCAGTGTCTGCGTACACTGGTGTATGAATGTGTGTGTGAACGGAGGGTGGTCCCTTGATGTGAAGAGCTTTGAGTGCCTTGAAGCTGGAAAGCGCAATATAAAAATCTGACCATTTACCATTTTCCAGGAATAGGATTTACAAAATATCATCAAAGAGGCACAATGCAATGAAATGAAAGTCTACAGTGACTCCAGCAAAGCCCTTCAAATCCTTAATATTTCAGAACAAATAAATAAGACCGTTAGGTGTGGAGCTGGTACACTTAAATCTCCAGACAGTCTTCAATTATCAGTTTCAATAAAGCAAAGAAATGAAAGTACCTGTCAAAGTTTCTTTTTCTATGTCTAAGAGTTAGTTACAGCTATGTGTCTAATATAGTTATCCCACAAAGAAGATAATTTGTCCATTAGGTCCCAGTTTTATATTTATTTTACATTTCACACTAGCCTTGACAGAGTAGTGAGTTGTGCAGAAAATCTGAAAAACTGATAAAAATGTACTGTGTGTAATCTTCACTTGTGCTAAGATTCAAACAGAAGTAAGATGAACTCAGAGGCTGTAGCTTCACTGAACACTACCGCTCCAAGGAGGGAAGAAGTAGTTATTCCACAATGTAAATTAAGCACAGTTTACTTTCATAAATATTCAGTATACAGATAAAAAACTATTGCAATCCTAAGGCTCTTCCTGGTGAAAAGAGCAGGTGTTGTCCTCATTCTCTTTTCTGTTCGTGAAATGAAACTCTGCTGCAGTCACAAACTATTGTGCCTTTATTTTGGTCTGACCAACACTATCTGCAGACCTTCAGGTGTTAATAAGTAAAAAGGGCTATCTCTGTGCTCACTGTGTGCCTTTTATATTTTGCTGCTGATCATGAAGTATATATCATGACTCAATGATGATAACATAACCAGTATCACCATTATTTGATTTTAGGGGCTATGTTTTTTGTTTTTTTGTTTTTTATATGGGTAGCTCAGTTGGTAGTGTTCATACTCTGATCCAAAGGTTGGTGGCTCGAATTTTGCTCTTGATAAAACATCATTGTTTGAGAGGTCAGATCCACAGACCCACAGGTTGGTGGTGCAATTCCAGCTCCCACAAATGAATGTTGTTGTTGTTCCCTTGGGCAAGACACTTAACCCACCTCGCTTCTTGCGTCTGCGTACACTGGTGCATGAATGTGTGTGAATGGGTGAGTTCAAGTAAAGCGCTTTGAGTGCCTTGAAGGTGGAAAAGTATGGAAGATAATTTCTTCCATTAGATTTTGGATTTTAAGTGTGGTTGAATTTCTCGCTTTGAATTTTTAAACTGAAAAATCATGTTCGCGTTATATACAATATCACCTTTCAAATATTCAGTACAAATATTTTATAAAATAATAACTGTCAAAATTCAGAGTGTAAAAAATTTGCAGCAAAGATCCAAAATGCCCTGGCAGAAACAACTGATCCGACGTGATCTGATCTAATTTAACAAGCAGGAAATGGTGTAGTGAACCAGCCTGATTGGTCAGAATTAGCCTTAGCAAAACCTCTTTTATTTCTTAATTGTAAACCCTGCCCACAGATGAGCTAGGCCAGTAGGAAAAAGTTGCCTCCGTCCTCCTCACTCACACATGATCGACTGCTTTTGCCTTGGTATTTTGTATCTTTGTTTTATTTTGAATTTCAAACATATTCAAAAGGTATAATTAAAATTCAGAATAAAAATAATTCAAACATCTTTTTTCAGAGTTAAACATTTCAAAATAAGAAATTCAGTGCTAAAGTCAAAAGCCAGTGGAACAACTTATCTTCCATAGAAAAGCGTTATTTATATTTAAAAAAAGGTGTGTGTATGATACATATAATATGTATCAAAAACCTATATTTTTAATAATAATAATAATAATAATAATAATAATAATAATAATAATAATAATAATAATAATCATAATCATAATCATAATCATAATCATAATCATAATAATGCATCAGTTTTATATAGCGCTTTTCTGGACACTCAAAGACGCTTTACAGAGCATTATTCATTCACTCCAGACCCGGTGGTGGTAAACTACTATTGTAGCCACAGCTGCCCTGGGGCAGACTGACGGAAGTGAGACTGCCAATCTGCACCATCAACCACCACCGACCACCACCAACACTCACGCACACACCACTTTCATACTAGGCAATGTGGGTGATGTGCCTTGCCTAAGGACACTACGACAGTTTTTGTGGCTGGCCACTGTGGCACCTGGAATTCCCAGTGTTCTCCCATCTAAGTACTAACCAGGCCCGGCCCTGCTTAGCTTCTGAGATCTGACGGGTTCAGGCTTTGTCAAGCCGGTATGGCCTTTTAACTTTAGAAACTAAGGACATTTTGCTATGCTGTACAAAAACAGCCTTTGTGGGGAAAGTTCTAGTACAATGTCCAAACACTATTTAATATTTGTCAGTGTAGGGAGTCTAACCTCTTGTGAACAGATTATATTGACACATAAATATTCAGTGTTGCGACGTGAAATGGGACATTTCTTTTGTTACAACACATTCGCGTGAGATGTATTGACCAGATACTGATCTATTGAAACAATAAAATTTAAGTGTAACGTGTTTTTAGAATTTCTGTTCAATTTTATGACAGTTGAGTCTTATCTCTGACAGCTGGTGAGGATAGTCCATCATATTAATGATCTTAGAACTTTTGGTTAAACATAAAAGTATAGAAATAAAGAGAGAGGATTTGTGCGAAATACTAAATATGTAAAATGATATAGTGTCTGATTATGTCTGGTGATAAAAATATGTTATAAAAAAAAAGTGATTCATTATAAAGTGTATGTGTCTGTGTGTGTATGTGTGGTGTCAGTGTGGTTGAGTTTGAATGTGGATGGGTAAAATGCAGGGCCAAGACTCCATCTGCTGGTCCACACACAGAGGAAATGCCTCTCAAGACGGAATCCAAATATCATCATTATAAGGTCACTGAAAAAAGCTGTAACTTTTCTGGTAGGGGGCTTGTCTCATGCTGTAATAGCGTTGCCTGTGTGCATGAAATTAAACTCATCTTTTGTGATATTGTGATTCATACCTGCGTGTCTCCATGTCAACATAAAAATACACGTTTAATGATTAAAATCAAAGGTTAAATGTGCAGTAAGTTTCTGGAGATGAAATGTCACATGGCATGGTTCTATGGAAATAGAAGGCAAGTAAGAGTCAGGTTTCAAGGACATATGTGTTTCTCAGCATAGTAAACACACACATATACATATACATATATATATATATATAACACTTTAATTGTAGTCTACTGTGCCTTTAAGTATTACTTTAACAGATTATTTTGATGGACCAATGATGTAAATGTTGTTTTGCGGTTGATTTGCTTGGACAGATACAACTTTTTCAAGACAGTGGTGGTTCAGCTTTTGCCCATGAACTGTCTGGCATTCACACTCGACAAGCCAGAATAGATGCCTTGGTGAAGGTCCCTGCTCTTCAGGCAGATGTAGCTGCAGTCTAATGCAGCAGCAGTGAAAACAGCACATAAAGCATTTTCTACCAATGGTATCATCTTCCACTGTTTTATGTCAAAGTCACAGGCTGTTTGTACACAAAACTCAATCGGCCATGTCTTAAATATAACTGAATGAAAAGCTCTGTGATTATTTGAGAGAAATATCCTCCCACCAGAGTCACAGCCCCTGCTTATTTCCAATGGTTCCACAGCGTGCTCCTCATAGTGCTTCATATCGACCACCCGCAGCCTGCTGTTACTGAGGATGAGTCACTTCAAATCAAAGCCCATCAAACATCAGCCTCATAAATGAATAGAGGTGTCAGGAGTCAGATTTGGTTTCTTTTTTATTTTATTTTCACCTTTGCACTCTCTTTTCCGCCCAGTCCCCAGTTTGGCATTTACCGCTTTGCTTCAGATCAGCGGAAAAAAAGCCAGCAGGTCATTCAATCACTAGCTCTTTCTTTACAAAAGAAACATCAGGTGCTCTGGGGGTGGCTAAGTATATTTGGTTTCTTAAATAAATGCTTTGAAACCTGTATCTGGACTGTGGAGGAGTGGAGGAGCTGAAGTCATTCCGTGATGATGGTAATAAATTGGAAGAACATGGCAATATTCACAGAAAATGTTAAAATTCAGGGAATTTGGTTTGTGTTAGAACTTCAGAATAGCAAGATTATCTGCCAACTGGAGAAAGAAAATTACATTTTTTGTTAATTACAAATTACAACTTTGATTGCATCTTGAAACCTGAAGAAAATGATAATTTTATTGCAATAATGTACTATTGAAACTGAACAAATCTACTGGATCACCTTGCATGGCAAACAAATGTGTATCATAAAAATAAAATAAAAAACGCTGTGGTTACTGTGGAACACTATAGCCAAGCCATCCCATTTCCATGGAAACAATTAGGTGGGAAGCCCTCCTCCTGGCAAAGTTAAAGTCAGAGATGCAATCCCACTTATATTCAGGACATGTGCTTTTAGGAATAAAAACATCCATAACAAAACCCCATGCTTTTATTTTAGGCTATTTTCTTTTCTTGAAAAATTATGCAGTGGGGCTTTTAATTTTAAAAAATGCCAAAGTGTCAACAATATTTTGTCCATCAATCCATTTTCTTCCGCTTATCCAGGGCTGGCTTGCAGGGGCAGCGGTCTAAGCAGGGACTCCCAGATTTCCTCACCCCAGACACTTCCTCCAGCTCCTCCGGGGGGACCCCAAGGCTTACCCCGGCGACCAGAGAAAGTCCCTTCAACGTGTCCTGGGTCTTCCTCTGGGCCTTCTTCCAGTGGGACATGCCCAGAAGACCTCCCCAGGCCAGGGAGGTATCCGGAACAAATGCCTAAGCCACCGAGGACGAGGAGGAGCAGTAGCTCTACTCTGAGCACCTCCCCATGTGGCTGAGCTCCTATCTCTAAGGGAGCTCCTCCACTTGAGGTAAGGACTCTCCACCCACTCAGAGAGGAAAAACCACCTTTTCCAGTCGAGACTCATGGCCTTGGATTTGGAGGAGCTAATCTTCATCCTAGCCACTTCACACTCGGCTGCAAAATGTCCCAGTGCATGTTGCAAGTTTGATGAAGCCAATAGGACAACACCATCTGCGAACAGCAGAGATGAGAATTTGTGGGCCCCAAACTGGACCCCCTCCAGCCCCTGGCTGTGCTTAGAAATTCTGTCCATAAATACAATGAATAGAATCAGTGACAAAGGGCAGCCCTGGCGGAGTCCAACATCCTCCGGGAACAGGTCTGACTTACTGCAGCAATGCGAACACAGCTCAGAGGGTATAGAGCTGGTCCAGTGTTCCACAGCCAGGACAAAAACCACACTGCTCCTCCTGAACCAGAAGTTCGACTATAGGTCCAATTCTCCTCTCCAATACCCTGGAATAGACCTTACAGAGAAGGCTGAGGAGTGTGAGTTGGAACACACCGTCTGGTACCCCTTAAACAGAGGGACCACCATCCCGATCTGCCAGTCCAGAGGCACTGCCCCCAACCACCACACAGTGTTGCAGAGACATGTCAACCAAGACAGCCCCACAGCATCCAGAGACTTAAGATACTCAGGACAGATCTCAAACACCCCTGGAGCTTTGCCCCTGCGGAACTTGCCAACCACCATTACTTGAGCCAGGGTGATGGATGAGTTAATTCCTGAGTCCCCAACATCCTCAGTCAAGGTCAACAGCACCCCACCTGCACTGTAAACAGTGTTGGTAAAGTACTGCTCCCCCATCCTGAGGCGTTGGACAGTTTGCCAGAATTTCTTCTGACCGATAGTCCTCCTCCATTGCTTCTCCAAACTCCTCCCAGCCCTGAGTTTTTGCCTCTGCGACCGTCCGGGTTGCAGCATGTTTGGCCCGCCAGTACCCATCAGCTGCTTCAGGAGTCCCTCAGGCCAACATGGCCCAATAGGATTTCTTCTTCAGCCTGACAGCATCCCTTACTTGCGATGTCCACCACCAGGTTCGGGGATTGCCATTGCAACAGGCACCACAAGGCCGAGAATCAAGCCCACTTGGATCTCGGAGAAGGTCTCCCAGAGGTGTGAGTTGAAGGTCCTCCCCGCTTGGGCCTGCAAGGTCTTTCCAGCTTCCTCCTCCGCCAGCAGACCCAACTCACAAAAAGGTGATCGGTTGACAGCTCTGCCCCTCTCTTTACCCAGAGTATATATATATATATATATATATATATATATATATATATATTTATAATTTATTTATTTATTTATGGGACAGTGCACATTAATCAACATTTACATGTAAATATGCCAGAATTAGCCAGACGGCTATTTTTCATCTGTAGTCCCAGGACAGATGTTGGGTGTCCAACATGTTTTAGGTTGATGGGGGAAACCGGAGTACCCGGAGGAAACCCATCCAGACACGGGGAGGAACATGCAAACTCCACACAGAAAGGCCCGGGCGACCCGGGGATCGAACCCGCAACCTTCTTGCTGTGAGGCCTGAGTGTTGCCACTCAGCCACCGTGCCGCGTATAAAACCACAGATGTTAAGACCACGGATGTTAAGACACGAAAGCTCCTGACCATGCATGGAGGGTTCCATCCCAAGTCCAGCACCCTGAGACTGTACACGAGCCGGAAGGAAGGAGGCCGAGGACTAGTGAGTGTGGGAACCACTGTCCAGGATGAAACATCCAAGCTCCACAAGTACATCAGTGACAAGGCCCAGACTGATGACGTGCTTCAGAGAATGTCTCAGACAGTGGGGCACAGAAGAAGAGGTGCTGGAGGGACCATCATAGCAGGACAAACCCCTACATGGGGCGTACCACCGGAACATAACTGAAGTGGCTGATATCAAGAAATCCTACCAATGGCTGGAGAGGGCTGGTCTGAAGGACAGCACAGAGGCACTCATTCTGGCTGCACAGGAGCAGGCCTTGAGCACCCGAGCAATAGAGGCCCAGATCTACTACACCAGACAAGACCCAAGGTGTAGGTTGTGCAAAGAAGTGCCTGAGACAGTCCAGCACATAACTGCAGGGTGTAAGATGCTGGCAGGGAAAGCGTACATGGAGCGACATAACCAAGTAGCGGGCATAGTGTACAGAAACATCTGTGCAGAGTACGGGCTGGAAACCCCAGGATCAAGGTGGGAAACGCCTCCAAAGGTTGTGGAGAATGAGCGGGCCAAGACTTCCAAATACAGACTGACAGAATGGTGATGGCAAACCAACCAGACATAGTGGTTCTGGATAAGCGAGAGAACAAAGCCGTGGTGGTGGACATTGCAATACCAAGCAATGGCAAAGTCAGGAAAAAGGAACACGAGAAACTAGAGAAATACCAGGGGCTCAAAGCTGGAGAGAGCCTGGAAGGTGAAAGCATCAGTGGTGCCTGTGGTGATCGGAGCACTCGGGGCCGTGACCCCCAAACTGGATGAGTGGTTGCAGCAGATCTCAGGAAGGACAACTGACATCTCAGTCCAGAAAAGCGCAGTACTGGGAACAGCAAAGATACTGCGCAGAACTCTCAAGCTCCCAG
The DNA here is from genome assembly GCA_034769755.1 of Odontamblyopus lacepedii. Classification (NCBI taxonomy): domain Eukaryota; kingdom Metazoa; phylum Chordata; class Actinopteri; order Gobiiformes; family Gobiidae; genus Odontamblyopus; species Odontamblyopus lacepedii. The sequence goes on from CM068358.1 coordinate 13,494,763, forward strand.
GCCTCTGGTAGAGGACCTGAGTTGATGAGGGTGAGAGAGACCAACTACCATGGAAGGTGAGAAATGTGTTTTATATATATATATAAAACCGGAATTTCAAAAACAAGAAGAATATGCTACTTTTTATTTAGCAGATATAACACGCACGACAAATTACTAACTGGTAATTATTTTCAAATTCTCACCCCTTCATCATAAAAAGCACACAAAGGAGTTTGTATGATGCAAGTTTTAAGTTGAAGGCCATCGATCTTGCTCCAGGAAGTAAACCGTGCTGTAGAGCCCTGCACCCGCGGGACCCAACACAAAACAGTGCGGCGCGGGACATATTCTGCGGGCAGGAGCGCGACTGCACGACGCGGGAGCGGACGGGAGTGGTACTGAAGAATGCGGAGCGGGCGGGAACGGGACTGAAAATTCTGTCCCACGCAGACCTCTACGAGTGCTGCTGCACGTAAGCTTTGCATCAATGGTTTCAGCAAAGATGATTAAAGTGACTTGTGGTTTCACTGCACAGGAGAAATGAAGGTAATCAATAACTGGTTCTTTTCTGTTTTTGACCTCGTTTTAATCAGCACAGTTACTCCTGTGTTAAAAGGCACTGTTCGGAAAGAATCTGTTCAGGTACATAAATGTACATTTACAGTACAAAATCGTTCTGTATATGCAGTAAATATATCTATATCTATATATAGGTGCTCTACTGTATAGTCCAGAAAATATGGTGCGTGTGTGTGTGTGTGTATGTGTGTATATATATATATATATATATATATATATATATATATATATATATATATATATATACATATATACTTTAATCATTATTTTGAGGGGAAAACTTTTAAATATCTCAGTTTTAACACAATTACTATTGCTTTGTGAAATATAAACATCTTCTCCACAACCGTTTCTTATGTACGTTCATGATTTTTTAAATATTTTGATTATGCAGCTTGGTCGTCCACAGTGCTGACTCTCTCCCCTCATTATTTTTCCTGCACTTATCATTTCTCTTTTCTTGCCTTTAAACTGTTTCCTTCCATTAGAACAGTATTGCTCTGAAAGCGACTGGGCTGACACCAGCCTCTATTTGCACATCACTGAACCCAGCGCTTTGGATAATGAGCACAATACAATCTGTCTCTCTCTGGTTATTACCTCGATGGTTTGGTGCCACGGTAAATATACAATTCATAGCATTGTCCGCATAAGAAGAAGTACCACTCATTTATGTATTTATTTATTTGACCACTGTCTTTATGTTGATGTCAAAATCCTTGCATTTACTGAAATGAACAGCTCTTGTCTGACAAGTATTGCATTGTGTGACCTGTTGATATCAAGAGAAAAATGAATATATGAGGTTAAGATTAAAGGGATAGTTCGGGTTTTTTGACATGAATCTGTATGACATCCCCATCAGCAGTGTTGTGCATTAACACTGACTTACCTCCCGACAGCGTCCAATGAGCCAAGTTCTTGCCCAGTTTTGATGTTGACAAAAGTAGTCTGGCAAGTTGGCTGGGGTCATGAAAATAAACTGTTTTTCTTCTCAAAACAATATGCATTCAAAACAGTGATACATTTACATCACAAAACTGTTGTCCACGAAAAAGTCATAATTGCTGGCTGCTATTTTCTCTCTGTTCATATTACTGCACGCTGCCAGGTGAGAGCAGCGCACAAATCCAACACTTTTTTCAGTTGTCAGGCAGTGTTTACATGCCCAGACCAATGGCCGCCGCAACCCGAGAGATTTGACGTGAGAGCTAGAGAGAGTATATTTAAGCTTGCATAAGTTACGTAAGGATATAAAAATGATGTGGACTTATCCAGGCTGTAACAACAAAAATCTGTCTGAATCTCAGCACACATTTCACCATTTTCCTATCACAGACACTGCTCTGAGGCAACTTTGGCTTCTTGTCATAGGCTTCATTGTGAAAAAGGTCTGCAAGACACCAGCATTCGGGATTGCAGGAAAGTTTCTGATTTGTGATGCAGACAGAAGCTACATGCTGGCCTGCTCACCAATTGAAATGTCTTGCATCTGTGGCATGGTGAGATCCCATTCGTGGCAGCAGTAGTTCTCCACCTCTGTCGGCATTACTTCACATTTAAAACAAGTGCACCACCATTTTGTCGGTCACCAGTCTCTCACGGCTCCAGCTGTGACACCAGCTTCAACTTGTACCACTTCTCTGTCCCTCCTTTCTCTCTCTGCCCATTCTAACTCCATCTGGTGAATTTCTGCATCAGTATATTCGGATTCATAAAGATATCCCCTTGGCTCTGTGCTAAAGGTAATGTCTTCATCATCAGTGTTGTAGTCAGACATGTTGTCGGTAACTTTCCGAGCAGTAAACACAGTGAAACAGGCGTGGCTCTCACCTGGCGGCAGTGAGCAGTAATATGACAGGAGAGAAAATACTGCCAAGCAATTATGAGGTCTGACTTTTTCATTGGCATTGGTTTTGTGATGCAAATGTATCACTCTTTTGAACACATTTTGTTTTGAGAAGAAAAATGCTTTATTTTCATGACCAAAAATCAGGTGGGCACCAAAACCAAGCAAGAACTCGGCTCACCGGACGTTGTCAGGAGATAAGTCAGTGTTGATGCACGACACTGTTGATGGGGATGCCAGATTCATGTCAAAAATCCCGAACTATTCCTTTAAGGTACATTTTATTGCTCAACATTAGACCCATCCTTCAATGCCACAGCACCCAAGGGCCCATCTTGAGCTTGGCTTTAGGTTAGGGCCACTCTAGGATTTTGCAGATTGCGCATGTTGACGGCAGGGAATCCACCAAGAAATAGTTTTTATATCCGTCACCCCTGGTTGGTATTTATTTATCGTCATGTTGCAAAGTATGCAGTTACATTTGGGTTGATTCCAATCCAGTGTATTGTAGTGTATTCTTTCATCTCAGTTATTTTGTTTTTGTTGAATCTCAATCTTTCTTAAATAAAGGTTAACCAAAATAAGCCTGATATTCCTTTTCACAGTAAACAAACCTTTTCACACAAAAACAATTATTTTAGTGTGCATTTAATTAAATCACATCTATACTGTCTAATTTAATTATATTTTCAATATAAAATATTCAACAGTTCAAAAGTTTTTGAGGTTTTGATCTGATAACTTTTCTTATTTAATTATATTATTTATTTTTTGTCTTACCTCTGCTTTATATCCTGTCTGATGTTATAACCTTGAGTTTGGCACATTAACATACAGCAGGGAAATTCAAGTGACTTTGGTTGTGGCAATCCCTAATACTTGTATGTGTATAGAATCTGTGTGTGTGTTCTCTATCCAATTTAAATGTAAATGACATATCATGGGCTGTTTTAGGGGAATTTTGAAAGGCTTGTATTGGTGTTTACAAAGCCGTGCAGCACTGTGATCTGGGGATGCATAAAAGTAGCAGTTAATTGAAACTATGAATCAAAGTGCAGCTGAATGACATTTATGTTTCACCGCTCCACAGCACAAAGGAATAAATGCCCTATGCAAAATGAGAGGCCACTGTGATCTAGTTAATAACGATCCCATTATTATTCCATATTTACATGAGGGCGGCGCTGGGATGCAGGGAAAGCACTTGTTGGTTTAAAGTTTTATGGTTGGAACACTACAATGGACAATTAGGCTACGTTCAGACTGCAGCCTGAAGTGACCCAAATCCAATTTTTTCGCCCCTATGCGATCTGTATCTGATCTTTTAATGACAATCTGAACACAGATCAGATTTTTTCAAATGCGACCCTAGCCACTTGGATACGTGGTCCTAAAACCAATACATATCCGATCTTTTGCCATGCAACTTCAGTCTGAACCACCAGGTCGCATTCATCCAACCTTCATCTGACCTAACGATCCTTTCTACAGACATTGCTGCCACTGCCCGCAAAAAACTTGTCCTTCTCGATCTCCTCCTTAAAATAAATAAGCTGTATGTGTTCTGACTTCGATACGACAGCAACATTAAATCGCCAGGTGCTCAATGCTCACGTCCATGTTTAGCCTACTTCCATAAACACTGAGCATGCTCACTGCATGTGTCATGTCCTCCAATGCGCACGTGGGACATTTTTGGGGCGTTTCACACTGGAGATCACATACAAGTCGCATTTAATTGGAAATGTGAAAGATTCAGATTTCATAAAAAAAAAAAAAATCAGGATTGAGCAGTAAGCCCTGCAGTCTGAACGTTTAAATTTTAGTTTTGTCACATCAACCAGAGATGTAATACACTGTCATGAGACTGGACAATGTGGGTAAAGTGTCTTGCCCAATGACATAGTGACAGCATGTGCCCAGTGTGAGACTTTAACTCCAGTCAGTGTCTGGACTAACATTCAACCCCACTGTTTCCAAACCAGATAGATTACAAAACTAATTTCCCTCATATTTCCACCATATTCTAATTTATTGACATATTTCTTGCACAAGCTGCTGGCTGTTTGCGATAAAGACTTACAGACACATGAGGTAATCGGCTTGTTCTGCCTGACAGACTACCCACAATGCATCTGTGTTAACTAACCTCCTGTATAAATGGCTCTCTTGTGTCCTTTCAGTGTATGTTGTGGGTGAGGATAATCCACCATTATACATCTGTAAAGAGTGGCGTAGCATGCTGGGTTGGAGGCTCTTACGCACTGCTGTCATCATGTCCCACTCCATCTGAGAGCTGAGCAATTTCCACTGATGACTGGCCCCGCTCAGTCAAATATTCATTCTGAACCCTCCAGAGCAGACAGAGGAATCAAAAGACAAATGGATCACAATACCCCACTTAAGAATGGTATGAATAATCCGCAAATGAGAGCTTTCAGGCGCCTAAATTACAATCCTTCAGTAATGTTAGGTTTTTACAGAAGAGAAAAAAACACACTTGGTTATTGTGAATGATGTGAATAGAAATGTCAGAAGAATGAAAGGATGATTTGTAAATAAACGTGTATATTTACAAGATGGAAAGCGATTTGGCAGATATTTGGTAAAAAATCTGGGGAGGTTGATTGTGCTAACAAAGCCACTGTTAGACTTATGGTGGCGGTTATATGGGCCCTACAACATACAAAACACTGTTGTAGAGGTGGGCAATATATCTAATTATCAACAATATAAATAATGTTAGTTGGGAGAAATGCTACATTTATTTCTGCCTTTATTATCCATCCATCCATCCATCCATCTTCTTCCGCTTATCCGGGGCCGGGTCGCGGGGGCAGCAGTCTAAGCAGGGGCTCCCAAGCTTCCTTCTCCCCAGCCACTTCCTCCAGCTCCTCCGGACGGACCCCGAGGCGTTCCCAGGCCAGCCGAGAGACATAGTCCCTCCAGCGTGTCCTGGGTCTTCCCCGGGGCCTCCTACCGGTGGGACATGCCCGGAACACCTCCCGAGGGAGGCGTCCAGGAGGCATCCGGACCAGATGCCCGAACCACCTCAGCTGGCTCCTCTCGACGTGGAGGAGCAGCGACTCTACTCCGAGCTCCTCCCTTTATTATGTTTTTTATAATATAATATTTGCAGACCTTTTCTTTGCACAAAAATACTTACATTTTTACTGTGAGCAGGATCACCTCTCCACAGATCAGACCTGTAACTTGGCCCGGTGGCATTATGTGCTTGTCACCATGGAGATGAATAAGTTTATGGTAGACTGTGGGACCATTCTAGCCAAAGACGTAATATCCAGAAAATACAGTGCAGTATCAAATTGGAGGGTAGGATTGATACTGATTTTGGAACTTTTTTGTTGAACAGGTCCTTTTTTGCATGTTCTCCGGACTCCATTTTAGCCTATCAACTTAAAGTATTAATAATTTGCTAATACTCCAGCTATAGACACCCAAGATGGGACCAATTTGTAACATGTATGTAAAAGACCATCTGATTTGTTGGGTTGCAAATGATAGCCATTATGATTAATAGGAGCAATTCCAAGCAATTATGCCAATAGGCCCTATAGTGATCACTGGTGTAATATAGATTCTAGTTCAGTCCCAGGTTTGGTCAGCGAGGAGCCATTGTTTTTGACACTGATTACAAAATGACCTTCAGATCAGCTCCGTGTAATTATATGCATGCACGGGAGTCCTTTGTTTGTCCTAAATTAACAAAATGAATGCCCGAGTTCATAAATTTCAGTGTGCAATTGTATTATTATTATTTTCTCCGCAATTGGTTGTAACTCAGCCAGCCCTGTTCATTTGTCTCTAATAACAGATCTGATATGTTGGCAGATTACTGTGCGATGTGCTTTGAAACCGTGTATACTAATTACAACTTCAGGATTTCCATGTTTTTTCATTAAACAGGAAACAATCTTAGTCTGAACTTCTAGGGCAAATGAGAGTAAACAACAAGTGTAAATAGTTTCTGTGACTCCTCTAAAATCTTTTTGGTATTGTGACTTGGTTTGTCATTACTGTGGAAGCAAACATTTCTTGCATTTTCATTTCCCTCAGTTTGTACATCACAAAAGATTAAAGACTCAAGAATGCACAAACTCAATTTCAAAAAGTTGGGGTAAGGAAACATAAATTAGAAAAAAAAAAGTAGATACAGCAAACGACGAGCTGCACTTTCAGGAAGGCCATAAACGGGCTGATTCCTAGTACTGATCATTTATTGAATGTCTCTGCCCGCTCTTCACTCAGATTCACTGGTCTGACTATAAACTTTTAATATGTAAAAGTTTTAAGAATCTGATTTCTGCTCTCGCTTACAATTACATTCTTTAGTAGAGGCTGAAAGAAAAAGAAAGAAGGCCAAAGACAGAGATAGAGAAAGATAGCAGGGAAAAGAGAGTGAGAGAAATGTAGAGAATACAAGAGGATATGGATGAGAGAAGAAACTTAGGTACACTATGCTTATGTACATGGAGATATAATTGCTTTGTCTCAAATGTTCCACAGCATGGCATTAATTGTATTTGCGGGCATCTTCATTGCATAAAAATAATAAAATAATCAGTGTGCAAGAAAGAGATGGAGAGAGAGAAATTGAGTGAGAGAGAGAGGGAGGGAATAAGAGAGATGGATAGATAGAGAGAGAGAGTGAGAGATGTTAAGATTCAACATAGAGCCCTTCTGTCCTCTGTGCTGTAGCAGCTCACAACAGGGGAGCACAGGTATAAAGAGGTGGAAGAGTCATAGCTTTTACTTTCACATTAGAATTTGAGCCACGTAAACAAACCCCCAGGCACAGTGACATTTGCCCAGCATACAGACATGCGGGTCAATGCAGTGTCCTGCCATGACCGAAGCCCACTTCTGAAGGGAAAGAAGAACTCATCTTTTTTGTCAATTTGGCCGCAAGTCACAGAGCCATAAAAACACATGGTGCACACAGAGTGACCCCCCACACTTAATTGTATCTGTTGTCTATGTAAATGAGGCCCACACAAGCTGCACATTGTTTACATACTCATAAACACATTTGGCTTGCATATTGACACGATGCATTCAAAATTGTTTATGGAAAGTTTCAATAATCTCCATCTGCTTCCAATTCCAGACAAAGACAATTAAAGCAATGCCTCTCCCAAGTTAGTAATTGAATAACGTATAAGAGTGCAATGTACTGGTAAGTCATTGTCATTTTGTTTTAGTTCTGTCATTTAGGCAGGATTGCTCCTTGTAAAGTGACTGGTAATTTTAGACCAAACAAACCTGCCAGCTTGTCACATTCTACTTTATAATCAAAATTTGTACCATATAGTTTTACCGATCCACTATAAAACATAAACATTTATAGGTTTCATCTTCCTGCTATGGAACATTTGGAGGACTTTTCCGTTTGACTTTTCCATACTTTGTTAATCCCCATGGTAACAGTCCTAATGTTTCATCATTCTGAAACCCATGGATTAGTTTTGTCAGGTACATTTAAAGGTCCTATATTACACAAAACTGGAATTGAGCTTTAAACCATGTTATAATGCTGTTAGCTCCTCAAGAACATACCTAGAGTTGTGTTTTTTTCATTCACATGTTTGAGTAATCCTGGATTATTAATATGTCAACATCTCCAAAACTCAAAATGATCTGTTCCATCTTGTGATGTCACTTAAGGCGCTTTCAGGCCGACAGAGAACCGCGTCAGTGCTGGTTCCTGCACCTAATCTCAAACCAACTGACGTGTTCATGCTGAAAATCAGAGGGTTCGGGAACCAAGTAAAAAACATGTTTTTTCCAAGCGAACCATGACAACACAAACAACGTCATCCACTCACAGGCCGTAAAATAAACAAACCATACCGGGATGGCACATCCGGACATGCCATTGCAGGGAGATTTAATGTGTCTGTCAGCACAATCTTCACATATGCCAAGAAAAGTTTTAAGTATATAAATTATTATGTACCGTTCGTCTTGCAAATATCCGTGTTTGCCTGGTAAGGTTCCGTCTTTGGATTCAGCGTTGTTGTAGCACAGATGTTGTAGCAAAGCTTGGTGCAGATAAATAATGATGCATTTGAGTACAAATGCTCGCTGATGTCGATGATGCATGATTGCTATTTTGTATGGCCTTGTTTTTATTTGGTGGCAATTCCACACCATCTGTCGATGACACATAATGGGTTCACTTAAATGGTTTGAACGCAGGACGTTCACCGGTGAGGACTTTGGTTCCCAGTGAAACTGGTGCGGGAACCAGCTCCAGCGCCGTTCTGGCCGGCCTGAAAACAGCCTTAGTGGTAGTTTTGAAGTACACAGCTATCTTTTACTACTAGTTCTGTAGAGACTGGCAATTTCTGGGCTAAACTTATCCAAATTATTCTAGTGAAGGTTTATGGAGTTTAAAAACACAGTGGAGCACTTCCTTTATTGCCACATGACATCACAAGGTGGATCAGTGTTATGGGACTTTGCAAAGGTTCTTCTGGTACTTGTGTTTTTGGGGACAGCTGGCAAAGACCTTTATAAGATATTTGCATTTAAACGTCAGCAATTTTGGAGTTGCTGTTTTTCTGGTTCATTTGTAAGTTCATAGCCTTCACTTGATTTTATTATTCCATTGTATTTTAGCCTCCATTTCTTGTGAACTGAGAGCGTGACAGAGTGTGACTCTGAAACAGCAGAGGAAGGCAGCTCTATGAAGGATTATGTTACACCAGAGACACATTATTATCATCTCTTCATTAGGCGAGGAAGACATTCTTGTTGGTTCCACTCTAATTAGCCTGCTTATTTGTGACTGTAGTCGGGTAATGTCTGTTGAAAAATGTGCCTTTAATGCTTAGGCCCATTACAGGAAGCCATAACTCAGGAGAGGATCAGCCTGTCTGCACTGCCACCAGTTACACGCACGGCCATTAGGACGCTAAATTAAGACTGTGTCCGATTACCAATGCATCCCCAGGCTCCAAATTGTCCATTTTGTAAAGGAAATGCCCTGAATTATCAGGCATCAGTGGCAATGGCTATAGGCACAAAAAAGTACTTGACAGTTTATTGAGGTTTTAGTTATTTAAGTTTGAGTAGTGAGTCATTTCTTAAAACTATGAGTATATGCAGAGAATATTAAATGTAGATTCCTATTTGTGGTCTCACCCAAGTAATCATCTCTAATTGAGGCTTAACTCATGGAAATAACAAAAGCCTACAGATGCTCTGGTTATACTTTATTATTTTTCAGGTACCCTATTTTTTATTTGTTTGATTGATTTGAGAACCACTGCTATGGCAGACACACTCCTTGTATTGGGAAACCTCCATCAGTGACAGAATTTAGCCAATCAGAGTCAAGTGTAAACAAGCAGAAAAAAAATAATAAACGTTTTATTTATTTATTTATTTATTTATTTATTTTACAGAGATATAAAGTAACCAGCCCCTCTTCCCCAAAATCCCATCCGCCTGCAAGTGCATTCATGAATGATTTTTGCAACAGCAAATAATTTCCAACTTCATGCAGACCTAATTGAGGCTACTTTTAACATCACTGTACATCAGTTGGCCTATCTAACTCATAAGAACATGCTTAACATTTGGAATCACTGCCAAAAATACAAATGACACCTGATGGCTGAAATCGGTGTCTGTTCCTTAGATTAAGCACTACCACTTGTCCCCATACCTGGATTGGGGGTCCATTCCTTGGTCTTGTGCCGTCCTCTGAGCACATTGGTCAGATCGGTCCGGAGGCTCCATCCTCCATGTGCTGGTTCCAGATGGGGGCAAGACCAGTGCGCAATGGACTGGTCCTCATCACGCTGGTTTCATGTGGGGAAAGCAAGAATGTGCAGTGGAATATAGATCTGGGTGGGTTGCTCCGGTCCTCCATGCTTGAGGACTACGGCTGGTTCCGAGGTGGTGCAAAGCATCTGGACAGAAGCACATATCCGGTCTGGTTTGTTCTATCTTGTTCTGATTTGTTCGTCCTCCGCACACTTGGTTCTTCCTGGAAAGAACGCTTCTCAAGCCGAGGCCACTCCCCCTCCAGCTCCTCTGAGCCCAGCCTGAACCAGAGCTGCTCCCGCTGGTTACATGAGCCAGAGGTGCGGTCTCGGAAGCCGACCACGTGAAACCAAACTTTAAATAATCAGGATCATATTTTCTATGTTTTTTGCTGGGTCCTGTCTCCTCCTTTGCTGCTGATTTCTGTTGAGATGGATTCAGAAAACAATGCATTTTACAGCTAATACACGCACAATTACCGATATCAATGCTGCTGCTGATGTATACAGATGTGGACCGTTACGCTTTTTTCGCGTGTGAGTCGCGCCTCCCCAATGGCTCTTTGACGCCTCCCAGGGAAGGCATGCCTCACCAATTGAAAACCTTTGGTCTAAAGGATATTATAAGGGATAAAACTGAAATGTTCTTTTTTTTAGTTTGTCTCTCAGATAGGCTACTTTAAAGTGCTTCTGGTTTAAATGTTAACCATTAGCAAAGTGGCTTCCTCAAGCATCCCATAATTCCCTGAGTCACTGAGCCCTCAGAAAGACCATATAATCGTATTCATGGAAGTAGCATACCTCCGGGGAATAAAACTACAGCCTGCACCGAGCAGTCTGCCCACAGCTCCGACTCTGGGAAGAGGGAGAGAGCCAGGGTCAGCCAACAAAAAGGTCAAAATGAGTTCGTTTGGAAATGGGGCTAAGGCTTACTGGCACCGTGCCCCTGAGCAGTTTACATGAAGTACATTAAGGACCTGTCACAACACTGTTAGACCCCACTGTGAGCTGAGATATCTGTATACGGTTCACCACAGTCACACAGCAGCATAGAGCTTTAATTAGCCATATGCGCATTTATCTTAGTCACAAACACCCACGCTACTGTAGAATAACAAAGCATATTAGACTTTTTGGGGGAGATGAAAAAGTATATTTTGAACACTGATGACATTTTTGCATATAGTGTTCTAACTTATTATTCTTGATAAAGCATGCATTTATTGACTTATACCAGAAAATATTAGTTTTATCAAGATATCTACAGCCCAATCCTCTTTCAGTAAAAGTACTGGTTTAGAGCAGATTCCAGATAGTTTTGAGATATGAAATTGACCATATTTAACACACAGACGTTGCATATTTACAGCTCTTCTCTCACACAGAAAACACTCCTTCCACCTTGTTCCACCGTGTGATGTTGTGTGGTAATACATGAAGTTCCACTGTGGTTTTAAACTCCATACACATTCACTAGAATTATTTGGATAATTTCAACCCTGGAATTTCCCATCTCTATTGAACTAAAGGTAAAAAGTAGCTGAAAATGACACTTAAGGTGGAACAGAGCATTTTGAGCTTTGGAGATGTAGACAGACTAATAATAAAGGTTTACCCAAACATGTGTGAATGAATCAAAAGATAACTCCAGGTATATATTTTTGATGCAATAACAGCATTATAACATGGTTTAATGCTTGCGAGAGTCAATTTTGTGTAAGGACCTTTGAAAGTTTTGTGTTCAGAAAAATATAATGGAAAGCTGTTTCTACTTTTGACTGAGACTTGATCAAATATCATAATGACATAAGTTGATCATACCTCAAGCAAGACAAGTTAACTTGCCAGTATTTGCAGTAAACAGATGTAGTGAGGGACTGTAGGCAGTGATTGGCAGCCAAAAGAGAGGAATGAATGAAGAATGCCCCAAAATATAAAGCAACTTACAGAACCAAAATATTGTCATACTTTTGTATGTTTCAGCTATTTCTTGGATCTTTCTTCCACATCTCTGACTCTTGATGGGGTCCTGTTTCCAAAGTTTTATTCCATCATTTATTTCTTCTACAGTATCTGTGACGCATTAACACCAGCAACAAAACTAGTCACTCAAACAACCACACACCTGTGACAGCCCAGTCTTCTTTTGCCAACCCCCCACCTGCAGCTCAGTGCTTTTCTCAGCGGCCTCCATCCTGTATTGTGAAATTGCCTCTTCCTCTGGGACCTATTCAATCACTCTTAGCTGAGATCCACAAGCTAACGGTCAGTCCGCCCAGGGAGAAAACCAATGCGCGCCACTCCTCTGCCCACTATTTGCTGTGGAGGCAGAAGAAAAATCTCCCCTTTGAAGACAATGTATAATGGTGCTTCCTGTGTTACAGAGCACTGCAATGAGTTGATTCACTTCACAAGGACAAAATGAAACTTTTGACTTTTAGCAATTTATGTGATTGGTGGCGAGCCCGGATGATGTGTTATATAGAAAGGACAGATGGAGTCGAATGCGGTGCTCATCTCTTCAAATCAAAATTAAATCAAATGGAGGAGATAGAGAGGAATAAGTGACCAGCTCTTTGGGAGGCCATGTACACAGACAAGTCGACTTAGTGTCTTCATTAACGGGGCGAGTGAAGAACACCGTAGATTGGCCCGGTGTGGTGCAGCATAGTGTCCTTGTCATTAATTATGGATGCGTCGCTCGGTGATACCACACCGGACCAAGTGACCATGGATAATAAGACCCAGGCAGAAATGTGGACATGTATCATACCATATTAGTATTCTGGTCGTCTACAGAAGAGGCACAGGGGCACCAGGTTAGCGAGATAAATGTACAGAGTGCTGGAACATTACATAGGATATTACATGCACATTGGGTAAAGAAATCAAATGGTTCTTTTGTTATCGTCCTATATTAGTTCAATTAGCAAACCAGCATAGAAAGCCTTCTCTAATGAATTTCTAATCCTTATGGTTGGATTAAGTTACACTGAGTTTCAGAATCGTTTTTAGTGGTTGTCCTGGTTCGAGAAGGGATACTAGTTATATTGGAAATCTACACATGCTGGGAGAACATACAAACTCCAAACACGTGGACAGACAGGCAACAGTAGCTCAGCTGGTAGCGGGTTTGTCTACCGATCCAAAAGTTGACAGTTTGAATTTCGCTCCTGACATAAAAAAAAAGTCTTTTGGTCTAGCGGTTAGAGGTTGGTGGTGCGACTCCAGCTTCCACAGGTTAATGCTGTTGTGTCCTTGGCAAGATACTTAACCCACTTCACCTCCAGTGGCTGTGTACACTGATGTATTAATGTGTGTGTAAATGGGGAGAAGTTCCTTGAAGGTGGAAAGGAGCTATATAAAATGTGACCAAATACGGACCACTCTGAAAGCTGAATTATAGTTCTGCGTTGACTCAATACACACTGTCACCATCACCTTGTCGCTGTCGTTTTTGATTTATGGATCTGCGTCGAGGTCTATGCACTGCAAAGTATTTCACAGCCACAACACTAGGCGTCTGTGTATACCAGGGGTTGGCAACCCGCTGCTCCAGAGCCGCATGTGGCTCGATTTACAGAAGCAAAACTTAAAACCACATGTCTAATTTGCCTAAATTATAAGCCCTGAAAAAACATCTCGCCCCTTGTGCCCTGCAGTCAGCTAAAGGACAGGAATCAGAGGAATATATGTGTTCTTTCTGTGACAGAGGGATGAAACAGGAAAGCTGAGTACTGAAAGTGTTAGGGTCGACTCGGGAATAGGATCCGGGTCGCCGGCTTGGCGGGTAATTGAGTAAACTACTGTGCAAAAGTTAAAGTAGAGAAAGTAGACTCAGGTGCAGAGGTTCAAACCAAAAATGTTTTTCATTTATTCCTTAAAAGAAACTCAGAAGGTCCACAAACGGCACAGAAAATCCAAAGTAAAAACTGGGTAACACAAAAAGACTCTCCAAAAACAAAAGAGCATTAAAGTCCAGAAATGCAAAAAGGCAAACGCTATCAAAACTAAAAGCTCACCAGGGACGTGGACAGGTAACAAAGACACAGTGACTAACAACAGAAACCCAGGGCTTAAATACCCAGACCAATTGAACACAATCACAAAAACAATTGGAAACAGGTGCTCAGGAAACAAAATGGAGGGAAACAATGACAAAGGGCGGGCAGGAGCATGTGGCAAACAAAACATCAAACACATGTCTTACAAAACAAAACCACAGTGACTCCTAGTGGCCAGAGAGCCAAAGCTCTCAACAGGACCCTCTCCGACGGTTTAACGCCTCCTGACGCCTCGGGCAGTCAGGGGTGCGCAAGGTGGAAGTCTTTACAAAGATCCTTGTCCACAATATCCGGCCGGAACCCAGGAGCGCTCTTCAGGACCATAGCTCCTCCCCAATCGACCAAAGACTGCAGCCCGCCTCGGACACGGCGGGAATTGAGGAGCCGGGCGGATCAGTGAAAACAGGCCCACCATCAATAATACGGGCGGAGGCGGGGCCTTGGGAGCAGGCGAATGCGGCGAGAACAGGACCGGGCGAGCAGGAGACATGAAAGGTGGGGTGAACTCTAAGGGACCGGGCAACTGAGCTGGTAGGAGACAGGGTTGATTCTACGAACCACCCTAAAGGGCCCAACGAAGCGGGGCCAGCTATGCGGACTCGACATGCAGGGGAAGATCTTTGGAGGACAGCCAAACCCTTTGACCCGGCGGAAATGCTGGGCTGGCCTCCTGCGACGGTTGGCTTGGGCTCTGGGCGGACCTGGAGCCTCGCAGCAGCACCTTGCGCTGGGTGTTTTCCACACCTCCGCAGCGCCTCATGTGGTGGTGGATCAAGGAACCCCAGTGTCAACCTCCTGTTCCGAAACAGAGGAGGCTGGAAGCCGAATTGACACTGGAAAGGAGACACGCCGGTTGCTGAAGACTGGAGGGTGTTGTGGGCGTATCGCCCATGGCAGCCAGGAACTCCAGGATGCCGGGTTGTCCTTGCCAGACTCTCAGGGTGGTCTCCAGGTCCTGGTTCAACCTCTCCGTCTGTCCATTAGACTGGGGATGGAAGCCGAGCTGAGGCTGGCCAGAGTACCCAGGAGTCCACAGAATGCCCGCCACACCCGAGACGTGAACTGTGGCCCACGGTCCGACACAATGTCCTGAGGGAGCCCAAGACTCGGAAAACATGGGTAAATATGAGTGTGGCGGTCTCAAAAGCAGAGGGAGTTTAGGTAATGGAATAAATCGACAGGCCTTAGAGAACCTGTCGACCACTACAAAATAACTGTGTTACCTTCAGACATCGGGAGACCAGTGACGAAGTCTGCAGACACATGGGACCAGGGACGCTTTGGGATGGGCAGAGGACTAAGCAGACCTTGAGGAGGCTGGCGGGGATTCTTGCTCTGGGTGCAGACTGAGCAGGCCATCACGAAGGCCTTCACCTCCTTCTCCATGCCTGGCCACCAGAACCGTCGGTGAAGGAACTCGAGGGTTCTCCGGGACCCAGGGTGTGCGGTGAGGTTGACGAGTGGCCCCACTGGAGGATCTTTGGCCCGTACCCGGCTGGGTACAAACAGGAGACCTGGAGGCCTGTTCCAGGATCCGGCTCTTGACGCTGAGCCAGCCTGACAGCAGTCTCAATACCCCAACGCATCGGGGCAACAATGCGGGAGGGTGGGACCACGGTGCTGACTCTCCCTCCGTGTCATGCGAGGAGAACTGCCGACAAAGCATCTGGCTTAGTGTTCTTGAGCCTGGACGATAGGGAGAGGGTAAAATCAAACGGCTGAAGAACATGGCCCACCGGGCCTGTCGAGGGTTAAGACGCTTGGCTTGCTGAAGGTATTCCAGGTTCTTGTGGTCCGCTCCACACAAGAAAAGGGTGCTGCGCCCTCCAGCCAGTGTCTCCATTCATCCAGCGCCATTTTCACTGCCAGCAGCTCCCTATCCCCAACATCATAGCGGGACTCAGTAGGGTTGAGGCGACGGAGAAGTATGCACAAGGATGCAGTTTGCCATTGATCGCTGAGAGAGAACAGCCCGACTCCCGACGTTGGATGCATCCACTTCCACAATAAAAGGCTGTGAAGGATCAGGAGAACCAGCACGGGTGCTGAGGAAAAGCGCGCTGAGATCCTGGAATGCCTCCTCAGCCTTGGGTGTCCAGAGGAACGGTGCACCAGTCTTCTTGGTGAGATCAGAGATCGGTGCCGCCACTGAGCTGAAGTTCCGGATGAACTTGCGGTAAAAGTTTGCTAAACCCAAGAACTGTTGCACCCTTGACTGATGCCGGTGTAGACCAACCCCGCACAGCTATAGTCTTGGTTGATCCATCTGACCTGTCCGTGCTTAAGGATGAAGCCAAGGAAAGAGACCTCAGGGACATGGAACTCACACTTTTGAGCCTTCACGTAAAGGTGGTTCTTCAATAGTCTCTGAGGACGCTCCGTACATGATGGTGATGTTCTTGCAATGACTTAGAAAAAATTAAGATATCGCCCAAATAAACAAAAACAAAAATGGTTGATCATGTCTCTGAGCACATCGCTTATAAGGGCCTGGAAGACAGCTGGAGCGCTGGTTAGTCCGAAGGCATGACTTGGTACTGTAGTGTCCAGAGGGAGTGTTGAAGGCCGTCTTCATTCATCACCTTGTCTAATGCTAACAAGGTGGTAGGCGTTCCCAGAATCCAACTTGGTAAAACGGAGGCACCCTGAGCAGGTCAAAGGCGGTGGACATCAGTGGAAGGGTAGCGATTACGGGTGGTGATCTTATTAAGGCCCCAGTAATCGATGCAAGGTCGCAGCCCACCGCCCCTCTTGCCAACAAAGAAAAACCAGCGCCAGCAGGTGAAGAGGATGGCCTAATGAACCCCGACGCCAGAGCATCCTTGATGTACTCCTCCATGGCCTTATGCTCTGGCAGGGAGAGGAGAAAAGACGCCCTGAGGAGGAGTTGTGCCTGGCAGAAGCCTCGATGGCACAATCGTGAGTGTCTATGAGGAGGAAGAGAAGCTGCTCTTCTCTTGCTGAAGACCTCTTTTCAAATCCCAATACTCGGAGGGAACTTGGGACAACTCGGGCAGGATCCAGAGACTCGGTAGGCAACACTGGAGGATTTGCAAAGAGGCATGTGGCGTGGCAGGTAGGTCCCCACTCTCAAGGACTCGGCCAGTTACCCAATCAATGTGGGGTTATGACGGGTAAGCCAAGGGATGCCAAGGATCACAGGGAACTCGGGAGAGTGGATGAGATGGAGGGAGATATCTTCTCGGTGGGCTTCAAACTGGAGGCGAAGAGCAGAGGTTGCTCGAGTGACCTTACCTCTCCCAGGGGCTGGCCATCCAGAGCAGAGACAGAGAGGGGCATCTTGAGGGGAACAACAGGAATCTTGAGTTTCAGGGCAAACTTAGTATCCATAAAATTTCCGGCAGCCCCAGAGTCAACAAGGGCCTGGCAGGTGTGATTGCCTTCACCCCACGAGATGGTAACTGGGAGGAAGACTCCTTGACCAGGAAACTGGAGACAATGTGGCTCCCGCCACAACCCTCCTCGGCTGGACGGGAAAACTCTTTTCCCGAGAGCTCAGGACAGGAGTCTCGAAAGTGTCCCTCTTGCCGCAGTATATGCAGCGCCTCTCCCTTCTCCGCTGCTCCTTCTCAGCTGCGGACAGACCGGGTCACGCCCAACTTGCATAGGCTCGGTAGGTTCATAGGTCGGTAGAGTGGAGAGCCCTGTTAGACCAGGAGCATCAGGGTTTCTTCGTGAGGATGCCACGCCACAGCGACGCCTCCTGAGCCGGTTGTCCAGGCGTGATGGCATGTGAGATCAGGGACTCAAGGTCAGAGGGGCACCCCACGGACGCCAGTCCATCTTTGACAGGGTCCGACAGGCCATGGTGGAAAGTCGACACTCAGTGCTGGCCTGCTCCACTCACTTACAGCAGCCAGTGTTCAAAGGCGATGGCATAATCAGCTACGCTGGTCTTGCCTCTGCTGGATGGACATTAGCTGTTTGGCTGCATCTGCACTGGCAACTGTCTGGTCAAAGACTCGTGAACATGTCTTCAGCAAATTTCTTGAAGTCCGAGCACTCTGGACCCTGTCGCTGCCAGATGGAGGTCGCCCACGCCGGGCCTTGTCGACAAGTAGTGTAATCACATAAGCAATTCTGGCCTCGATCAGTGGGATAGGTGGTTGGTTGCAGTTCGAATGTGAGCTGGCATTGAGTGAGGAAATCCCGGCACTCACCCTGTTTGCCATCATATCGTTGTGGTGCTGGGAGGCGCAGGCTCAGGGCATGAGGGTGGCCGATGTGGATCCGGCCACGGGATGTACAGCTTGAGCTTGAGCAGGAGGAACAGCAGGAACGGCAGGAGGTTGGGCTGGAGGAACTGCAGGAGCTTATGGAGGAGCTGTGGTCAATTGCTGAAGAGCCATAGTAATCTGTTGCAGCATTTCATCATGTCGTACCAAGGCTTGTTGTTGAGTGGTTAACGCGTGGCTATGAGTATCCATTGTAGCTCCAAAGCTGGAAAGGGTAGCCATCAACTTTTCAAAGTCCGTCAATTGGCCAGGTCAAGGAGCCTCTGCTGGGTCTGTCATGACTGTGTCTTTCTGTTAGGGTCGACTCGGGAATAGGATCCGGTCGGCTTGGGCGGGTAATTGAGTAAACTACTGTGCAAAAGTTAAAGTAGAGAAAGTAGACTCAGGTGCAGAGGTTCAAACCAAAATGTTTTTCATTTATTCCTTAAAAGAAACTCAGAAGGTCCACAAACGGCACAGAAAATCCAAAGTAAAAACTGGGTAAATACAAAAAGACTCCAAAAACAAAAGAGCATTAAAGTCCAGAAATGCAAAAAGGCAAACGCTATCAAAACTAAAAGCTCACCAGGGACGTGGACAGGTAACAAAGACACAGTGACTAACAACAGAAACCCAGGGCTTAAATACCCAGACCAATTGAACACAATCACAAAAACAATTGGAAACAGGTGCTCAGGAAACAAAATGGAGGGAAACAATGACAAAGGGCGGGGCAGGAGCATGTGGCAAACAAAACATCAAACACATGTCTTACAAAACAAAACCACAGTGACTCCTAGTGGCCAGAGAGCCAAAGCCCCTAACAGAAAGTGTATGTAGAGTGCTGGTAGAGAGGACTAATCACAGCCCTTATTGTCTGTGCAGACTTTCTGCGTTGCAATGCAAACTTTTTGACGCACGACCATAAATTGGGCTTGAGAAGGAACTGAACTGAACTCCTTGCTGTGAAACCAGAGAGCTAACCACTTTGCTACTGTGTTGAACCTATAAAATGTTTCATGCACCCAGTGCCCATCTATGTCTATGTGCCATGTGGTCACTCTCCTCAGAGAGAAGTGAAGAGGTCTTTGTCTAGGACTAAAGAGCTAAGTTCATCAAAACTGGCCCTGACCTCCACTGGGAAGACACTAGCATCATTGCTCTGTCGTTCTCTCTGTCAGAGATAAAGACCAAAATCTTAAAACACTTATTTTACTTAATAAATGTTTTGGCTGAAATGTTTCACAGTGGGGATTTAAAGTGAGATTATTTGTAGTGGAAAGACCAAAATGTTATGAAGAGTTTACAGGTCCTATGTTATGCAAAATTGACTCTTGTGAGCTTTAAGCCTTGTTATAATGCCGTTATCTCATCAAACATAGTGAAGTTGTGTTTTGTTTCATTCACAAATGTGATTCTTTATTATTAGTCTGTGTCTACATTTCCAAAGCTCAAGATGCTCTCTTCCACCTTGTGATGTCAAGTAGTGCTAGTTTTCAAGTTAACAGCTACCTTTTACCTTTAGTTCAGTACAGAGTGGCAATTCCAGTGCTGAAATCTTCCAAATGAGTCTAGAGAAGGAGTATGGAGTGCAAAAGCCCAACCTGTATTACCACATGACATCACAGGGTGGTACAGAATGTTTTCTACCTAAATATGCGAGTTTTGCATGTTCAACATGTGTGAATCAAACAAAACACAACTACATGTTTTTTGATGAGGAAACATTATAACAGATCAGAAAATAGTATAATATGAGCCCTTTAGTGAGGAGCATTTTGACATATATATTTTTGTTTGTTCTTTAGTTGTGTTTTTTAGTTAGTTTTTTTTTTTTGTTTGTTTTTGTTTTTGTTTTACATATCATGCACCATGCAAACCTGAAAATGACATTCTGAATTTCACCCAGGTCTATGTGGGCATATTCTCCACGGGGGCAGATGCAGACAGCCTAAGTGAGTGACATGGAGATAGCCTGTCTGTGTGGAGTGCTCTTTTATCGCCTACAGCAAGAGCGGAGCACTGGCTGTTTGCTATCAGGACTTTGTTTCTGTGCGTGTCAGTCGGGCCGTCAGGAGCAGATGGGAGGGATAAGAACCTGACAAATGTGTTTCTGGGATTCACTAAGGGCAGCTTTGTGAGATATATCCACTGTCTTATCCCTGCATCAAAACACTATTGTTTCATATCATGTCATATTGATAGTGTATTTGTGATAGGGTAAGTACCTTGCCTGTACACCAAGTAAGCCCTGTACTGCTTTAATTCTGGATTCAACAAATGCTTTTTATTGCTGCTAGTTTAAAGGTGCACTGTGTAACTTTTCTGGAGGGGGAAACCCGTTTTATCTCCATGGAAATGTGAATGCTTTGGTTTAAATGGTCAACAGTATGGTATTAAACTAATCTGTCTTGCATTTAATTGCTTAAAATATTTCTTAAAAAACATCCATTCTTATTGTGAATAGGGTTGCTTCTCCACAAACATGGCTTAAAAGTCTCCATCGATACTCATAAGTTTATGGCTATACTGTGGAACATTTTAGGCACATCTCTGAAGACAAGCAGGTGATGGACCTTCCAGCAAAGAAGTTACAAAGTTCACCTGTAATGTAACCACAAAATATTAGTTATGACGTAAGGCAGGCAGAAGTCCTGTATGTTTTCTTAATTTAAAGTCTAGAGTAAATGTGGATTATTGCATTATTTTATAGTCAAAATTGGTACAGAATTAAGAAGAGATTTGTCCTTTGCCATAATTGCAAACTTTAGTATACATTGAATCAAATGTATTCCTTACCATTTTTTCCCCATACATATAAAATACCTATAGTGTAGTGCAAAAGTATTTCAAAACCCTGAAAAATACATACTGAATGTTTACTACTGTCAAGACAAAGAGCTAATATAGGCCATATAGGCTTATTGTATAATATAACTCTTTATTATTACTTTGACTTTGACCTTATTTTCACATAAACCTTGTTACAAACACTAACTTAATTGTTTTGCCAAGGACAATTAACTTCCAATCCAGTAGCTTTTCCATGATAATTACCTTGACAAGATTTAATACTTACTGACAGATTTCACCTACAGAGAATGGGCCATTGTTGAAAAGTCCATAATAGGCAATATCTGATTTTATCTATACTGCAAAAGAGAAAGGAATCTATTTTTACCTTTTGTAAGGGAAATGCAGACTGTCACTCAGTGAGGCACGGTTGTATGAGGCAAAGGTGACGTATGGTCTTTTTGGTCACTCAAGAATATTGTTTCCATGGTGATCTGTCACCTGTTTGTTCACCTGTCACCTGGGCTATTGAAGTGGTCACAAAAGAAGGAATGATAATATTTCAGAATAAGAAGTGCCCTTTTAAAATTATTATTGCGGTGTCAGACCATTTGAATGTTTAAACTCAACAAAAGGCCTCTAAACTAAAAAGCTTGTGGGAGCCTCCCTGTTTAATACAAAAACTTGTTGGAGATTCAGTATTCAACGATAACTTTAATATTTTACATGTAACAGTATAATAAATAGTTTTACAAGATATCTGATGATGCATGCATTATGCCATTGGCTACATGGCCATGCTCCTTGAAAACAACACAAGTTTCTATTATTTCTAAGAAGAAATTGTTTCAGGACCTTTACTTCCTCAAAGGCTTTGAAGGAATGAGCACACGGCACACAGTGAAAGGTCTTTTCAACCACCAATCACATAAACACATTCATAAAGGCAAAGAGTAAAGAGTTTTGCCCAAGGACACAACATCATTCACTAAACCCTCAACTTGCCCGTTAAGTCCACTGCCTCTCACTTACAAAATGGGACATTGCTACTATCACTCCTACCTTGGCAGTGCTGTGAGAAGATAAAATGTGTAAAAGAGTGTTTTGAAACTAATGTTCTTATAAACTTGCTTTTGAGATCCTGTTAGCCCATTTAAGTATAGCCATGCACCACTTACCACTATTAAAAATACATAAACTCTTGGCAACCCTTTAAGCCCTGTTGTTCTTTCAGATGTTTGGAGGGCAGAGGACATGCTAATCCGTTCAAGCACTTTTGGGACAGGGGAGCACACCATGGAGGAGAGCAGCCTGCATACACAAGCAACCTTGCGTGAAAGGAGAGATAGGTTAGGTTAGTTTATCTGCCATTTGTAATTAAAAGGCCCATATTTAAATTTGATTCTTGTGAGATTTAAGCCATGTTTTAATGTTGTTACTTCATCGAAAACAGCCTGGAGTTGTTTTTGTTTCATTTCATATTTGATTAACCCTTTGTTATTAATCTGTCTACGTCTCCAAAGCTCAAAAGTTTACCGTGCGATGTCATGTAGTGATAGTTTTCAAGTAACAGCAGTAGAAATGGGCAAGTTCAAGGCTCTAATTATCCAAATGATTCTAATGAAGGAGTATGGAGTTTAAAAACACAGTGGAGCACTTCCGGTATTACCCAACGACAACAAAGAGTGTTTTCAGTTTGAGAAAAGAACTCAGTCTAAATATGCAGGGTTTGTGTGTTAAACGTGTGGAGATGTTTTTGATGAGGAAACATTATAATAGATAAGAAAATAGTGCAATATAAGCCCTTTAAAAACACATGGGAAAGATTAAGATTAGTGACACTGTCCATGCTAGAAACTATATATTAGCCGTGTAAAGATTAAGCACAGTTTTAAAGGTCCAGTGTGTAACTTTTCTGGTACACGGCCCATCACCTACTTTTCTCCATGGACATTTTTTTCTTTTTTCTGGGTTGTTCATCAGTATGGCATTAAACATACTTACAGGTTAGATCTGTGGAGCGGTAACCCCAACGTTCGAGCAATTAAAACCACAGTGCAAACTAGCCAGTTTTAATGCCATACTGTGGAACATTCCTGGCAAATCACTAACATCTCAAGAAACAAGGTGGTGGACCCTCTATGAGCAAAATTCCACAGCGTACCCACATTGCAATTTAAAAAACATTTTCTTGCTTAATTGAGCTAAATAAAAAAAAAAATCGCACATTTCTTGGTAATTAAATCTACAATTATAATAAACTATTCACTTAGCTCTGGCTCATTATGGCATTTCTGAAGCATAACATCTTAGCAGCTCTTGTCTTCACAGAAAAGACTGTTAGCCTATCTTTAAAAACCTCTTGCATCTCATCCATATAAAGAATGTTACACCCTTTTGAACACGCAGACAAAACTATTAGAAATCTCCAGTTACCGTGGCTGCTTTGACCCAGCGGCTCGCTTGTTAATGCTTTTGTAGATTGTCTTTCAGCGACTAACTTTTAAAGAAAAATAGATCCACTCTCCTCCCTGGAGTTTTCTCTGTCCATATGTTCTTAATGAGACTACACCAGCTAGCTAACACAATGGGGCTCTCTCTGTTTGACATTGAGCTTGGGTATTTGATGCAGACCACATAAGCAGGAAGTAACTGCTGGTAACTTTTAAGATTGGTATCATTATGAAAAGAATGCTATTTTAGTCACGTAGTTCATTGGAATGTGAAGGACGTTGGGGATAATTAATGAAAAACAATGGTCAATTAAGCATTTTGCAACTCTACGGATTCCTGGGTCAATAGCAATGTTATAAATAAGTGACCGGGCATTGGCTCACCAAAAGGGCTAGGTAATTAATCATAGTAACTAACAGCAAAATCTCCAAAGAATTAACAGTATTGTAGTTTAGGATTCCCAATCCAGGAGCTTACCTTTCTAGTAGGTGCGTTTCCCCAGATGCTTCACAGAAGGGAAGATGCTTGAGAAATGATTTAACGACAACTCTAATAAATGTAAATATTATTTATTTTACAGATAATAGAGTCAGCCAATTAACAGACAGTTTGAGTCTGGATCCCCTTAGAAGCCCAATGAAAGAAAAGACCCCAAAGAATGTGTTAGGTTTACATTTATAATATCCTATACAAGGACATCCCACTCTGACCATATGAAATCTCTCAAACATGGTTTGCACAGAACACACAACCATATATGACCTGCAAATGGTTCACCTGCGAATGGTTCACCATGCTACCAGTTACCAAATGTCTTTGGAATGCAGAGCTCACAAACTCTGACCCTTTATGGGCTCCAAGCTGATCATCCCAGACTGAAGGCCCCAAAGATAACAAAAGAATCTTCCTAGGAAAGTCCAATTTAAAGTAACAGTATGTGAAGTATAATGCAGTAGTATAACAGATACCACAGTATCTTGAGATGAGTAGTTCCTTCACTGACTCCTTGTGCCTGGAGTAAATAAAAAAATAATTTAATATTTTCTCATCACCAAATATGAAATATATGAATTATATGAAATTATGAATTATTTGTCAAAACAACTAGACCTAAAGGTGGAGGATGTAACTTCTGGTTAAGGTCCGCCATCTGCTTGTCTCTGTCGTGATGTAACTGTATTAACTAGAATGTTCACAACATGGCATTAAACATATTTTTATTATATCTACTCCTCTACAGACGATTTTCACTAAGAATACCTTGAAAAAGCAGTGAGTGGTTGCATGGCCAAGTGCCATTATCTGCTTATTGCTATGGAGGTAAATAAGTTTAATGTCATCCTGTGGAACATTCTTGGCAAATCAAAAACATCTCTATGGAGAGAAGTAGGTGGCAGACTATTGTTATTCAGAAAAGTTATGCCGTGCACCTTTAAGCAAAGCGGGGGATTCACCAGACCAGAGTTTTGATGACTGATCATTATTTCCAAATCAAATGTGTTTTAAAAAGGGGTTTAAAAGCAAGATTTGGATATTTATTTTGGATTTATTTTTGAAATTATCATTAATTTACAATGCAACATTTGTAAACAATCTTCCCCACAACAAGAATGTATAGACAGAATCATATCAACATGTTTTTCTTGGAAACTTGATGTACTTCTTGCATTATTCCACCATGTTGCCAGCCTATCTGTCTATTTGAGCGGATGTGTGGGTGAGAGGGGCCTATGGTTCACATGTGTTCATTCATGCAGGTGTACACATGCCATCTGTTTGCTCTAGATACGCAGCCATGCCTCTCGAACCAACATTACCTAAAGCTCACGGACAACTGGGACTACTGCATAAACACCCCGCTATCCCTATCTTAGCATACAGTGCATATATAGCCTACATGGCAATATGGGTTATGAATAATACAGGTGTGAACATGCTTGAATTCATTTAATAAAACTTTTTGTACAGGTTCAATGCAGGTTAAGACACAGAACATATAGTATACTGTCATATTATGCAGAAGAAGAAATTGCTTCGATTAATTCCTTTCAGAGCATAATTGAGAATGCAATGAAAGTCATTGGAGGCCTCTTGAGAAATTATTGGAGTTCAGATATGGCTATTGTGTGTTCATTCGTTTGATTGATGTTTTAGATTGACAGGAAAATGGGAACAGCCAATAGAAATCTCTCAAACTTTGGAAGAATAGGCAAATCGAGTCTGGGACCTGCTAACTGTGATCAAGAATGCCAACCACTTTGCCATTGCCAATAGATATAGTCATCAATCCATGTTTAGTTAGGAGTGTAGTGTCCATAAAAACTCCAGTGACATCACATCCACCCTGTGAGATCAGATTAAATACCATCAAATGATATTATCCTCTATATTCTGTGCATGTCTCGGTAGGCTCCCCATTGAGAATAAGATTACAATATCGGCAGTTTGCATGTCAGAATGCCATCTCCTCTGCCCCTGGTCTTCTCTGCTAGTCCGGAGCTGCCAGGGTCACGTTCTGGATCAGTGGTCTGCCCAGATGGCTCCAAACACTACTTCTATCTCTTTTTCTCTTCCTCCCTGGCTCTTCCTTTCTTCCCTTCTTCTCTTTTTAAACTACCACCCACAAGCAACCTTTTCCCTTTTCATTTGATCGTTGCAGTGCGTCTGGTGGTGTGTCTATTGCCAAGGGCTTTGCTGTCAAGCCTTTGCTATAGACCTGATGGCTGCGGAACATTTCCTATATAGTGAAAGACCACCCTGACACATCATCAAACTGATAGGACCATATAGATACTGTGTAATGGTTAGCTTTGTTTGTTTACCTACAAAACAACACCAGGTTGGAATATTTTGAGCATTCAGATTGAGACAGCATGTCAGTATTTGTGTTTTGGAAAAAAAGTAAATAGGCTTTGTCCTTGACTTCTACTTTAACTGAAAAAGTTGTTTTTTTTATAAACAAAAGAAACTAGACTGGCAGGTAAACAAAGTCATTTTCAGATTATAACTCCTTGACTAAGTTTAAAGGCACTACAGCCTTTTATATATATATAGAAAGGGTCACTTGGAGAGGTGAAGGACACCAGGGACAACATCATGATTTCAACCCCCATGTGGCTGAGGTGGCAGATTTTTAATACAGCAAAAAAGAAAAAAACATGGACAAGACACTGCTTTCAAGGGGACATATTACGTTATATTGTGATCTACTTGTATGCTATAATCTTGTTTCCATATCACATGTTTTGTTCCATTCACAGATGTTTAACTCACAACCCTGCATATTTAGGCCGAGTCCTTCTCTCAAAAAGAAGATACCGGTACTCTCTTCTACCTTATGATAGCGTGTGGTAATACAGGAAGTGCTCCACTGTGTTTTTAAACTCCGTATGCTAATCTCTATTGAATTAAAGGCAAAAGGTAGCTGTTAATTTTAAGTACCGCTTCATGACATCACAAGAACATTTTGATAACAAAGGGTTACTCAAACATGTGTGAATGAAACAAACCAAGTGTATGTTTTTCAGGGCGTAACAACATTACACCATGACTTAAAGCTCACAAGAGGAAATTGTGTGTAACATAGGACCTGTAAATGAATGGGTTTAGAGTTGATCGGTTGAAACCACTTTTGCTTTGGTATTAACTTGTAAATGTAACAATGATATACCATACATTCAATGCACATACACAATAATAAATCTTACTTTAACAGAAGGAACCATCTAAAGGTAATTAAGGTGGATGCTAGAGTAAGAATAATGTGTATATGATGTAAATCGAGCTGTTTATTTGTTGCTCCTCTTTTATATGGGTCTCGAATCAGATCTGAGTCAAATCAATGAGCTGTAAAATATAAGAGTTTCCTGTGTGGTCCCAGTTCTTTACGAGAGAGCTCTTTTCCAGACCTTCCACATGTCAGGATGCTTTATTGGGCCCGTTCTATGTAAAGCAATAAAAAGCTATTGCATTACAAGGAGGGCACGATCAATACATCATCACTGATCATGTGACACAAGCTAAACAACAGCGGATTTACAGGGGGCCGCCACACACCTCCTGATGCATGTGTTGTTAGTGCCAACTATAATTATCCCTATTATGAGGTGAATACATTTAAGTGTGACCCCTGATGAGGTCACGGTGAGCGGACTGTGAGATTGGTCCCGGAGGATTTATTATCATGGACACTGTGTTGCAGCAGGAAATGTACGATCAATATGGTTCATTTAGTGAAACACATGTGTAAAGGGTGAATATTTGAGCATCTATTTGCCTGGTTTGCTATGGTACGAGAGACATTAGTGAACTCATTATGCTCATCTGACAGTGTCTTCATATAAGCAGATGCAATATGAGACATCAGAACTCACTTTCATCATATATATATATATATATATATATATATATATATATATATATATATATATATATATATCTATATATATATATATATATATATATATATATATATATATTTCGATCTAATTAATATGGAATTTATATTTCACATATTTGTGCCAGTTCCTACAATTAAAACCTGTTGTTTTAAATATAAAAGGACTCACCACTAGCTAAAATCAGTTCTAATGCAGCCTCTGTATATCAGTGAGTAAATTTTGAAGGTTCTGAGCTATCACATGAGGTATAGAGTATTTATGTATTTGTCCTCAATAAGTAGGTAAAGTACTGGCAACCAAAGTTCAGCTGGGACTGTAGTTACCTTTTTAAACTAGTGAGAGTTAAGCTACACCGCATTGTATTTATTTATTTATTTATTTATTTATTAGATATTTTCCAAAATCAGTATGTACTTCCATGTTGAGCCCGACAGTGTTTTGAATCATATGTGGTTCGCCCCAATGGGATTTATTATCATGGACCCTCTTGTACTTGAAAGCATGTTGTGCACCTAACACTCAAATAGGTCTCATCATTTAGTGGAAGACACATGTTAAAGGTGAAAAGTGCACTTCCATTTGGTGGGTGTTTTCTTGTAAAACATACAGGGCAGCCATTAAAGTCATCTGCTCTCGGCAAACAAAGTCCATCTCTAATGCCTTTTCTGCTGAACGGGGATGGAAGGGGAGTGGGTGCTATTGTGCGCTGTGCTCTTAAAAGCGTGTAGGTGGATATGAGAAGGCCAATTATAGTGTTACTGCTCTGACATTGCCACAAAGCCACTGTTTTCTCCAAACTTCCAATCGATATCTCTCAAGGTGTGAATGCATATCTGGCCAGTCTAAGCAATAGACTATATGTATTTCACTGTATCTACCAACCTCCAGTGGCCCTTTCCCCAAAGCATATCTCCCAGGACTTAATTACAACATAACCATTAGGAGCCGGGGTCTGCTGCTCTCAGCTGGAATTGGCTTTTAATTGGACCTCCTTAATTGTTTCATTGCACTCCGAGGTAGAATTTAAAGCATCTGCAAAAGCTGACTTTGAGGTGGCAAATGCGGATCTGAAATGTTGGGAGTTTTTCCCAGCTTGCACCTCAGCCTGACAGACACACTGCATTATTAATGACTCTAGTTTCATTGCATATGTCTTCTGGCACTTCTGCTGTCTCCTTACAAACACTTACCATTCAAACAAATTGTGCACCCTGGCTTCTCGAGACTCGAATTAATAATTGGTGCAAAGAGCCAAAGCTGTAATTTGTTAAATGGAGGCTAATGGTAGGGGTGTGTTCCCTCTTGACTGGGTTCACTCACAAGTTAAGTGGCTTATTTAAACAATTTTCCCAGATAGGGATGTGTAGTGTGCTATGCTTAGTGAGGTGACCTTTTCGTCCTCCATTATGGTCAGGTTAGTAACAAAACGCTCCGTCCTCTGCCCTTGTCAACAGCCCTTTACCTGCTGTGTCCTCTTTAGCGAGTTATCAGGGCGCACAGCTTCATAGCAACACTAGGTGGCAGCGTAATGATCTTAGATACAGACCCTCCTCATGAGTGAAGTAGACCACAATGCACATGGTGTAATTTAGGTGAGTGTGTTATTTTAATTGTCTTATATACATTTAAGATGCACTTTGTAGTTCTCTTTTTCCACAGTATGGTATTGATACTTTGCAGTGACATCACGCTGGAGGTGTTCTCCATGCATCTCTATGGTGAAATGTCCAGTTACCATGATGACACAATGCACACATTAGCAAACACAGTCTAAAAACTTTTTAAGATAGTCTGTAAACTCAACAAAAATACAAAATTGATTTAAACAACATTTTCAGGAGCCTGTGATCGATACAAGCGTTCATGGTCCTGTTTACGCTCACCTGTTGTAATTGCAACTAAATCAGTTCTGTTTGGTCAGATTGTATTTTAAATTAAATTAAAGCTCAGATTAGTCTAACGAAGCCTCAGACAGAGCTTGCTTGCAGTTATCATCACATACTCAGGGAATATTGACGACAGCAGCTGGACGGTATCAATATACAATAAACTAATTTTATTTATTTAACTGTCAGACATTTCTATTGCCAAAGAATACTTATCTTGCTATGAACTATCAGTTAATTTATGATGGGTACATGTTAAGTTGGTTAAGATTAAGAGTTTGGGCTACAGGGGTCCATAATAATAAAGTCCACTGTAAGTGCTGGACCCTTCTCCAAACAACCACTGATGTCTCATTAAGCTTTATCAGTTCATGAAGTGCCTGTTTGTCTATGTCCAGAAAGTGTATCATATTTTACTTGGAGCAGGCTTGATAAGATGCCACTTTGACCTGAAGAGAATAAGCAGTGAAAAATGGGTGCTTCAGCATTTTGTGATAAAATCAGGCAAAATAGTGGTTTCTATTATTTTAAACATGAGCACTGGAATAAAAATAATTTTGCTTCACCTCAAAATGTCTCATTTCTATGCTAGTAACTCATTCATCATTTTAGTAACTCAGTCATTTTAGGCATCTTATCATGCGGGAGAGACTAAGATGGTCATTAGACAACCAAGAATTGTTTTAGTATTGGTGAAATTATAGAGATGAAAACACATGCGCCTTTTGAAACCAACAATTTACAAAGTACAGTGTGAAACATTTCCTTCTACAAGTCCTAAGTTATAAACTAAGATATATGCCACTAATGCTCATGGTCACTTTTGTTTGCAGTATTCTGCCTATTGAGCATATTTTAGCTTGATGAGGGATTCAGCTCATAATACCCCAAGGAACGCCATCATGTTTATTCATTTTATCACAAACATGTCCATTACAAGATCACCTCAGCACAAGCAACCCAAGCGAATAATTTTGTCTTGCAGTTTTGGTTTTCATTTTAGTCTTCAGTGCAGTTACTAATATAGCATTTGCATCCTTTTCCCTGGGTACTTGTACATTAAAATGCATGTCTTGATAATTAAATGTAACATGCACACTCATGCTGCGGCAAATACCTGAACTGAAGTCCTTTGAGCAGGAGTGGAGTGTATGAAGGTTAAGGATAGATGAGGAACCGAATGGTCCTGTGGGAATAGTGGATGACCCCAGGGGAAGGAAGGTCTTTTAATCACATTTCCATGGCAGCTGTTTGTAGCTTTGCAGGATTACAAGTTTTGACCCAGAGTTTACCAAAATGCTTGTTAAAAAAGGGCTACTCCAAAAAAGGATTGCAGTTTATTGAAAACTGAACACACACTGGGCTAACAAAATAATAATATGTTTGCATGATTTAAAGTGCTCATACTATACAAATTTATGATCAATGTTATAATATTGTTTCCTCATCAACAGCATCTCGAGTTGTTGAGTTCTTCAGAAAGCCATGTCATGTGGTAATACAGGAAGTGCTCCTCTGTGTTTATAAACTCCACACACCTTCACTGGAATAATTTCGATGAGTTCAGCCTTGGTATATCTACTAGGCTAAGGGCAAAATGTAGCTTCCAACTTGACATCGCTACTACTACATGACATCACAAGGTGGAACAGAGTATTTTGGCTTTTGGAGGCGTAGACAAACTAATAATAACCCACTAAACATTAGATGTCTCATGGTGCAGATTGTGTCTATTTTACATCCATCAGTTCTGGACTACTAAATGACGTGCAAATTACGTCCACTATTTGGTCTTGTAACTATGACCCTATTTGGTCGTTAATATACAGTTAAATATTTGAACCACAGACTAGGACTTTTTTGGATGTCATGGGGACATCTAACACAGGCGCAGGAAAATTACATTATTAATGAATATACCCACTTGCCGAAGTATTTTTGTATGTCCAATCTCGGTCCACTGAAGGTGACGTCTTTTTTCGAATGTCTTCCGGACATCCAGTATCGACATTCCCAGGACCGCCACATGAGGCCTAATTCTCCAAATGA
This sequence comes from Odontamblyopus lacepedii, assembly GCA_034769755.1. Lineage (NCBI taxonomy): Eukaryota > Metazoa > Chordata > Actinopteri > Gobiiformes > Gobiidae > Odontamblyopus > Odontamblyopus lacepedii. Next base: position 13,526,847 of record CM068358.1, read on the forward strand.
AATTGTTGTCTATGTTTTTTCTACTTTTCTGATGATAAATATCAACATTGTTGTTGTTATCAATATTAGTCATTCATTTAAATTTTGATTATTTGTGATTAAACATGTATTACTAATCATTTATTTGAGTACATGGTATTTGGTTATCTGTTTAATTAACTAATTTATGTATATGTATGTTTATTTATTTGGAAATGCAATTTGTGGAAAATTATAGCCTACTCATGCAAAAATGATGAGTTCTACCATAAAAGCGGTCTAAAAGGACACCACTGGCGGGTGGCAGTGTAGCTTAGTTGGTAGAGCGTTTGTTCGCTGATCCAAAGGTTGGCGGTTTGAATCCCGTTCTTGGTTGTGTGTGTGTTTCCTTGTTGTAAGGCACTTTGAGCCTTGAAGATGGAAAAGCAGGGTATACAATGAGACCATTTAAAATTTGTTTAAATTTAACATAGAAAAGATGTCCACAACGACCTCATTCAGAGTAGAATTAGCCCTCATCCGGAGGTCCTCAGAACATCAGTATTAGATGTCCGGAAGGCGTTGGAAAAAAGACGTCATCTGGTGTCTGCAGTCTGCACCTCCAGTGAACCGAGATTGGAAGTACAAAAAATGACCCTACAAAGACACCATTTCAATGTTACTTGTGCAGTGGGAAAGGGTTATTAAAATGTGTGAATGAAACAAAACACAACTCCAGGTATGTTTTTGAGGAGGTGACACCATTATAACATGATTTGAAGCTCACTAGAGTCAAATTTAACATAAACATTTTTACATTATTTATTTAACAGGAAAAAAACCTGCAGGGTTTGATGATAGACAGTGACATAGAGTGCGTGCTAAAATTTATAGTAATAATACTCTGTAAAGATAGTATGCACAGAGTTAATAGACCATCATTCTAGGTCAAAAGCTTTGGCACCTTTTCATAGACATTCCCCGCTTCACCTAATGGGAGGCTGCCAGATCAGAAAATATCACAACACAAATGTATCTCGCAAATCAAAACGCAATGGAGTTCGAGATGTTTCTCAAAGCGCAGCATCCATCAAATTTAAGCCAGATGAAGGGCTGAAATCAAAAAGCAATCTCACTGCAGAATAGTGTGGTGACACATTTGAGTGATTTGTGGAATGTGCCCACAAAGAGATATTTTACAAATTCACTCCTAACAGTCTCCAACACCTGGAGAAATATGCAGTGCCCTTGGTTCAGGTTGTGACAAAAGGAGACGATAATGTAAAATTATTGTCACAGAACATTTTAATAGAAAAGTAATCCCTTGTTTTTTTTAGGTTACTCCAGTTGTTTTCTGGATTTCCACACAGGGTCACACCTCTGCATCTGAATAGACCATTAAGTTGTTTTGCTCAAGGACAAGGCCCAGAGCGAACGGGCACTGAAAGGCTCTCAATAGCAGTTAAAACACATGTCAAAGTTATGCAAGTGTCTTCTCTGTCAAAAATAGACAACAGTCACTCTCAAGATATGCAGAAATAACTATAGAGCAGTGTCACAAAAGCAGCTTTAAATTCAAAGGTGATACATCTTTTCAGTTTTCTGCTGTTATAGCTACAGAATGAAACCTCTTTTAAACTCTCTTTAACGGCCCATAATAAACTGTATAGGCCAAGAATGTTTTTATTTGCAATGGTACTGGAGAGGGCGTGTGTGGGAGTGAAGAAGGTTCAGAATGATAATGTTTTGTGGACACAAATAATTCATACATTTAGAGTTTGTTTGTATTTCTTTCAACATGTGGAGCTTTTTACTGAGAATAGAATTGGATTTTTTAATTAATGCTGTAAAAAAACATATGCGTTTCCAGCATTCATAGAGACTGCATTGCCAAGTCATAAACACAAATTAACAAATAAGCTATTATAAAGAATTTGACTTATTCTTCGCCATTGCAGTTGGAAAACACAAGTGCACAAGTATTTTATCTATTGTGTTTGCAGACTGATTTATGAAACTACATATATGATATTGCAGTTTCAATCTCTCGTTTCATTTCCCTTTACCTGATTACCAGTTTCATTTGCTTAATGTTTTGTCAAAATTAAAAACAATGGAAAAAGCTCCCTGTATAATTGTAAATAATTGCAAGTATAGCCATAATAGTTCTTGCTCAACAAAAAACACACAATAAATGAAAATAATTATTAGTAAATATGTGTTTCAATTTGCATTAAAAAGTCTAGTATCCAACTTTCCCTGGAGAAGGCACAATAGTTGAATTAAAGAATGGGTGATTCATCCACTTCCCACAATGCACTGACAGAATCCAATCCACAATAAAAACTATTGCACCCACTGCACTGTACTCTGTGTCCCAAATTCTAAAGTGTGGGAGTCGAGAGGACCCTATATCATCAAAGTCTGGCCTCTCCCTCTCCCCATTCTTATTAAAACTATAAAAATGAGCATGAGTGTGTAAAAACTGTCTCCAACAACAGTGTAACTCTTTGGGCCTCTATATAACTCTATAATCCAGCTGCATTCTAGCGTTGGGGCTTTGCTAATGTGTGGAAGGCGTGCAGTGGTGGGTACAGTCCAGGCCAGTCTCCTTATAATGAGAAGTGTGACTGCTGGCTCCGCTGAGAGATCATTAGAGACTATAGCAGCATGTTGAAGGACAAGCTCCCTGCTGAATAAGACCAATCTGTCCTTCTGACCAAAGGGAAAAACTGCACAAAAAATAGAGTAAATCTATGTTAAAAGCAACTGTCACACTGTAAAATCACAGACATGTTAATTCATCATCTTCAGGTGCAATTAGCGATCATATGTTTCCCAGTGCTAATTATGAGAATGTGATGGTTGTAGGTTGTAGTGGCACCATCGTTGATCATTCTGAAAGGATCCTGTGTGAGATATGTGGTTGTCATGGCAATAGTTGCCTTTTTAAGCCCTCTATATGTCCTGCTTTTTGCCCCAGTGACGTCAGATGGAGACACAATACAGCTATAAATGACAACAAACAAGAGAATTGCTTGTATGTCTATAGAATATGGGTCAGCGTCAAGTCTTAGATCTTAGCAGGTGGAGTGCTTTGTGATATGAAAATCAGGCCCCTACCTGCTGTCTTCATCTAACTATAAAACATTTATCTATGGCTGAATGTAGGCCTGTCACGATAACAACATTATTACAAGTATTTTAAATGTACATATTGTTAAATATTGTTGAGCTGTAATAAATAAATAAATACATTTTCAAATCTTATCATATTGCAGAAAAAATGTCCCATGATAAATATTGACCCCCAGAAATATTTGTTCTGTCATGTATTGAACTATAAGTCAATGTAGTCATTATGGTGACAGGCCCAGCTGAACGATTTAGGAAAAATATACAATTGCAACATTTCTGATACTGACAAAAATATGAACTGACAAACTAACAAGAATAACTTTTCAGAACACATTTGTACTCACCAGGGTTAGCAGGCTTTATGCAGAATGAGAATGTTGTTTATGAAAGAAATTGTGGTACTTCTTGTAATTCTTCTTCAAATTGAGATTTTGCGTTGGTTGCAATTCATTTTTGAAGCCTTAATTTTATCTATTGCAATCTTGAAAGAGCCATGTGAATCACTATACAACACTTTGGGATGAAAGTTGGTGGTCCGCCATGCTTAACTTTTCTACTTGAAAAAGTTGTGCAACGTCCAAAAAATGTATGGATTTAAAAACTGCACAGGAGAAGGTTGTATTTTTACCTGCGATGCAACAATCCAGGTAAAATGCAAAATAAGCTTTTCTGAGTTAAGAAGATGATTTTGGATTAATGGATTAATGAAGCAAGCAATAAAGCAAAATATAACTCCAGGTATGAGGGTGACTTTTAGGTCATCCTGGCATCCGGCTTTGACCAGTCTGTGAATATACCCGTACCTCCTCTCAGACAGTCCAACCCTGTAAACAGAGGTGTAACTGTGTGGGATGACCCCTGGGAGTAGAGCAGGGTTAATTGTGGGGATGCTTTCCTTAATGAGCATCACACTTACTAATTCTGATGCTCATTAAGACAATGAAGTGGTGCCACGGCCGGCATTCGCAAACAGCACAGGAATCTGCAGAGCTATCGATCGGGCTCCTGCACCACTGCACGGAAAACATTTCTTTAGTCAAGGACAGAGACAGTAGATGAGTGGAGCGCTCTTCTGGAGTATAAAGAGGCAGGCTGGACATCACAAAGTGGGTTTTTAATCACATGGCAGTGTAAGCTTTCATTTCAAAGTACAGGCTAATGCAGCTCTTCGGTGTCAGCACTGTTATTTTGCTATAAAACTTTAGGGCAGGGAATCACTGGGTATCAGGATTATGCCAATAATGATTATATTTCACAGGATATAACATTTTTCACCATTATTCATTAAGAAACAAACAAATACCAACAATTTAATAACAATTTTAGGTTTTTGTGTTGAATTGAAGAGGCTGAAGCCAGTTTTTCATGTTGAGTAAAATCTGTGTATAATGTAAAGGCAGCTTTTGTGGTGATTATGAACCCAACCCATTTGCTGTTGTCTATAGTGTTTATGAAATCTTTAATTTATTGTGTTCTGCTTTATTTACAATTAACTTTGTTTTATTTGAGTTGTATACAGTATGTCTCCAAATGAAGGTACCGTGACTTAAAGCTGTACATTGTGTTTACATTTTGAAGGAAAAACCTCTCCAAACAAAATGACCTTGGTGTTGAAAGTTGTATGTTCCATAACTCCAGTGTCAAATGTTAGCATCAGAAAATATTCATCATCAAAAAGGATTTTTGTGTCTTTTATGCAGCTTTTGAACCCTGTGAGTTGGGAGCATCAAAGTGCCCCACATGGTGTCTAATAGAAACCTATGGCTACCTCTCCGGCTCTGGTAAAAGTGTGTAGGGTAAATTTAGGATTCCGAAGCAAGGGGATTGCAATGTCAAGCTGCATTGGCTGAGCAATGCATTATACTGTCAGTTTTTCTCAAAGCTGTGGCTCTCAAATATATAAATGTCACAGACTTTTTCACTGAAAGGATTACTGTAGAAGAAATGGATGGTTTCAGACACCAACAACACCAAAATAGACCACATTAAATGTGTATTGTGATTCACAGACTAAATATTTGTGGGACAGTCCGTGCTTCATTCTCTACTAATTGAAATAAACAATGCATAAAACACTTTTGAGAACATTTTGGTGAGCACAAATTATTTATCAACAAGAAGAGTTTGGTAACTGACAAACAATAATGCAGTGTTATAGTTTATGTGTCCTATGGTTCTAGATCTGATTCACTACCAAACATTTATGTTAGTATGGGTGTCAAAACATGCATTATTACTGTGAGCAGGGTTGCTTCTCCACAGACCAGACCTGTAACTTGTCTTGCTTGTCCTAATTGAAATAGTTATGTTAAATGCCATTCACTGGAACATTCCAGGCAATGAAATCATATATTGATGGGTACAACCCAGTAGCACACCCTCCACTAGAAAAGTTACATAGTGCACCTGGGATTATATGGTTTTTTATCACTAAAATGGAAAAATAAAACCAGTGAGCTCTTTATTCTTTATTTACATCTTGTGCTTCAGTAGAGAACTTTAAAACTAACAAATTGTAATCTTTTATTTAGTTTATATGATTGCAACTAAGGGCCAATGCCTTTGCTGAGGTCTGCACTCCTGTTTAAATCTGTAATTTGACTGAAACCAGCCACTTCAACAGCATTGATCAGCAATAATTTATGTTGACCATATTATTTTATATTTGTTGCTTACTTCTTTTAAGTAAATCACAAAGTGCAGAAATCACACAGAAGTCCAGGAAAACGTAGCTGTCTTCAGCCAAAACGTCTGCCACTCACTTCTTATTTTATAACCATTTGCCCAAGGCTTTTGCAGCGTGTTCTGCCATTAGCTTACGAACACTCGCGAATAAAGGAATCAGCTGTAGCGTATAAGTACTTTAACCTGTCATGATTATCTCTGGCTGTGGCAAGCGGCGACGCACTAGAAGAGAGTGAGTAATTTAGTGCTGGCGAGCTACAAGTTTGGATATATGATGTTGATTACGCCGACTGAGACCCTGTTATGTGCCCGGCGTTCTCTCTGCGATGCACCACTTTGTCATTGGTGGCTGCGGCGGTGGTGAGATATACAACACGTGTCTGGCTATTTCATTAGGCTAATATATTCTGCCAGGGATGAGGGCTGTGAAGGGAGAGGAGGCCCAAATGTTCCTCGCATCCATCAGAGCTGAACTCCTACAGCATACGGCAGAGAGGACACATCACACTCATGTTGTCTGGTACCCAGGGTGTTACACTGTGGGGACACATCGCCAGGCTGCTATAAGTGCCAGGATTAGCTGCAAATTTATGCATAGCGTTTACTATCCACATCCTGTGCATTGATGAATGTTAAATTAGAAGACTAAATTGAGAGTGGAATTAGCAGAATTTGAGTGTTTAGTTTGGTCATATTTTTTGTTAAGTTTTATTCAGCACAGTGGCTACAGTGTGGATGTGATTTTCTTTCTGGCATTCAGCCTCTCTTCTCCTCTGTCCTCCTGAGGATTGTTGTATTGTATTTTTCCACCTGTTTATGAATGCTGTTTTTATGATGCTTTCTTATGGTGACAGAGTTCAGTTGGAGTCCCATAGGAGATGGGAATTTTGTTCTCAGACCCTGGTGACATTCACCAGGAAGGTTTTTGGCAAGAGACATTTATAATGATAGCATACCAAATTTATCCCAATAGAAATGGCACTGGATCTGTCTGATGTACCATTTAAAGGGTCCATATTAGACTATTTTCTGAACTATGTTATAAGGTTCTTCCGTTCCCTCATCACAAACATACCTGGAGTTGTGTTTTGTTTCATTCAGACATGTTTAACACACAAACCCTGCATATTTAGGCTGTTATTCTTTCCAAAAAAAAAAAAAAAAAAACAGTTCCACCTTGTGATGGCATTCTGATTCTGAGATAAATAATAAAGGATTACTCATGTGTCAATGAAAAAAAACACCACTCCAGGTAGGTTTTTGAGGAGGTAAAACATTATAACACATTATAACATGGCTTAAAGCTCACAAGAAAATTGCTTAATATAGGGCCTTTAAACAAATCAGCTCAGTGCTACAGTTCAGTTAGATCACAATTTGTAAAAAAGCTGCTTATTCACATGAGGCCCTTTACAGCGCTATCCTGAAGTGTGTTTTCTTACCCTGTAAGCAGGGTACTGCTCATGGCACGGCACCTCCTTCTACTAGCGCAGGTCGTGCAAGGGGGAGAGAGGAGATCAGCGGGTCTGATGTGAGATGAGGAGCGCACAAGAAAGACTGTTGTGTAATGGGAGGCAAAAGAACGAAGGAATGCAGAGAAAACTATAGTTGACGTGAGTGTGCGTGCCTACACGGGGCCTACAGGGGTGAGCGCATATGCACACGAAACCCAAGCCCAGCCAGTTCTGTGACAGCCCATCCATTACCCACACTGGCAGTGATTTTAAATGCCACAGAGTTCACAGATTGGTTCAGATGCCATCACCATATACAGTATGTTGTTGTACTGTCTCACTTCAGCCTCTAGCGGCCAAGTACAGCCCGACCTGGACATGCCCCCTCAATAACACTTGCGCCTGCGCGAAGACTGGTAGTGAGATGGGCCCCATAATGATTAAACATAAATACTCTACTCATTCCTTGTCTTTGGCCAACTTATACTTAATTTACACTTGTACTTTCTTGAGGTGGCAAGAACCAGAAAAGATGTGGTTTGGTAATCCCCCAAGACTCTGAATAAGGCAAAAGAGGACAAGGAGGAGACATAATAACCTGTATTAAGGCAAAAAGAAGGAAATGACATTTTACTTTTCATATGTGGCATTTTTTTGCCATTCAGAACTTTGAACTTTGTGCTCTGCCAAAAAAGAACCTACTACCTGTGATGATTAAGAACAGATTGAAGGAACTGTGAAACAGAAATGAAAAAAAATAACATAATTTGCCCAATGTGGCCCTAACCCTCTAAATTCTAAAGGTGTGAAGAAAGGAGATATGAAAAACACTGTAATGTAAAGTGTGGAAGCTAAATAATACACCTATACTTTACTACAGAAGAGCCAGACTAATTGTTTGGACTAATGTGTATTGAGCAATATATAGAATTAGTCAAATACTGTATGTAAACTTACAGACAAAACAATATGCAACCCACCAGATCAAAGCTACAATCTTGGCTTGGGGTGCGGATCTTTTTATTACTCAACTCTTAATCCTTATACTTTAAATTCTTATGTACAGACCTCTGTCACACTTCTGAGGAAGGAACAGAGTGCAGCCAAAACTTGTTAAGTTAAGGTCTGTACATAAGAATCAAAAATATGATCAGTACAGAAGACCTAAAGAACCTAATCAAACTCGTAATCCTGTTTATGCATTGCTAAGTTTGGTAAATGGTCAAACAGTCACATTTTGATATAGCACTTTTTCACATTCAAGGCACTCAAAGCACTTTACATCAAGGAACCATTCACTCATTCACACACACATTCATACACCAGGGTACGCATACACTAGGGATGAGGTGGTTTAAATGTGGTTTAAATAAAGGACACAACAACAGCATTGATTTGTGGGAGCTGGAATCGTACTGCCAACCTGTGGGTCAGTAGATCTGACCGCTCAACCAGTGATGTTTTATGTCAAGAGCGATATTCAAACTGCCAACCTTTGAATCAGTGGACAAACACCAACTGAGCTACTGTCACCCCATCATATTTATTTCAGTTAATATATTCTGCTTTTCAGTCTGTTCATTGTTTCCATGTTGCAAGCTGAAGTGAGGATTAGAAGTGATTTGAGTTGAAGGCTGAAGTGACACTGTATGGATGGATGTTGCAATGCATAAGGGGCCAATTATGCAACATTATGGTAGCTGTGTGTCTGCTTTGCATTCCGCATATAATTTACTGTATCAAGATTTATGCTTTGTGTGAGGGGAAAACATCTTAGATACAAATTAAACTGAAATTGCCATCTCTCAGAAAAGGCCCTCCATTACTTCAGCAGCCTTGGTCTTGAATGGCGCTCTGACTACTTAATGCTGTGGGTGAAATATACAAGATTATGTCAATACACTGGCTAATGCATATATAATACAATATAAGACATTGCTCCATGCATTAAGGTGCTTTCTAAAAATGGCTTTTGTGCTGCAAAGTTAACAAGTGAAGTGATCATGAAGTGATCATGAAGTGATCATGAAGTGATCATGAAGTGATCATGTACATCAGCCCCAGTTATGTTCAGTAAATAGTTTGCACTGCTCTCCGGTCATTGCTGCTTAGTACATGTCTATAGAATACACCATTACAGTATTTAGGAAATGCATGATCAATGTTACCAAAAAAATAAAGAAATACTTTTTTTTTTTTTTTAAGGTGTGTCTCTCATCTGCTTGTCTTATGAAAATGCTATTGCTTTGACTGGAATGTTCCACAGTATCATGGTCTCACTTGTTTGTCTTCATGGCAACTGCAAAGTTTTTAATGCCATTCTGTGGAGGATTCCAGGGAAAACACCATGAAAAAAAAGTTTTGGACCCTCCACTTAAAAGTATACATATAGGGCCCCTTCAAACAGCAGCAAATAATTTTATCAACAAAGTTTCTTTCCATCTTGTTCTTCTTTATAGTAATTTGTTTGGTATTCTGTACCTGAGTACTTAAGGTAATGTGTCATTGTATCATTGTATCATTGAAATGCAAAGTCAGACCCAAGGCATAATGACAAAGCCCAGATATGAAGTTCAGGAGTCATATGGTGTTTGCGTACTCTCTCTTGATTCAAACTCAGTCAAGGCAATCATTAAGTTTCCTCCAATATTCTATTCTGCGCAATATGTTTATTCCTTATAACATTATGGTTATTATGTGGCCACATTATGTAAAAAAAAAAATCTGTCCTCTTCAAATTCAGTAACACCATCCTGAGAAGGCATAAGAGACAATAAGCAGCGACTTCTTACATTTTGAAGGTTTGAATTGTTCCATATTTTTAACTTCTTTCTACTTTCTGCTAATTGTCAAATTACAAGAGACCTTCAGTCCTTAGTATTTTGTAGACACAAACTTGTCTACTTGCTGTGAATATTGCAAAAGAATGATGAGGCTGTCAACTGTACAATGTTTTTTAGAATGAAAATGTTTCAAGTGAATATTTTTTGCCACTCATCCAAATAACTTCTTCAGTTTTGACACAGGTCTGGTAAAAAAAAAGAAAGAAAGAAAAGCCCTTAGAGCAACTGTATATAACAGGAGAGATGGACAGATGATTTCATGATAGTTTGGACAATACAGTTCATTTTCCTTTACTAACATGTATTTATTTCCATGTACATTTATTTACTATTACACTTCTTTTACACTACTTTAAAAGTCCTCTATTATACAATCTTATATCTCTCTTATAATCTTGTGAGCTTTATGTTGAAATGTTAAGATATCCATACCAGGAGTTTTTTTTTTTTTTTATTTCATTCACGCTTGTTTGAGCAACCCTTTATTATGAATCTGTCTCTGCTCTGTTGAACCTTGTGATTTCATGAAGTGGTATTTTTCAAGTCAACAGCCACTTACCTTTTACCTTTAGCTCAGTGGAAATAGGTAATTCTGAGGCAGAAATTTTCCAAATGATTTTAGTGAGAGTGTATGAAATTTAAAAACACAGTTGAGCACTTCCTGTATTACCACATGACATCACAAGGTCTAGTGTTTTCTGTTTGAGAGAAGTTTTCATGTTAACTAAACATGTGTGAATGAAACAAACCACCACTCCAGGTAGGTTTGTGATGAGGAAACATTATAACATAGATCACTGAAAATTGGATTATCAGAATGTTAAATGTGTTAGAACATCTCTCGGAAGTGATGTATATGCTCCAGGTGAAGGTTAGGTTTTCCTCGGAGAAGCGAGCGGTGGAGTGGGGCGCAGCAGGTACCCCCGCGCCGCTCACTCCTTTTCAGGCCTGCTCTCTAATTAGTGCACAACTGTTATGCTTGTGGGAGAGCACACATCCATTTCCTGGTCCGCTCCTGCCCACTACCACTGAGAGGCCATTAGGGAGGCCCATGACGCTACGGCTGACCGGCTCACTGCAAAGGTTTACCAGTGAAGTCCAGGAAAACCATTGGCCTACTTTTTTTCAAAATCTAAGTCAGCTAGTGCACTGTTCTCCTCTATAAACATGAGCCAATACAAAGAGCAGAAACTGTGACCAAGTAAAAGAAATGCACACAGCTCTGATCCCACCGGCCTCCTTTGCAAATGTATAGTAATCTCCCTAGCTTGGCTCACTTAGTTATAAGGGGAGAGAATTAACTTCAAGCCTGAATAGTGAGGCTTAGTGCTTTTCAGGCACTGAGGACGTCTTGCTCGGAGTGATAAGTGAGGGCTGTTGTCTGACATTGTCAAAGCAAAACTAAACCCCATATCTCAGCACAGCCATCATTATCCTCCTGTGTTCAAACAATTCAATCAGTGCAGTCTTTAAGAAACCACAGCCACTAGCCCTGTCATTAGCACGGAGCACTTTTGGAGCTTATAGTGGCCTTCTCTCTCTCCCAATGTCCTCTAACAATGTATTTTATGCAAACGTATTAGTGACTCCACCTCGGTTGTCTCTTGTTGGAATTAGGAACCACTGAAACAATATTTGCTTTCATTTTGCCTATTTTTCTTGGCTGCCATAGTTTAAAATGTATCTAAAAAAAAGAGAGTAAAATGTCTGTAAAACTGATATTCTCCCCTGTAGAATACCCAATTCTGCTGTATATACTTATAACCGGCAGATAGTACCAAACTCTTTATTTCTTTTTAAGTCTTATTAACTTGTTTATTCCCTACTCTCCTAATTACTCTTTAAACTGATTTAAACATCCTTAAACCTTTAACTGGCGCCATAATTAACCCTCTAATTATTTAAGTTATTAACCATTGACTCTGGTGTGTGGAAATTGTCACTATGCGCAGTTCAGTCACGGACTATATCTATATTATATCTATAATTCTTCTGCTGGCAATAGCAGTGTCAGTAATTTAATGTTGTTGTCATAGACATGCATGTCAGTTATTCAAATTATAAGTGACTCGCTGATAGATGTATCTAATGTACTTTCAAAATATGTGTAAGCCTGTCTGTGGTTCTGGTTAGATCTGTAAAATATCAGCGATGAGCGATGAGAAGTCCAATGCACCCTTGGTTGAACATCTCCACAGGGGTTTGGGCATGCAGAGTGAAGCCTGAAACAGCAGGGACTGTCTTTCGTTCATCTCAGCAAACAGCTGGGACAGTATACACTTATTCTGACCTTTTCCACGGGGCATGTCAGGGTGGCTCTGCACACTGCTGATGCAACACATTTGAGACCGGGACTGTCTGCTTGGCAATAAAGTAAACAGCAAGAAATACTATATTCTGAGTCATAATTCAATTTATTCCTCAGACCCCCTCCCAGATCAATGCCCCTCACTTTCACCCTGGTCTCTATGGTTTACATTAATCTGGTCTTGAGTTTTCCAAAGTTTCCTTCTCAAAATTGTAAGCTGTGGTCATCCTTCATGTTGTGTTCAGAGCATCATTAGTGGCTGTGCACATGCTGAAGATCAACAGCAGCAGCAATAATCGATCCATGTATTTACCATGCACGCCAAGTGACTCATGAATTTAACATGGACAAGTCTCTTCATGTCCAAGTCAATAAGTCATTATAAATAATTCTTTACAAGGCAAAACTCCCATAAAGACAAGCACATGGGAAAATCAAACGAACTGTTCAAGACCGCAAAGCAGACACTGATCACTGGCATTTTGGCGGTCATTATGGGAGGTCCCAATACTGGACTGTAAGTTGAAATGTAACTTAATCATGGAAGTTGAGTGAGGTAGGAAAACAGAGTTTTTTATTCTAGACTATGATTCTGGGTTACAGTAAGATCCAACTGACCTATTCATCTGGATCAGTTGAGTGTGGGATTGTACCTGTAGTAAATATATTGCTCATAGTTTTATAGCAATTAAATTGTAGTTTGTGAATGTCAGACTGAAAAAGACAAGAAAATGACTTTACAACGAAACACCTTTTTCTGACCGTTTAACAATGAAAGATGTTGGCATGTATTTTTATTTGCTAATCATCACCGGTATTATGTAAGTTAGATGAGTTCTGAGCTTGTTTATAGTATCAAAATGGTGAAATAAGGTAAAAGGAGAAATTCAGTTTGTCATCTGGGCAAAAGTTTATTTGGTCAACCAAATCAACTTTTGTCCAGTTGACAAATTGAATTTCTCCTTATACCATGGATTCTACCTGGACAACTGAGGGATTTTACCCACATGTCAAATAAGGTGATATTTTGTACTAAAATTAAATAATCAGTCTAAACCTGTCATATGCACAAATTATCAATGATCAACTACTAGTAGTGACCTTTCCAGCCAGAACCACACGCTGTGCCAAAACTTTACAAATACAGGTGGATCTGGAGCCACATCATCTCTCTTCGATTTCAGAGGGTGTGATTGGCAGGTGGACTGCTGATCAGAGAGATGCATGGTTTGTTTGAATCAAAAACAAAAGTGGCTGTGTACATGTAAAAAGCATAAAAACAAGATAAAGGACTGAGAAACAACACAGATTTTTGCAGAATCAACAACCGCAACACCAAGCTCTTATTTATCTCCGCTAAAAGAAGTTATATATTCTGTTGTGAGTTATACAAGATTTTTGAAGAGGAGATGTTTTCTGCATTTGAGAGACACAGATATAGATAATACAGATGAAACTAATTAGCAGCTGTTTGGATTTTCTTAAGTTTGGAAAGAGGTTTTTCATAATCTATGGCCCGATTCCAGACCCTTCTGGATTCTAACAAAACATAGAAGGGACTGGCTTGTCAGGCAAGGAAACTAGATGTTGCAATTAGCGATGTTAAGACTCTTACATATGGCTTCACAGTTTGATACATATGTGCTCCATATTAAACTGGTGGTTATAATGTTATATGTGATGGGTGTATAGGTGCTTGTTTCAGTTTGATGAAACACAAAGCATTTCAAAGTTCTCTAATAAAATAATTCCGTGTGGCTATCAGCACCAAGACACAAGGCAAAACAAATGTGTCTGGAGCCTGGAGCCAATACCTTTCCTGTGTGCTCTTGTATCTGAACATAATTATGACACCCACATACTGACATTATTGCAACCCAGCTTTCTATTCTCCCCAAACATTGTGAGCCTCTGCATAATAAATAATAAACAAAAACTGGAAGAAAAAAAGGGGGAAGACATAGAAAAGCCAAGACATATTTGCACTGAAAATGATGAATAATTGAATCTTGGAGGCATACACACTGATGCATGCAGACACACACATTTATGCACGCGCTCCTATATGAATAGCAGTCCTCTGGGTCTACAGTGCCATCTAGAGGGCACTTTGAGGAAAACAAAATAAGTTCAAATGGGGTTTGAGTTCTGAGTAGTTTCCAACTGCACTCATCAATAATTTGACTATGTTCATTTGCAATTTACAATAAATAATTCAACAGTAAGGGAAAGTATAGTATGGGACAGTAGAAAAACAATTTATTTGTTTATTTATGTATTTATTTATGTATTTGTTATTTTTTCTTAAATCAGGAGTCAAACCTTCAGTGCTATTGAATTTGTAAATCTTATGCAAAATTTCATGTGGGTGGGGTGCATGGGACGAGATCCAAATCCCACACCGTGGTACGAGACAACAGATGGTAACAGTAAAAGTGAATGTTGTTCAGGATTTTTTTTTTTTTTTTTTGACACACAAACACTTCCAAATGCAAGTTAGAGTTTTATGCAGTGTGTAACATTTCAGGAAAAGCAATAGCATTGTCATGGAGACAAGAACATGACTAAAGTTTATATATTACACACCTTGTGGTGCTATTTAGTGGTAGTTTTCAAGTTAACAGGTTCCTGTTTGCTTAGTAGAATGGACTTTCAGTGATGCAAATTATTCTAGTGAAGGGATATGGAGTTTAAAAACACAGTGGAGCACTTCCTGGATTACCACATGACATCAAAGGTGGAACAGAGTGTTTTCTGTTTGAGAGAAGAACTCAACCTAAACATGGCTCATTTGTGGGTTAAACATGTGTAAATGAAATAAAACACAACTTCAGTAAGTTTATGATGAGAAAACATTATAACAGATCAGAAAATATCATAATATGGGTCCCTTAAATACATTCTGTGTGGAAATTACACTGTATAAAATGTATTGCTTAATAAATTGCGATTTCAAAATTTGCATCAAACAACTTTTTTCAAATGCACGTGTAGCCTTTTGACCTGGAAGTGGAAGAGCAAATGTACCAGATGTCTTCACCCTATGTATTGTATATGGGAGCCCATGTTTCTGTGGGTTAAATGCAGATCGTGTGTGCATTCTGATGTCAAAGTGCCTGCCACAGCCACCAGTGACCCCAGTGGCGAGCAGAGCAGCTGAGAGCGCTCCATATGCTCCTAGTCACTATAATGAGGGACGTGTCACCATTCCGGCTCGCTGCTCCTGACACCAGCGGCCATTTTGTTCACACCACAGTGATTATAGCACACCATTGTTTTATTCATCAACTTTCAACAGTATTTTTAAGCCACTAGAGTTTTATCAGTTCAAAGTAACAAAGTCCAAATCTCATCATACACCAGTCCTTGCTATTTTTGCTACTTTCTTTGAATGTATTATTACCATTTATATTTTTTGCTTTTTGTTATTATATATTATAAGTCTAAGTCTTTCTACAGTGTTACCCTTACAACTGGGTAAAAGAATGGATTTTCATGGGTCCTCCACTTTCTTGCCCCTATGGAGATGCCAATTCTTAGCCTGGAATGTTCCACAGTATGTTGTTAGACTTATATATCTCCATGGACACAAGCACAGATCTGACCTGTAACCAGACCAAGTTGCAGGTCTGCACAAGTATACATGTTTTTCAAGGTATTTTTGGCAGCATAAACAGCTATAGTTGTACAAATCCAAGTTAAATGAGTAATCCTGTAGTGGACGATTCTAGGCAAAGCAATAAGATCTCCATGGAGACAAGCAGCTGGCCGCAAGGAAAGTCTTTCAGATCATACATATCCAGAGACAAACTGTTCATCTCTTTATCAGAACAAAAAGACCTGACCGATAGTAGAGGTAGTAGATTTGAGCATCACAACAATTACACAACTATTCTCTATAGGTTTTGTATTAATAGGTCAGGCCACTGAAGACCAGAGAAGCAATGTTGAGATGCTTTGAGTCACTTTAACTTATATGAATTTGAGCCAATTTGTTCCTCTTCAAAGGTTCCCTGGTCGTGAAAACATATTACCAAAACATAAAGGTTTGCAAATCAGATGGGGCAAAGACGGAGGTGGGCAGAATGATGTGAGATTAGATAAACCAAGCAAGAGGCCAAGAGGAAGAACATAGGCTATTTTAGATGAATGAAAGAAGATATGGGGGAAGATATGGGAGTGAGAAACAAATGCATAAGATAAAAATAAGATAAAAGTCTAATATGGAGGTGAAGGGGGTTGCTATGGGTGAAACTTAATTTGTAGATTTACAGTGCCATCCAGAAGGGAGTTTAATATTTCAACAATAATCTGTAATAGTAGTAAAGCAATTTCACAATTACCAGTTTTTGAATGTTATGTTACTGAAAATGGTGCATGGCTGTGGTCCAAATGAATTCTGCTCAAGCTCTAAGAGCTTTGGGCAATAATCAAATAATATACAATCCTTTGAGCCGAGTTTGGGTTTTCTTTATACATTTCACCAATTAGATTTTGTTAATTTTTAAAGGGTCAGTAGTACATTATATTGTGATGTGTGTTATACTGTTGTTTCCTCATCAAAAAATATACCGGTAACTCAAGATTTATTTTGTTTCATTCACACATGTTTAACACATAAACCCTGCATATTTAGGCTGAGTTCTTCTCTCAAACAGAAAATACTCTACTGAACTAAGGGTAAAAGCTAGATGTTACTCAAAAACTACCACTATATGACATCACAAGGTGGAATGGAGCATTTTGAGCTTTGGAGATGTAAAGTAATGATGCAGGATTAGGCAAACATATGTGAATGAAACAAAACACTAGTCCAAGTGTGTTTGTGATGAGGTAAAACATTACAACATGTCTTAAAGCTCATAAAAAAACATTTTCTATAATAGTACCTTTAACATCAAAAGCAAATATGCAGCATTTTCACAAAACCCCTCTTGACTTAGGACAGTGTTGCCTATGGGCTCTGGCAAAAGAACACATCACAGAAGCAGCTGCTGTTCTCCCGAGCTCTCTCCGACGCTAATGCTGGGTTTCCCTTTGGCAGCACTTCAGATGCCACTGGCTGGACCTGTAGCCCCCTAGCCTGGCACTACTCCAAAAACTCTCCACCCAATGGCATCTAAGAGTGTCTGTGCACACTTTAAACCTGGGTCATTTTTCTTCTCGCAAGTCCACTGCTGGGGACTGAGATGAGCGATTACAAAGCACTTTTTAGGTACCGGTAGTTTAAAAAATTACTGGAGGAGAGCTTCGGACACTCTGTTTTCATTTCAGGTCCATTTTTGAGCAGTAGTGATGAAGCTGGAGCCAGTATTTTGAGGTAAAAGGGTGCATGGGTAACTTTTAATTGGCTATACAGAGAATGGTCTTGAGGTTGTCCTGAAATTCTGTTTGTCAGGAAGACGAAGCAGAAAGGCTCTACCTGGGTTCGTGTAATTGTACAGTAAATATGGACTTAAACATACATCTTCTTTGTATTTGAGCAGGTTTCAGGTGAAGTCCTTTTGTTATTTACTCAGTTAGTCAGTATGGTCAATGGTTAGTGGTTTCTTAGCCAACCAAAATTTGTACCAGTCTCTCAACGAAGGATTTTAATTAGATTTTAGGGATTTGTATGGTACAAGAGCAGCAAGCGCACAGCAGTGAGTTAGCTAGAGACATGGAAGTGAATCATGAGTTTAATCTGCATTTTTTTATATTTATTTATTTATTTAATAGTTGTTTTTGGATGATCCCCTGCAATTGTAGTCTTGTGAGTGCCGTTTTGCCAGATACATGGTCAGATTATAGAGATATTTAATAGTTTTAAGAGCTTTTTCTATGGCTAATGGTGAAACAAAATAATTTGAATAAAAGCAGAAATGTGTTAGAATAGCTACTTTATTTATTTATCTTTGTATGCAGATTCTTTGAAGATATAAAAGTGAAAATGGAAACTTTTAACTTTAATTCATTTAGTTATTGAAACTTATTATAAAAAATAATGGTAGATTTGGTTAGTCTTATACTGAATGGCATTTCTGTTGCAACCAAGCATACATTGTCACTGAAGGATAGGTCGCATTTTTATCAAACTTGCCAAATGTCAAACTTTTTCAAAATATGCACGTTCTTACAGTTTCATTCAATTTTGACATGTTATACAGTCAGTCTTTCAATTGGAGAAAAGAGGGGCTGTTCCCTATCACCGCATTGCCTCATTCCTTCATCATTATTCAAATACGAATGATTTGCGTCCCCGCTCCTGCACATAGTTATAGTGTAAAATGGTTTAGCGCCTCAAGTAGAGACATGTACCACCCTCCATCCTCTCCTGCTGCTGAATAAATGGTCCCCCAACTTTCCAACAATAAGCTCATGAATACTGAACTTGTATTGTATTTTTCCGTGGCTGCCTCTATTCTATTCACTGTCATAAAAGAAACGAAATTCACTTGAAAAGAAGGCCCCTTTGCATCATTTGCATGCAAGCTCAGGACCATAATGGAATGAAATATGACACGCCAATTTAATTACCGCTTCAGAATTGTCTCGCCTTGCAGTATAAATATTGATTCAGGCTGCTCTCCCCAGATCCTAAGAGTTTTTCCCCTCTTTTTCTCATATGGTATTCCAGTCTCTTAACCATCCTTTTTCAGACACACACACACAGGCCATAGCTCTCATCTCACGGAGCTTTATTCAGCCCACATGAGGAGGTGCATGTCAGGTAGCATGCACGATACACTGGAAACATGTTTCTTTCACAGAATCTGAACAGCAAACAGAACGGTGCAAAAATATTTGGATATTTTAATGGAAGTCCCAGCTCTGACCAATGTTATCTTTGTGTCCTTGAGCGCAACACGTCAAGAGTTTACCCTGAATCAGGAAAATGTTAGAATTAGTTAGTAGAAATAGTTTGAATTGATAGTCACACTCACACTTCCTCATTTCTGCCACTCTGATATTGCACCATGAAACAACTGTATGGGATAGTAATCTAACAATGTTCTTTTTGTCTTCTTGTATACATTAGCATCATCTTCTCTTCTTTTTTTCAGACAATACAGTACAAGCTGTATTTACCTTGTTGACATTTTTCGGCTGCTGGCTGCCTGCAAGCAATTTTCAGAACTGTCACCAATCTGGTTGGTGACGGGTCATATATCAAATGTTGTTACTTCCTGTAGTTTGAGAGTCCTGCCCGGATTGTTAGGCTGACCACGCCTCCTGTGGCCCGGCGGTCTCTGACAAAAGGGGTGAATGCTCCGTCATCACAATGAGATGGCTTAAAACTAGCAGTGGAAACATGTCAACAAGGTAAATACATATCTAACTGTGCTGTCTTAAAAAGAACCCAAGTTGCTAACTGTCTGGGATAGTATCATGCAGTTGTTTCTACATGTTTTTTTTACTCTTTATTGCACCATAACAAACACTCAATTGTCTCAGAAAGTTTCAGGCAGTTGTTTTCTCATAATTCATAGTGATGTGCTTGATTGGATGAAAACTATAGCACCCTTGGCAATAGCTTCACTTCTAGTTAGTATCCAAAGAAAAAGCTTTGCAAAATTCATAGGTTATGTCTTTAAGTCTCCATTATGTTCTCAATTTCATTTAACTTAGCCAGAAGAAATGAAAATCAAGAAGCTGCTTTGATATGTATGATTGTGGTTTCTGTGTGACAAAGTGACTGGAGGTTTTCAGAGTGGCCACAGGCACAGATGGGCAGCCACACTTCCCTCTTTTTGCCCTGGGGTATATAAAAGTGAGTGAATGTATAATGCACAATACATAAATATTGAACAGATCTGATAGACCTTTATTATTTGACTTCTTTCTGGAAATTCCAATGCTCAAAATCTGAGCAATCATCAAAATGACTCAGTACACATTTTTTTCCGAGCATCTGCTATCATCAAAATGACTGTCCAATTTCCTATTATCTAAACTGCAAAATGTCTTTTTGGAGGTTGCATAATGTTGATATAATTTTTACTTTTTCTTCTTAATCATGCAGCATCACAACTTTTTGAAAATGGATTTGAACCAAAGACAGACACACGGGCCATAGCTCTCACTCCCCAGTCTTCCACTGTGTCAAAGCCTTATTCTGCCCACCCGAGGAGCTGCACGTCAGGCTGCCCGGCCAAAGACTGAGCAAAAGAGCCAGTGAATATTGGATAGTACCCTTGGTGGTTTTCCAAGTGGGATGATAGTGGGCACTCTGTATGCATGCCTGCAGTCTCACTGTTAACTATAGCTGAAATGACACATGATTTCCAGGGCAGTAGTCTTTGTAGAAGGCGAATGTGTCCCAGAGGAGGCGGGACAGCCCTGTATGAAACGGGACAGAGACAGGGACAAGAGCAGAGCCGAGCTGGAGGAGAGGGGTCTACTTCCCTCAGGCATGTTACACCAGATCTCTCCCTAAGTCTGCGGTCAACATAGAGGTGGAGGAAGAACTCCAAATGTGGATTCAAGTGAAAGTTAACTCCTGTTACAACGAAGTCTACTACAGTGCAGTTGTTAATGATACTGATACAACCACTAGTCTTGCACTATTAACAACAGCCTTTTGTTGAAAATCAAACCTCTAAACAGGACCATTCATGTTCATATTGTTCACTGGCTCCTAAAATGTGTCGTTTAAATCAATATTGATTTTTTTCTTTTCTATCTAATGTTTATATTATGTCTACACAGTAAATGCTGAATATTCCACCATAGCGATCACGTAGAACACCTCCAGTCTGGTGTCACTGCAAAGTATCAGTATTAGTGCTTCTTCACTATAACCATTTTAACTAGGTACTACACATACTACACCTTTCACTACTATCAATCTTAAAACTGGTGCTGCTATTGCTGTTTCTTATATCAGTGCTATTAGTAAAACTACTATTATAGTCTGTATTAGGGCAATAGTAGAGCAACTTTCCCTGCTCCAATAATGCATAGTGCCATTGTGTCCTTGGGCAACATGCTTGCCTGTCTTCACACCTCTTTCTGCATATACTATGTGTGTTGACAACTACTGTAACTAGAAGAGAAGACTCACTTGGTGTCCAGCAGTACACCGACAATTCTGTCTCTGGCCTGACCCACACAATAAGAAGAAGATAGAGAGGGGATGGTGTTAGAGAACAAGATGGAAGGTTGTAATGAATTAATCACAGTGAGCTAACGACGCCTTTGAAAATTTTAAAGAAGCAGATTAGAAAGCCTCTTCGCTCCCTCAAAATAAAATATTGTCTAGACCCATAAAGGCCTTATGCGTTTTGTAAACCCAAATCCTTTCTCTAGAGCTTTAAGTGTCTCTCATGTTTTCACAAGGTTCTTAATGGACCAAGCGCCTCCGAGAGTGGTCCAAAGAGAGGCAAACGCAGACCATTCCCTTCAATGTGTTTTTGATGTGTCATTTATTCTGAATGGATTCTTTTTCTGTGCTTATGATAAAGGGCTTTAATGGACGGCCAAAAAGAGCTGGTTAACTTGAGGAGATGGATGAAGCAGAAGTGTGCTGTGTCTGCTACAGGCTAATGGCAGGTCTGTCCATGAGAACGTGCACTCTGAACCCTCTCTCGTGGGTCAGGAAAACAGAGAAATGGTGAAATGAGGATACTGGTGTTAAATGCAGCGAAAAGGGGCGAATGATTCAGTCTGTTTAACACAGGAAAATGTCAGACAGCTGAAATAACTGCAGTTTCTTTCATAAGGTGACTGTGAAAAGATGTGCTAAGCCACCACATAACAAGATCTGTAATTTCCCAATTTTAACTTTGAATAGCAAATGTCACTTTATATTGAGGAATTGAACCCTCAAATAAGTTAAATGCCTTTGTTCGCCCAATATGGTCAGTGATTTTAATAGTTCTACAGGTTACTCATCCCTTAATCGTAGCTTAGATTTAGACAAACTTTATTGCTCCACAAGGGAAATTATTTGGCCACAGTAGCTCACACATCTCAATATAATATAATAAAATATGATCCCTGTCAAGTAAATCCTTACTTTGTCATTGAACAAGACACTTTTGACCTTTTTTATTAGAAGTTTACAGAATAAATGACCAGCCCAATATCCCCACTGTTTTATCATCACACTCCAGCAGGGACAAAACCCCCAAGTAATTTGTCAATGATCAAATACAGTCCAGTGAGAGTTCAACACTACACTTTCAAAGTCCAACTTCACAAAGTCCTGTTCCTTTAGTCATCCTCCACTTAAAGCCCTGCTTATGTGTTTGTGAGATTTGAATGTTATTTTTGTGATATTTTTTCTAAGAACTCTTATCATTTGCATAAATCCTGTTCATCCTGATTGTCTACAAAGAGCCAGTACAAACCCACTGTGTGCAACTGATGTGGAGATTTTAGTATCAAAGTCTCTCAGCTGACCACGAAACAGACTGACTCATTCCAGATCCCAGCTATGCCTTTAAGGGCGCAATAATAGTGTTTTTACTGCCCCATAGCACCATATGACCATCATATTTCTGCAAAGGGCTGCTGCTTTAAAACTCATATTGAGGAAATAATATCTCCAGACACTGTGGCTGTAACCAGGGGTGTATTGTAAAAGTGTAGGGTTTTGGGGGATATCTTAATCATATGCTATTGGGTGCATTAAATCTTCTCATTAACTTTCTATGGGGCCCTGTTAATTGTCTTATCATTGTGGGTGACTAATGAGGAAATGAGTGCTAATTGTTGGCTCCTGCAGACGCCCTCAGTGTGCAAAAAGACAAGTGGAAAATGCATCAGAGACTGAATCCATGTTATGTAATCATGCAGTTTCTTTCATAATGTGACACACCTTTTAGGCTGAAGGTGGTTGTTACAATCAGGACAAAGCTGAGCAAAAGTGAATGTTTGAGCACGTGTTAGAAGGAAATAAACAAAGTGGAGGATGAAGTACAAAGCTCTTTACATCAAGGAATCACTCACCCAGTCACTCACATCCATATACCAGTGTACAGAGACATATATTTAGGCCTAAGCAGACATGGCAAAAGACAGTGTTTCTCAAACAGTGGAACATATGGTGGTATGCAAGCTGCTTCAGGTCGTACTTGAACAGCTCTTCAGTTTGTGGGTTTTCCTTATTAAGAGCTTATTTTATCCACTAATTTGTCAATCTTTGGATAATTTCTTGTTTAGAACGACAATGGAAATAATGTTGCTCACCTTCAGACCTGGTTTAGCCCTAGATTAGACCTGAAATAGTTGAATACATGATTTAGATCTGGTGGTACTCAGTAGGGCTGGGAATTGCAGCAACTCAATACATGGCTCCTGATATGATATTAACCCGATATGGCAATGCACATGTTAATTGATATATTGCACATGATATTCTGCAATATGTTACTATTTTTAAGAACCAAATTAACAACAGTTTTAACAAATCTCTATGAAATAAACCAACTACAAGTGAATGTGTCAAATGTATTGCATGAGCAAGTTTCCTTTCCTGAACAAACAGAGAAATTGTATCACTGTCATAAAGCAAATTAGTAAAATGTACCATTCTTTTTCTGTGCTTATGATAAAGGGCTTTAATGGACGGCCAAAAAGAGCTGGTTAACTTAAGGAGATGGATGAAGCAGAAGTGTGTGATACAGCAGCTCAAAATAACAATACAATACAATTTCAATATATCAGTGTTTTGATATTTTAGCACACCACTAGTACTCAGAAAGCCACAGCTTTTCTTTGATGGTACTTTGGTGTGAAAAGTTTGAGAGCCACTGGTATAGAACTATTTGTTATTAAAGTTTCTGTAATACAAAAGTATACAATATGGTTTTGGGATCTGCATGTATCCACCAATGTAATGGAAAGCTAATAATAGAATATGATCATTTAGTACAGAACATCTTTTTGTATAATTTAGTTGATCATTCAGAACAGGGAGTGCACATTATCAGGACCTTTTTTCCCTGGAACAAATCTAATCCTTCTACATTCTCACATGCATACGATGGGCCACTTAACCTTCATGAATATTTTATGCTTCTATTCAGGTTTACTGGTGAACTCACTGCTCTACAGCTCGCCCCCACATTGTCACAACATACAACAAGAGCTCCGCCAGCGGGGCAAAATACGCCCGTACTTTGAATTATTGTATATAGAATTAAGTTAGAATTTGTCAAACCTAGTTAAAGATGAATTGTTGGTGCAGTTTGGAAGTTTGACATTCCTAGGTGAGACGGTTGTCGAGTTAGAGCGGCTACAAGAAATTGTCCACAGACAGACGGACAGACGGACAGACAGACGGATAATCAATAGGGAAATCTGGCTCTTGCAGTAGGAGTATGAGTATGACATCATCACATTCTAGAATCGGAATTCCACCAGATTGCAGCAACAGAACTTAAAGACACTACAAAGCTTTAATGTGTCAAAGCTCAAAGAAGCAGAGAATGTGGGTTGTTCTCGCTTTCAGCAGCAGAACATTTGAGAAGAGAGTTCAGATCTTTCATGAAGACAAAGCTTCAAAGACTTCAAAGCTTTGAAGTGTCCACAGACGGACGGACGGACAGACGGACGGACAGACAGACGGACGGACAGCGCCATACGTCCCGCGTATAAAAAGTAGGTTGGATATCCATTAGTGAAATCATTTACAGAGAGAACATTGGTTTAGTCAGTGATTGAAAAGGTATTCCCAAAGACCAAAGACACACACAGTACATACATATAGAATAGTGGGTTTAGCAAATAACACTTTAAAATGATCCTGGAAGTCACTATTACCTAGATGTGAATATAAGGCAGCAATCTAAAAGAAATCTGCCTTACAGCTCTCTAGCTACCACTGTGTATTTGGCAAATGGTCACAATTTTATGTAGCACTTTGCCACCTTCAAGACACTCAAAGAGCTTTACATCAAGGAACCAGTCACCCATTCACATACACATTCACACACCATTGTACACAGACACCTGGGGTAAGGTGAATCAAGTGTCTTGCCCAAGGACACAATGGTAGAAGCTGGAATCTCACCACCAACCTCTGGGTCAGTAGATCTGACCACTCAACCAATGATATTTATGACGAGAGCGGGATTTGAACTATCAACTTTCATGTCAGTGAAATACTCGACCAACTGAGCTACTGTCACCCATGATCCCATACAGCTCTTAGATAGTGGGAAAGACCCCTTTGAACACTAAAGGATTAACGCTCAGGGGTTTCTTTAAAAAAGTCATGTTCGGGACCCTAAAGGTTAAAGTACATTTGACAAATTTGTATATTTTTCAAATCACTTCCTGGTTTGGTATGATAGCACCTGTGGTAAAAAATGTATCATAGTTTTAAGTTTAGTTCAGTTTGTGATGAATTTTGTAGAGTAGTGAGTTCTAAAACAGAATCCCTCTACTTATGCCATCAGCCGTCATCAATTTAATTCAAAACGCAATTTATGCACAAAGAAGCTATTTTTCTGACAGTTTAAACAGTCATTTCAGTTTCCCTGACAACAGAGACTCTATATGTCAAGATGACCACAATTTTTCACCCATGTTTTATATTTTTTACAATCTGCCCTGCTGTATGTAGAATAAAGTACTGGCTAAGTGAGTTTCCATTTGGGTTTAGCATTTCATACAACCACATTGTATAGCCAGAGATTCTTCCATTTGCGAGACAGAGCACGTCAGATACCTTCTCCACTAAAAGCAGAGACCTGCCAACAAGTATTAAATAGTTGATTAAATGTCACTGTGTTGACTTTCTTCTCAGCTGGTGCCATCCATTATTCGTTTTCATTTTTTGTGACACCAAATCTTTATACTTTCGACATTTTTGCACAAAACTTTTCTTTACTATGGGCCAACCAAAGCTTCATATTAAGGCATGACTTCAGTGAGTGATGACAACGTACAGGTCAGGTGGGACATTTTGCAGGACTAGCAGGATGTCTGAGACAGAAAATAAATAAATAAATAAAAACCTGTGCGTGGTGAGCAGAAAATACATTTTGCCCAGCATCTGACAGAGTTGACCTGAGATAATGAACTAGGCAGGATGCTTAAGACCATCCAATTGCCAGGACGCAGCTTGTTGTTAAGGGCGACTAATGTCAATTCAGCTGTTACATGCACTCACACTGTCCAAATCTCTCGCTAATTTACCAAACCGGGCAGCCGATGAGGACATGCATTTGTCAAACCGTCTCCCGTTTGTGAAAAATAAAAAATAAAAAATGTTAATCTAGTGGAAAACATGCATTCATTTATATTCAAAGTTCATATTGTAAAAATACAGAAGACGGGCAGATTGATTTCACAAAAAATGCATTGGGCTTCTATGGGAGAATTTTTCCTGGGCTGCGCGCTGCAGTACCTCGCTCGGCCACAACTCAATCTGCGGTCACAGATAGAGGGGGCGTGCCTTATCCAACTCTTATTATACATCCATGTTTAAACTCCATACACCTTCACTAGAATCATTTGAGTGATTTCCGCACTGGAATTACCAATGCTGCCAATGCTAATACTGAAGAAAAGGTAGCCATTAACTTGAAAACTACCACAACATGACATCACAATGTAGAGTTGTAGCTGTAAACAGACTAATAATAAAGGGTTTAATAAAGGGTTATTCAAACATGTGTGAATGAAACAAAACACAAATCTGGGCATATTGAGCATTATAACTTGGCTTAATGAGTCATAAAAAACATTTTATGTAATATAGGACCTTTACAGAAAGTTTGAACTGACAGAAAACTACATTAAAGGTTCTGTTCTTAATTTTACTGGTTTACCTTTCAGAACAAATCTATTTTAAATGGCTTGCAAAGCATTCAAAGCATCCTAAATATTCAGCATGCTAAGGCACACTTCTTTAATTTCAGACAATAAAGCGCTATCCAATTAGATGCCAAGACACAGTGGACTTATATTGACCTCAAAATCTGCACGTCTGTACTGAGGCAAGACAAAATTTAGTCAAATACATGGGGAAAAAATCTGGCAGGCAACAGAGCCTTTAATTTAAAAGCACCACCACAACAACTGAATCAGCAGCCACCTTGACTGTGAGTTATTATTTAATACAAAGCTGAGTGCAGTTTAAGAGCCTTCTCAGTCTTTTCATCTAGTTTGCATTTTTCAACAACTTTAATTTAAATTTGAAAATACCTTAAAAATTCATTTTGCCACTGCCTTTAAGTGTGACCCAGGGGAAACTTAACAGTCACTCCACACCAAATAACTCTTTCAAATCACTAGTTACAATATGCAATAGCAAAACAGGAGTACTGATGGCAGTTGCAAACCATTTACAGCATTTATCGTCTTATTTTAGTAATAGGCAACCGAAGAACAATCCTTTGAGATGACATTTTTGTGAAAAATGTGAACTTGAGCTTAAGCCCTGTCAAAATATCCAAATTGAGCGTGCTATTTCTATGGAAATCTCTTCTAGTCAAAAACAAATCTATAAATTTGATCTTGATCTGTCCAGCACACTGTGAAAGTAAGGCTGCAGAAAATGGTCTAATCTGATTGTGACTGTATTCCATTACACTGATTCTCAAAATTTCTCTTTAATAAGGTATTACCATGGGAGGGGTCATAGTGCAGCGGCGTTTCCATGGCAACAGTCAGAAACCCACGGCTAAATGAAATATAGAGTGGAATGTGACACCCACGCACCCACCCTACACAAAGCTCGGAGATGTCACTTCTTCCCCCCCATCAAGAGAATGTTATTAGACAGGCAGAGACCAACCTGAGCATGAGGCGGGTAACGTGTAACGGAGATTTGAGAACATGGCTATATTTGTCAACACTAAAGCGGTAAATGAACAGTGATAGTACAGATATTTTATAGAGGAGGAAAGGTGAGGATGGCACTTTTTAAATGGGAGAAAATATCTACCCCGATCTTGTTCATAAGAAAGCACCTTTCTTACTTGGGTACATCCTAAATACTTTTGCTATAGTAATTTTAAAGCCATCAATTAGCCTCATGATCACTTCTTTTATCTTTTGACATTTCATTGCCTCTGCAGCAGAGTTTCCCCATACATTTGCCTACTGCTTTTTTTACATAATTGACCTGCTGGGTCTAGGTTTATTCTTTCAATAAATTATTCATTACCCCTCTAGCACTTCTGTTTTCTCCTGATTTAAATAGTTGAAGTAGTAGCTTTACTCTAAATTTTTACGTTTTTACTCTCACTACTACAACACTCTCTGGAGGTAGTGCATCACCATTTAAAAACATATTACGGAACATTCTCCATGGACAGAGGTGAGTTTTATGCAACACTGTGGAACATTATAGGCAAAGGAACAACATTTCCATGGAAACGCGCAAGAGAAAAGGCCCTCTGTCTGTGGAGATGCAAGTCCACCCACAGTGTTTGAACACAATTCATTTTCATTTTCATTTTAGTGGGGGTTTTTTTGTTTTGTTTTTTACGAGATAATGGGGCTTTAAAGTGGGATTAAACTGCACCCATAATCAAATTTTAAACAGAGCTGCTAAACTGGACAGAGTGTGGAGGAGTAAAGGTGGGAGAGATGGGGCGGAGGGACAGGGCTGGACATATGAGGAACAGTGTGATTGGTCTAACGGGCAGGAGCACTACAAACTCCGCCCCTCTAGGCATGGGGCTCTAATTCATAGATCTATTCAAATATCTGGATAGAGTTAAACTAGGGGCAGACCATTGGTACTGCAGTAAAAGAAATCCCCCGCAGCACATAAACCATTTTTTCCCATAGAGCACAATATAAACACCAACGCCTGATGGTCAGCGGACAGAGGATGTATAGCTTTCAGAAAGGTCAGATTTTGTGGGGAGGAAAAAATGGCCAGGCCGGGAATAGTAGACAATGCTATTAGACTCCAAATAAACAATAGCGTTTGCACAGCATAACTTTCTTTCTTGCGGAGGGCCCATCTTATGCTTATCTCCATGGAGATCTTAGGTCTTTGCCTGCAATATTCCACAGTAAAGCATTAAATCTCTATATGTAGACAAGCAGCCGCCAAGTCAAGTGTAGGTCAAATCTGTGGAGAGGCTAGACCACTCACAATAAGAATGCATTTTCAAAGCACACTGCTGTGTTTGCTTTTGACAAATTGGAATTAAGAATATGACAAGTGGAGAAATTATGCCAAAATACTGTTTAATTAGTTTTTTCAGTGGTTTAGAAATGATTGGTGATGTTTGTGTTCTGAGACACAAATCTAGACAAAAAGCAAACTATTCACTCTTGGAACAATGCTTGACATATGGCTAAATGAATAATAACATCCCTGAACCAAAATGCAGTGTCTTCACTTTGTACCTAATAGATTTAATTGAGTGGAAGATATGGTCATTAATTCTCATTTGGAGTAGAGACGAGGCGTCACATGTAACTCAAGAAGTGAAGCAATGTTGCCTCCACAGCTGTCAGACCAAATGGAATAAGACACACTCACACGTTTTACCTGTGAGACATAAACCCCGGAGACGCCTTGAAGTAAACATCAGCTCCAAAGAGCCAGTGACAGGTGGGGGTCCGATGCGGAGAGGCACCTGCTGAACGAGCATGTTTTCCTTCCTCCTCTGGGTTTGACAAATTACGGTGATGTTTTCTGTTCCTGGCTGAACTTTTGGGAAAGATGCCGCAAGGAACTTTGTTAGCACACGAAGTGTCAACAGTTGTGCTTAAGCAGCTAGACTGAAGCTGATCTGAGGACACAGAGAGGCAAACAGGGCCGCTCCATTACAGCTTAGAAATCCACTCCTAACAGGCTGTGAGCGACATCCCCAGTCGATGATTCATATGAATGTTGCACTTTGCATTATTTCATCTGCTGTCTGCACAAGGTGAGCCAGTATTACACACTGGTTGAACGTACCCTGCATACTCGTAACCTGAAAATGATGAAAGGTACACTAAGTAACTTTTCTGGAGAGGGTCTGCCATCTGCCTTGAATACCTGGAAAAGAAGCATTGTTTTCTGACTTGTTGTTTTGGCTTCACTCAAAAAAGTTTTGTTCAGTTGGTATAATTGAATTTTTCATTTGCTATGGATCCTACCTGGATGACTGAAGGATTACACAGAGATTTGGCCTGGTGGTGTCGTCAGATTCTCTGTGGAGATAGATATGATTATCTTAGATTAGATTTCCAAAATTAGTGTGTATTAGGCTCCAAAGAGACATCATTGGTCAGACATTATCCTGTGATATATTTAGGCTACATTAGCATTATTTTAATATTATTTTCCACTTGGAATTGATAAACCATTATAGCCACAATTTGGGTAAGCGTCTCACGTCATGTTATTGTAAGATCATTTTCTGCTAGCTACTTTATCAAAATCATAATAGACTCCAGTTTTGCATTTGGACAATGCAAGCAGCTGATACAGTAAATTTCCAAGAACAATGATTCAGATTTAGAGCAGTGCTTTTCACAACAGTGTCGTTTTTACACTAGACTAATCAGTGTAAAGTTTGAGGGCCACAGAATTACAGGATTCTGCTCCCATCAATCTGTCACTGTCTGGGCATCCCTCTCTCCCTGGCACGCGTCCTGCTGGTGAATTCATCAAACGACATCTTATTGCCAAATTACTGCTACAGGTTCAAAGATAAATGTCTGCTAGCTGACAGGCCGCGAGTGTGATTAATTCCACTCCACTCCGATGATTGGCAAGAGACTCAAACCTAGGCCGCTGCATCATTATACAACCACGCATCACGCCATGTTACTCATAGCATTTTTCACAATCTGGATTACAGCGCCCAATCCCTCTTAGTTTGTGATCCTGGCCCGCAGCGGCACCCAGAATGTAATCTGGTGTGATCTGAAGCGAAAGAGGCGCAGAGTGAAACCCAGGGGTCATTGGCACTTTCTCTCCAAGGGCCACAATTTGAAGCCGGTGACAAAATTGAGTTATGTGGTGAGTGTCCTGTCAAATGCAATAACCTGAGAGAGGCAGTGAGAGGCCCGCCACTCTTCCTCAGTGCGACCAAAGCAAATAAAAAGATCCAATATCTGCTCTGGGTAACGGTTTTAATAAAAGGGGAAAGAGTTTGCATCCGTTTTGTCAAAGAATATCACCTTGTAAGCCAGCTGATACCCTCATGTCCCTGAACATCCATGTCTGTTGTTAAAGCTCCACAAAGAGCCAGTCATCCTGATTCTCATGTTCTAAGAGCGGCTGGGGCACGCTTTTCGTTTCATAATCAAATTAAGGGCTCATAAATATATAATAGATTGTTTTTGTGTTTGAAATCAGTTTAGGCAATTTACATTTTATTATTATCATTAAAGAAATAAAAGAAACACCTTCAACAACATAATATTTGTGTAATCCCCCTTAATGAGGTTGGATCCACAACAAAAGAAGGTTAAAATAAGTCAATTGGGCAAAGTAAGTTTATAGAATATAAAGGTTAGAGTAATTTTTTTCTGTAACAGTAGACAACTGTAGTTCAGTACTCACTTTTACAATTCTATTGAGTACAGAATTTTTTATTTTTTAATGGTCAAATATGATAATAGACTTGAGGCGTAACAGTGAACTGGATAGAAAATGTGTTAAACCTTTGAAAAGGTTACAACACATCAGGAGGATTTACAGGCAAGGAAAGGTATAGGCACTGGACTTATTGTACTCTCCTTTTAAAAATATGTGCATGATCTTATGATGATAAATGGTTCACATTATAATTACTTACAAGTGCAGGGCAAAAATGTAAAGTAAAAAACAAGAAAATGAAGTAATTGGAAGAATCTGCACCAAAACACTTCTGTACTTTGCACCACACAGATTGCAAAACATATCAACTCGTCTCAACACCAATTTGGCATGAAGGGGAGAAATATTTAACTGTGTCAAATTTGTAAAGGGAGCACCAGTTTAATCAGCCTTTGATCTGAGCATGTTAGCCAAACAAGCACTATCAGCCCTGATATCAGTCCCACGCAGGGGAGCCAGATCAATCACATCCACTATCTGGGCTTTGTTGTTTATCGGCTCCGAAAGTTGCAGCAGTGGGTCCACGTTGTCATAGAAACAGGCACGGTAGAAAAAAGGTTAGCTTGTTGTTAAACTCGGTGCGATGCATTGAGTTGCAAGAGTCATCATTATATGTGAGACTCTAGCCACACAGGCAGAAAAGAGTCCAGTTTTTTATTTTATTTTCTTGAAAACTAAGATCATATATACAGCATATTCTACTGGTGCACAACATTGACTGCAAACCATCTTCTACCACCAGAAAAATGCAGGGGAGTACAAGAGGCAATATACACAGCCAATAAACCACACAGGTGTAGGGAATAGGTTGTGTTTCAGTGTAATAAAGTATATACTGAGAGAATGTGTTTTCCAGTGTGTTGAATTTATCTGCACTTGCTACACAATGCAGTCCTCCTGTCCTCGTCCTGTCAGTGCTGCCTTCAGAATTGAGTTGTGTCCAGGAAACAGCAGTTAACCTGCAGCCTGTGGTCTCTTTACTCAAGGATTCAGCCAAAATGCCCCCACACGTTTACACAGCCAACAGTGACATACAGCATTATAGGAGCATTTTCTACCAGTCCTAGCCACAAGCCCCAATCGCTTTTAAACACTTTTATCATAGTTTATCAATATATCATAGTTTTATCATAAATGTGGTATGCAGCATATTGTACAGATCTGATATTTGCCTAATTTAAGAGTCAGTTTTATCCACTATTGTAAGCTCCTCTGGGTAAGTTCTACAGCTACTAGGGAGGCACCGATCCAGTACTGGTATTGGTTATCAACATCAATACTGAAATATTTGCTGGATCTGGATATCGACTTCTACATACTGATCCATCAGATATTCTGGTTGGGCCTAAAAATGTATCTAATAAAACTATTCACTGGTCGTAGTTGGCTAAGAAAGTCTTGGGTTTTTAATTACACATAGCTGTCCAATGGTTCCAACGCATTTGGGTCAGTTTTGTCTTATTTTATTTTTGTTTAGGTGGAAATAAATGCTATTTTCAGTTTCTGTACTGGTATCGGTTGATATGGGGTAGCGGCAAAAACTTAAAGCTGTATTATCGAAATCAGTATCGAAAATAAAAAGCTACAGATCGATGCATCCCAACAGAAACTTGAAATATTCCTATTACAGTTTAAGTCTTGTGGTACTCGGACTATTATATCTTTCCTTTGGTGGTACTTGATGTGAAATGTTTAAGAGCCACTTCCATATGTATTTAATCATCTAGGCTATGGGGTGTTTTAATTGTTTTAAATGCTTTAATTAAGTGCATATTTACAGTTTTGCATCATGCTAGAATGTCGCATGGTAACCTTCACCATAGCACTCAGCTGTAAAAAAAACAAAAAAAAACAAAAGGATAATATGTAATGGGAGTACAGTGTATTACTGTGTATTGTGTTTTCATTTAAATAGAATGGGAAAAGAAGTGGATTTAGTATAAGACAAAATGAGCCTAAATTAGCTGTCTTGTTACAATATAAAAAGAATGAATAGATTCTGCTACAGAAGATGCGCACAGCAAGTTTGGAACAGATGGTAAAATGATTTTGCCAAGAAAAGTGCTGAGGTTTTGGGGCAAGAAATACGAAAGTGTATCTGTATATTTGTATAGGTTTAACTTCATAAAGAAAGCACTTTAGTTACAGCCAAGTTACAGGTCAGAACTTTGAACAGAAGTTTTCCATTTCTATCCAATAAATGAAAAGCCCAATACTGTAACATATTTTGGTTTTAGGCCAACATTAACATCAGTTTCAGGACTACAGATGAAAAAGAGACTTCTTGGCTAATTCAGGCATATTGACAGCAATGTCCATTAATATGCACTGTCCTGAAATAAATAAATAAATGTAAACAATGCAACACTGAGGAACATTACAGGCAAAGTAATAACATCTCCATGGAGACAAGCAACTGAAGCACCCTTTACCAGAAAATTTACATACTGTAGTGCACCTTTAATTATAGCCAACAGCATCTTCTGTCTAGAATTTAAAAAGATTAAAGCTGTCATTTTTCCTCTGGGACATATACTGAGTAAACCAATATTTCTATATGTCCCTCAAAGGTGAAAATTATGGTGCTGTATTTTTTGTTTTTAGGCAGATACTGAAAACGAAAAGGTAAACAGCTTCGTCAACTGCAATACACGTTTTTCAGCTTAGGTTTTTAGAAGCTTTTGCCCTCATAAACAACATCAATAATACAAGAAAAACTGTTGAAAGTGGAAGGATGCTGAGATTAACAGTCCAGTCGTGAGGGTTCGGCTGATTTATTTCAGCTTCAGAAAATATGCTAATGCCCTGTAGTTGTTTTTGTTTGGTTGTTTGTAGCAGAGAGCCACGAAGAGCAAAGTGACAATTTGAAAGATCCAGTGCTCCTGTTCTTGTCAGTGCTGCAGCAGATTCTTCAAGGTCATAGAGCAAACTTTAAATGTGACTGCTCTTTCACAAGTCCTCTCAAGTGACCTGAAATTGTCACTGTTAACTAAAAACACCAAACAATCTGTGCACAACATCCCTACAACATATGACATGAACGGTGAGAGCAGCTTTTAGTCATAATAATACAGAGGGAGAATATAAATATAAAAGTTGTACTACTGGAAGTCAAAGCTGTAGTTTGTACAGTAGAAAGCACTTGAAAATTCAACCATTGAGCACCAAGAAGAACTTCAAGCAGAAGAAGCCAGTACATCAAACGTTTGTTCCATCCACAGATATCTTTCCGGTCTACAAACGCATAAGTGCTTAACTTATGCATGTTTTTACAAACAAAATAGTCTGTATTGCTAAAATAAGTTGAAGTACGTCTGGCATTATTAATTTTGTTTATCATGCTCAAAAGTACATTGAAAACAGACATTCTTATTGAAAGTGGGGTCATCTCCAAATATCTGCTATGCTATTCTATAGAACAGTCCAGGCAAGGCATTAAGCAATAACATTTCTATGGAGACAACCAGACAGAAAGTTACATAGTGCACAAGCCTTGACTGACTCAATATGCAGAAGCAAATGTTTATGTAATAAAACCATCCAACATATATATAGCTGAACTGTTTCCAGCTCACTTGCTTTACTGACCCCTCTGAGCTAGAGTTTTAATCTCTAATCATATTTCTCAAAACACAAATCACATTCTCTTTTCTTAAATATAATCCAATGGTTGAGTTATTTGGCTAATGAATTAAAAAACCAAAATGAATTGTTGGGAATATATTTAATCATCTTTAGACATTACTGCTTATCACTAAAGTAACAGATTTTTAACAGATTTAGTTTTAATTCAGACTTTTAAGGGCCAATATTACACTATTTAAAAAAAAATCTGTTATAATACAGATCAAAACAAAACATACATCAAAACATACCTGGAGTTGTGTTTTGTTTCATTCACACATGTTTAAAACACAGTTAGTTTTTCTCTCAAACAAAAAACACTCTGTTCCACCTTGTGATGTCATGTGATAATACAGGAAATGTTCCACTTTGTTTTTAAATTCCATACACCTTCGCTAGATTCATTTGGATAATTTCCGCTCTGGAAATGCCAGTCTCTGCTGTTGTAGCTGTTAACTTGAAAACTATCACTATATTTTGAACATATTGAGCTTTGGAGATATAGACAGACTAATGATAAAACATTACTCAAACCTGTGTAAATGAAACAAAACACACATCAGGTATGTTTTTGATGATAACATGCTTTAAAGCCCACAAGAATAAATTCTGTGTAATATAGGACCTTTAAAGTTTTCATCTCTTCCAAATCAGTCTTAGTAGAGTCTTATTATGATGCATAAACCTGGCCAAAGTGAAGTGTGGACCGCATGATTGCATGATTGAGGCATGATAAGTGTATGGAGCATCTGCAGCATGACAGATGAGATAAGGCAACGGACCAAGTCTCACTGGAGCTAAGTGCTTTCCACTCCACTCGTTTGAGAATGAATGGTCCATCTGCACACATACACCTTGTTTAAATCCTTTCAGTCGGACACCATCAAACGTTTTCTGAGCCCGTGGAGCACAAAGGAGTTGTTTGATGGGATCTCTCCTGGAGTTTCAGTGGGACAGCCAACAAAAATCCCCCTTAACTTCCACATCCGCCCACATCCTGCCAGTTCAGATGCGTTTAATTACAACAGCAGTGCAATCTTTCTGGGTTATTATCACCATGCTACAAATAAACATTAAAGGCATTTGTTATTTTGATTTGATTACGTACAAGATTCAAAATTGTGGCACAAAGCAGGCGGTGCTAACAAAAGGAAAGCTAATCTCATTTGTGGAAAAGAATGTAAAAATATGCCTGGTGATTTTGTATTGAAGGGCTAAATGCAATATCATCTATAAAGAGTAATCTTGCATTTCTGAATGGAGTTGCTGTATGAATTCAGCCCTAAAGACTCACAATGTAATGTAAAAACCATTAATTTAGGCCACTTGAGAATTAATAGCTGACAATTTTCAAGTACCTTAACTAGAGAGTTGAAGTCCTGCCCATCACAGCGGTCCACTCACCTAATCAGACAGGCTTGAATTATAGCAGCCCACTTGGCACAATGTAGAGGCCATTTATCAATGAAGAATTTGCTCCTTCGCCAACGTCCTCTCAAAGTATGATGTGTGTGCTGGGACTGGCTTCCTAAATGTAGGACATGCCCTAAAAAGGCAAAATAACAGTTTGGACAAGTAAAGGTCATCGCTTCAGTATAAATCCAGATCAGGTTTGAGGAGTGGACAGTGGAGTAATAGCTTATGTCTTTTATGTCCCATATTACACAAAAATTACTCTTGCTATGTTATGTTTTTGATGAGGAAACAACATTATAAAATCATCAGAAAATAACATAATGTAGGCTTTTTAAATCAGATTCAAATAGGCAAACATATTTTGAAAGTGCATAATAGATCAACCAAAGAATCTTTTTTCGACAGTGGCTCAGTGCTTGTCCACTGACCCGAAGATCATCAGTTCAAACTCTGCTCAGAGCAGTGCATAGGCTTGTGTTGTTGTATCCTTGAGCAAGACCTTCACTCATCCTACTTATTTGAACAATCTGCCTATGCCAAGAAACTGTCACTGCTTCCTTTGTCTCACCTTAAGGTGTGGTTAAATCGTATCTTTTTTTTCTCCGCTCCTCTTTCACAGTACAGCTGCTCCACAGGGAATTCTCATGACAAACATGAGAGAAGAAAAAAAGCTTAGTGTCAAAAAAGTGTCCATTTAACATATAATTACATCTAATCAGGAAAAACAAAGTAGCCTAAAGTGCTTAGGAGAACAGTTCAATAGTCAACTGTCTAATCTCATTCATTAGAGAGAAACGTGCTATAAAAAGATAGGTCTTAAAATAGAGATTCATTAAGAATTAATGAACATTTAATTTGTGTTAAAAGTGCAAAGCAGTCCATAATATGTGCCATGACCTGCTTCTATTTGCAAATTTGTTAATTACTTTGTGAATCTTATTACTAACATTTAACAGTTAGCATGGGCCAGCAGGTGTGCAGTCAGTTATTTATTTTTCTGTATTATCTTTTAAAGGAATGTCAAAGAAAGGTTTTCAAACTTAAACTTTTTTGTGTTATTTACTAGGTTGAGTCAATACTCAAGACAAATCCAGTCCACGTGCTACTTGTAAAGGCAATTTTTTTCTGAATAGGTATTTGAGATAAAAGCTTGAGAAAACACTGTAGCTTGAAGCATTTGGCACTGTACAAATTGCTTGAAGCCAACCAAGGAAGCGAATACAAAATGGTGTATTTAAAGAGCAGATGTGGAGGTGGAGAAAGTAAAAAAAAATAATAACTTGGTATTGAAACATTAACCAAGGTTGAACACAGATAGGGGCATGAAGAATCTGTGAGATTCTAATAGCATTACCTGGTTAGAATTGTCAGGGTGTCTGTGGGATGCTGAGATTGCTCTGAGTCAGACACAGGAGCCCGAGGACGAGGGCGAACGACCATCATAAAGACAGGGGGAGAAAAAGACCAGCACCTGTGAGTCAGCCTCTGCTTCGGTGCAGACCTGGCTAATGGAAAAGTATGTGTAAATGTCGTCCCATAATAGTTTAGATCAGAACACCATAAGGATGTTACAATATCTCTGTTTGACGATTATTCACAAGTTTTGCCACCATTGCCAATCTGTAATGAAATCCTTAACTTAACTTCACACTGTTTAACTGTACACAACTTTATAAAAGCAGTTGTTTATGAACTAACAAATAAAAAAGGACTCTGTATCCTAGGTTATGATGTAGTTTTGCAGGGTGAATTGAAAATAAAATGATTTCCATTAGTTATATATATTTTTAATATAATCATGATTTTCAATTAACTAATTTATATTATATACCTAGTCACACCTATGAACGACACTGTACTAATGAAAGCTGATGAAAAGACAGTCACAAGCAATTCCATACCTTATAAGGAATTCATTATTTAACCTTATGTTTATTTTGACACCTCGGCCAAGGTAAAACAGTTTGTGCTAATTTTCTAGTTCAAACTGCCTCAATGAGCAGAGCAAAGGTAATTTTTCAGACACTTAACCTAGTCATTTTAAAGCACCAAGCACCATGCATAGCTGAAAATGTACATCATTAGTAATTTAGTGTAAGGACGTGGCACTGAAAGAAATACATTTCAAAAGCAATATTTACATGGAGGTTGTGTCTCGATTAACTAAATCCAATTCTTCATATGTCCATTAAAGAGTTGTAAATAAGACAATTCTGAAATTTAAAAGTACCTGCATATTATTCAGGCATAAAGGTATGCTATTGCCTTCTTTTTCAATATTATAAAGCTACTGGTCTCTTTTCTGCAAGTTTTTCACCACTAGCAGAACACTTTTGATGCCTTTGATCTCCATGGAGATGGCTTTGCCTAGACTGGTAAAATGTATGGCATTAAACTCTATCTTCATGGAGACAAGCAGGTAGAACCTCCAGCCCAAGCATGCTCACTGCAAGAACGCATGGTATTATAGAAGTGAAGAAGCTACTTGGATGAGTGGGTAAAACGGTAAATGGTAAATAAATATGTTTAATACCATATAGTGAAACATTCCATTTAAAGCAATACAACATCTCCTTGGAGTCAAACAGGTGGCAACCTCTACCAGAAAAGTGAACCTTTAAGAAATCATTTTCATTTTTGATTATTAACAAAACTTGATCACATCAGAGACAGTGAAATCCTTCATTCATCAATATAGTGAAGGTTTCAACAGTGGTCATCTGTTTTTTTGTGATCAAACTACTTCTGGACAGGAACCAAAGATGAGCTGTACAGTGTTTCAGACTAACCATA
Source organism: Odontamblyopus lacepedii (assembly GCA_034769755.1). Classification (NCBI taxonomy): domain Eukaryota; kingdom Metazoa; phylum Chordata; class Actinopteri; order Gobiiformes; family Gobiidae; genus Odontamblyopus; species Odontamblyopus lacepedii. The sequence continues at coordinate 13,566,558 of CM068358.1, forward strand.
GTAATTGCTGCTTACCAATTTACCATTTACCATTTCTATCTTCATGATTAGCAAATGTGGAGTTCACAATTCCTACATTATTTCAGTGTCTTGTTTCTTTCCACTCTACAGTAGTGGAAAAAAAAAAAAAAAACACTTTCTAATTCATTACTTGTTCAATGTTGCTTCTTCATTGGCCCACAGTTTTCCTATCAAAGTCAATTTTACAGTTTAGTCTAGCCTGAGCTATTCTCCCACGTTCCCCCTATTCAAACTCAATTTCACAGAGTTGTGGGGGACAGCCGTGGCCTTGCTGTTGGTCGATCACATTTTCTTGTTCATTTAAAAAGGCAGTGACAATCCCTTCCGATTACAGCATGAATAATAAATAGCCCTCTCTAAGTCTCCTTGTGCCCTGGAGAAGCCCTGTTTAATTCTGTGTCCATCCCAGAGTATTAGAGACTGTGCTTTGTTAAGGTGAAAAACAGAAACAAGCGCAGACAGATGACATTGATGCCCTTGGCTTAATAAACCACAAAGGCTGTGTTTCCACGGACTGCTTTTAGAGATTCCTGTCTGTGTAAACCAATACATGTAATATTGGTTTGGTCTGCATTATTACCATGTCACAGATATTGCCTTTGATACGTGTTGTGATGCATTGTCTCTCTTTATCCGATTACATGACAGACCCATACTCTCGCAGTATCAGTTACACAGAGAAGTCGCATGGCTGTGACTTGAGCTTCAATTTGTAGAGTAATTACAGATTGCCCTTTATTTAAACAGAGGAAATTTGAGCACAGACTTCCATTCTAATACACCCATCAGTGTTCTGCAGGCAGAGAGAGCCTGAGTACATAAAAGGGGTGAGAAGAACTAACAAGGATCACAGATTTGCGGTTCATCGGGTAATCGCCATGCGCTTGGGCCTTTGCTTATTATCAATCCCTTATTAATTATTCAACAGGTTGTCTACCTTAATAAATGACTTCCTTCTGGTTCTGCATCCACTTAGGACAATATGTACTGCTCCTCTAGGCTCTGGCAGAGGCGTTGTAGAGAGGTTATGTCTCCACCTACAGGTAAAGAGAAGAACTGAAGGCTTGGTGCAATGAATGTAGGTCCCACATGACAAATGCTGAACTGATAGGCAGGATAATCGTATAAACATTCAGCGCAGCAGTTTAATGAGGGCCCATTACAGATCTCTGTCACATTTGATAGCACAATTGGTACAAATAGGTATAATTAAGCTTGTGAGAAAGGTAGAATTCAAGTGAGGATCCCTATGCATCAAATTACAGCATAGTAATATCAATGCAAATTTCTCTTGCTTGTAATATAGAAATTAAATGTATGCCGCTTTGTGAATCGCATAAAGCTTTATTATCAATTCATGATAAAACATTTACATAATAACAAAACAGAATAAACTTTCCTTTACAATAGTTTAAAAGTGAGGTGACACAAAGTGAGGCACATTTAAATAAAACTAGAAAGTTTCTCTTTTACTTTCTCTTCGATGTTTGCAAAGTACTTCATTTTTGTGAGCAGCGCTTTGGCAGTTTGAAGCTCTCCTGTTACGAAAATAGAAGAAAAGGAAAAGTTCAATCATTGACTCCTAGTGTGACTTAAAAGAAGGCAGGAGCTTAGATTACAAGACGAAAGAAAAAGTAGTCGCAGAAAAGCGAACATTTGTCTGTGGATAATACCTTTATTGAGGGCAGTGTCTATCTGCTCTGTCAAGTCTGCCAATTTCCCTGCAAGCACAAAGAACAGAGTGTCAATGCACGTGTATGACTAAGTGAGCAGAGGGGGCTTTTTAGGAGTCTGCTCAAAGGTAACTTGAACTACAGAAAAAGGCTTAATAAAAATAATTTCTGCTTCTGGTAACATAATAAAATAGTCTTTGATCATCTCCAATTTGTGTCATATCAAGTATACAAATTCCAATGACTACTGGGGTTTTCACAAGACTATATCTGAGCAACTATGGGCCTGTGGTGAAGTAAAGCTTAAAAAATGACCAGACAAAAATCCATTATTGGGCTATTTTGAGTTACTGATTTACGTATCTAGAGGATGTCTAGCATCAAAACGAGTTACTTATTTGAATTATATTCAATTGAAGTGTCAATATCAAAAAAGGAAAATAAATAGTACAAAATTTGACTAAATAGTTTTAGAATGGTCTTATACAATAGCTATAAAACCACATACATAGCATCCTAGCATAATGATAAACTATTTTCATGTGTAATTAAAGGAGAAAGAGGTGTATGTATGAGATGTATCTCAAAGGGCTATCCAAAATAAATAAATATATACATATCCAGTAGCAAGCCTTTTCCTTGGCATCAAAACTTTAGTATTTTGGCAACACTAGTAAGGATTGACTACAAATATTACCCTATACATTCAGAAGAGACATTTTAGCTTGTTGTTTGGTTAGCGTTTGCCTTTGTTCTTCAATCATTACATAAATTGATATCTGATACTTCCTGTTTAATTAACCATGTCCTACAGCTTTACACATGCATGGCCATTAGCAGTGAGATCAAAGCCCATTGTGGACCTCCATAAAGTCGAATGAGTCTAAAAGACAGACCTGTACCTTTTGTGTCTAGGCCGATCTCATTAGCTTCCTGTGGTGTCTGTACTGCATCAAGGGCTTCATTGATCTCCATCAGCTCCATTAGAAGCTCAGAATTGACACCAGAATCTGTGCCTTCCTCAATATTCAGCCCCTGCAACTCCAGCTGAAACATATGGCATTGGTTCAGAAAGCTAAACACAGGACAGTGTCTTCGCTGCAGCAGATGGCGAGGAGAAGTCTCACCGGATCACACAAAATCACAGTGTTTTCTGCAATGTAAATAAAAGTCAGCAAAGGATTTTTACACTCACCATATAGAGACCTCGACTCAAAGGTTTAAGCAGCGTTTCATATGCTTTGTTCACCAATGCAGAGTGGCTCTCTGAATACTCCTGTTCTCTCTGGAAAATACACAGCATGAACAAAAATATTTGTCACTGATGTTAAGTCAATATGGACTAAAAAGGAAAGGTTATGTCTGAATGATTCTAATATATATATATATATATATACCGTATATATATATATATATATATATATATATATATACACACACACATGAAATCACTAAAGAGAAAAACAGAAGACAAAAAAAAAAAAAAATAAATCACAATTTTCCTTATAGGTGCACTGTGTAACTGAGCCTGCTAACTGCTTGTCATCATGCAATGTTATTGCAGGAATGTAGGTATTGCATTAAACTTATCTAGCTCCATCCAGGCAAACAGGCGATGCCATGGCCAAGTTACAGGTTAGGTCTATGGCGAAGCAAGAGTAAGTTAGAAGTGCATGTGTTGCATGGCATTTTCAGAAAAAAAACTCACTATAATTCAGCACATTTACATAAGCAGTTTAATGAAATACTGTGGAACACTCCAGGCAACACAATAACATCTACATGATCAGGTGGCAGACTACCCATCCACTAAGTTACATAATGAACCTTAAAAAAAGCTTTATAATGTGCTGGGATTTTCTGTGGGAAAATAACAGTTTTACATCAGTCAAGTGGCAGTTATATGAAGCAGTGTTATAAAAAGGAATTATTCACTCTATCTTAACAATACACAAAACTCAAGATGAGGTTTAAAATGATGTAAAAAGTGATCTGTGTGTAAGAGATTAATATTATTTCTATCTTGCCCTGCCCTAACCTTAGAGTTCAGCCTTGATGTCCATTATCATTCACCTGTCCACCTGTTGCTCCATTCTTATCACACTCATTTCGATGTTTGCGGTTTTGTACTGCTTTACATTATAGCTGCGGCATAATTGCTTTTTGTTAGAATATTATGCTATAAAACCATTTACTGACATTAATTAATACACAATACTGTATGCAGTTTTAACATGCTTTTTGACCAACTGTTATTTATAAAACAAAACAATTAGACATAGATCTGACACTGCTAGCTGCTTGGAGACAAGCAGTTTGGGGGCTTTTCGATGGAACTGGGTGTGACAAGACAAGAGTGTGGAAGCAAGACAGAGAGGAATATATTGTGGAAATGGGTTGGCAGATCCAAGTACACTTTGCTGCTATCAGGTTTGTCAGCTCTGGTAAAAATCAATAGTTTCAACCCACGGGCCTGTCATTCTAGGCAGTTTCTGTAATAACAACTAGTGCAGTAGGTGGCTGCCTTGTTCCCTTCTATAAGTAATGACTTTTCCATACATGATGAAGGCCCCAGAGGAAGGAGGATGTCTAATTAAGAGAAAATGGCCAGAGGTGCTGATAAATTAAACAGTCCCTGTATAGAATTGGAAAGGTCTCTCTCTCTATATATCTCAATTGGAGTATTGTTTTCATCTTTCTGCAGTGGGATTGAAAAAAATAAACTCTGAGCCAAGTGTTCCATGTATGAATGATGGTTATTTTTCTAAAACTGCCAGATGATTTACTACTAAATTTGGTCGACAAGAGGGGTAGAAAAATGCACAAGATCGTGGCTACTGTCTTGCTGAAAAATTGTATTAATCCGGTTGAAAATGTTTACTTTATTGATTTATGTGGTGCAATAACTTGTATAATAACTGTAGAAGTCCATACCAAATATAATACCCTTTTTCATTCCCAATCATAATTAATTACAATGAACCTGTGGCTATGTAAACTATAGCCCTTTACCTGATACTCAAGTTTTAATCCTCACCTCTGCTCTCTGACAAATAGAAATACATGAAAAATGTTCCATAAAAATATTGTTTTAATCATTGTTTTTCTTTCACTCTTATATCTCCAGTTGTGACCTTTGCCTTCATTATTGCTTCTGTGGCCAATTAAAAGGACCCAAACCAGTAAGCATGCACACACTGAGTGGATTGTGTGGGCTGTGTATGTTACATTCTTGCTAAATGGCTGTCTGGAGTTGATGCTGAGGTCATGCCACACAGGTCAGCTCATATAAAATACAGTGCTTGCTAGGAATGGGACACAATCTTCTGTCACAACCTTGTGCACACATGAGGAAAATTATCTTCATCCCATGTGTTTACATTTGGTGCAGACAAAAGAAAAAATAGTGAGTACACCTTTTGACAAGGTGATGTTTAAAAAACAAAAAAAAACAAAGAAGAAGTCCTACAAGACTGAATGATGAAAAATGTTATCTAGTCTCGTTCTAGTTGACCCGTTCTCATCCCATCTTTAGTGTTTATAATCAGCCTACCTCTGACTTCTGGCTGAAGTTGTCTGGATGCAGCAATCGCTGAAGCTGCAAATACTTCTTCTGTAGCTTCTGTATATCCAGTGTAAATGTGCAGTCACTAACGGGAGAGCAATAGGCAATGACTACATACTAATAAATAAATAACTAACTAGCCAAAAGTAACAGAAAATAAATTGAACTGATCCTCTCACCACTCCATGATGTTAAAGTAGGATGTGCCTTCATAGGGCGGTTGGACTACTTGACAAGACTTACAGAAAAAAGCAGGTTTTTGCTTTAGAGGTTCTTTACAGTTCCAGCAGTTCAAAAAAACTTGAGCTGTACACATATATCGAACACCCACTTCCCGTCTGGCACTAAGGTCCTGAAGGACAAACCGTTGTTGGAGATTCCCGATGGAGCAGCTGCTGTCGTTTTTGGATGCACAACATTGTAGTGTACGTGTAAAACTGGAAAAACTGACTTTGTCCTTCAAAGACGAGTCTGGCAGCAGCAATGTCCGACTCCTACAAAACATACGCAGAATATTCAAACGCATCATTGTGTCACTCGCACGGGCACTTAGCACATAAAATAAAGCTTGTGCATTTGTGTCATGTGTCTGTGAAAGACTGGGAAGCAGAGCTCTTCTTCTGCGCGTCTCACGCACACAGCGCCCTCCGCCGGCGCGGCAGAGCAAACGATCAAGCGTGGAAAAAACAGCTAGCCGCCGTGATGCTAACAAAAGTATTACAATTTTGCAAATAATACTTTTGTGTTGTTGGAATCAATACCACAAAGCCAAGCGTAGTAAGTTTAGATAAATTATTTTACTGTATTGCGGTTATCAACACATGTTTTTATATGTTATTTCTGCTACAGCTATGTGAAAATAAATTGCAAAAGACCCCCGATTAGCTCGTAGCTAACACTCTGTTACACAAAAACAGTATAATTTCTTAGCTCTGCTAGATGACGGTAATATTTCTTTTGTCAGAGCTATGTCATATTTTATAGTAGGGTGTACTGGCACATCTCTTTGGATAACGGAACAAAGCATCCACCGCCGCTGAGCGATCATCCAGATGACAAAGACATGCCGCGCTAGCGGTACTGAGGCTGCAGCCGAGTCAGCGCTGATGTTTTCATGAGCAACATATTTGTTTCACTCTATTGCACGCTTTATGGCTATATGGCTAAACTGTTTATAGATGTTATTAGAAGTTATTTCATGTTTATATACCGTTGATACAGATGAACAAGAATTACCTAGGTATTTATTAATGCAATTCTAATTGTTATCTATAGATCCTGGAGTAAACTTGATGGCTCCGAGAGCAATGATCCACGCAAAGTGTTCAGTCCACAGACAGAGACTGGCCCGGCAGGCCCTGCACCAGGCCCTGGGCCACAGATAACACTTCTGAAGGTAAGACGTTAGGCTGGCTGTGTGACAGTCTGATGTAGTTACTCTGAACTCCAGCCAATAGTGGTTATGAAACATAGACATGCTGTCTCCTCATCTTTACAGTTTCCTTACAGAGAACAATCTGTAATGACGCCTAGACAACAGCCCTGTGTGTAGCTTTGTCCATTTGGGTTTGGCAGGGTGCAAAAGGTGATGGTGGAGTATCCCAGAGAGACACTGCTGGAGACAGCAGCTTTGTGAAGGTAAACAGGATCTTGTCCTGAAGGTCGAGGGAGGTGCTTCTCAAGGCCCCCACAGACAATACTCTGGGTATTATTAACGGAAATGGCTAAGAATAGAGACCAGGGAGAGAGGTGGCTCCTCTGGCGGTGCTGTTGTTTGGGTTAAACAAGCCAAAACGGAACATCTTCTTTAGAAGAGTCCTCTCTGCAGCTCAGTGCAGGGTGTGTCAGTGTCAGCAGAGCTGGAGCTGGAGAGGGACATGAAGGGACTGGGCCATTTGATAATAACAACACATAACCTGTGGATTTTTAAACTATTAATGGATTTAATGCTCTCTTTAAGGACATGTGCAGTATGTACAACTTTTATTCAACTATTTTAAATCTAATCTAATTTATTTAATCATAGTCTGTGTTGCTTAAGACTGTAATTTTACCCTTATAAAACTGCAACTCTGCCACTGTCAATGTCTATGCAACTTATGACAATCCATGTTAGTATTAATTATGTGATTATTTTGCATAACACACATAACAAGAGCTCCGCCAGCGGGGCAAAATACGCCCGTACTTTGAATTATTGTATATAGAATTAAGTTAGAATTTGTCAAACCTAGTTAAAGATGAATTGTTGGTGCAGTTTGGAAGATTCCAATACTGACAAGGTTTTCGCAAAGGGTCGGGCCGTGACCTTGACCTTTGACCTTGAAATCAATAGGGAACATCCTTGACCCATGGGGTGTCCAGCCATGAAGTTTGACATTCCTAGGTGAGACGGTTGTCGAGCTAGAGCCCGGACAAGGTAATGTGTAGTTGTCTTGTATACTCTCTCTCCCGTTGCCTAGCAACCGCTGCAGCTGGAACTGTGTGTCACCTTTGAACTTTAAACTTCAAAGCTTTGAAGTCTTTGAAGCTTTGTCTTCATGAAGAGGCAAAACATGTGGGGCATGCGCCGATATATATATATATATATATAAGGTGACCTTGACCTTTGACCCTGTGACCTTGAAATCAATAGGGAACAGGTGAGGTGGTTGTCCACAGATGGACAGACGGACGGACGGACAGCGCCATACCATAATACGTCCCGTATTACAACGGGCATATAAAAAAACAAATCATAGATTATGGTGCTTGGTTTGAAACAGTTAATTTCAGCTTCTAAAATGTTTGTTTTTATTTCTTGCAGATAAACCATGATCCCGATCACTGAGCTTCGGTACTTTATGGACACACAGCCTGCGTATCGCATCCTGAAGCCATGGTGGGACGTGTTCACCGACTATATCTCCATTGTCATGCTGATGATCTCTGTGTTTGGGGGAACGATGCAGGTCACCCAGGACAAAATGATTTGCCTGCCGTGTAAATGGGTGGTCAATCAGACTTGCAAGAAGTTTTTCAATTCCTCAATTTCCACATCAGTACTTCTGGAACCCAGGGGAATTCAATATGATCTGGATCGTCACCAATACAACTATGTGGATGCCGTGTGTTATGAGAACAGACTGCATTGGTTTGCTAAATACTTTCCTTACTTAGTATTACTCCACACGCTCATTTTCCTTGCTTGCAGCAATTTTTGGTTTAAATTTCCAAGGACTAGCTCCAAATTAGAGCACTTTGTATCCATACTGCTTAAATGCTTTGACTCTCCTTGGACAACTAGGGCACTTTCTGAAACTGTGGTAGAAGAGAGTGACCCCAAACCTATGAAAATGAATGGTTCAATGGATCACAAGGAGGATGTAGAAGCAAGTGTTCCTATGCTCCAAAGGACTAAAACGCGCATTGAGCAGGGCATTGTAGATCGAACTGAAACAGGAGTTCTAGACAAAAAAGAGGGGGAGCAGGCAAAAGCCTTGTTTGAAAAAGTGAAGAAGTTTCGTATCCATGTGGAAGAAGGAGATATTGTGTACAGGCTGTACATTCGTCAGACTATTATTAAGGTCATCAAGTTTATTTTGATTATCTGTTACACAGGGTATTATGTGCATGATATAAAATTTAGTGTTGACTGTTTGGTGGACATTGAGAGCTTGACCGGTTACAGGATGTATCGTTGTGCACATCCCCTGGCAACACTTTTTAAGATCTTGGCCTGTTTTTACATTAGCTTAGTGGTAGTGTATGGCCTAATCTGCATGTATACTCTTTGCTGGATGCTGCGGCGCTCTCTAAAAAAGTATTCCTTTGAGTCCATACGTGAAGAGAGCAGCTATAGTGACATACCTGATGTGAAGAATGACTTTGCTTTTATGTTGCACATGATTGACCAGTATGATCCTCTGTATTCCAAGCGCTTTGCTGTGTTCCTGTCTGAGGTGAGCAAGAACAAACTGAGGCAGCTCAACCTCAACAACGAGTGGACGTTGGATAAGCTAAGGCAGAGGATCACCAAGAATTCTCAGGAAAAGCTGGAGTTGCACCTATTTATGCTCAGTGGTATTCCCGACACAGTGTTTGACTTAATGGAATTAGAGGTTCTTAAACTAGAGCTTATTCCAGATGTAACTATTCCTCCAATCATCGCACAACTCATCAACCTACGCGAGATGTGGCTTTACCACACTCCAGCCAAGATTGAGGCCCCTGCACTAGCTTTTCTGCGAGAGAATTTAAAGTCTTTGCACATCAAGTTCACTGACATCAAAGAAATCCCACTGTGGATTTACAGTTTGAAGAACCTGAGTGAGCTGCACTTGACAGGGAATCTCAGCTCGGAGAACAATCGCTACATTGTTATTGATGGACTTCGCGAGCTCAAGAGGCTCAAAGTCCTAAGACTAAAGAGCAATCTGATAAAGCTACCTCAAGTGGTGACAGATGTAGGCTTGCACCTCCAGAAGCTGTCCATCAACAATGAGGGAACCAAGCTCATGGTGCTGAATAGTCTGAAAAAGATGGTCAACCTCACAGAGCTGGAGCTCATTCGCTGTGATCTAGAGCGCATCCCACATTCAATTTTTAGTTTGCACAATTTGCAGGAATTGGATCTGAAAGACAACAACCTAAAGACTATAGAGGAAATAATCAGTTTTCAGCATCTTCACCGCCTGGTCTGCCTTAAGCTCTGGTACAACCAGATAGCCTACATCCCTATCCAGATCAGAACACTTACCAACCTGGAGAGACTTTACCTGAACAGGAACAAAATAGAGACAATTCCAAGCCATCTATTCTACTGCCGCAAGCTGCGCTTCCTGGACCTGAGCCATAACAACTTAACAAATATTCCAGCAGACATTGGCTTCCTCCAGAACCTCCAGTACCTGGCAGTGACTGCAAACAGAGTGAGTAGAGCATGTGTTTTGTGCTTTAATCTTTTGTTTTTTGTAAAGAATGGGTTCTTACTAAATAGTTTGTGCCTGCATCTTTCTCTATAGATTGAGAATCTGCCCAATGAGCTGTTTCAGTGTAAAAAGCTACGCACTTTGAACTTGGGAAACAATTGCCTGCACTCTCTGCCCTCACGGTTTGGAGAGCTGAGCGCGCTCACACAGCTCGAGCTCCGAGCCAACCGTCTGGAGTGTCTGCCTGTGGAGCTGGGTGAATGCCGGCAGCTGAAGAGGAGTGGGCTGGTGGTGGAGGAGGACCTCTTTAACACTCTGCCTACAGAGGTCAAAGAGCAGTTGTGGAAGGCCGACAAAGAGCTAGCCTGAGTACATACGGGGGGGAGAATACAGACCACTAACACACAAGTAGTAGCCTATGGGCGTGAGTCACAAAAGGCAAGGCATCTGACACAATTCATTCTAGAGCTATAGATGCTAGGTCAGTGAAACCAGACCTGATCTGTGGAGTTATTCCTTTATGCCAAAACACACCTTTTAGATATTATTTAATTTTTTTAGGAAGCAGTAACTTACAGTCAGCTATTTTTTTTTGGATCATGTCATAGATTTTGGTATGTAAGCTACATGTTTTGCTTTATTGTTATAAGCAAGTATAGAGCACATAATTATTTCACATTGAAAATATGAAATATGAATATGAAATACTTAATTACAAGGGACCTCATTCAAACTCCACAAATCATGTGCACAAGTCATGTGCAGTGTAAGATAAAAATTTAACAAATCACGAACATCTGAAGCAGTGCAGTTTATTTTTTACTGAATCACTGCCCACTGGGTGGTCCCAGTTGGTTGTCTTTGAACATTTTGTTTGCTTTTGTTTGTTTGTATAAGAAAAAAATCCATCAACATATGAAAAAAGTACCATAAATAGCATAAAAATAGCACTAATGATACTACATTAAAGTGCTCGGAATAGCTTTTGCACTCTATAATTTATTTATTAAATTATTTAAATTACACTAATAATAATGACACTAAAATACTGTGACATTAGCAAGTGTGTATACGGTAATAAAAGAATGAGGACTCTCCCTACATCCCAAATTAGTATTGAACTATTTGAATTTAAGGACATACTTTTATCATCATCAACTGTCTTCAGAAAAAATACATCTGTAACTCTCAAGTATAATTTACATGCACTAGTGTACTGCATTCACCTTCTGTTTTCAAGGGTCAGCAAAATAAGATCTGTCTTGATTACAGCCCGATTATTGGCAGTGAAGATTTGGCAAATAGTGGTGTTGCCCTTGATGAAACATGTTTTTGTTGTTGCTGGTTTATTTCAAATGGATGCAAAACTTAGATTTGCACTTTTCCATTTGTGAACTGTGTAATATTACATATTTTAAAGTAATGTGACCTTTGGGCATTTTTAAGTAAAGCTCCTCTTTGGGTATTCCATTTATGTAGATGGATAAGTATTTAATTATGCATTTTTTGTTTGTTAATATGAAGGTGACATAGATAGTGCTTTTCCTTTTTTGGATGGTTCAAGGAACAATATTCAGCAATATCATACCAAAGACAATCATGTTTTCTTTGTCAATTGTGTAGAAAATTGTAAGTGTATTTACAAAACATTAGTCCGCTCTTGGACAGTGTTTTAAAACACTAGTTTTATTGTATTTTTATTAGCATGCATGTGTTTATATTTACCATATAATTCTCAGGAAAGACAAACTTTTTGCATTTAATTAATATTTGCTTTATTGTTTTCTTCATTTACACTAATACAATATTTATATGTTTTTGTAATTTGTTTTTACATAAAGACTGCTTTTGAAAAGTTTTATTGTTATTTTTATTGAACCACTTGAAATACCCTTAATTTCTGTTTTGTGTAGGCTTACTAGTTACTATTAAATGAAATGTACTGTTGTGTATAATATTAGCTGTGTCATAATAGGCCCATGTGTGGCCAATTTTCTATGTAAATAGTTTCTCCTTTACACATATCATGTGTCATTCCTAGCAATCTTTTCTTTGGTACTGATTTTAGCTCCCCATTTTAAAATGTCATCTACTCCAGTGTTCCATTTGGCTATGTACATGTTCTGTCTACTCCTTCCAATGTTTGCCAAACATCAATAAACAGTATTCAGCTTATGTCATTAGATGGATTTATCATGTTGCAATATTTACACATCCCTTAATCCAGATTATTACTATAATTAATATAAGTAGCCTGTAGTCTACTCTGCAGTACATGTCTGTAGCGAAAGTAAGACGCGTTTAACAAAAGGAACCTTCCTGCTGATTAGTTTCCAGACGGACGTTTTTATCGACCGCACTCATTCGGATGGTGCCACCTCTTCTGGCTCGCTATTACTACTCTGCCATGGTAAGTTAAAACAAATACAAAAAATATATATATATTTACTGTAAATTCCTTCTCCAAGCAAACAAGCAAAGATGTTCGTTTGTTAAATCTTTGCTCATCCCTTTATGAATCAGGGATGTTAGATATTCTAGCGCTGATTAAATTATTGTTAGCAGTGAACGCATTTTCTTTTAGGCTGTCACTTTGCACACAGACCTGGGGGATATTAAGATTGAATTATTTTGTGAGCGTGCTCCAAAGACTTGTGAGGTAAGTTTTCCGTACTGGGACTGTAATGTACAAAGAAAGTCGATGATGATTGTTAATAAGTCATTGTTTTTATACAGAACTTTTTAGCATTGTGTGCCAGTGGCTTTTACAATGGTTGCAGCTTTCATAGAAACATAAAAGGCTTCATGGTTCAAACAGGAGACCCCACAGGTATTGCATTTGTCCAAATCTATTTCACTTACATTACACTGCTGTTCTGTATTAAATTATATGCTTGATAAAGGCACTGGCAAAGGAGGAACAAGTATATGGGGGCGCAAATTTGAAGATGAGTACAGTGAACACTTGAAAGTAAGCCTGTTTGTCCTGTGATAACTGTGTGTAATTACAACATAATGATCTTATTTCTATTATTTCAGCATAACGTCAGAGGTGTAGTGTCAATGGCAAACAATGGACCCAATACAAATGGCTCACAGTTTTTCTTCACATATGCCAAGCAACCACATCTGGATATGAAGTACACTGTTTTTGGAAAGTGTGTATGATTGCAACTTTATTTTATCCAGTACCATTCCTCCAGTTTCTCACACAGCCATTAAGTATTGTGTCAATTTATTACTTTATTCTAATTGATATATTCATGCATTATTACTCAGCTACTCATTGTATCATTATAATAAAAGTAGTGTTTTTGTCAGACTAATATTCCAATGTCATTTCTAATTGATTCCTCAAATTTAGGCTTTTATTGCTAAACTAAAGTAAATATTGTATTTGCATTATTGTGGAGTTTGTTTACCAATAACAATGTCTTTGCCTTTGTGTAGAATTATTGATGGCTTTGAAACACTGGATGAGTTGGAGAAACTACCTGTTAACGAGAAGACTTTCAGACCACTGACAGAGACTCGCATTAAAGATGTGACACTTCATGCCAACCCTTTTGCTGGTTAGACCAAGGCCTCAAGATATAAACCCATTGAGAATCATTTTGTGCATCACTATGAGTTTTGTAAATATTTTCAGTCGTTTTGAATTAAATGGAATGTTTTTAATTATTATGTGCCGGCCCTGTTCATCATATAATATGGGTAATCATATACATACATACATAACCATATCCATGTGTGTAAAAATGTTATTCTTACAATGCTATATTTTAATATAGGTGTTAACATTAGTATTTATTTATAATGGGTTGAAGTGCAGGTGTGGAACGGACAGTGTTGGGAAGGTTTGTGTGCTCTTATTTGGTGGAATTCAGAATACATTTACTTTTCTTAAATCTAAGGGATATACTGTTGTACTTGATGACACAATTTTGGATTCAATAGAGTTATACGTTTCTCTAGCGGTGTGATTTTTCCTTCTCTACTACTTGTCTTTGTGAAAAGAAATGCGTAACCAACTCTGAAAACTGAAATCGTATTCAGAATACAGTACCCTGATTTGCCCATGTAACAGAATATGTTACAAAATAAATTTTAATGCGGGTATTTCATTAATTCATTTAACTAAATACATTTTCAAAGTAGCATTCTCCCCATCGCTGGTAAAGAGTGCTTAAAAAGTCCTGTAGTTGAAGTCATGTGGGAGAAGCTGGTGCGTTCGCGTCATCAATAGTGGACAAACCAGGTCTTTACATTACGCGAGACCTATGCACATTATAGTTCTATGGGGAGACCTTAAATTGGTTTTGCCCTAGATCCATCCAGGTTTTGCGTTACTACTGTGGAGTGTGAACTACATACAAACGCATTCGACATGGCTACAGAAGAGGCATGCAAGGTAAGGGTTAGTGCATTATTTGTTGGGAAAACGTGGATTATCAGTGTTGTAATGTTTGTATCGTTTGTTATGAAGATTAGCCCGACCCAAATAGCCTTTATTTGTTTATCTCCATTAGGTGTATTCTCTGAAAGGAAAGGTGGTTTTAATAACAGGTGCCAGTTCGGGTATCGGCGCAGGCACAGGCATCTTATTCGCAAAACTTGGAGCTTTGCTGGCTCTTAATGGCCGTGATATGGAAAATTTAACCAAAGTCGCCCAACAATGTAAAGACTGTGGAGCAGCAGAGGTACAGTATTAATGCTATTTGGTGTATGTGACTAGATTAACTGATTTTGGTGTTTTGGTTGAATATCAGTCAGGACTATGTTAAAGATAATGAACATTAACTTGTCCCATTGTAATCAGGTATTTTCTAAACAATATGGTGGAAAATCAAGTTATTAAAAGTCAACAGTTTTTTTGCAGAAATGGCAGATGTTTAATCCTTAAAACATTCTGATGCAGAGTTACAGCCACAACTCCTCTTCCTTGTACTTTTGGCAACCACTTATTTCATATTTATTTACACTTATTTATTCTTGTTTTTGGAGCAGCCTTTTCTTGTGCCAGGAGACCTGACTGACGAGGACACAGTTAAGAAGACTGTGGAGAACACTATTGCTCACTTCGGCCGGTTGGATGTCCTGGTGAACAGTGCTGGTATCCTTGCTATGGGCACTATCGAGACCACTGACCTAGCTCAATATGACAAGGTCATGAACGTCAATGTGAGGTAAGCAGTGTTGGGCAGTGCTGGCTGGTCAATAGAGGGCACAAGTGCGCCACACTCCCTAATTTTACCTGGATAAAAGATGTATACAGTGGGGCAAAAAAGTATTTAGTCAGCCATCAATAGTGCAAGTTGTCCCATTTAAAAAGATGAGAGAGGCCTGTAATTTTTATCATAGATATACTACCGTTCACAAGTTTGGGGTCACTTAGAAATTTCCTTATTTTTTAAAGAAAAGCACTGTTTTTTTCAATGAAGATAACTTTAAACTAATCAGAAATACACTCTATACATTGCTAATGTGGTAAATGACTATTTGAGGGGCAAATGTCTGGTTTTTGGTGCAGTATCTACATAGAGGCCCATTTCCAGCATCTATCACTTCAGTGTTCTAATGGTACAATGTGTTTGCTCATTGCGTCAGAAGGCTAATGGATGATTAGAAATCCCTTGTGCAGACATGTTAGCACAGATGAAAACAGTTTAGCTGGTTCGAGAAGGTATAAAACTGACCTTCCTTTCATCACATTTATGGGGTTGTTTAAACCCTCAAAATGGCCAGAAAAAGAGAACTTTCATGTGAAACTCGACAGTCTATTCTTGTTCTTAGAAATGAAGGCTATTCCATGCAAGAGATTGCCAAAACACTGAAGATTTCCTACAACGGTGTGTACTACTGCCTTCAGAGAAGAGCACAAACAGGCTCTAAACAGAGTAGAAAGAGAAGTGGGAGGCCCCCGCTGCACAACTGAGCAAGAAGATAAGTACATTAGAGTCTCTAGTTTGAGAAATAGATGCCTCATATGTCCTCAACTGGCAGCTTCATTAAATATTACCTGCAAAATGCCAGTGTCAACAGCTACAGTGAAGAGGCAACTCCGGGATGCAGCTTCAGGGCAGAGTGGCAAAGGAAAAGCCATATCTGAGACTGGCCAATGAAAGAAAAAGATTAATATGGACAAAAGAACACAGACACTGGTCAGAGGAAGATTGGAAAGAAGTGTTATGGACAGACCCCACTGAGCTGTTGTGGGACCAGCTTGACCGTCTGGTACGCAAGAAGTGACCATCCAGCCAATCCAACTTGTGACAGGTGCTTCCAGAAGTGTGGGGTGAAATTTCTCCAGATCCATCAACAAATTAACAGCTAGAGGCCAAAGGTCTGCAAGGCTGTACTTGCTGCAAATGGAGCATTCTTTGACAAAAGCAAAGTTTGAAGGAAAAAATATTATTTCAAATACAAATCATTATTTCTAACCTTGTCAATGTCTTGACTATAGTTTATTCATTTTACAAGTGATGGTGGTAAATGAAAGTGTGACTTTTCATGGAAAACACAAAATTATCTGGGTGACCCCAAACTTTTAAACGGTAGTGTATACCTCAACTATGAGAGACAAAATGATAAAAAAAAATTCCAGAAAATCACATTGCCTGATTTTTAAAGAATTTATTTGTCTCTGCTTTGACGTTTGGGGTAAAATGTAAAGAAAAAAACCCAAAATGATAAAACATCTTCCCAGGTCTGTTTACCACCTTACTCAGCTCTGTGTGCCTCATCTCATCAAGACCAAAGGATGTATTGTCAACGTGTCGAGTGTCAATGGACAAAGATCAGTAAGTGCTCTTTTTTTAATATACTTGGGCTACATGAATATTGAATGAATATAAGTATACAGTTGCAAGAAAAAGTATGTGAACCCTTTGAGATTACTTGGATTTCTGCATAAGTTGGCCATTATGTCCTGATCTTCATCTACCGTAAGTCACATCAATAGACAAACACATTCTGCTTTAACTATAACTGCACAAAAATTATATGTTTTCGTTTTTGAATGAAACATGTAAAAACACACAGTGCATGGTGGAAAAAGTATGTGAACCTTTGGATTTACTAACTGCTTGACCCTCCTTTTGCAGCAATAACTTCAACTAAACGTTTCTTGTAACTGCAGATCAGATCTGCACAACAGTCAGGAGGAATTTTGGAACATTACTCGTCACAAAACTGTTTCAGTTCAGACATATTTTTGGGTTGTCTGGTGTGAATTGCTCTCTTGAGGTTATGCCACAGCATCTCAATCGAGTTGAGGACAGGACTCTGACCGGGTCACTCCAGAAGCTGTATTTCCTTCTGTTTGAGCCGTTCTGTTGTTTTTGCTTTTGTGTTTGTGGTCATTGTCCTGTTGCATCACCCATCCTCGTTTGAGCTTCAGTTGGAGGACAGACGGTCTTAAGTTTTCCTGCAAAATGTCTTGGTATAATTTGGAATTAAATTTTTCGTCGATGACAGCAATCCGTCCAGGCCCTGAGGCAGCAAAGCAACCCCAAACCATGATGCTCCCTCCACCATATTTCACAGCTGGATGAGGTTTTGATGTTGGTGTGCTGTGGCTTTTTGTCTCCACACAAAGTGCTGTGTGTTCCTTCCAAACAACTCCATTTTTGATTCATCCGTCCACAGAATGTTTTGCCAGTACTGCTGTGGAACATCCAGGTGATCTTTTGTAAACTTGAGATGTGCAGCAATGTTTTTCTTTCATTATAGTTCCCAGGTGTATTGGCCTACTGTGTATCCAAATCTGCTATTGACCAGTTTACTCGTTGCATAGCATTGGGTGAGTTGAGACTTTACTTATTATTTTCAACTCTGTATTTTCCATTGTGCTATCCCTATGCAAGTTGCAATCCTTATTAGCATATATATAACTATTAATGTAGTTACACATTTGCTATAAAGTAATCATATGATTAACTATGCGGTTAGTGAGTTTTTTTTTTTTATTGTTTAACCCACACACTGCAACTATGCATCCTTTAAATAGACAAATAAACTACGTTGTGTGTAGAATATAATTTCAGAACCTGTAACATGTAGCTTGTTTCTGTTCTTTTTAGAACTAGCACCAAAGCAAGTGAGGGTAAATTCAGTTTGGTAGGTGTAAAATTATAATAAAATGTTTCTTATATATATTAGGCCCTAATGGAGATCCTCTTTTCTTTTCTTTTTTTTTTTTCTGTTATCAGCCCTGGTGTCATAGTTACTGAGGTTCATAAAAGGGCAGGTCTGGATGAGGAACAATATGCACAGGTAACACACTACTGTATATTTTTTATTAGTTGTCTCATTATCAACAAATTACAAGTATTACTTCTAAGCAAAGATCATTTAGGACATTTCTCTTTTGTCTATTTTTTTATTATTATTATTATTTTTTTAACCAGTTTTTAGCCAAGGCTAAGCAAACTCATGCCCTTGGTCGTCCTGGGGAGGTGGATGAAGTGGCCCAAACCATTGCTTTCCTGGCATCAGATGCAGCGAGTTTTATCACTGGTGTGAATCTTCCGATAGATGGAGGCCGTCATGCCATGTGTCCTAGATAATGTGTACTGATGAAATCATGAACGAATACACTTTTTAAAACAACCTGTTTTTGCCTTATATTGATATATCTCTAATTTACAACTGCACAACATCAGTCTGTAAATTGAAAAGGAAGTGAGCAGGTGTCCTTCACATTATGTCAGATTAACATGCATATCTATGCACTAAACCTAGTGTGTAAGCCCTAGACTAGACTAGACTAGAGTTGGGGTAGATGACTAAGGAGAGGTTTAAATAAATAGTATACTATAAAAAAATTTTATATCAGCATTTATAGTAGAAGATCTACTATTCCCATTGTAATGGTGCTTCCCACTCTTAATTCAGCACCAACAACTTAATGCAAGTAATAGAAAATAAACAAGGAGGCCATACAGACTGTGTATATATAAAAGGGTTGGGCATCGTTATGGACGTTGATATTGGGAGGGTGGAGGGTGAAGAATGAGAATTATGATTGGTGTTTGCACCAACCATACTGTCCATTTAAATGTAACTAATTTAATTTTAATACTACATACCTTTTCTACTTAAAATGTATAATTTCATTATTTTACTAACCTAATTACTCATCTTTGGCACATAAGGGAAAAAAAAGCCTCTATTTAAGAAGAGTTGGTACAATTGTGCAGCATTTGGTTGTTAAGAAGGGCACTTCTTTTGACTGACATGAGCTTAAGCTTCACATTTGTTTCTCGTATTCGCCACTATATCAAAGCCAGCACATGACGCACATAGTCTTATTTTGATGAATAACTTTACCCTTTTACGCTGCGGTTACCTGGATGGAGGAGAAATATGGAGAACTTTACACAAACTTGTGTGGACACACACCCACACCCACACGCACACCCACACACACCCACACCCACACACACGCACACCCACACACCCACACACACACACACACACACAGGATTTTGGCAGAGTTTTGGATAATATTATCTGTTAGGCTTAAATTTTATGTGGACACTGCAGACTGTGACTGGATGTGGATTTATTACTACGTACTTTGGCTTTGATACACTATAAACATGCCACACTGGAGATTGGATGTATTCGGGTGGATAAAAGTTTCACGCTACACACTGTTTCTTCAGCTCTTCTGCTTTACCGGTAAGATGACACACTGCACTTTGTTTGGACACATAACACGTCATGTCTCTGGCAGGCTATTTACACTGGCATGCATATTAGTTATAATTGTGATTTACAGTTGCAATCCCTGCAAAGTTTTTAGATTAACTAGGCCTACAGAAGATCAGTGCATGTTTCTGACAGGAGGGGGCGTGGCACCACGATGGTGGCTCTTCATCGTGATGTTGGGTTATCCATCACGATGGACGATGACATCATCCACGGGAACAACCCTAATATATAAATTCTTCTATTATACAGTCTATACTTACAACTAAACTGGTGTCCACTAAAAGCTTTTCAGTTTATATAGAGTTGACATGTCTTGTTTCAAACATAGTAGAGCTTTTGCACAAACAAAAGAGTGCTGGAAAGTTGAACAGAGGACATGAAACCTCTCTGAAGGAGAAATGTATGGCTTTGTTTTTGAGCTTCAGTCTTGAAAACACTGTACATTAATTAGTTCCAGACTCCATCTCTGAATGTTTTGAACTTCAATATAACACCCTTTTCAGCAGTCCAAGCATATTTTGTCCAAGGTAAATTTAAATGGATTTTTCCATTGTGATTGTCCACTGTGAATTTCCACACTATAGAAAGCACACTGGCCCGACCTCCAGGCGAAAGAGAGCACTCGCTTCTGTTATTTCAGCACTGAACACATGGACAATTGGAAGCAAGTTGGGATCCATTTTGAAAATGAAGTGTGTCTGGTGCCAGAGGCCATCCTCGATCTGTAATTTTAATAGTACTCTTTAGAATCACATTATCATATTTACATATGTTCGATGTATGTAAAACTATAAGATAATATAAGTACGGAAGTACTGAGCGACAAAAAAAAAAAAGGCACGTCATTCAAAGTCACAGGGCAGGTGAGCGGATATAGGCAGCGTGAGCTTGTTGATACGCTGTCTTTTTGTGGCCCTATTACCCCAGTTTGAAACCGAGCATACAGAACCAGAGTGGGCATCACTGCTCCAGGCTGCTGGACAGAACGCCACACTGCCTCTCTGGCCTCTCTGGCTTTAGTGGGACAGGGATGCGCTCTCCTCAGCTACAATGTGGCTGACACGGAGAGCGGCTGGGTTTCCTGGACTGTCTCCTGGGGTAATCATCGTAATGAGATTTGTGTGGATTTGTCTTAAAACTCAAATTCTGACCCCTTTACACAATAGTGCAGCACACTGCCATATAAGCCGAACAAGAGAAAAACAAAACACAACTAACAGCACAACGTGTATTGTGATCAGTGATGCATGGACCTTACTTCTCATATAACTTGTAAAGAAAACACAAGAACTAAAACTCATGAAAAACTGGTGCCTTCAGCTAAAGTGAAGACATACACACTTGAGGAAGAGCAGACTTAAACCCCAGTTTCCCACATTATAACCCAATGCCTTACCTAATGAGCCGTCCCTCCACATATTCACCTGTACTGAACGTTGGCATTTAAACTAATATACTGGGAAAACACTTAGGCTATAGAGTGTTTGATTTTAGAATTTTTTCCCCCCACTGGCCACAAATACAAGACAAACAAAAACATTTTTTTGGTTGTTGGTGAAAAAAAAAACACTTAGAAAAAGGAGCACAAATGATGCCTCTTTTTCTTTTTGCCTGCTGCTCAGTGCTTCCGTACATAAGGTGTACATGAAAATAAAGAATTGAAATAATCAGTTTATTACATTATTACTTACCCCACAGTCATCCTTGGGTACAAGAGGCTCCAGAAGATCCCCAGCTTTAATCCTCTGTCCAGTCCAAGTTGTGAAAGTGACAGAGTGGTCTGAACGCTGCAGTGAGGGTCCGGTGCCCCACACAGACATGTTGAGGCAGTGAATGATAATGTGCTGCACAGCCTCAGCACTTAGGAGGTGGATAAAATTCATCTGGATATGGCCTACATTCATTGCTAACTGTCAAAACAAAACAGACCAATTATAAGGGGGCATAGTGGGGTTTCCATGTACATCGTTGACTTGAGAGTGAGAAAATACAACAACAAAAATCAAATCATGATCATTCTGACCTTGGACTCTGTGATGGGGTTTAGACAAGTCTGTCCTCCAGCAGTAAAGTTGCATGTAACTTCAATGGCGTCAGCGTTACAGCCAAGGTTTGGGTCAATCCAGTAACTTCCTAAATGTTTATCATTTGTTATTTTACCTTCCTAAATGAATACTTGCATATATTTGTCCATTCTCCTTACCATCTTTTGTTTTCTGCTCACAGTTGTAAAGGTCTTTGCATATTCTTACAGGGTTGGCATGGTTTCCCACTGGCTGCTTTAAACTCTGAATCAAAGTGCTAAGATGCCACAGAGATTGGAGGATCTCTGCACTCTGGTCCAACATTGGTCGCTCCATGCCATGATAATTCTGACAGGGCAAATCACTATTAGTCATTGCACTTTTAATAATAACGCACCAAAAATATCATGTGAAAGTAGTTGTCTTAATGTTTTAACATATTTATAAAAGAAATTACACCTCAGATTTCAGAAATGCATACGAATCCATGATCATCTCTAATGTGATACCAAGAGCCTCGTTTTTCTATCAAAGAAAGCAAGGAAGGTGGCAATATTTTCCACAAATATTTTGCAATAAATAACTCACCAGTGACAGGGCAGAACTGGGCAGACCCTAAAAGACAAAGACAGCGTTCATTGTATACATACATTATACAGTATGTATTACAGGCAAAGTCAATAATCAGGCAGTTGAAAATGAACCGAACTGAACGTACCGGTGGTCCTGGAGGTCCTTGAGGTCCAGGTGATCCCTAAAAGTATGACACTTAAAGTGAAGAGCGATTGCATCCTTCATATAATAAATATCATTTAATACTTACCACTTGGCCTTGTAATCCCTGGAAAGAGGGCAAAGGGTATTTAATTAATTTTAATCAGTGCAAATGTTATACTATGCACAGAAAATGTTAATACTATGCACAGATTGTATCAGTGCAGTGGGAGTTGGGATTTGGGGTATGCCAGAAAATCACATCAGGATTTTCTTTGAGCCTGGATTATGAATGTATTAAGAATTCACACACACTAAGTATATTTGCATTGTCTTTCAAAATTAACTAAAGCTTTTTTGAGTGAGTAATATTAAACTCATCTGCCAGATAAGGGTGTGGAAAAAGTGACTAGGAAAAAGTGTATAGAATAAGAAAATTAATACAAATGCACTACAATATGACCAAATCACCAAAATAGCATATTGTCAGGGATTAGACTGCAATTCATTCATTCAATAAATTTTTATTCCATCCTCCATCTCTAGTATAGCACAGTAGGTATAACACTGTATGGCCCCTTCACCAAATAATATTGTATTCTCAAAATGCTGAAGGCTTTAAAAAAAAAAAATCCTCCTAAATCTTATTCTTCCTCAGTAAATCCGATTTTAGCGCAGCATGCTCTTACACGATTGTTGGCATTTTAGAAGTAAGCCTCTGAATTATAACTAAATATAATAATAGACACAACTCTTAAAAGCTTTAGTATGCAGCCAACATTCATCACCCTGACAGGAATTCCACAGCTGTTAAAGTGTCATTGTGAGAGTAACAAACAGACAGGCACAACAGGAAAGGAAAACGTTGAAGGCAAATGTACCGGTAGGTTGGAAATTGGCTGGGCTGTTTCCATCGTAAATATTTCCCCGTGTTCACATGGAAAGCTGCAGTATGTAACTTTTCTGAATGAGAGTACTCAACCTGCTTGTTACTGCTTAGCCTAAAATGTTTCACAATATGTTTTTAAAGGTTCTATATTACACTAAGGGACTTTTGTGAATGCTGTTACATCAAAAACATAGCAGGAGTTGTGCTTTGTTTCATTCACACGTTTGAGTAACCCTTTATTATTAGTTTGTCGACATTTCCAAAGCTCAAAATGCTCTGTTCCACATTGTGATGTCAGTTTTCAAGTTAAGTTCAGTACAGATTGGCAATTCTAGGGCTGAAATTATCCAAATGATTCTAGTGAAGGGGTATGGAGTTTAAAAACGCAATGTTGCACTTCCTGTGTTACCATATGGCATCACAAGTTGGAAATGGAGTGTTTTCTGTCTGAGAGATGAACTTAGCCTAAATATGCAGGGTTTGCGTGTTAAACATGTATGAATGAAACAAAACACAACTCTAGGTATGTTTGTGATAAGGGAACAACATTATAATATTTACACAATTACAGATGTGAGAGGCAACCCCGCTTACAGTAAGAATATATATTTTTCAAGAAAATTGATTGAATGCATGATAGATATATTTAATGCCTAAATATAGAACATCCCAGGTAAAGCAATAAAATATCTATGGAGACCCCCACAAGAAAAGTTACATTACTTTAAGGATTCATCAAACCATTGCCACGCACCATGTCTCCTTGACTTCCTTTGTCGCCCTGATGTCCCTGAGGAAGAGGAATCGAAATAGGGGTCTACTTCATCAAAGTAAAATAGAAGAACAGGAAATGGAGGAAAAGGGTTAGATTAGATGGTACTTACAGGCTGACCGCTGGGGCCAGTCATGCCAACAGGGCCAACAGCTCCAACCATACCCTTCAATGCAGTGGGGCATATGATTCTCCATATAAAAAAAAAGTAGTACCAATTGTGATTGACCGGTGTTCAGCTTACCCTCAGCCCACTGGGTCCCTTTGGTCCGTGTATACCTTTTGGACCAATATCTCCTTGGGGTCCCTAAAGATTAAGTTCAAGAGTTGATTTTTGTATTGATGTCTTATGGAAACTCAAAGAAACATGCCCACCTTTGGTCCAAAGATACCCAGGATACCCAGATACCCTTGCTCCCCGATATCCCCCTAATGCAAAAGGACTATAAACATGAATGTATCAAACAAATATGTGTAAATTACAAGTATGTTACTAACAGGTTGTCCGTTGTCTCCGTTTGCACCTTTTTTTCCTGGTGGTCCCACTCCTCCAACAGAACCTCTCTTTCCTTTGCCTCCAAATTGACCTAGGAGACCTCTTTCTCCCTGAATAAAGCAAATTTATGGTTAACTTTTAAACTATATTGTAGGCCTTTTACATCTCACCTTTGGTCCAGTGGAGCCTTGCATTCCAGGAGGTCCTGTTGAACCCTCTTTACCTTGGTTTCCAGGATGACCTGGTAATCCCACCACCCCATCATCTCCTGGCCTCCCCTAAACAAGGCAGTAAAGTTTCTGTGTCATTCTTTTCAACATAACATCTGAATAACGTCTTCAGTACCATAGTTCATATTTTATTCATTAAAATAAATTAAGAGCTCAAACAATGTGTTCATGGGCTGAAGTCTACATCACCTTTATACCTCTTCCTCCACTTTTTCCAGGAAGTCCCTCTTCTCCTGGTGAACCCTCGGGCCCTTCACTGCCCACAACACCCAGTGGACCAGGCAGCCCATCTGGACCCTGGACAACATGAATTTAATCAATAAAACTGATTTCACACTTAACTCAGAAAATAATTTTAAATGAACGTACTTGTTGACCTTTGGGTCCAGGTGCTCCTCTCATTCCACTGTTTCCTTTCTGACCCTTTTGCAGAAATAGATGTTTTTTTTTATCAATGTGTACTCCATAATCCGCTCCAAACCCCAAGATAAAATTTAATGATCTTTTAGTTGTGTCCTTACTTGATCACCTTTTTGTCCTTTTATTCCTTGTTGCCCTTTTGGCCCTGGGTTGCCCTAAAAGAATAAACAGTACATTTAATTCAGATTTTTAGGTGTAAAGTACAACATTAAAATAGTTCCTTACAGGATTTCCTGGAGGTCCAGTGACTCCTCTTTTTCCATCTACACCTCTTTGCCCCTACATTGTAAAACTAAAATTATTTTATACCAAACTTCACAAAGTTATGTTATTTCAGTTTTACTCACAGCATATCCAGGACGACCAGATGCTCCTCGTTCTCCCCTGTCTCCAACAGAGCCCTGAATGGTAAAAAAATAAAATCAGAAAAATCACCAAAACAAACCATAAACTCAAGTAAAACACTCACTCTGACACCCGGAGAACCAGCTGGGCCTTCAGCTGTACAGTCCTCTCCCTGTTCACCCTAATTAGAGATTATGAAAATAATGTGAGTAGAACAAAAACTTTTATGTTGTCGAACCAAATCCATTTTATTTCATGAAGAGAATTTTGGTGAATAAAATAATCTACCTTTTCACCTTTTGGCCCACGAGGTCCCATTGGGCCCTCTGGTCCCATACGACCCTGGGCAAGAAATTTCATTGACAACATTCATGCTGCATTCAGACTGCAGCAACAGGGGCAATGGGTTTACATGCAAAGGAGATGTGAGGTGTACGTATAGTCCAACGTTTCTGCAGTGTGTGTCAAGTGCTCATGTGGCACAAAATTAAAAATTAACTTTTGGCAAAAAGTGAATTTGCGTCAACAAGCTTCAAGTGCCTTCCCTCATATACAAAGGCTGGATGCCTTTAGAGGCGCTGCCGCAGTCTGAACTTATCATTACAGTTTAAACAGGCACCTTAGATTGGCTTGGTTTATAATTAAAGGAAAAGAATCACATGCATGGTTTCATTTAATAACCAAAACATGCTATACTGTAATTTACTTACTCCCAATCCTTGCATGCCTGTATCGCCTACTTTTCCACTCGACCCTAGCGGACCCTGTATATGTAGAACAATACCTACAATTACTAATGATAAATGACTTTATTGTTAATGAATTTTTATAAAATTACCATTGGCCCTATGGTTCCTCTGCTCCCCTTCGGTCCAAGAACCCCCCTTTGCCCCTGCTCCCCAAACTGTCCAGTCTGGCCCAGTTGACCTTGGTAACCCTGGCTTCCCTTTAGAGAGACAACATGTGAAGTGGAACATTAAACATGTAAAACTGTTAAAATATTTTGTAGCCCCTTAATGTTTGTGTTTCAATTAAATCACTATATGTTATATGCGAAAAAAGTCAATATAATAAAGTAAATTTGAACATTACAATCACCAGAATGAGTATGGGGAAAATATATTTTACTCATGGTCATGTCTCAATACGTGTAAATGAACCAAAATATGACTCCAGGGGGCATTATAAATAACATGCATGTTGGTCTTTTAAAAGTGTTGAGTCACGAGTAATAGGGCTACAAACCTTCACTCCTGTTTTTCCCCTCTCTCCAATTGTGCCAGGCTTCCCCTCCTGACCCTGAAAAGAAAGATAACTTTCTTTAATTGGGTTTAGAAATCTTTTTGAGGTTGGCAGCTTAAACTCACTCTCACACCGACCAATCCCAGAGGCCCCGGGCTTCCCTCTTTTCCTTTGAGTCCAGTCTCACCTCGCTCTCCTTTTACACCCTCTGATCCAGAATGGCCCTTTTCACCCTGAGCAGAGGAGAAGAAATAACCACCATATAACTGTTTTAATTCAAACCCAAATTTATCTGAGTTGAGTGATGCTTATAGACTCTATCCTACACAATAATATCAATGCAATGTAATAATAAAGCCTTTGCAAACACTCTAAACTATCTCTACCTACTTTTAAGCCATCTGGTCCTTTTGATCCACTCTCTCCATCAAGGCCCTGCTCACCCTGTCCAAATTAACAAATGTGCAATGTGACAGACATGATTTAATGGACAAACTTACACATATTTCAAAAGTACAATTATTTATCATCACTTTTCAAGGTCCACTCACTCTGTGACCAGTCATACCCTGAGCTCCCGTATATCCAGCTGAACCAGTGTCACCCTTGTAGTGCACAAAACATACTGTATTAAACTACAAAGGTGGAAAGTAGATTATTTCCTCTTTTTCTTAGTAATAAGATTTAAATCTCTACCATTTCCCCAGGCTCCCCTAATCTCCCTCTCTCTCCCGCCTTTCCTGGCTGCCCCTGTTTGAAACACAGA
Source organism: Odontamblyopus lacepedii (assembly GCA_034769755.1). Lineage (NCBI taxonomy): Eukaryota > Metazoa > Chordata > Actinopteri > Gobiiformes > Gobiidae > Odontamblyopus > Odontamblyopus lacepedii. Next base: position 13,594,342 of record CM068358.1, read on the forward strand.
ACATCATCAGTTTTCAGAGATAATGTAAGATCCAGAGGGAGCTCACAGTGTGATCAAACTCACCCTTGGCCCAATCTCCCCCAGAGGCCCCACTGTTCCTGGTGGTCCTATTGCCCCCTACAGGGATTAAGCAGGGGTATCATTACAAGGTTAGAAGAAATGTAACAGCCATGTCCTTCAGTGTGTAGAAATCAATCATGCTAATAATTATATTACAATAGAAAGCAACATAATGAAATTCCTTCTCACAATCCAGGCAGGTCAACAAACTCACTGTGTTTCCTGATATTCCTCTTACTCCCACTGATCCAGAAGGTCCAGGAATGCCCTATAATTTGAATATTTAAAATAATAATGATTTCATTTTTTCTGTGATATACAAGGAAAAACTATTTCTATTTGTCTCAGTCACTTACAGGATATCCCTTAGGTCCACTTTCACCAGGCTCTCCGAGCTTGCCCTGCCAAATGCAACATAAATAAACATCACTCTGTTTCAGATATGAGTTAATATACCAGCACTAGATATTAATTAATCAATTTATTTTCGTACCATTTCCCCAGGGAGGCCACATTTTCCTGGTGGACCAACATAGCCCTGAAATTGTGCCTGAATTAGACCACTGTTTAATTGTTTAACATGTTTAACACTGTTATAATCTTGTTTCCTCATCACAAACATACCTGGAGTTTTGTTTTGTTTCATTCACAACAAATCCAGCATATTTAGGTTTTGTTCGGTTAGGTTAGTTCTCTCAAACAGAAAACACTCTGTTCCAACTTGTGATGTCATGCATTTATACAGAAAGTTCTCCACTGTATTTTTAAACTCCATACAGCTTCCCTTGAATCCTTTTGATAATTTCCATGGAATTGCTGAAGAAAAGGTAAAAGGAGCTGGTAACTTGAAAACTACTGCTTCATGACAAGGTGGAACAGAGCATTTTCAGCTTTGGAGATGTAGACAGCCTAATAATGCAGGATTACTCAAACATGTGTGAATGAAACAAAACACAATTCTGGGTATATTTTTGAGGTAGCTATACTAGACTATATTTTATTATGTGCATACCTTTTCACCCATAAGTCCTTTGATTCCCACTTGTCCATCAGGTCCCATTGGACCCTACAAAACATGACATTTCTTTTATTGGTATGTGTGAATAACCAGTATGTTTAAAGTTACATTGTCGTTTATATGTAAAACCACTATGTGGAGGACAGAAGATAACTTCTCACCATTATACCTTTGAGTCCTTTGATGCCTCTCCATCCTCGAGAACCAGGAGGCCCCTGTTTTCAAACCATCATAACTATGTCAAAGAAGTTCCTAGTCCCCAACTGTTTTAAATGAATTTTTAAGATGTACACAGCATATCTGACCCTTCCCCCCAGTTAAATGTGACACTTTTTTACATGTTACAGATTATTAGTCAGTGACTAATAATCTGTAACATGTAAAAAAGTGACTAATAGACTAATAGTCACTTACAGGGTTTCCTTGCAGGCCAGGCTCGCCAGTGTTCCCCGGACGCCCGTCATGACCCTGTGGAATATATGATTAATACTGGTCATCAAGACATTGCATTTAAGAAAAAAAATATGGCTACAAACTCCCTACCATTGCCCCCTGTTCTCCTGGTGGCCCTGAGGCACCAACCTCCCCCCGATCACCCTGAAAGGACATAATATGAATGAGCCATACCAAAAAGATTAAACTTCACTGTTAAAATCAGGTCAGATCAGGGCTTGTCATCTTATTTAACAGAAACATTTGTGTATAAGGAAAAAATAATCATAATTTTACCTTTTCCCCCAGTAGACCTGCCACCCCTCGAGGCCCAATAAGACCTAGCAGTCCCTGTGATATAAGGAACAAAAACATGTTTATTTGTTCTTAAAGGCCTTTTGTTGTTAACAGAAAATATTTTTACCCTCTTGCCAAGTTGTCCAGTTTCACCACTTATCCCACAGTCACCCTACAGCAAGGCAGTTGAGATTAGCATCATGACATAAAGATTATTTTTAGTTTGGTTTACTGGAAAAAAAAAAATACTTAAAACTGAACTGAAACTTAATGGTAGAGTGTTAAGATGCTCTCACCTGTGCATAATGTTGTGTGTCTCTGTGTGTGTGTTAATGTAAAGCCCTTTGGGTGCCCAAGAGGGGGAAAATCTAAGCTAAAGTTGATCCAAAAGTACATCTCCAACAGCTGACCTTGGGTCCATCCGGTCCTGTCAGTCCAGTGAATCCCTGTCTTCCACGTCGGCCCTAAACAGAAATTACTGATGATAAGATCTTCAGAATGTTTAATTATAAACTTATGAGAAAAAGGGCTATGTGACTCAGGTCACTAGGCCAGTCAAATGACCAGTGGACTATCACTTACTACTTGTCCAGGAAGTCCAACAGGGCCAACAGGTCCATCATCACCCTGGAGCAGAAAGAAGAAACGGTTAAAAAGGAAATAGTATTTTTGAAATTTTTTGTTATTTGTCCAACCTGAAATCCAGGCACTGCTTTTGGACCTGGTAAACCTCTGATGCCTTTAACACCCTGTGGAACACAGTTTGTGGTTTGATCTATATTTATAATATGGAAAATTCACATGTTTAACATGTTTTTCTCCCTAAAAAGCTCAACATGCTCACTCTTAAGTTGTCAAGTACCAACCTTGAGTCCCTGTAGACCATTTGGACCTGAGGGTCCAATATCTCCAGGAAATCCCTTGAATATAATATAATAATTATTATTATAATATTTATTTATCATGCTTATTGGTATTATGTTATAAACACTGTTTAATTCCACACCCAAATATGAATTAACATTGAATTTACCTCGTGTCCAGATGCACCAGGAAAACCAGCAGGGCCTTTGTCACCAGGTATGCCCTAATACAGTGAGACAGAGATAGAATACTTATTCATTTAAACACTTTGAAAAACACAGTTCAGTCAGTTCCACTTTTTACAGTCTTCCTTAACTTCATAAACTGTAACATACATTCATTTATATATTTAGAAACATGGCACCTGTGGTCCAGGTTTTCCAGATTCACCTTTTGACCCAGGAGAGCCTAGAACACCCTGTAAAAATACACAATGCCGTTTTATCTGATAAAAAAACCACAGGGTATAATATTAACTATGAAATATGTGATATGATTTTACATGATAAAGATAAAATACCTTGTCACCTTGAAACCCAGTTTCCCCAGGTTCTCCAGGTGAACCAAGATCCCCCTGAAAAAGAAAATCTCTAATATATTACATTACAAGGACTGTGTGTGATTTTACTCTCATAAAACAAATTATGAACGCACTGCCAAATGCCAGTAAGAAGATCACCTTATCACCTTTCATTCCTGGCTCTCCTTGGTTTCCTGGTACACCCTAAGAGGAAAACATATTATTATTATTTGTTTGCACAAGTTTACCATTTCCAACTTGCAAAATCAAAAAGAAAAAAATACAGTAGCAATGTATATATCATCTGCAGTGAACTATTATGAATCAGACTGCATTAAAATATGTACAGATGCACACATGAAAAACATACCTTGAGTCCCACTTGTCCTGGTGGTCCCATCATGCCGACAGGACCAAGGTTTCCCTGCCCATAGGCACAATATATTATTGCTGTATTGTAGTGTTTTCATATTGTACTGTATGTTTGGATTTTAAATACATTTTGGAGTGAAAAGTACTTACAATAACACCAGGGATCCCAGGAGGACCATCAGCTCCCATTTCACCCTAAAATTTAAAATGACAGAAATGTGTCTGCTGGTTATTTATTTTTATTGTTCTCAAGATAGATAAATAGACGGCCTAACATAAAAGGGAATCTGCTTATCCAATACTAATTACTTACTGAAATCAAATGTAACCTAAATGTGTTCATATCATGTAAAAAAATCTATTTGACTTATATTTGAAATTAAATTGCGTTGACTCACTGGGTTTCCATCGGGGCCTGGAGGTCCCCTTACCCCAATGTCACCGGGAAACCCCTAGGCATAAAAAAATGTTAGTTATGAAAATATATAGTGTGTAATATAAAATTGATGGAAGTGGCAAGACCCATTGTTCTGAAGTATGCATTCCCAGCATTTCTGTTGATACACATTGTAGTGGAGTCATTGAACAGTCCCTCACAAACCAGCCCCCTGTATCTGCCTAAACACTTGCAGTATAAAGCGTTAGGAAATGCTGATGCAGTGCTTCCATTGACAGCTGCTCTTAATTCTTCTGTGAACGGCAGAACAAGAGGCCACACACTGAACGTGAGTTTGTCACAGAGCCAAGGTCAACAGAGTGAACCACATCAGGCTCAGCACTCATCCACAAAGAGCACACGGAGCTCTTTGTGGACAGAGCTGATACATGCTCTGTGTGCACTAGGAAATACCTGAGTGTCATTGTTAAGTAATGTGCTTCCTAATGTTCTACTTATGGACAAACAATCCATCCCAAGATACCATTGATGATTGATGGTTATGTATAATTTAATACGGTACTAGCTAATGCTAGAAGCTTAGCTTCAAAAAGACACAGACAAAATACAACCTTATTTGCCAATGTTATTGACATATTTTGCACTTGACTTTTGTGACATGTGTTTATGGGAAAAACCAGTAATGTTGTAGGATGTCTTTACCCGCCAACCCATCTTCCCTTTCTGCCCATGCACTCCTGGAATTCCCTAAAACACAGAAAGAGGAATTGTAATACATAATAATTGCATCTTTTACCAGGCACTGCTATTTGAATACTCTTAAAGACAACACTTTAATTATTCTAAATTACTCAATATTCGATCACCTCTCTCCTCCCTACTGAATAATACATACTCTGTCACCTTCATCACCAGGAAAGCCAAAATGACCAGGAATACCAATGTGGCCCTAAAAGGATAAATAAAACACATACATAACTGAGAGATTCATAGATCAGTGGTAAGAGCATGTGTTTGAGTGACAGTAATGAAATGCTACTAGTCCCAATAACTTTCTTTAGGGTGCATTCACGCCAGTCCCTGTTTGGTCCTGGTCAGGGCGCAGTTTGAGTCCTAATGTAGACTTGGTTTGGTCCCATTCAACTCCTGGTTTAGTCCTGATCTAGTCCAGGTCTCATTCTGGGTTTAGTTACAGTTTATTCACAGTTAGGCCTGTCACGATAATTACTATATCGACTTATTGTTCAATATACGAAAGCTGGAACTATATTTTTTGGGTCAATATTTATTGTGTGTACATTTTCTTTGTGGTTATTTTTTTGTTATTATTTATTTGTATGACTCATTACAGATGCAATCTAAGTACTTAAGTGTTTCAGTATGCTATTTATTTATTGCAGGTCATGCTTTTTTAACAATATTGTACATTTAGAATTTGTAATTTAAATATGCTCTTTTAAATAAATTAGTTTCAGTATTATTGTTTATTGTCTATATGTACTTAAGCAATATATCAAACTTCAAAATTTGTTGTTGTGACAGACCTACCCTAAGTAAAGTATACCATCTTGGCTAACATTGCTGAACCGGTGCTGAAGAGCTTGGCCTTGAGGCAAGTGTATATGCCCATGGACTGCATGGTGCTGGCTTCCACGATGTAGTCCAAGGGCACATACTCTCACATCAGGGATTTCCGATGGGCCGGCATGAAGGAAATTTACCTAAATGTGAGAAGAAAGGGTTTATTTTGAAAGCAAGTAGGGGTGAGCAAGATGGCAATTAAAAAAAAATTTGATCTGATTCTGTGACAATTTAGTGCCTCTCTGTTTAATGCGGCCCTCACTTATCCCCATCCTCTCTTCCTATTAGTCAGCTTCCATCATTCACTACTCTGAGTGAGTGACTGGTGGATTTAACCAGTCACAGTGAAATGTGAACCCCCAGAAGAAGATGATAGCTTTATTCACCCCTTAATAGCAGATGAAAAGAATTGTATGAATTGTGATAAAATTGAAAGTATGATTTTGGCAGTAAAACATGTGTATTGGCATGTCACCCACCCCTAAAAACAACACAGCATGCAACATACACTACACTTTGTTGAATACACTTACTTGGACTCCTTTTGGTCCAGTTTTCCCCAAAGGCCCAGGTAAACCCTAAATGCAGCAGAGCAAAGCAATAACATCATTTCTTTTGACTCAATGGTACTACTATGCCTTGAGCAAAAAGTAGTGGGAGCTGGATATAACATATATAAGTAACTTATATATGAAATGCTTTAAAAGTACTCAGCATACTTGTTTTGGTCATTTAATAGGCTGATTTCAAACAGTTTTCAAAGACATTCACTCACACTCACACTCACGCACATACAAAGCCTTTCATTTTCCTAACAAAGTACAGTCATTGATGCATCTTTGAGTTGTTTTAATTAATGTTGCTTCCTGATGTGTTTCTTTTCTTTCTAACACAGAGGTGGGCTACTTAATAAATCCTCTGGAGAAACATTTCATTTGAGGGTCAATCACACAAAGATGTTTGGAAGAGCAGAAGCTAATGGTGATTTTAATACACATTAATATAGCCCTGCACTTGCTTTTTCCATGCAAGATGAAATGTTTAAATTCCCAATAAAGTTTGATAGTTTGTGTGTGTATCTTCAGGTTTGTAACAGAATGTGTGTGGTCCATCATAACAAGCATCTTAGTAGTAGATTTACTGCACCTGCCTTCCAGGATAGCCTTTGGCGCCATCACTCCCTTCCTCTCCTCGTTCACCCTGTGCATACAAACGAAGGGTAGACACATTATGGTTAGTTAGAAAAATAAAATCTTGAGTGTATATAATGTACATTACTGTAGACAATATATCTGACCTGGATAAAATACTTACAGGTTCACCAGGAAGCCCAGGTGAGCCAGAATAACCTTTCCGTCCCTGTTGATAGAAACGTTTGATTTGCTCTGTGTTGCACGTAAAGCTGTAACTCATTGTATCATTAAAGTCAGAAGTGTAGTGTAGCGTGTTTAGGGTTCTAACAGATGTTTCTCTACCTTTCTTCCAGCAGTGCCAGGTATTCCATGGATGGGCATAATACCAGGCTCTCCCTAGAGGGTTTACATTAGTATCTGACATTAAACCACTGCCTAACAGACTTTTTCATAAAACCTCTAAAATAGATTATATCACATATTGATGAATGAATGCATACTTTTTGTCCTTTGGAGGCCTGACCAGGGGACAGTCCAGGGTCTCCCTTCTCTCCCTGTAAGATAAAAGAGCACATGATGACATCAGTGACATCCCCAGAAAAGCTCACAGTGAGCAGCTCGCCCTCTGTTGGCCATGAGACAAAGTATTTACACAAACCAAGCCTTTTATGCCCTTTGGTGCTTCAGTTTACACCGGCCCAGAGAGGAGAGATGGGGGACCGACTCTGTACATTCTTTTGCCTTTTCAGGCTCTAGGACTTGTGTATTTAACTTTTAACTACACAGTGAGAGAGAGAGAGAGCAGTCAAGAAATCACAGACTTTCAAATTAAGTCAGGCCAAAAAATACATCAGATCGTTGATCAGTCTCTGTTCATACATGAGACAGGAACATCACAGTAATTAATCATGTGTAACATATGAACTCTAGGCTAGCAGTAAATTTGACACATCACAAACGGACTGTTATAAGAAAGTGAATATGCTGGATACCAGTACATTTTCATGCAAATTTTCTATGTCAGAACAGTCTGTTAGAGGTTTCTGGGTCAAACTGTTCCTGGCCAAGGTTTTGTAATGTTCTTGGAGAACTGACACACCTGCTTTACTCAGGGCACGCTTTTCTGGCTAAAGACTGACAGCCTTGTTTAATGTTTAAAAATGTTTATCTGGTGTGTCAATATTATTTTTACCTTTAGTCCAGGAGAGCCAGTGGGGCCTGGTCTTCCATGTGGACCATAGGGACCCTGCAAAACAATGTGAGGAGGATTGCCAGATATTCTCTGCACTGGGGCTGCAGTGTCATAGGTTGTAGGTTGTCTGTTGTAGTCTACAGAACACGAGCCCTGCCTCCATCATCCACCTGTCTCTCGGTGTTATGACTTATGATTCTGATTTTCCTCTTCACTTTCCACTGGTTTCATGGGTGCCACAAAGTGAAGGCCACTCATATGTCATACCATAATTCAGAGTGACTTTGCACCACACACTTGGGGCATATGTGATTTATTATGTAGTTAGATGAGATATTCTGAAAGCCAAACAATAAATCTTTTACCAAAATCAACCATCAACTGCAAACTGACTAGGTAATCCACAGTGGAGCCCACATTTGCATATATACACAATCCTTATCCTAACCCTAATCAGATTCACAGCATATGGAAATGGAAGGATTAAATTCTACTGCCAATACTTAGGTTTCAATACAAACAGAATTCTACACTGTATTACTGGATTAATAATTACAAACCATTTTAGTGCCTTCTATAGGTCTAACCAGACCTGTCCTTTGTGACATTATTATGACAATGTTTGCAATTCACCAAAAATGCACTAAAACGTGTCTTTAAATGTCTATGTTGTGGTTTCCACAAAAAAATAATGGGCATTAAAAGTTACCTTAACAGATTTTGGTGTATACCTAACTTTTTATTTTATTTTTTACAAGGTTCACTTTTACCAATTTTAATCAGATGGAATGCTACTTCTACTTTTCTGCCTAGTGGTAAGGACTTTTTTATGGTGTTCAGCTGAAGAAATCTCAAACAAATCTTTAGGAGTCTGTTGAATTAAAACACCACAACAGGAGCTGCATAAGGAATTAACGGCACAGGTTGGTGTACCACTGGATCAAGTAGTTAGGTTACACAGATATAGTCTAAAATAGCTTTAATAAACTTTATTTCCAAACTATAGGGCTAAGACTCATAGTCAGATAGATCATGACTGGTGGAGAGTGTGAGATTTCTCAGTTTAAATGGACATAATCAGTGCTAAGTAAGTATTAAAAGCTAAATCAAGAAGTTGGCAATAAAGTGATCTCATATTAAAGATAATAGTATTTCCAAACATCTGGATAACTCTTTTTATCCACTGGGATCTCACAGTTGCAGCCTGACAGTGAGAATGAAAATGAAAGACGGCACTGCAGCAATCTATCAAAATCACTAGCTATACAAACTTACATTGTGTGCTGATTTTTTTTTATTTTTTTTTTTTTAGAGATAACAGACATTTTAAATGTTATTTTAGAGACAAATCCGGGGCATAATGTTGTTCCATCTTAGTTTTATGAGCCTCAGACTGATTATCAAGTGTTTGAAGTGAACTTAAGGCAAGAATTTTACTCAGTGGTGTGATTGATTATGCTGACTGGACAACCAGTCATTATAATCAATCTACCAAATGGATTTAATACAATTATATTTATGATATAAATCATAATTTTGGTGAAAGGTTCTGAGAGACCACTTACAACTGCTCCTCTTTTCCCTGGCTTTCCTGATAACCCCGGAAACCCTTGAAGACCCTATAACAAAAATGTCATATTAAAAATGTTATACAAAACTAAAGAAGATCACACGCCACAATATTCTAATCCTCCAGTAAATTCTCAGACAAAGGCCTATGGGTTGAAACGCTGGTGGACATGACAGTTTCTTGTTAGAGGATTCTGCAGCTGTCCCTCTGAACAGCGGTTTTTGTTTCATCCTCAACCAGCGAAGCTTTGTATGTCTGACTCACTGGCAGGGAGGTCCGAGTGTGTTCATTATGGGCATCAGCTATAGCTTTCAAGTCATTTCATACATGGATTAGCACAGCTCTGAAAGGTCACGGCTAATGAGAAGGTCGATCTGAGATGTCTGACTTTGCTAAAAATCTTCAAAATGTAATTTTCTCCTGACTCAGGCTGTAACTAGTGTGAATCGTTGTCAGTCTGGTGCACTGGCCATCTTTATCACATCTTATCAAAACTATACTTTTTCACTTTATATTATCACTTTATATTATTATATTTATGTTTATTTCTATTTTTGTATTATTACTGTTTATCTTCATTGCATGCACACTTTTTTCCTTTTTTGTACTAAACTGTCCTGGAGCTACTGTGACTGTTGAATTTGTCCAGTGCGATATCAATAAAGTCTTATCTTATCTTATTGCATCTTATCTTATCTTTTATTAAAATGGCAATAATCATGAATAATTATGAAATCGTGATTGTAACACTTAACTTTAAATATTGTGATATTCCTAATAGTGCAGCTTGATCATGTATAGTTGCCCCCTATAACACAGATCAGTTTTGGGTCAGTTCAATACACTACCCTTTATTGTTTCTGGCACTCTCCGACTATGCACTGTCCATGGTCCTGAATAGGAGATCAATACTAGATTACTATAAGTTTACAATGTACTACTTATAATTGCTTGAATAAATCCAAATGGAAAAGGTATTTTTTTAGCACATAAACTGTTAGCAGTGAGATACAATATTGACTATAATACATTTACAGAACTGCCAAGAATATAAATGTGGCATGCCAGAGATTGTATATTCTAATCATTCTAACACTGAAAAATGGAGCATGTGACAGACACTCACTGGGGGTCCAGGATCTCCCCTCAGCCCTGGTGGTCCCATTAATAGAGAAACTTGAGTGGGTTCCACATCAAGTGTTTGAGAGTCATCTGCAGCCGGTGGTGAGTTGAGCCAAGGAGGCGTGGCTTTGGCTTCCTGCCCGCTGGCACTGTTTAAAGATGTTGTAGTTTCAGGCTGGGGCTTATCTGTGACAAATACGGGTGAAGATGTTGTAGTGGTTCCAAATAAATGTGTTTCCTTTGGTGATGCAGAAAAAGCTGATTGTGAAGACAGGTCTTGTTGTCCTTCCTTGAAACTGTTTCCAGGGTTATCATTCAATGTTTGAGGTGTATGATATTTAAGAGACATGTCTGATCCATGATGATTCAGAGACAAAATAGTCACAGAACTTGGTGTTGGAGTATTTACATCCTGATGTGTAAATGCTGTGTTAAACATTTTAGGGTAGTCAGTTGAAACCACTGTTGTCCTTAAGTGTCTAAGAAAAGTATAATCTCTGCAAGGCTCAGTTAAAATCTTAGTTCTTTTTGTATTAACAGGGAGTAGAGTGTTTGTTTTCGACAAAGTCTGAAATGCATCAGTTTGTCCACAATGTTCATTTAAATGATCACAGTAGTTGTGTGCTGCCTTCGCAGAGGGATAGATGTCAAACTGACAGATAGCACCCTCAAATGGTGATGCACCGTTCTTATCTCCCAAAAAGAAAAAACCTTCTGGATCCATGGCCTCCGCTATTTTAGAATCAAGTTTCAAAAACTTTTTTTTTTCCCCACAAAATGTGAGCAAAGACACCAACTGGCCTTCAATATTCACAGCCATATTATGCCACTGGCCATCATAAAAATCATAGTTAAAACTAACCAAACTTCTTTGCCCCACGTGGACAGAAAGCCCTCCAGGATTAAGCTGAACTCCAAGTTGCATTTTCCTTTCTTTAGACAAAATAGAGAAAATAAATGCACTGTTGATGTGATGAACTGAGAGCATGAAGACCAGTGAGAGATTGCTGAGATTAAAAGGAGCGGGGAAAACAGTGTTCACAGGAGCCTGGACCTGTGTCTGTGCCGTGAGGAGAACTCCAGACCTGCAGGGGGCGACTCCACTGGGCCTGCTGCCTGAAGATGCCAGCCCTGCAAGGTTCCCACAAAGCCCAAGTTGCTTTAGGACATCTAAGCCTTTTGAGAAAACAGAAGGTGAAAAACACAACTTTGAATAACATATTTAAAATGTTATTGGGAATGTTATTTATTAAATAAAACAAATATCATGTAATCCATTAACCATATTAAAAATCTACTTTACCCACCTTGTGCTTGAGTTAGCCTTGGGAAGTAGCCATAACAAAGTATAGCCAGACAAATGTGGATTTTCCTGTATAAAAACAAGGAAAGAAATATTACAAGTATGCAAAAAAAATTATATGCAAGTTAACAAAATGTAATAGGATGTAATAAACCCAGTTCATGCATACAGTTACTTCAAACTAACTTCTAACTCATATTCACCCTTTTTTGCTCATGTGAAGAACCTCCAAAAAAGCAGAATTGACATTGTTAGAGGTGTTTCCCTGTTGCCTGGTATCCTGCTATAAACAGGGCTCTGATCTTATTTTCACAGTAATTGTAATTTGACTCACAAATGCTGGACACTACCTTTATTTAATTGGATGAATGTTTAATCCGAAAAAACGTGTTCAGTGTAAATGAACTGATAACATGACCAGAATTTACAAAATCTGATTCTGATCAAAGAAAATATAGCAACAAATCAACAAAACTGTATTGAATGTGGCTGGTCACACCCGCCACAATTAATTTAATGATCCATTGTAAAGCGGTTATATCATGGCAGTTGGATCTTGGCAGATTGGCCAAATAATACAGAATCCCAAAATAGTAGTTGTTTACAACAGGACTGAAGGTAAAATGAGCAGTATCACACAGCAGGCCAACGTATGTCTACCTGACCTGAATGCTATGCTTTTGCTAAACCAGTATTAGTTGTAGTGGCTTTATCAGTTTATTGAGAAAACATGAATGACATCCGTAGGCTAACTGTGAGAAATGTACTTTTCCCTACAGTACTTGCCAACTTCTGACATATTCGCCAGTTGAAAGTTTCTTCATGCTTCATTCACAGCTCTTTCAAAACACGTGTCTCCTACAGAGTCTTGTCTGCTTTCCAAATACAAACTTTTCACCATGATGCAAGATTTATTACCTCCCAGAGGGACCTTTACCCAAACAGCTGACACTAGGAGGCAGAAACAGCGTAAGAGAACACCAGTGATGTATGTCCCCACTTCTTCAATCGGGTCCGTGTAGTGGACAGAATACAGGATCTAGGACAGCAGAGGCCAGGACGCTTCCTATAGCCTATGTCTATCGCACTAAACATATTATAGGCTATGTTTTCATGACACCCGACCTGTTAACAGTACAAGCATTTCATTCAATCTTTTTTCTTGTTGTTTTCTACTTCATTTCTACTTCAGTTAGTACAGCTTTCATCCACCCGAGCGCATGAGAACGTGTAAAAAGTGACTCAAAAGTTAGGCAAATGTTATCTTTACATATGTTGTAAACTTACCCCCAAACTCCAGTGCGTTTCTTTGTGGAGTATACGGCATTGTCCGGCTCCATAGCGGTTACTTCATTCTTTTGGAAAGTTTCTCCGACATTTTTACGAAAACTTCATCCATCCCAGATGTACCTCAAGAGACGCTCATGTGTTTAATAATCGCTGTGCGCGTGCCCGGAAGAAACAAAAAACCTCTTCGACACTTTTTATGCGAAATTTATAAGAAACGAAAATACTCCACACGTGTTTCTATATCCTTCTTGTGAAAGAGCTGCAACAAATAATGTCAAGTCGAGTCGAGTGCCGCTTCCCGGGAAATTTTCAACAGGACAGCACACGAGGAGCGACGCAGCGTGTGTGCGTGAGTAAAGACCAATGGTAAAGACGTGTGTATCAAGAAAGTTTATTGTGGTCTGAGTAGAATTACATACAAGCGGAAAAGTTGAGAATGACGCTCTTTTCTCGACCCAGTTCACAGTATAACCTTTGTGTAAAGTTTGGTAAATGACAGCGTAGTTTTTATTTCTCTATTTCATGAGCCCCAATTCAGTCTTTCTCTCTTTGCATAGTCTGCCCCATGCTTAAAGGATTTTAGTTCCAAACAAAAGGAGCTTGGACTAAAAATAACTTATGTAGGCTGCAGTAACAGTGAGAGGCATTGTTAGATATATATATTTAATAGGAAGAAAACTGTAAGAAATAGAGCAGCCTTTATAATTGAGCAAATAAGGCTTTTTCAATATATCGCCATCTTATAGTTCAAAGAATGGATTGGTACATATTATTATTATTATTATTATTATTATTATTATTATTATTATTATTATTATTATTATTATTATTATTATTATTATTATTATTATTACAGTTACAGGCCCATTTATTTTTGAGAATTGTTAAATTGTTACTCTCCAGTGTGTGTCCTTACTTAGTCTATTACAGTATACAACTTTATACAATCTATAGCTGTGGATGAAGAAAAAATAAACTCATGAATATGGCCTCCACTTGTCTTTGGTAATATTTAAGCAAGTTTCCAAACATCATGCTACACACGGTATGCCAACATCTGTCTGCTATTTGCAACTCTTATGGTTCTGCACTCAGGCAAAAAGTTGCAAAGTCTAACACATGAGTCATGCAGTCACTCCCAAATTCACCCCCGTACCCATCTTTGTTTATGACAGCATGTCCACATTTGTCTGGTGCCAGTAATGCAGCTGTGTGTGTGTGTGTGTGCTGTGAAATTCCTGGTGCCAGAGAATAGCCTCATTGACCTGTCTTCAGCAAACAGGCTATGACAGTGTCCAGGGGAGAGCCAGCAGCACAGAGCGCCAATTCAACCCCCTGCAACCGGATCCCCTCCTCCCGCTGCCCAAAGCCCCCTCATGGAGAGTTTAGGGCGGAAGAAAACTCGCCACCTTGAAAGAGCACTTCCCCTTGTTACCTGACTGAGCTGCGGCGGATGTGAGCTTTTGTTACCGCAATTTCACTTAAGGGACAAGAAGGCCAATGTCCTCTCAGTTCTGATGAAAACTGCTGCGTATGGTGTTAAGTTTCACTGTGCTTCATATGGGTCCTCATGTAGCTCAGAGTAGATGCCAACCTAGTCTTTACGGAGATGCCAGGGTGGTCAAAGCAAGGAGAAGGAGATTCAATGTAGCCATGGCACTGCGGATTGTTACAGAATCGCACTGCTGTTAATGTTGATGATATTAGACATCAGAGGCTAAAAATTTTAGGAAGGCCTGTTGCAATACTAAGATGTATACAGTTAATTGAAAAATAAAATATGTGACTTTGCTTCATGACTTGAATTGAAAATATCAACAAGGGTGCGTTCAGATTCAAATGCTGATAGGACAAAGCTGTTGTAACTTGAAAGCTACTACTACTTGATGCGATATAATAAGGGGTTACTCAAATATGTGTGAATGAAACAACACAAAATTCCAGGTATGTTTTTGAGGAGGTAACATTATAACATGTCTTAAAGCTCACAAGAATCCATTTTGAGTGACATAGGACCTTTCATCACTGGTTAGATGCTCTGTCAATTACCCTAAACATTTCAGATTTCTTAAGACCCTGCTTGTAAATCTCACTAAAATAGCATGTCCCCTAGACCCACACCTTGGAATAAATGCTTTTTCAATTGAGTCAATATTACATAAATATTCTACTAAAGAAGGTGAGTTTGTTTTTCGAGTGAACATTTAAGTTGATGCAAGATCCCAGTGTGGCTTGCCACAGAAACACAGTGCTCATTGATCACTGATATGTCTGGCTAAATGTCTTTTGATAATACTTTTAATAAGTACGTGCAATGTTTAGGATTTATTATTTCACTTTTGTAACTAGTGGGATGTTATGTAATTGTTATGTAATATGGCTCCACAGGACATTTAAAGTAGGAGCTTGTGGTCTCTTGTGCACTCATCGTCAATTCATTGCGGAAGGGAAAAAAATGCCTTACCCGGAGTTACTGGTTGCTATTAGAAAAAGTTACTTTTCTTTTTCTTTTTTTTTTTTTAAACCTGTAGTAAAATGAAATATTATCCATGGACAGATTAATTGTGACATTAAAAGAAGTCTTTTTGCTTTAGTTTTCTTACGCCGGTCATCATTCACATCTGTTATCAGAGCCTGGCAGTAACTGTTTTCAGGTGTGGGGGGACATGTGGCTGTTTTCAGTCCAGATCAGTAGACGCTAATATGAGGCATATGGTTTAAACTCTGACATTACAAAAGATATTAGGGCCTCAGGAAATTGGATGCTTTTGCAGACATGCTTTATCCACACCATAAGTGATCTATGTCCACATTGATACATTAGAATTGGTCTATTCTGTATAAATAGAAAGCAGGATTGCATACATATGAATTACCTTTAAAAATGAACTGATTCAGTTTTATGTTTATCTCTTTGTTTTGGAGGATTGACAAACACTGAAGAAAGGTTGTTCCATTTCAGCTCAATGTTAGTTCATTTGTTGCCCTTTATTTAGTGGCTTTTGGACAGTTACAGCAACAGCTACTTTGATTTATTTTGGCTTGCCCCTTGAGTCATCTCTTCTTCAAAGGGGTTCTGCTTGTATTATGCAGTTTATGGACCGTCTAAATTAATTCTCATTCATCGGTTGCACCTAAATGTACCAATTATTTATACAATAAATATGACTATTGTTGTTTAACCACAAATCAGTCAGACATATCAGAGAGCCACATGGCTGTAGTAATCTTTGCCAGCTTTAGCCTACAGCACTGCAGAAGAGACAGGCGCTGCTGCCAAGTTTGAAGCATTGTTGTGATGACATTTGAGCTGAGGATCAAACCACAGATGAATAATCCATATTGAAATGCGTCTCTTTCTGCCAAATGTCAAACAGCAGCATTGGCTTTTGTTGAAAATTCAAACTTAGTATTCACCATCTTCATGATTCTGTCACAAATCATAATTATAAAAGATGCACATGATGCACACACAACATGATGTTCTGTGTAAGAGAATATTGCCTACTTTTTTTTTTTTCAAAGAAATTTGCATCATGTTCCCAAAAGTAATGTCATTACATGGAGTACATACGTCAAACACAATGATCCTCAAACTGCTGTACCTTATGCAGCTAGCATGCTCCTACTAACTGTTGTATTACTGTGCTCTCCTTTACTTTAAGATCCTTTTAACTGGTATATCTTATTGGTCCTTATAATGCCAGTATGGTTTGGGGCTACTTTGCATGTTTTGGGTTGATGGAAAACTAGAGTGCCTCAGACATGGGGAGAATATGCAAATTATGCACCGAAAGGCCCCAAACGGTCTGGGAATTGAACCCAGGGCCTTCATTTAGTGAAGTTGCTGAGGGTAAATGAATGTCTTATTTTTATCCATCCATCCATTTTCTTCCACTTATCCGGGGCTGGGTCGCGGGGGCAGCAGTCTAAGCAGGGACTCCCAGACTTCCTACACCCCAGACACTTCCTCCAGTTCCTCATGGCGTTCCCAGGCCAGCCAAGAGACAGTCCCTCCAGTGTGTCCTGGGTCTTCCCCAGAGCCTCCTTCCGGTGGGATATGCCCAGAACACCTCCGCAGGCAGGTGTCCAGGAGGCATCCAGAATAGATGCCCGAGCCTCTGGCTCCTCTTGACCTGGAGGAGCCAGTGGCTCTACTCCGAGCTCCTCCAATGTGGCTGAGCTCCTCATCCTATCTCTAAGGGAGTGCCCAGCCACTCTGCGGAGGAAACTCATTTGAACTTGAACTCCTGTTGGGGCAGGACCTCTCCCCCCACCTGGAGAGGGCAAGCCACTTTTTTCCAGTCCAGAACCATGGCCTCGGATTTGGAGGAGCTCATCTTGATGGTGACGTGACGGTGTGATTGAGGAGATCCTCAGACCTTCCATCGTTCCACAACATCCCTAGTCGAGGTCGGCAGCTCTCCACCCGCACTGTAAACAGTGTTGGTGCTTCCCCCTCCTGAGGCCTCGAACGGTTTGCCGGAATTTCTTTGAGGCTGACCTATATTCCTCCATGGCCTCTCCGAACTCCTCTCAGCCCAAGTTTTTGCCTCCATGACTGCCACACAGACATTATGGCCACAGCTACGAGTGGCCGCATCAAACATAGAACAATGGAGTCCCTGGGAGGGGTACTGGACAGTGCACCGACCGGGGACTCCGTTGTTCTAGTTGTTCAAGAAGGCTGGGTACTCTGCACTGCTGTTCAGCCTGTAGACTGATACCAAGGTGAGAGACCTGTCTCCGACCCGAAGGCGCAGACCCTCTTGTTCACAGGGGTGAACTCATCAGCTGAGCTTGGGGCAATGAGCAGGCCCACACCAACCCGCTGCCACTTCCCACAGGCAACGCTGAGGAATGCTGAGTCCAAGGAGTTGATTCTAGAGCCCAAGCTGTGCGTGGAGGTGATGCAGATTATATCTAGTCAGTAATGCTCAACCTCCCGCACAAGCTCAGGCTCCCTCCCCCCAGCAAGGTGACAATCCATTACCCAAAAGCCAGTTTCCATGTCCGGAGATCTGATCGTCATGGCTCCCGCCTTCGAATGACCCACATCACTCCCCCGGGCTGTGCCTGGCTGGGCCCCCATTGGGGAAGGTTTGGCCACCAGACGCTCACCATCAAGCCCCCACTCCAGGTCTGGCTCCAGGTGAACCGTTCTTAGTTTGTCTGTTTGCCTTGGGTGATGCTACCAGGGGCATACAGCCCCCAACAACATAACTCGCAGGACTATTTGGGCACTCAAACCCCTCCATCACATTAAGGTGGCTGTTCAGGGTTGTTATTTTTAACATGAACTAAAATGAGCCAAAAATACTTTTGTGATCAGCTCAACAGTTTAATTTAATAGTTTGGCAGGATTTGCAGTAAGTGTAAGTATCGCTGCTTCTGTCTGAGCACAGAGCCATTATTCTCAGCCAACATTTTCTTCATTCATCTGCTTCCATGCAGCTTGCATTCTGTGAGCCAATACCAACTTCCTATTTCCTCCTGACTAAAATTATAAACATGCTGTAAACTGACTTTAACTAAAATAAACCATATAAAATCATTGTTTGTTTACAAACCAGTGGAAATTGGTGACTGAAGCCAAAAAAGTAATTTGAGGTTCACCATCCCTCTGCTTTCCATAAACAAACTCCACTGGCTTGGTTTTCAAAAGTACATCTTACATCAGAAGATTAGTACACAAAAATGTACTGGCAGTCCATTCATTCAGACTACCCAACTTTTTTCCAGACTTTTTAATGGGAACTACTGTGGAATTTGCCATAATCATCATGTTATAATAATATAGTTTATAGTTCTACTGTATGTGCAGCACTTCTCAAAATATTTAAGAGCAGTTACTCTATAATTTTAGTTAGTAAATGGCATTCTTCACATTTTATTGAAGTACTTTTTTCATGAAAATAACATTACTACAATCTGTTATTATTAATATTAATATTATTCATGTATTAGAGACTAAATTTGAGTTCAAAGCATAAAACACTTTCTTATTAGCAAGTGATGTCACAGCACTGTTCTATAAAAAATGCACTGAGCAGTGACAGAGTGATGTGATACAGTAACGTCAGACAGACTGAAAGATGATCTTGTGAATTCCTACCACACTGAGCTGCTGTGACTGAAGGTCTTGTTTTTGGATGAGGAGTTGAAAGAGCCTTATAACACTATGGGATTTGTTTCAGCCTAAGTAAAGATAACACTAGCTGTGCACACAATGGGGTCACTATATCTGAGTTTTTACCTGAAATATATGCGAGAATGTCTTATCAAACAGGCTGCCTACATTACAGTGTGGCTTTTGTTTTTGCTCAGCCAGGTTGATAGTGGAATCTACCTGCTGAAATTTCAAAATAGGAAAGAAACACTTTATACACGTCTTGTTTAGAGGGCTGACAAGAATATATATCCTGAAGTGTGTGGTAATGGTAAACATGATGACTTCAACAGATAAGAGGCAGTATTTGTGTGTGCTTCATTTATCTGTCAACCTCTGAGGATGTTGGAGGGCCTGGTGTAGATGATAGCTGGAGTGATTGGTTTCAGTAGAATCGTACAGACAGCCATGTGAAGAAAAGATAATTAACTCTGACAAGCTTTGATCAAAGGCAGGTATGTGTTGCTGTTGATGGAAACTTGATATGAAATAAAATATAAAAAACAACCCAGATTTTCACTCTTATGTTGTGAATTGCAACAGCACAAGCGGATAAGATCAATAGGTGAAAGGAATTGGCATGAAGATAACAAAAAAGCAGTGAGCAGCTACAACATCCTTAATAGAGTAGATATGAGTGGTTTGTTTGGGTCAGAGGCACCAATAGAATCAAAGAATGGCACGCAGCCTTTTGCTAAGGTTGCGAAGGAGGTTGTGGATTTACAGATTGTAAACGTGGTGTGCCAGAATGGAGAAGATAAAAGCTTAGACTTTATACAACAAGTCAGGCCTGGTCAGCACCTATAGCAAATAGGGCTGAACTCAGATGTAACATGCTAGCTGCCCACCCAGTTTTATGAATACAGGACCTACGTGTGTATGTTTAACGGGTCATACAGGTGAAATTAGTCATGTTTTCTTCCCTCACACCACAAGTGTAAACACAATTTTATGATTCCTCTCACAGCTGGCTTTATTGGGTTACAGATAGAGGTTGTGGTGGTTGGCTGAGACATTCCACACTTCTGTCATGTTTCATAGAGATCTGACTTGCTCCTGTATGCGGCTCATGAGTCCGGCACTGATGTTGTTGTCCTGGAGGCTCAGGTGCCTCAGAGGGAGCTGTGTTCTGCTCAGCAGTGCCCCCATCATGTCAGTTCCTCCAACGTCACTGATACAGTTTCCATCCAGATCCACTTTTTGCAGGTTCATGTTCACAGTGAGCACCTCAGCCAGCAGTCTCACACCAGGGTCTCCCAAGTTGTTCTCATCTAAAATGATTTGAGTCAGAAACATGTTTTCTTTCAGGCTCTCGAAAAGTTCCTTCCATGCAGCCAGGTCAGCTCCACTAGTCTGTGCCAGCCCCAAGTACTGCAGGTATGAGTGATGCCTCATGTAAGATGCTAACAGTTTAACCCCTTCACTGCCCAAGCCATTTCCTCCGATGTCCAATTCAACCAGTGCAAAGACCCTGAAAGAGCTCCAGTCGCAGGGCAGAGTGGCCATGGCCTGCTGGAGAAGAGCCTCGTGTTCCGGGGGTAAGAGCAGAGCCTGTTGCATGGCTACAGCGGCCACAGCTGTTTGCTCCTGTAGCTCAACAACACCAGTCAGTAAAGTCTGCAACCCATGGTCCCGAAATCTGTTCCCAAACAAGCTGAGGAAAGAAGACACTATTAAATGTACTGTTATGCAAAACAGACTCAGCTGTTAGCCACGTTAGAAAGCTCAAAATGCTCTATTCTACCTTTTGATGTCATGAAGAGTTTTCAAAGGTAACAGCTACCTCTTACCTTGCCATTCCAGTGCGGAAATTATTAAAATTATTCTCCTGAAGGTGTATGGAGTTTAAAAACACAGAGGAGTCTTGTATTACCACATGACATCACAAGGTGGAGGAGGATGTTTTCAATTTGAGAAAAGAACTCTAATTATGGAGTATTTGTGTGTTAAACATGTGTCAATGAAACAGAACATTAGAACAATAGATAAAAAAACAGCCTAATATGGGCCCTTTAAACCTTCAGTATGATCAGTATGATGGAGAAATAAAATATGTAAATAGAAAACTACCTCTGCTATTTCCACATTAAAATCATATAAATGTATTAGAATATAAATGTATTAATTATAAATTACTCAAAACTTTGCAAAATTATTCTAATTGCTCACTGCATGATATGAATTCATAATGTCATCATACTAAATCATAATTTGTATGATATGCATGTTTAATTGGAAGCAGCATGAAACTGCATTCATTAGTTATCTTGCTGATTGCTTATGAAACGGGAGCCGTCATTGCACATGTCCTCTTTGTTTATATGGCTAAATATTGCTAAATATGAAAGTTGTTATTATTTGCCTGGAATTTTCCACAGAATGGCATTAAAGTTATCTATCTCTGTGGAAACAAGCAGGTCAGATCTATGAAGAGATGACCCCACCCACATTTATATTTGAGCAATAAAAACAGTGTTTAAATGTTCTATATTATGCAAAATTTACTGTTGTGACCTTTATGCCACATTGGACTGTTCACCTCATCAAAAATATAATTGTATAATTGTTTCATTCACACATGCTTGAGTAACTTTGGTTTATTAGTCTGTCTACATCTCCAAAGCTCAAAATGCTCTTTTCCACCTTGTGATGTCACGTAGTGGTAGTTTTCAAGTTAACCTTTAACCTTTACTTCAGTGAACATGACCAGTTCTATTACTGAAATTATCCAAATGTTTCTAGTGAAGGTGTAGGGAGTTTAAGTGGAGCACTTCTTGCATAACCACATGACATCATAATGTGGAACGCAGTGTTTTGAGAGAAAAAATATGCAGAATTAGTGTGTTAAATATGTTTGAATGAAACAAAACAGAACCCCTGGTATGTTTTTCATGAGGAAACAACATTATAACATAGATCAGAAAATAGTGTAATATGATTAATATGATGCCTTTAATGCCATACTGTGAAACATTCCAGTTACATGGTACATTTAAGTAACTTTTACCACAAGAGCATTTCAGCCATACAACGCATCACAAAAGAATTGGGAGACTCACTGTAAGGATTTGATTTGGGGCTTGACCCTCATGACCTCCAGGAGGATGTGTGCTCCGAATGGCCCAATGAGGTTCAGGTTGAGGTTGAGCAGCGTGACCAAAGAGGGGCTGCTCTTCAGGGCTCCAGCAAGGCTCAGCAGAAGGTCGTCCGTCAGGGCCGTGTTCCTCAGGACTAGCTGCTCCACCACGTCACATGTCCTCAGCACAGTAATCATGGCCTCCACCTACAATCCAAAGCCACTTAAAATCATGAAGCAGTCAGAACAGAGCTGTCATTTTGGGAAGTGGTTTGACCTGGTGCAGACACTCAAAAACTAACTTCTGAAAGCAGAAAGGGATGATTAAGGTAAGGTAATTATAAAATCTACATCTACATTGTGTTTTTGTTCCCCCTTTTGTTCGGTAAAGATATACTGTAGTATTTCAATAAAGTGTGATCTAACCCTAGATAAGTCAGCACAACATTGAAAATTGTTATAAAAGATAAGATCAGAAAACGTTGTCTCACAATGAGGAAATTACAGTGTGGTGACAAGAATAGTGGGGGAATAAAAATATGCAACCAGAAATTAAGAACACAGACATAAAGGTACACTTAAAGGTGAAACTTTTCTGGTGGAGGGTCCACTACATACTTGTCTCCATGGAGATGTTACTGCTTTTCCTAGCATGTTCCATGGTATGACATTAAACATCCATCTAGCATTTATTCATTGCAGGTGTTTCTTTTGCTCTCCACAGATCTGAACTCTAATGTAGTGCAGTTCTGTAACCTGCTTGTCTCCGTTGTGGTAGATAGGATTAATTTATACTGTAGATTCTAGACAAAGCAATAACATTTCCATGGAGACAAGCAGGTGGCGGACCCTCCATTAGAAATGTTATGCAGTGCACCTTTAAACCTTACCATTAAATGAGGACAGAAATTCTTTGAATAGAGTTAAGATGCAAAAAGGTCACAATGATTAAAAAAAACTACAAGTAGAGTAGAAATTTAGTCTACAGTCTTTCTATAGAGATTTCCATGCTCTATAACATAAGCGTAAGATGCCCAGTATTTACCGTGAGCCCAGTGCCAGTCTGAGAGCAAGCAGGTGGAGGAGGCTCTTCTAAACATTGGACAGCCTGAGTGTCCAAGGAGGCATACGGTCTGGCTGCCGGCCACCTCCACTGTGCCACTTTGCTAGACCTTGAGGAATTTTTCAGCCTCTGCGAGAAGCGTCTTTCACCATAATGTTCCTAAGAGCCAAAAGCCTGGCTGTCCCAGATAACACTGAAGCATCATTTGACTACAGCAGATCAAGTCGAAGCTTATTGTGGACGTGTATGGCATTGTAGCTGCATTCACATTTGTCAAATTTGGAAGGATTTGCCAAATATATAGCCATGAGCGCAGAAATCTATAATATAAAGCATTTTTGGACTACTTTTGTGCTAGTACTAGCTATTTATAATTGTATCAATCTCATATTGTGAGGAACGTCTTGTATTTATTCCACTTTTCTTCTATTTATACATATTCAAGTATAGGTATTGTATAATGATACTTTAATCATCTGTATTATATGCTAAACTTTTAAGCAGGACCTCAGAAAGATTAGCAATCATCATGGTCAAAGCTAATGAGGTTTTCAATAATGGATAACCAAAATAGTTGTTATAAGACCATTCATGTTTCAATGTTGGCTTAGATATGTTCTCTTTCCATTGTAATTTAATTGCCCCTTAAAAGTGCTAACATCTTGTGTGGTGCATGTGTTCTTAATACTACACAGATGTTTAATAAAAAGGTCTTTGTAAAGATTTCCATACTAATGATGTTTTTATCTACTTTTACTATACTATAAAAGCAAAAGGCTACACATAGTATTTACGGTAGATTTATATGTATGCACACCTGAGCTTCTAGGTCTTGTTCTGGGACAGGTTCTTCCTCCTCTTCCTCTTCCTCCGGCTCCTCCTCGGGCTGCACCGATTCACTCTCTGCACTCAGCTCCACATCTGAACCGGGGCTTTTGGGACCGGAGGACAACTTTTTCTGAAGTCGGCATCTCTCCAAGACTTAACCCAAAAAGAAAAAAATGAGAAGCACAAAATACGAAACACTACCAAATAAGAATAATAATATTTAGTTGGGGCTAGTGATTTTAGGAGTAATGTATGCCTACCCTCTGACAGGTTATCCATCTTTCTCCAAGCTGACATTGTTTAATACATGACTCCAGTGTCTTAAGTGTATTATGTAAATCACTTACAGCACTGCAGGGTATTCCAGTCTGCCTATGCTGTTTCTTTACTCACTGTTTGCCTTGAACCAGTTGTGTTTGCTTGGGCCCTGCTCCAATGCAGTGCTCATTTCCACACATTCTTTATAGAAGTCTCTCTGTCTTTCTGCGGCTCTGTTTTTCTCATTTGATCTGTGTTCCTCTTGCTCCTTTGCCTTCTGCTTAGTCAGTATCTCCTCAGCCTGTGGAGAAACTTCAAAATGGACATGTGTTTACTTTTTCATTTGCATGCAAAAAGTTGACGATTAGAAGGTTGTTTTTCGATAGGCGAGGAAAGTACTTTGATATTTCCACCTATTTCTCCCAACTATTTACTTCAGTTGCAGCAAAAAAATTGAGCTTCCATTGTACTTGGATTGTCCTATAGGTTCAGACCAAATGTGATAGTTCAACTGTAGTACGACTATACTGCTTACACAAACTTAAAATGATAAACATGTCCTGAGTTCAAAAGTTTACATCCCAACTTAACCGAGATTTCATTTGCTGCTACTTATTGCTGCATGTTTGTAAAATGTGAAAAAGACATGCATTTTTTTGGTCAAATTCCTCATGTTTACTTCATAGAGGAAGGTAATAAATGGAAATCTATATGCTTTAAAGGTACACAAGCTGGTGGCAGACTCCCCAATAGAAATGTTCCATAGTGCACCTTTAAAGTAACATGTACAGTAGGTGATAAAAAAAAAAACATTAAAACTGAACTTCTTCTGAAATTGCATTATACTTACCATGAGTTTCCCTTGACTTGTTCTGTAGCGTAGACTGTTGGGGCTGCAGTGGCTCACTTGGTTGGGGTGGTGGAGCTGCTTGCATTGTTTTTGGTGGAGGTCTATATTCCATTGTTTGCTGTGGTGGTGTAGGTTGTATAGTGTTTGTTGGTTGAACATAACTTGACATTTTCTCCTTTGGCTCTTTCTGTTGTTTTATCTCCTGCCCAGCGGACGCCATACGCTCTTCCCCATTCGACGCCAGGGATTCCACACTGTCTGGTCTCTTGTCCTCTCTCTTATTAGTTACAGTGTTATTGTGCGTATTTTCTTTTTTATTAGTAACAGTTGTGTTATTGTCTTTGCTGTGCTTTTGGTTAGAGTGACCTTTGCGACGCCTCTTCTTCTCTGATGCTTTACTGGATTCTGCCACGGTTTGTTCTTCATTGTCCGTAGACACATTACCATTGATGTTTTTGTTTTGTTTCCTGGTCCGCCTGACTGCTTTCTTGTCTGGTTTTGCTGGTATGAAGAGTGGAGATGATGGGCAAGATTCAACATCACCTAAAGGGGAGTAGGCATGTCACAAAAACAAATTTCAGTGTTACGATTTTTGTGAGAGAAATATTCATAATTTCAGGTCAAAACACTTGAGTTGTTTTTGATGAGGAAACAACATTATAACATAGATAAGAATACATACCATAATATTGACCCTTTAAGGATTATGTTTTAATGATTAACCAAACAACAATAAACTCATTCATTCACTTCCATTCACATTGTCTATAAGATGATAATTCCTAATATGTGACCAGCTTTATAAAATCCGACTTTCCAAAATCCAACCTATATTGTGGCCTTAATAATAATGATTGTTAATTAAACTAATAATATTGAAATCCCTTGTAGAGACCAAATTGAGTTACTATTTTGCATTTATTATTTATTATATTTCATCGTTTTATGTTAGCAGATACTGTATATACTATACTGTCAATCAGTGCACAGTTCATTACAATTCTTTTGCATAATGCCCCTGAACAATTTGTGGAAATGTGCTAAAAAGTGTTATGAATAAATATATAAACAGAATTCTACAAATAAATCAGAGAAACTGCTTTAAGATCACCACAGATGTTCATTTTAAGCTACCTGTTTTGTTATGTACGGTTATGAACAAATTGCAGGCTTTTATTACACATACTTTTTTGAACAGAGGTTGTATTAACAAGTTAGACCTACCAGAAACTGCTGATGAATGGTGTTTGGGAAGCAGTGGAAAAACGAGACCCTCATTTCCAGGCTTTGTAACGTGGCCAAGGCCCTGTTCTGGTGGGAGAATTAAGTTTTCTTTTGTGCCATTGCTCAGCTGCTGGCAGGACCTATATTTGTTTCGAAGGCTTGTACATCTGAAAAACATGAAATATCAGTTTTCAGTACGACTCAGGCTGACAGCTCACACCTCAAACACTATTCCCCCATGTCATGCAATATAGACTTTTCTTAGCAACTACTGAAGAAGAGAGGTGGGTCTTTCCTCCTACCACTGTCATGAAGTTGTTTTTATGACAACATATGTGTTATATTTTGTCTGATGTAAGGCTAGTGTGCCCTGAACAGAAAGTGGTAAAGATTGAATAAGTTAAGCAGTTTTGCTGGACATGCAGTGATGGGCCAAAGATATTAAAACAGAGTATATTTTACATCGTACAGTATAGATTCAATATACGAATTTCCTTTTTTATCTAAATGAAATAATGGTTATGTAAAATGTTTGAATATTTGACACATGATTTAGGATGAAAACATGTCAAAGAATATTAAGTAAAAAGAGGGCAATGGGTGGAGACAAGGGGTACATGAAAACAGACATTTCCATTGCACTGTAGCTTCAAAGACAGGAGAATACCGCATTATGCCCCTGGTAATACAGGAAGTGCTCCACTGTGTTTCTAAAACCCATACACCTTCACTAGAATCATTTGGATGATTTCAGCCCTGGAACTGCCCATCTCTGCTAAACAAAAGTTAAAAGGAGCTGTTAATTCAAAACTACCTCAACATGACATCTCAAGGTGGAACAGAGCATTTTGAGCTTTGGAGATATAGACAGACTAATAAGCCAGTGTTGCTCAAAATGTTTTGAATGAATCAACACACAAATAAGCATATGTTTTTGATTAGGTAACTTAAACCTCAGTTTAGTGTAGTATAGGACCTTTAAACAGTATATAAAAAGTGTTTAAAATAACCATGATTTCAACAGTTTAGAGAGTGGGTGCAGTCTGACCTATAACAGGGAACTCCACCCGCAATCCAGGCCAGTCTGAAGCTGCTTTTCTTGCCCTGCTGGAAGCCTGGGGTGTAGCGGTACTCACAACAGGTACTGATTCTCGCCACCATGAGCCCGTTAACATAGAAGGTGGCGCTGAATGGGTACCCTCTGTGTCTTTTGGAAATAAACTGAAACTGTTCTGAAACATAGAGCAGAAATACAGCATGCCTTGTTGTGTTTGAAATACCACACAGATTCACAGGGTTTATCCAGGCCACTATAGGACATATCTAGTGTTGTATGTTCAGGGTATTTTTCTTGGAAGGATATGAGAGAAGGCAGGAGAACTGGCTTTCATGGACTAATAAAACTTAAAAGACAGGGAAAATAAATAACATATAGGCTATCCAAGAGATTATGCAATGTGATGAGAATTCTAGACACTACAGAAACAAAAGCGCTTCTACAATTTGAATGTGGTGGTTGAGCTTAACATTTTAAAACTAAGATTCAGTTCACAGTGCCCATTTTAAAGGTGCATTATGTCATCTTTATAGTGAAGCTCCTCCAACTGCTTGTCTCTGCGGAGAGGTTATTGCTTTGCCTGGATTATTCCACAGTATGGTATTAAACTATCTCGCATATATTCAATCACAGTTTTATATACATATAAAAAAACATGCATTCTTACTGTGAGCCTCTCCACAGATCATTCAATAAGGAAACAGAGGTCACAGTATAACAAAAATAATTGTGCTCTTTAGGATTTGCTAAGTTCACTCATTCAAATAGCAGTTTTGAGTTAATTTTGGTAAATCTTACAGGCCTGATGGGGTTGTTGAATTATTACTGTTCAAAATGGTGTTGATAATTAAACTGAGGCTTTGCAGACAATAGTTGGATATTGACTGTACTCTGTGATAGTGCAGCTTTATGTTCTGCTGCCCCATTGGTTAAAGCAATCGTGCACATCCTCATTACAGTGCTGCTTTGGGCCCACATAAGTAATTAGACCTAAAACAGGGACTATATGTTTAATAGCCCTTATGTTGAGAAATATACTGTGTCATGGCATAATGAGTCTTTGGAGTCTATTTAAATGGTAAAAAGTTTAGTAGCTATTTTGTTTAATCTTGAGATATTTAGTTATGTTTACATTTTATAGTAATTTGGTAATTCATTTGTTTGGTTAATTTCCTCTTCTTTATAGAATTTTTGTGTTATTATTTCAGTTAATGGGTACCAGGGGATGTTTGCAGTCAGTACAGGTAGACCAGAATGCACCTTAGTGAACTATACATGTTGCCTGGCAGGGGAAGCAATAATATTTCTTTAAAGTGGAATTAAGCTCCACCCACAACCACCGTCTACATGAGCTGTTCAAAGATTACAACGTGTCCACAAAGACATTTTTTTCACTTGATGCATATATCTTTTAGTTGAATGTACATTTAAATATGATATATATATATTATATTTTTACCTCCTGGAGTCACCATGCCCTTGAAGACACAGAGGTTCTCTCCTCCATTGACCTGCTGCAGGACTTTGAGTTCATCCTGAACAAGTTCAACCGATGACCCCCGCTGACCTTGTCCTAAGTAGGTCATTGAAACTGTCACATTAGATTTCTTTGCCTCTCTTCGTGTTTTCAAAATACTCTAAGGGGGAAAAAATATAATTACACCTTATGCCTCAATTTGTTTCATTTCTTGTTGCATGTTTGTTCCTTACCTGTTTTCCATTTGTATATCCAGCCCTTTGAGATGTAACAGAGGAGAAGGAGCCTCTACGTTTGTCGTACAGGTACGGACAGGACTGGCTCAGCGGGCCTAACCCTAAGCCCCTAAGGGAGGACAGACTGGAGGCCTTTGTAGTGATAGCCGGCAGGTATACGCCATCTTTGACTCGACGAGAACGAGGTGGAGGATTGTCTAGCTGTGTGTTTAAATTGGATTAGATTAACCTTTATTGTTTTCCTATATAGAAATCCATGTTGGAAAAGCAATAGGCACAAGACCAAAACAGACAATAGACAGTCCAATCACTGCACATTCACACTCTCCTATACAAATTCACCAATAATTTCCAGTAAGGCATCTAAACAGGTTTTGGATACAAAAGAGCTTATATAAATGTAATAATACAAAATTTTCTGTATAGGCCTATAACAATAACTACTAAAACAGTAGCTGACAAGGTAACTAGCAGAAGATGATAAAACATCTGCGAGGTATATTTTTGACCTTTATATGATGAACAAATGTAATTGCAGTTAGTACATAATTCATTGTAATACTGTTTCATTCCAGGGAAAATAACTATATTAATCATCAAGGTAATTAAGTTGAATAAAAGATAAGAACTTTGATAGGTGCACTGAAAGTGCTGATATGACATTTTTTAGACTTGGACAGAAAGTACATCAAGTAAGCCAATTTATAACTTTTTCAGGTTCAGGCAGTTACCACAGTTAATGCTGAACCACATGTTTAAGCTTTCGTATAGAATAGTGTGTTCTGACCTTGTAGATCTCCACAGTGTCAGGGCTCTCCAACAAAAGCAGTTTGCTCTTTGCTTGGATTAGACTAGCAACAGAGTGTATCATTCTGGGATCTCTACCAGACTTAGCAGGAATCTGTGACAGGAAAAAAGAGATTCATTTATTTATTAGACCAAAGTCAAATTAAAGAGCCCACTATTTTCTAATCAATGTTATAATGTTGTTTCCACATCACAAACATACCTGGAGTTGTGTTTTGTTTCATTCACACATGTTTAGCTCACAAACTCTGCAGATTTAGATTGACTTCTTCTCTCAGACAGAAAATACTGTGTTCCACCTTGTGATGTCATGTGGTAAAACAGGAAGGGCTCCACTGTGTTTTTAAATCCACACATCTGCACTAAAATCATTTGGATAATTTCAGTAGTGGAATTGCCAATCTTTACAGAACTAAAGGTAAAAGGAGCTGTTAACTTGAAAACTACACTATCACAAGGTAGAACAGAGCATTTTGAACTTTGGAGATGAGGACAGACTAATAATTCACTCAAACATGTGTGAATGAAACAAAACACAATTCCAGTATATTTTTGAGGAGGTAACAACATTAAACAAAGTTCAGAAGAGTCAATTTTGTGTATATGACCCTTAATTTATACATACAGGAGTCTCCCGGCCTCCTTCATGAATCCCCTTGTGAATAATGTCCTGAAGTGTTCTGCTGTTTCTTCTCAGTCTTCGTGTAGATTCTCTTTGATATGAATCCATTTTGCCCGAATCAAGTCACCTACAAAATACCAACAACACATCGACAGTCAGTTAACAACTTTATGATAATTAATACAAGTGTCTGCATTTTAAATCCACAAGTTATAATGCACAAAACAGACATAAATATTGATATTTTAAAGGGATAAGATATAATAAGTTTTGGTTGAGGTTCAAGTATTCTACAAAAATGAATGAACTGTAAAAAATAACCAAAATAACAGTGCAGAAATAGTACTGTACACTCTTGTTTGAACGACTGGCTTGCATGTTTAATATTTATTTTTAATCACCTATTTTTGCAGCATTTTTCATAGTCAACATTTTCACATCTTCAAAACAACTTTGCGATATTTGCTATTATAGTGTACCAATTTCATAATTTCTCTCATTTTTGTGATACATATTCCATAATATTGACGAGGAGGAAATGTTGTGAAATAATGTAATGAATCAAAGGAAGAAAACCGGGTCTCATATTGTGCAGGATGTGAGAAATACACTGTAACTCAGACAATGGTCAAATAAAAGGAGAGAAGAAAATTTACAAGTGAAAATGGATTCCCTTTTGTGATTGAACTTGTAAGGTCATTGTGCTTCAACAGTTCAAGCCAGACACAGAAGATTCAATACTGGCACCATCTCGCAATTTTATAATGTAAGCTATAAGGCCATATGACACAACAAAATTGATTCTTGTGACATTTTCTCAAAAACATACCCAGAGTTCTGTTTCGTTTCTTTCACAGGTTTGAGTAATCCTGCAGTATCAGGCTGTTCAGATCTCCAAAGCTCAAAATGCTCTCTTCCACCTTGTGATGTCATGAAGCAGTACCTTTACCTTTTACCTTTTGTTCAGTAAGGATTTAGACGCTATTCCGAAGTTGAAATTATCGAAATTATTCTAGTGAAGGTGTATGGAGTTTAAAAACACAGTGAAGCACTTCCTGTATTACCACATGACATCATAAGGTGCAACAGAGTGTTTCAGTTTGAGAGAAGACCACAGCCTAAATATGCAGTATTTGTGTGTTAAACATGTGTGAATGAAACAAAACACATCTCAAGTTATGCTTTTGAGGAAACAGGATTTTAATTTAGATCAGGAAATAACGTTATATAGACGCTTTAAAATGTTCACTGATTTGTTTAGGCAATATGACCCACTAAGGCACAAGTTAATAGAATAAAAAGGGTGTTTTTCATACGAGCAAATGATAAAAACTCACCGAAGACTAAGCAAAAAAAAAGAGATAGCATTTCTTACATTTTAATAGCTCAGTTTTTAAAAAAAATAGCTGTATTATACCACTATTATGGCTAATACAAACAAGAATTCAAGCCAGTCTTCAAAGTGAAGAATGTGTAATAGCCACACATTTTCATAAATATGTACTGATGTCCATTTTGTGGCTAACAAAGAGCATTTTCAACAACAACAAAAATGTTAAACGTTAAAATGTCAAATTGCTTTATACATTTTATTTCACTTTCATAAAACCTGTAATAAAATTTTAATATAATATTTTCTCCAAATGGTGGAACCACATTGCCACCTACAGAGCAATAGTAGATTAGTGCTAGCAAGTGAAGAGAGTCCGGAGAAACAGATAAGACAGATAGATAATTTGTTTCCAGTGTAAATCCGCTGTGTTTCTGTGCGTCAGTGTGTTAGAGCAGACTGTGTAACCCTACCAGACCATTGTGACAGGCCATATACAGGGATCACAGCTCAGGGGAGGAGAATGAGAGACGGAAAGGAGAGAAGGAAGGAAGGAGAGAGGGAATAAGATGGAGACTACAGGAGAAATGAAGAGGAGGGATGAGGCAAGAAAGAGGGGGAGAGGAGGGAAGGGGGGTAGGCGAGAGGGGAGAGGATGGACAGAGTGGGAGGGGGAAAGGAAGAGGGGAGAGTGAGGTCTGTCACGATAAATACGACATCCACTTATCGCTCAGTATATGTTAGATGGAAGAGTTATCTTTAAAAGTCAATATTTATAGTGGTATGTTTTCTTGGTACTAATGGGGAACTTTTTGCTATTTTTTCTGCTCTTCAAAAAAGATTTGAGCTGAAGAGGGTTGGATAAATAACTTCTATGACTTATTATAGATACAATCTCACTACTTAAGTGTTTCATTCATTTTATATTAAGAATAGTTTTTTCGCAGTTAATTTGTCTTCAGGGTTTTTGTGTCAGTGGCATAAATTAATTTCATTGTTATGGTTATTGTCTATATTTTCTTCAGTAATATATCATACTCCAAAAAATGTCATCGTGACAAGCCTAGGGGGAATGAGAGAGAGAAAGAAATAGGGGAGAGTAGAGGAGAGATGGAGAGGAGAGAGGGATGGATAAGGAGAGGGGGAAACTGGAAGAAGTGTTGGGGGTGGTGACTGGGAGAGAGGGAGGAGGAAAAGCAAAAGAGGAGAAAGAAAGTAAGAGAGCAACAGGAGAGACTAGAGGAGGGAGGGATGAGAGGGGAAAGAGGATAAAGGGAGAGAGGAATGGAAAAAGGCAGCAGCTGACAGGCCTGTCCCCAGATAAGGACTGTACTTTAGTGCTCGGCGTATGCATGAGTGCACTGTAGCGTCTGTGCAAGGAAAAAGCTGTGTGCAGTAGTTTTTCTATGTCCTTGTACAACACAGAAGAAATATTACAAAACATGAGCATAAAATATTAAATCATTCATATTGAAATGTGTAAAAAAAAATACAATAAATCAAGTCTATAAAATAACATTTTATAACAACATATTTTGAACAATGTTTTCTGTGACCAAAACACCAAACAAAAAACAATTTCTCATACATTTAAAGGTCCTATATTAAACAACATTACCTCTTGAGAGCTCTAAGCTATGTTATAATGTTGTCACCGCAACAAAAACATACTTGGATTTGTGTTTTGTTTCATTCACACAAGTTTGAGTAATCCTGCAATATTAGTCTGTCTACATCACAAAGGTCAAAATGCTCTACCTGTTCCAACTTGTGATGTCATCTAGTGATAGTTTTCAAGTTAACAGCCACTTTTTACCTTAACTTCAGTAGAGATTGGCAATACAGGGACTAAAATCATTAAAATTATTCTAGTGAAGGTGTATGGACTTTAAAAATACAACGAAGAACTCCAGGTATGTTTGTGATGAGGAAACAACATTATAACATATACCAGAAAATAGTGTAATATATTCCCTTTAAGAACAGCAAATTGTAGGAATATTCTATTCTACTGCGTTAATATGAAGTAACTATGCAACTTTCACTTTAAATTAAAGAGATGCAGTGTTCAGAAACCCTTTCCCCATGCAAAGAGTGTCTGAGCTGTGTACATTTTGGTATTCCTTGTCAAACAACATTTGCCTTTTGTTCTGAAGTATATTATTATTATTATTAAATGTTTATCCGGTGCACAATGTCCTGCGGCTGTTACTTTTCATATTTGTCAAGAAATTTCAATATTGCACAAAAAATAATTTCACTCAACACATTAGTATCAGTATTCTGGAGCTGTACATCAAACAAAGTAACTCTCTGTGTATAATAATCGTATTTAGTAACCGACACACCAGCCAAAAGCAGGGAAGACATCACCTTCTTGACAGAAACAAAAACAGTTGACATGAATGTTGAACTATAAATGAGTTAAAACAAACCATGTGACCATTTAATAACAGTCAGATAACAAAACTAGCTTACCTGTTTATCACGTCTAGAGCTGCTTATGTCTTAACTTCACTGTGAATATGATACATCCATGACTGCTGATCTTCTGTCTCTCGCTCTCTCCTCTTTGTCACCTGAGTAGACAGCACCTTTGGCACCCAGCCCCGCCACCTGCCTCTGCGCCCTCATCCAAATTTAATCACCTCCACAAGCCGGGCCAGCGTGGGACGTCATGATCTTCAGTGTTTTCCATCACCACAGTTTCTATGGTACAAACAGATGTGGATAAAAGTCAATGTGATTCAACACATTACCAATAGCAATGTGTTCAACTCTCTTATATAACATTCTTGTATTAAATTAGAGATTAAGGAAGAAAACTTTACATCAAAACAAGTAAAAGTAAAACAATAAACTTACAATATATATTCAGTTGAAAGAAGTTCCAGAAAAAATGTATTGGGAAAGTTTTCATAGGTTTTGTGCCTAGTTTGTTTATTTTGTGTCTAGTATTTGTAGGGATAGTTTCATTTAGACACAGAAAATAATAATTACTACTTATGATATTACCATTATGCAGAAATGGATCCAATTGTGTATCCTTTCCCTTTGTACTGCAGCACAATTTAATGTGCTTAAATTTTCTGCCTTGTTACTTCCAATTTGTTCTCACAGGTCAGTAGCTCCTGAACTTTATATTGTAGTCTAAATTAGGATGGCTATGGACATTACAGTATCCTCTATTGTACATAATTGCTGCCCTGGAAGACTTTGTATGGGTTGTTAAGCAATCAACAATTTTATGATCTGTGTTGGAAAGTTGTTTTCTTTATCACAAACATACCTAAAGTTGTGTTTTGTTTCATTCACACATGTTTAGCACGCAAATCCTGCATAATCAGGCTAAACACAGAAAATAATTTCCACCTTTGCTGAAAGGTAACAAAAGGTAAAAGGAGCTGTTAACTTGAATACTACCACTTCATGAGTCAATTTTGTGTAATATAGGACCTTTGAACCATCCATCCATCCATCTTCTCCCGCTTAATCCGGCTGGGTCGCGGGGGCAGCTTGCTGCCCAATACTCATAGCACCTGACCCCCCCCTATGAACCCCTCTGCAGGTGGTGAGCCCACCTTTGAACCATACGGAACAAAACATGTGAGACGTTGTTGCACGCCTTATGATCCTAGACTATGGGTCCAGACATTGTATAGTCCTATTGCAGGCTCGTCTTGGGGATTTAATAATTCTGGGTTTACATTTCCTTCTTTGTTGTAAGCTCTCTGTTAAAGAGTATATGACCTGCTCTACTCACTGACTCCCTAATGTGTCTCATGTACCATGGCACCTCCTGAGGGCTTGCGGAGGCCAAAACGCTGCTGGCTCCCTTCCATTCATAAACTAATGGTGGGCTGAGTGGACTTGCTTTGGCAGTTCTTCATTTGCCTCCTGCCATGTTCACTGAGGCAGCTTGTCATTTTATTTGGGGCTTACTTGTGAGGCGCTCCCCTCCCTCTTATGGGGAGTTATGCAAGCATCGCTTTGCAGGAGGGGGATTTGCCGTTCTCTTTTGCTCAGCATCTTTAGAAGGTACAGATTTGTAAACGCCAAAAATGATCAATGTTGTACCAAGTTACCTCAGAGGATAAGAGAGGGAAGGTGCATAGAAATGGTTAGGTATATTATATAGACAAAGGCATCACATGCTCTTCAGTATTCTGGGACATTCGGCCTCAGTGCTCATAAACGACAATGCAGATATTTCACTTTTACCTTCATTTCTACAATACTATAATTTTACACAGGGCCACAGCTCAGCTTTATGGGACTCTAAAGATAATTTATTTTATGCTACATAGCCTTGGCACAGCAAGTGGTGACAGGCACCAATGCTTCTCCCACCTAATGTTTAACAATTTAGGCAGTAATCCTTTATAAAAAAGGGTCAGTGTTACTGGCTATAAGGAAGTTATAGCATGCTGAATATCATAATAATGTATTGAAAGTCATGGAGTAGCTCAAGCAACATAAGGGAAGATAGGGCTGTAGTTGGGTGCCCTCTAGTGGTCACTTTTAGAACCTCTCATGTATTTACTGATATTTAATTTAAAGGTACACTTCACCTGTTCTTAAAGCTCTCCACTGGCTTCCAGTTCCCTACAGGATACAGTTTAAAATTTTAGTGTTGACTTTTAGAGCCCTGCATGGTCAAGCTCCTCCTTATATCAGAGATCTGATCCAACCCTACAGACCCTCTCGCACACTGAGGTCTGTGGAGCAGAGTCTGCTGATGGTGCCTCGTACTCGTTTTCGGACCAGAGACCGATCCTTCCAGGCTGTTGTTCCCAGATTCTGGAATGATCTCCCACCCCTTTTGCGTTCACTAGACTACATTAATACTTTTAAAAGCCAGCTGAAAACTTTTTTATTTGGTCAAGCATTTTAAATTACAGCAACTTCTTCAGGGACTGATATGATTGTATATTGTTGTGATGTATATTTTTCCTGTGTATAACTGTAATTTGTCTGTGTTTTTATTCTTGTGTGAAGCACTTTGTGACTTCCTTGTCTGTGAAAGGTGCTATATAAATACACTTTGCTTGCTTGCTTGCTACTATGTAACTTTTCTGGTGGTGGATCTGCTATATGCGCGTCTTCATGGTGATGTATCATCTTGTTGATCTTTGGACCACATTGGGTGGTCCCAAAATTAAAATATGTACAGTAATTTGTTGAGAGTCAAAATCAGAACCATTATATCAATATAATATATTTTGAGTTTAAAGGTTCAGTAACAGTTCTTGAGGGTATTGAGGGTAGGCCTATGTCAGGATGTTTTTTTTATTTTTATTTATTTTTTTATTGTTTATATTTTATGCTGAGTCTAGTTTCTCCAGTATGTTATTTGGGTGTCTGGCCACTTGAGGGTGCCAAGAGACCAATTACCTGGACAGCTCATTCACTCACTGTTGTGTATTGGAGTCGAGTTACTTTATTGCACTTATGGGACTGGACGGACTGTCCCTGTTTTCAGGGGTCCTCTTGGTGGTGGTCCCTGGTTCAGCTGTGCCCAATTATATCGTGTCGTGTTAAAGTGCTGTTTCATCATTTTTCCTCTGGGGGAAACATGTCTTCTTTATGTAGTCACCTCATGTACTCACCCCTGGCCTCCTCTTAAAATGCTTGTTACATTAACACGGTACCACTCACACTTTGGCACCAAGCCTCACTGTTGAAACACTGAGGATCCATTGCTTGTACAAAATTACATAGGCCTACACTGTCAGTTTTCATTAAATATATACGCTCTTTTAATTAACTTTTTAAATACTTTTTTTTCTGTAGGGCATGTGTGTAGTTGAAGCATTAGCAATGCAGATGTGTCATGTAGATAACATTAAAAGAGATCAACTGATTTGTGTTTTTCCATGGCTCATGGCCAGTGCCCATTGTTTAGAGGGCAGCTGACTGCCGATGACCCCTGCCAGTGTTTTTTGGGCAATATGTAAGGCCAATTTTCCTCAAAAAATCTTTTAATGTAAACTCATCCACAACCTTGTTTTACTACACACAAAATGAACAGTGTAGTCATATTTTTTTTTGCACTACCTTCTTTGGGTAGTGTTCAGATAGGCTTTATGCATATGTTCTTAATGTATATTTAGGCACCTGGTTGGGACAAACAAAATATCAGTCTCTGATGGAGTGTTAAGGCATACGGTGAGAAACAAAAAATAATGTAAGAAGGAAAAAAAGAAAGAAAATTATGCTGCCATAGTTAAGCAATATGACAGTACATAATATTGGTCACATGTAGTAAAGGAAAAGTAGCCTATTTGGTAAACTGAAATTGGGATACAAAGAGCTTATGTGAATAGCATCCTGCTTATGTTTCACAGTTATATTAAAAGGACATAAACCTCACATGTATTGTAGATCAATCATAAACTCCACCAAGGCCAACTCATATCTCAGGATGCTTTAATTAGATGTCATTACAAATCATTCAGACCTCTTTACCTCCCTCATGTGTGACACCCATGGGTCCTCCTCACAGTGAATAGTTGCTTCTTGTTCCAGACTGGCCCGTAGCTCTAGTGGCCCAGTCCATCTGTGCAGAGCAGGAGGGCAGCACTTCCTACAGGACACAACCATGTGGAGAGATAACCTCTGACCACAAACAGAGACAGAAAACATGTCTGGATTAGTTTATTTCAAGTTTATAATAACACGCATGTCTCAACTATGGTATTAATTATGTTTTTCTTCTTCCATTAGTAATAGTTTTTGAAGCATAAAAACATGAACATTGTTTTTTTTTTTAATGGCTAGATTACTATTATTTCTTTTCAGATACTGTAAATAAAATAAAATTAAAGATTGGTAAAGAACACCGTGGCACATAATGTTTACATCCCAAATCATTCTAATTCTAATCATTATCTGATTTCATATTATTGAAATGTCAAGCAAACACATTAAACATTATATCTGATGTGAGTTTTCTGATTTTTCGCAGCTACATTTTTGTGAGTGAATTCTGCAAGAAAAAGTGTAAAAAAAAATGTGGCAAAGACAAAAATTAAAGCGAAAGTTTTAAAAATGTAAATTGTTATTTCAAAATTAATTGCACTATATTTTACAAATACCACAATTCTTCTTGTCTCACCATGCATATTGCTGCTCAGAAACCCCAGGCATAAACTACAACTGACCACTATGCAGCAGGCACATTTTGACATTTACGGAGGTGCATGGTGCCTTGATGATTTGCACTGCTATTTAAAAACCAGCTGATTTACAGAGAAGGAGGGTAAATATTTTATGAGTACAGTATTGTAAGCTGTATTGAGTGTTAATTTTAGCTTCCTTATGGTTTATACATACTGTATGCTGGGAATGCTAAGAGTTCACACAGCACTGCCATAAGTGCTTAACATAAAAACAGAAAGCTGGAAAAATATATGTATTATTGATATCTCTGGCAGAACTTAGCTATTAATAATATTTCATATATATATATATATATTGCTTATTGTTCAGCTTCTGGCATTTTAATACATTGCTCCATATTTCAGGCTCATTTAGCTGACATTAGCCATGCTCTTATTTTCTTTTTTGCAATGTAACTTTCTGCCCCTCAGTGATGTTGCCTGAGTGAGTACAGGAACAGCACATGCAGACAGAGAGTGAGAGTGTGCAGAGGCGTGTGGGCTGATGTGAAAACTGTCAGGACATGATGGTGATTACTTTAGCTGCATGTTTCTGGAATGCACTGATGAACCTGTGTCTGCTGAGCTGCCCACACTGCAACACTGCAAACACATGCTGTCTAATGGCTTTCCTACAACACTCTTTCATCACAGCAATCTCAGTGTACTTCTAAATGTTCTTGTTGACTCATTTGGAAGGGTTATGTATTTTAAACCACCACCTGCTTGCCTACTGACATGTTACTGCTTTGTCTGAAATGTTTTATACTGTGGCATTTAACTTAACTACCAGGCCAAGTTACAAGTCAAATCTGTGAATGACAGGCAAAACCACTAACAGTAAGAATGCATTTTTTCCAAGATGCTTTTAGCAGTACAAACATCAATAATTGAATAAATGTCAAATCCCCAAAGTCCTGCATTTGTGCCCTTTTTCTTGTCCATAATAAGGCAGATAATAATAGATGTCTGAGAATTTTCTGCAGGACACAGTTGCCCATGTTGTATCTGACATCTGCATTGTAGAAGGTGAAGGGGACAGGCCCCTGGGGAGCCCCACACAGCAGGTCAGGAGGTCAGACACACAGTCCCAAGCTCTCACAAACTGGGGATCATTCTGCCAAGTCACAGTTCATCCCAGTTCTCTCCATCTTGTCCTCCACATTAGCATATTCATTATTCCATTACACTGCCACCCTACGCCCCACCCAGATGCAAGTGGGGACCTTGCACACTGTCACGCCACTGGGAACCAATATTTATTTAAAGTATTCTTATGTAGTTTATTAGACAAAGACGTTACAACTGAAGTGCAATAGTTTTACCATTGTGAAATATGATAAACACTGTAGTGGATATCTGCAGTCTCTGTAGTGCTACTGTAAGTCAGAATCATATATGATTTTTTAATTTATTGCTGGTACTTGAACCACTTGAATATATTATAATTATCAAACTAACTGCTTTACACATATATTCACAGTATGCATTGGATCTGTTGTTGGGGAGTTATTTCCCTTGATTTAAATAGATGAGTGGGTGGGCAGTAGCAGGCAGGAACAAGTCTAATAGCACATTTGTATGATTAATCCAATGCATTATTCAAGAAGTGGTCGTGACAGAAACCCTGACAGTGCATTTAAAACACTGCTTTAATAAATACTTGCTTTTAAATGAGCTATTTTCTCTTTGCACCCTCAAATCCTCTCACGTGTTGTTGAGGTCTACCATGTAAAACCACAGGACAGCTGGGTATTTTACAGTTCCCCTTCCTGTGGCGTCCCCAGGATCATGTTCACATGAACTTATTTTTTTGCGTCTACTCCATCACTTTTTACAACGGAAAAAACATGTGGCATCTCTGTACCTTTGAACATGCCTCATGGCATGTGAGGTTGCAACACTGACAATGTATTCATTTCACTTCAAGCAGGTCAAACTTTAAAAAGGGAAGTGGGTGGTATTTTGATAGTATGTAGTATATCCTGTCTCACTTAGGTCAGTTTCAACCTCATTTATGACAACTTACTATAGGTAAATTAAAATCAGGTCTAAAAAGTCTGAAATATGTATAACAATGCAGATGTGGTAGTCCATGTGACAGAAATTTGTACTATCAAAATTAAGCTATTAAAAATGTATTATATAAGAATTATTTGATTATTTTATTATTAATATGAACTAGTCCCTGTCATATTCGCTGTACTAACTAATTAATTTTGATTTCAATGTACACTACAACTATATTTTACATACATTTAAACCAGTCAACAAACCAAGTGAAGTAAAATGCACTACTATATATGAAATTTAACTTAGGTAATTGTTTTATGTTATTGTATATGGTATATGTTCACTCATGAAGGGCTACTTTAAAAGGTACACTGTGTCACATCTCAGGTTAAGGGTCCACCACCTGCTAGTCTCCATGGAAATGTTATTGCTTTGCCTGTGATGTTCCAGAGTATTATATTGCCGTTTTTACTGCTAAAATCTTGCAAACCTGCATTTTTACAGTGAATCCTTTTTACAGATCTGATCTGTAACTTAGCTTGGAGGCACCACATAAGTTAAATGCCATATTGTGGAATATTTCAGACAAAGCGATAATATCTCCATAGACACAATCAGGTGGCAGATCCTCCACCAGAAAAGCTACACCATGCTCCTTTAAATAGTTTCATATGGAGATATACAGTATGTTTTCCTTTTAAATATTTCATCACCAAACATTTAGTCAGCTCCAGCAGCAGCAGTGCCGCCTCACACATTCCTGCCCACATGTAGTTTAGGAGTTGACGTGTGAAGGCCAGGGATCATATGCAGTCTCATTGTTGCACCTGTGTGATTGACAGGAGCACCCTGACGACAGCTGCGAAGAGCTCAGCGGGTGGCAAACAGTCTGGGGAATGTGAAGCAGCACATACTTGGAAGGAACACACCAAGGAACACACATGAGTCATCCTCTATCCATGTATTTTATAGGTCACATCTAGATGGTCACCTTGTCCAGCGGCCGTGCTGATGCTAAGTCTCATCAGTAGTTCAGGAGATTTATAAGATTTCCATCAGAAACAAGTGGTGACATGTCTTGTATTAGCGCCCTTAAAAAAAGACTATGAAATGCCACAGTCTCCATTTCAAATCCAGTCTAAATGACTTGATAAAGTATCATTTACTGCGTGAAAAAAACAATCCTATAATGCTGCAGTAATTGTGTCATATGTTTATGCAATAAATAATACGTACGTAATGTACATTATACCACATATTTACAACATGTCAGTTTTACAAATAATCTAAGATAATCTTACACTGATTGCTACAATTTTTTGTGGATGTTTTTCCTGACCACAATAAATTATAAAACAAATCCCTTGAAGACAAGATAAACAAAGATAAAGCCCTTGAAGATAAGATTTCATAAATTATCTGAATTTTTTAAGCAGAGAGAAAGATCAAATTAAATCAGCCATAATTACAGCATCTCTCTGTACTTTGGGCTGAGAACTTAATGTTGAATCCCTCCTCCAGTTACAAGTAATGATACACTAAGAT
The DNA here is from genome assembly GCA_034769755.1 of Odontamblyopus lacepedii. Lineage (NCBI taxonomy): Eukaryota > Metazoa > Chordata > Actinopteri > Gobiiformes > Gobiidae > Odontamblyopus > Odontamblyopus lacepedii. The sequence goes on from CM068358.1 coordinate 13,637,208, forward strand.
AATAATTATGATGCAAGTGTAATCTTCTTCTATTGCTACAGCTGCCCTGAGTCAGACTGATGGAGACTTGGCAGCCATTCAGCATCTACAAAATCTGTAACTTCTACTTAACAAGTAAAGGCCACTTTGACAGGGACATAGCAAAGTGAACACAAGAACAATAATATTAGGCTGATAAAAATTACAAAAACACAAAAACATAACTTAACTTACTACTTAAATTGCCATTATCTTAGACATGTGCTTGCAGATAATCTCAAATTATAACAACATTTTGCCATTTACCTTTAATAGACTGTCTTAACATTCTCACCTTAAGACACTACAGGCAAAACACTTTTTTCTATGTTTGTTTATTTGGTCAGTTTGGTCTCTTAACATACAGATTTCCATGTGGTAATTTGAATTTTTTAGACAAATTTTCAGTCAGATCTAGTTTGCTCAAATATTAAATATTTTTTCCACAAAATGAAGCAAAACATTTTAATCTTTTCATGGTCATTTTTACACATAAAATGCTTTATTTTTGTCTGAAAAACTTGTAATACATTTTTTCTTACATTTACATGAGGAAAATACAGAAGAGCTTTCAAATTGATATCTCTAAAAGTAATATTTCTTCCTGTTCGCCTGCAGTGTCTCATTTTTAAGTGTCTGTTGCGTATCCATGTGTTAAAAGTTAAATTTATCAGTGGGATTATCTGTGACTGAAATAATTGCACTATTGCATAATCAGCATAACTGTTTCCACTGGTATTTTACATGAGGTTGTGGGTTCTGAGCACGGTGACATACACAGGTGTTGGACTGGACAAAGTATTCTATGTTGTAGAGGCATGTCCCCTGTACACAGCTGTGCCCTTCACTGTACAAAGGGCTGAAGTACAACTGAGTGTTTACTGGCTGTGTGATCTGACAACTATGGGGAAAGACTGCTGCAGTGACATTTAATGGCATCCTCATCCATCAAAGTTACAAAACTGGGAGCGTTATCTCATTACATCATAGAAAGCCAAAATGAAAGTGAGGTCCAATCAGTCCACCATCTGTTTCTTCAGAAAACAATCTGAATGTAAAATGGGGAGAATGCTTTTGCCAAGAAGATTATACAGTTTGGGTTTTTTTTTTAGATTCTAATAATAATGCACTGACGACATGACTGTCCAATCAGCAAACCAGCAAAAATGTCAAGTGGTATCTTTTTAATGATCTAGCAAGCGGTTTGTATTTGGTTTCCACATTTTATAATAGCAGTGCTAATAAACCTTTGACTTTTGACCCTTTTACAGCCAAAGCACTCAAGCACAAACCAGAGGGATAAAAACAAGAAGGGCAAGATGAAAGTGGCCAAATGTAAGAAGGCTGTCAAGGCTGAAGGCTGAATTTCTATGGAGATCCATTAAGACCTTTTCCACAGAAACAATTGCGGTGGGCCTACTCTGCTTGAATAAAACTTAATAAGACTTAATGGAGAATCTGAATCCTGCCTTTTAATCTGAGGAAGACCACAACAGCAACTGGTGCGTAGCCAATGTCCCACAGTTATTGAACATGTGTTTACGGTGGTTTATTTGTTTTTATGTGCTGGGCCACTCAGATTTTTGTATCTTTTCAAAATATCTCTTCATACCATTATATATATATATATATATATATATATATATATATATATATATATATATATATATATATATATATATATATATATATGCCCCAGCATATATATATATGCTGCTTTTCTTGATACAGTTTCAAAACAACTACCGCCCTCCTCTAATTTTAATTAAGTTCTGTAAAAGTCCAAGTTACTTCGAGGTGGCTAATTTTGCAAGAATCAACATGTTGCGTGATGTTTAGACCAGTGTGGTATGATATGGACTTAAGCCTGAATCTCAACTCTCGTCACAAGGAGAGGTCAGTGATGACACTAAACATCTTTATGTAATACATGATAATCGACTTCTGTTGCTACAGCTGCCCTGAGTCAGATTGATGGACTTGGGAGCCATTCTGAATCTTAAGTATCTGCAAGTACATCTAAACATAATGTAACATAATGTCCCCACAATGACATTAAGACAAGGCGGGTGCTCAGGGGCATGACTTCATAGCACAGACAGTGCTAATAGATACTTTGCAGTGACATTCCATCTATTGGTGGAATGTTCAGCAGTTTCTATAGTGACACTATGCATATAAGATTTAAGATCATCTGAAAACTCAAGAAAATATACAAAATGGATTTAAACTGAAAACTCACTGAAACACTGCAGGCTACTGCTAAGCCTGTTTAATTTTATGTGTGAGAGACAAATCAGTTTATCTGTTGTCGGAGCAATCAAATCTGCTCTTTCTGGTCAGACTGTGTTAAAATAGGGTGACCAGATTTTCAAAATCAAAAACTGGGACACCCCTGGTTTGGGGTGGTTGCTAATAATAAAATTGAAAATTGAAACTTGTTATGCATTAGACCCAACCATGACTAACATGTGAGTCGATATAGTTACATTTTCTTTCTGTTTTGGTTATTTTTATGCAGCTTTTCTGTATTCTGTACTGCAGATATCAAATTGGTCAAAAATAGGGATACCTTATACAATTCTTGTATAAAACTGGACCAAATCAATGGTTTTGGATAAACCTGCTGGGACAGGGGACACAGGGCTTTAAACTGGGACTGTCCCGGGGAAATAGTAACATCTGGTACATGTTAAAATAAAACTTAGATTAAGTTCTACTTGAGTAACAGAGCTTCTAACAGAGTAGTGCTTTCAGTTAGCATCATACCCCCAGGGAATGTTGATGACATTAGCTGCAAAGTATCAATAGTGGGATCTCATCTGCCTAACTTTCAATTAGCCAGCAACCAGCTTTAAAAAAGACAGTACTATATTGGCATTTACCAAGGCAAACTATCATTTGAATGAAACTTATACCAGTCCCTTTAAATATATGGCCTCATTGAGTCTGTGTTCATGCTGTGACCATGACAAATGTAACTTTTAACCATCTAATCCTGTTTCCTGCACAGATGAGTCACTGTCGCTTGGTCCGGCAGTAAGTAATGCAACACTGCTCCCGTGACCAATTTAACTTGAGACTAACAGTTATGAAGTGTCAACAAAAAAAATATATAGGCCTGTGGTAAAACAATCTTAAGTGGCAAATCGGCCATGGCTGATATAGAACACATCTGACAGGTGTGGGTCACAGTGACATATTAACTTGGAAAGAAAAACAGCAAATAACTTATGTTTTTGAGATAAAAGTCCTTAAACTATATTGAGCTACCTGTTGATTCCATACAATAAATGAATACTTATATCAATACAAAACAGAAATATTGACCTAAGAGATATGCTATTTACTCACAATATATTTTTTATCATTTAATTTTTTTTTTTAAATCTTGACATGAATTCCTTATTTCTCAGCTAATTTACAAACAAAAAAGCGGATTTTTTAACAGACAGCACAACTGAAGTCCTGTCAAAATGTAGCTAAATTAAATACTGTATAAATTCTATATTTATTTAATATGGTGCAATAAAAAATGAATGAACCCATGCTTGATGGCAAAAAATTTTTTATGTCATCTAACTGATTTATAGTACTGTACCTTTTGAGTGACTCGTGAATAATTTGAGGGACAGAAAGTGAGCTTGGTACCTGACGCCCGTGGAATGCCAGTTGTCCGGATGGCAGCAGAAACTAGGGTGTGGAGGAGGAGGTGGCATCTTGGGTTTCAGACTGCAGTGATGTAGGATGAATCACTAGGGGAAGTCCTTGGGGGGTGGGTGGGGGCTGTTGCCGTGCGCTGGAGGTCATAAGTCCAATGTCCTTCCAAGCAGAAAGCTGGAAACACTCATTAGACTAAGGACGGACTTGAGGGAAGGTAGCGGTCTAGGTTGAAGACCAGTGGGACAACTTCGCCAAAGTCAGAGAAGTTTTGCTTTGAGTTAGGGCCTGCAAGAAGAGAGAAAACATGGGAGTGTACGATGAACAAGGGTAAGAGTGCTTCCTGTAAAAACGTTTGAATATATTGAAAATTCTATTTATTTTGGCATCAGAACATGGATTACGATACTGGTATTTACCTGTTCAGGCATGTGATTCCTTCTTGATTTGAAAGATTTCTATAGGACCTTTTCCCATTCAAAACATATAAAGTTTTGAGTTGCATTTCGTAATTGCTATGGTGATGAAAGAAGCTCACAAATAACAATATAAACAATATTTTTATGTACCCGCTATGCTAAATGAATTAATGATAAACAGATCTGTAATGCTGATTTAATTTAATAATAATAATTTCCTTGCATCATGTATTTATGCTGCTACTGCCTAGTAACTTTATGCCCACAAAGCATCAAAAGATTTATATTTATATATACCAGCCCTATTCCTGGATTTGATCAGCTTCCTGTTATATATGACACTTTGAGGAAAAGTTATATCTTGTACACCATTTTCACTTGCTATGCTAACAGTCCTAATTTTTTATCATTATGAATGCCATGGATATATTGCATAGGATGTTTGTTCATTTACTGTTAATGTTCATGAATAATTACATTTGACTGTCTTGTGAGTACAGGGCTGCCATCCAGGAGCCAGAGCCACGCCACATGGTCATCAAACAAAACTTAATATCACCAAAACGCCATCGATCCATGCCCACTCGCCGCTCTCCACGTGAACACCTCAGCAGACTCCCCCCTAAAGATGTTTTCAATAACATGATGTTTATGGGTGGGTATACATTTCCCTGTAAATCTGTTTTGTGTATTTACCATGTTTAGACAATGGTTTACAGACAAATAAAATGTTGAGTCAGATAAACAGTAAACTAGCCAGAAGCACTCAAGGACAAGGTTATACATATCCTCTATGCTATTGGCCTTGGTGCAAAAGCAGTTTGCATCTCACAGTCTTGCATAAATATTCCATATACATAAGACTGTATATCCAGCAGTAAAAGCGTTCTGTCATTTTGCTGACCAAGGAAACATAACAAACATCACTGAAATTATTATTAATTTTGCCAAATTAAAAAGTAGGTAGTTACCGTTCTATTCTCTAGACATAAAAACTACCCTACAGTTATAATGATTATAGATTATATTAATTATGATATTATATAGTTATGTATAATGAAGAACTCATTGAACCTTAGTTGATTATATCCAGGGCCGGCCCCCCCATTAGGCAACATAGGCAAATGCTAAGGGCGCCGCTCCGCTAGGGGGCGCCGAGCCCAAAAATCGGCGATGGGGGATAAAATCCTCCACTGTCTAAAACAGGGGTGGGCAAACTACGGCCCGGGGGCCACATACAGCCCGTTAACCTTTTTTAATCCGGCCGCCAAACATGAATGAACTGCAATAAAATTTATTAGTTTTATTTTCCCTGCAATTCTGGCGTTTCCAAATAGATGGCGCACTCTAGATACAGTGATACATAAAACCAAATTATCCACATGGGCCAAAACACTGCCCGGGGGTAGAACTATATCTTGTACACGACTTCCTCACTCATGGTCCAAAAACCTTCCCATAAAGCACTGCGGCCAAGTATATATCTAGTGTGCCGCGCACACTGCACCTGCTCCCGCACGGCGCGTGCCACATTTCCTCTTGTTCGGTGTGGACACCGCGCGTGGACTGTGTCTTGTTGCATACGCTGCGTGGACCTCGCATTCTCCTGTGCACCTCTAAACCAGAACTAACACCAGGACTAAGCCAGGTCTAAAGCAGGACTACACCATGTGTAAACAAGCATTAAATCAGGACTAAAACCAGGTCTAAACCAGGATTAAAACCAGGTCTAAACCAGGACTAAAACCAGGTCTAAAACCAAACAAGAATTTGCAGGAGGTGGTTGCTACATTTATGTAGTTTTAAAAAAACATGACAATATCAAGTAATCCAGTTACTTATTTAAGTAATTTAATGGATTACATTACAAACTACAATTTGGGGTATGTAATCTGTAATCTGTAGGGAATACAGTTTAAAGTAACCTTCCCAACACTGTCAACAGAATTATCAAATGTGTCACAATCAAACGGAAGTAAAAACTTCTGAAACGAAAAATGTAAATTTTTGAAGTGGAAAATCATTGGCCCTATATATGGTGCACATGTTGAATTGAGATGTTTGAATATGCCACATGTAAATCGTTGGATCCTGCAAGTTATTTTTGTCTTATTTGCTGGGTTGACGTAGTCAGACTAGAACAGGGGTGGGCAAACTTTTTGGCTCGAGGGCCACAAAGGGTTCTAAAATTTGATGGAAGGGCCGGACCAGGAGCAGATGGATGGAGTGCTCTAGTCACACACACTCCATCCATCTGCTCCTGGTCTGGCCCTTCCATCAAATTTTAGAACCCTTTGTGGCCCTCGAGCCAAAAAGTTTGCCCACCCCTGGTCTAAAACATCGTCACTATGAACTGTTTGATTTCTTGTGAGTATCTGTACTCTGGCAGTATTTTTTTTTTTTTTTGCAATCCAAGGGGCGCCACCTGAAATCTTGCCTAGGGTGTCAAAATGGTTAGGGCCGGGCCTGATTATATCTATCTATATTTAGAGAACTGTAAAAAGCATGTTTCTTCCTATGAAACGTACTTGGTTTTCCTCCAGGTACTACAGGTCAGGATTTGTATTTGACCCAATATTTCAAATCAGAATCTGTATGGTTATATAGATTGTTAATACCAAGCCGAGCTCAAGATCTGGAGATGGGTCCCTTGCTCCTGACACATGGAGATGGGTCCCTTGCTCCTTACACATTGAAGGATCAAACGCAGAGAACAAATTTGCCTATAGCGACTATAAAGTTGTACCATAACTTTAATCTTCACCTGTCTTGTATTGACAGTGGGTGGATGGAGCCGACAGGACCCAACATGCCAGGTCGAACAGTTCTGCACTGAGTTCAATGAATGGAAAGGTGCTGCTCGGATGACGACGCGACGTGGTGGTGTGGCAGTGGGCACCCTCGGGGGCCACATCTACACTGTGGGTGGGGAGGACCATACACGCTGTTACAGTACTGTGGAGAGGTGAGTTTACCCCCTCTTTGATGCCATTTCTCTGTTGCAGAATTACTGAGCTATAAGAAGCCTGAATCCCCCTTGAGAACAATTAATATTTCAATTTGCCATATGCAGCTCTTGATGCCAAGTACAGCTAAATCCATAAGAGAAAGCAATTAGAATGTGTAATTTTAGTTTGAGTTGATTTTCAGCTAATGTGATCTTAAAACCCGGCATCTAATTATTTTGTGTCTGGATGCGTGCACATGGTTTTTTTTTTTTAATGTGGTGGTCTGAAATAGTCACAGCTGACTGACTGAAGCTGGCATTCGGGGGGGAAGCAGTCAGGAAGCAGATTTTTCCTGACTTTAAGTGAGCTGTGTGGTGCTTTTTGAATGACTATTGTGTTTTTATAAGGGAAATAAGAGAAGAAAGTGTCAAAACAGAAATGAAATTAGTGAAGGATAATCAGGATATATTATACTAGCAAAACCTAGCTAACAGGGTTGTTATAATACTAAAATTTCAATTTAGCAGGAAAAAGCTTGATACTCTTTAACACATGATAAAAACACCTCTTCTTTTATACAATATAATGTAATTTTTAACACAAAATAATGGTAGTTTTATAATAATTCTGGGATAGATCAGGACCATTCTAAAATTTCAGGAAAGGTTATATTTGGTATTCCGTATTTCTGATTGAGTAATATTTTAAAAACTGTTATCTCATTTAGTATTTGACTATTGACAGATTGAGCTTTGACAATCCTATTAGCTTATACACCACACAAAAGGAATGGTGCCGTGACACCTCCTTTGCCAACCTTTATCATAGTTCAGGAATTGATCAATGGTGTTGTTGTCCTTTTACATGCTTAACAGTAGGGGTCAGTATAAAACAGTACTTGGACATTATCCCAAAGCTAACCCCCTGGTAACTAACCGTCCTTATAATATACTATGGCATTTAGTCCATATTGCCCTTTTCCCTGCACACACAGAGACTGCTTATGCATTATTCTTTTCACTGGTGATTTTCACATGTCTTGTAGAAGTGAGTTTGGCTGTGCTCCAGATTCTCATGGAGAGTTATTCATCTCCTTACTGAACGCCTGTCTGCTGACCCTGCAGGGAAATACTGCATACTAATAATCCTGAAATACCCTCAAGCAGCCAAGTCTTATTTTGGTCACCTGGTGTACTGGGTCTGTCTGCACTTGTTAAAATCATGCAGTGCTCATTTTTAAGAAGAAGAAGAACAACAACAACAACAACAACAACATGTATTAATAGCAACAAAATCATTACTGAAATATTTGTCAACCACTTCAGGAATGGAATAATCATTATCTGGAGAGATAATGATTGTGTAACTCAGACCAGAAATTGCATGAAAATAACACAGAAAATAAATATATTTTGTTTTTGATGAAAAAACTATTTTGTCAGTAATTCAGGACATCATCAAGTAACATCACCAAGCAAAATCTAATTTCTAATCTGTTATTGAAAATAATAAGCAAATATTAGCAAAATAATAGTTGCTGCTCATTCAGTTCATTTTATAGTATTGCTAGTGATGGGAAGAGTACTTTGAAAATGTATTTAGGATACTGAATACCCAAATTAAAATGTATTTTGTAATGTTTTCTGATACACAGTTCAATCAGAGTACTCTATTCTGCATACTTGTGTAGGAAACATGATATATAAATACAAAGAGATTGATTTTAGACTTATGTATATTTAGAGAAGCAAAAAATCAAACACACACACATTATGAGAGCTACGTATTTTTGCTTTTTTGTTTCATTGACCGTGCAGTCCAAAGTCAAAATTGATCAATCAGTTATTGCCATCTATTCAGAATATCACCAAATGAAAGAGTAACTGTACTAGTTACTCAAACTTAGTATGTACAGGTATTTAGTTACTTCCCAGCACTGAGTATTTTATTTGATCTTTGGGTCTTATGTTCTTAAATGGACATATATGGTTTCACATGAAAGAACTTACATTATAATGCACTGGGTTTATATAGCACCTTTCAAAGACACTAAAATCCCTTTACAGTGCATTATTCATCCACTCCATACTCGATGGTAGTAAGATATTATTGTAGCCACAGCTGCCCTGGGATAGACTGACCTCATGCAAATAAGGAATAATCTGAAATTAGTACTGAATAATAGAGTACTCATAAGAAATGTTAAGAGCAATATGTTGCTACAGATATACTGTGATAAACAGTAATCCTGAAACTATTTTATGACACTGATAATAATAGACAGACAACAGACAATAGACTACTACTACTACTACTACTACTACTACTACTACTACTACTACTACTAATGTTTCACACTTATTCTACCATCAAATTCTGTCTTCATTTTCTATGGTCACCACAGTACACTCATAATTTACCTTGTTCTCACCTCCAGTCACATTCCATTACGCTCAAGTAAGTATCTTGCCCGAGAACTCAGCAGTATAACAGGGATTTACTGTAACTGCCAACCATCTGTGTAGTGGGTCAATATGTGGGAAAGGTTAAGTCCTGACTGAATATCTACAACTACTGTACTTAAATAAAAAAATGTGGCCAGACTCTTACTTAAATATAGCTTCTTTTGATTCTGTCTTGCAGTGGTGGAACACAACAAAGTAGTAAAGTGCTACTGTGTTGTCATCAAATGTTTTTCTCCATTTTTTACATATTAAAAGAGGAAAAAGCTACATTTCGCTGTCTTATCCAGTGGTATACTGTTCTATATGAGCTTGTGTCTACATAAAGCAGTTGTTTTTTGGCATTTGACAGTACCTCATAGCATCGCTCTGACACCCCCGCTCCTGGGCTTGTTTCCTGCAGGTACTGCCCAGACATAGACAGCTGGAGCACAGATGTAGCACCCTTGAGTAGCCCCCGCAGTGGAGTGTGTCTGGTGGAGATGGATGGGTACCTGTATGCCATTGGAGGATACGATGGCATCACAGCTATAAATACAGTGGAAAGGTATGATACAGAGTTTGACAAACGTTGCCTTGAACTGTATATAATTTAAAGGTCCTATATTACGCGAAACTCTTGTGAGCTTTAAGCCATGTTATAATGCTGTTACTGCTTCAAAAACATACCTGGAGTTGTGTTTTATTTCATTCATATGTTTGAGTAACCCTTTATTATTAGTTTGTCTACTTCTCCAAAGTTTAAAATGCTCTGTTCCCCCTTGTGATTTCATGAAGCGGTAGTTTTCAAGTTTATGGCTCCTTTTACCTTTAGTTCAGTAGAAATGGGAAATTCCAGGGCTGAAATGATCCAAATCTTGTATGGAGTTTACAAACACAGTGCAACACTTCCTGTATTACACCATGACATCACAAGGTGGAACAGAGTTTTTTCTGTTTGAGAGAAGGGTTTGTGTGTCAAACATGTGTGAACGAAACAAAACACAACTCCAAGTATATTTTTTATGAGGAAACAACATTATAACATAGATCAGAAAATAGTGTAATAAGGGCCCTTTAAGCGAGAACAACAAAATGGCTTCCTATTGATAGAGCATGTTTTTGTTTAGGTATGACCCAAAAATTAACTCATGGAGCAAACAAGTGGCAATGTCAACCAGGCGTACGAGAGCAGTGGCCACAGTGCTTAATGGCAAGCTCTATGTGATGGGAGGAAGTGATGGAGATATGGCTCTTAACTCAGGTATATACCCACAATGTGTTTTTAGTATGACATTTTCTAAATCCACACATAAAAGCTGTACATTTGTAATATAAATTGTAGTTATGGCAGTAAAATAATATGGTTAAATTTCTGTTTCTTTTAACAGAAATATGTTGCAAGCCAACTAACAGTTTAACTAACAGTGTTAACGTTATATCTGTCTGAAATATATTCATTGTTATTGTAAAATAGTAAAAAAGTATTTGTGGGAATCTATGAAAATAGCTCACCACAGCCCTTAACCCTAAAAGCAGTACAAGGAAATGAATGTTTAGCTTATGCAATCTTTTACAGTAAGAGCAAAAAACAGGAGTGCTATTTTGTTGTAATATGCTGTACATTTTCTGTCTTCCAACCTTAACTAAACCTGTCCTAAGTAATATTTGCTCCAAAATCTCATCCACAAGTCTGTAACATTTTAGATTTATGGGACAAGCACACACAGTGACCATGGGAAAAATAAACTGGGGTGACATGACTATTTCAGTCTATGGGAAATACAAGCCAGTAAAGTTCCCATAACCTTTTTTGGTCTTGGCTCAGATGCAAAAAATTTTAACAAATTAATGAAAATTGACTTATGTTTCAGGTGAAATGCTACTTTAGCCACTGATTTGGGTTTTTGTGATTTTACAACACAGCACCCACTCACTTATATAATAGTTTACTCATTCGTGTAAGCTGCAGCTATATATTGCCAGATGTATACAAGCTCATGTGACATCTCTGCCCTTTAAATGGTCCCCAGTGGAGTGCTACAACCCGGAGGACGGTACCTGGTCTATCTGCACCCACATGCTGAGTCCCAGGGAGGGGGCTGGCTGCACTGTGTATCTGGGGCACATTTACGTGGCGGGGGGCAAAGACGAGCTCCAGCTGAACCTGTGCTCCGCCGAACGGTTTGACCCAGAGACATCGCGGTGGACCCCTGTCAAACGCATGAGGAGTAAAAGACACAATGTAAGACAAGGATAACATGGCAGCATGCAGGGCTAGAGAATTAAAGTTTGAGTATGTGGAACAAGACATATCTCTGTCCCCAGATATGAAGTAAACATGTTTCAATCAATAATGACACTTACAGTCAATTGTAACGCTGATTTATTGATAATTATAAAAACATAGGACATGATGGGTAGTTTGTTTGTGTTGTCATTTGGTGCTTTAGCTCTTAAGCTCATTGTCCAATCGAACAGCAGGATGAGCCTCAAAAGAGCCTCTCAAATGAGTTTGCAGTTCCTATGACTAAAATCAGCTGAAAATAAACCTAAAATGACTTTGATCTGAAAGCCAATTATCTAAATCTGCACCAGTAACCAATCAGTGAGTGAATTCTGGTGGTTCTGAGCTTTCACATGAGTCGAAATGTCCTCTCTATCATTAAAACTATAGTGGTAACCCAGGTTCAGTTGTGATTATGGTTTATACCATGGCTGCACATTCAGTCCCAAAAAAGAAAAAAATCTAATAATAACTTTGTGAAGTTTGAAATTCATATTCAATTGCAATACACTACACTGGTTAGTAAAAGTAGCACAGTGTCTAGCTCTGGCTGTATATTTAATTTTGGCTTTAAATATAATCACACAAATTAAACTTCTTCTTTTTACTTTTTTCATTGTCTCCCAGGCGTCCCTCGTTGTGTTCAATGGAGCGCTGCTGGCAGTTGGAGGCTCAGATGACCTCACTGACCTGAAGACAATAGAAATATACTGCCATGAATCTAATACGTGGAGGTAAAAGCCCAATTACTTTATATGTCTTATTAAAGAAGTCTTAAAGTTCTTAATTGTTTAGGCTGAAAAGTAAGTAAATAATAAGTTTAATAAAATATAAATAATGTATGTTTATAGTGAGTACAACACCTGTTCAATCGACCTCACATGAGTTGAGCAATTGATTACTTGATTGATTACTTTTAAAGTTCAAGGCAAATTGTGATTAGTTTGGTGATTAATATTTTAAAAACTAAGATTCATTTTACAGTACACATTGAAACACGTCCAGGGGCATCAACATACTAATTTATATAAATGAAATGTATAATTAAATACATTTCAGAACATACTTGCAGGTCTAAACTACACAGGGTTCGCAGGTTTATCTTTTAGCAAGATACAAAAGGTAAGGTATGTTGTTGCTGCAAATATCAATGTATTGCTTAAATAAGAACCCAAATGCTATAATTTAAAGGTCCTATATTAGGTCAAATTAACTCTTGTGAGCTTTAAACCATGCTAGACTATTGTTACCTCCACAAAAATATACCTGAAGTTGTGTTTGCTCTTTTCAACCTTGTGATGTTATGAAGTAGTTTTCAAGTTAACAGCTACATTTACTGCATTTAATCGTTTGTTCAGTAGAGATGGGAAATTCCAGTGCTGAAATCATCCAGTAAAGGTGTAAAGAGTTTAAAAACATAGGAGCATTTCCTGTATTACCACACAACATCATAAGGTGGGTTTCTGTCCGGGAGAAAAACTATGCCTGAATAAATATACAAGGTTTGTGTGTTAAACGTGTGAATGAAACATAACACAACTCCAGGTATGTTTTTGATGAGGAAACTACATTTCAACATACAACATACAAGATTTTTTTTTATTATTATACTTATATATTTAACTGAACACTGAAAGTTAAATTAGATACATAACAGGCCATAACAAAACATGCTTTTTCGTAATATTTTTGGCTTTTTCTTAGGTACAACTAAGTGAAGCTGCAGTGGAGGAGAGAGCAGCCTGTTTACGTGTCTCACACTGAGAGCTACTTCTGCTCAGAGACAAACACACTGTCCTTTGTGACCCATTCTAACACAGCATGAACAAAAATATAGTTTCTGTTGTTCACGCTTTGTAACTTAAGCAAATCTTTTACATTTTTTATATCGTGTGTGTTTTCATTTAACTAACATATAGCCAGACCTAGAAAACCATTCAACCTGCAGAAGGAGCTCATTAAGAATTTGTGGTCCTTTGAGAGCTCTGAGCTGCAAACATCTGCTACAGCGCCTCCACTGCTGTTTAATGAATGATTATTGTCTAAGCTCACATCCATGTGTATCTAAAGGGCCTATATTATGCTATATTCTGATATATGTTATAATGTTGTTTCCTCATCAAAAAGATACCTGGAGTTGTGTTTCATTCACACATGTTTAGCACGCAAATCCTGCATATTTAGGCTGAGATCTTCTCTCAAACAGAAAACAGGAAGTGCTCGACTGTGTTTTTAAACTTCATACACCTTTATTAGAATCATTTGCCAATTTCTGCTGAATAAAATGTAAAATGTAGCTGTTAACTTAAAAACTACAGCTGAGGTGATGGATTGGAGATAGGATTGGTCGATCTCGACAATAAGTCATGCGCATTTTAATCGACTCTACAGCCAATTGTGTGGCAACAAGAGCGCATGGTGCTGATGAGGATTTACACTCTTGTTTAGGAAAAATCAGCCTAAGCCACAGCACCTCTTTAAGTCTCCTCACGTGTTCACAAGGTTTGACTTAAATGTGCACAATTTGGCTAAAAGTCCACTGCCTCTCTCCCTCTGCCTCTGTGTTTGTGGTGCCATCTGACTGCTCCCAGTCCTATCTCATCTCCTTACCTTTTCTCTTCTTTCTCTCCTCTGGTGGTTCTTGTCATTACAATCCAAGCTGTGGAAAGTAAACGACTGTTTTCTCACCGTTTATGAGTGAAACTTAAGACCTCATTTGGTGCACGGACATTGCACGTGTTTGATGGCTTAAAGCTCACAAGAATCCATTTATTTTGTGTAATTTAAGACCTTTAAACCATGGACATAGACGGATATATAGAGAACATTTACTTGATTTAATGTATTTATTTCATTGTTTGCAATGACGAGTGAAACCTAAATTGGAATTTGAATGGTCATAAAGGCTGCAACATAATGTCTTCTGAAAACAACAAAACGTTCCATACTTTAGTTTAGATTTCTACAAACATGTTCTAAAAACTGTGCATTTGTTCATAATTTAGTTTAAAATTTTCACTCTGAACTTAAATCCATTAGCATAAGTCACAATTACATTTATTTTCCCCAAACGGATCAGCCCAAGTTTTAACAGAACATTTGTGCGTTATTGTAGCTCTTTCAATCACACACAAAGACAGCTTGAATGTATTTTCGTTCTTGGATGATTTCCCTTTGAATAGACACATCAATATTGCACTGTGTCTGCATTTTCAAGGTTGAACTGCCATGTGAATCATTGATCCACTTGGGATCACAACCTCTACAAGAGTTGTAAGAAGAAGGCCAAACAATCAATGCACAAATCAGAACAAACTGAACAGCAGAGCAGAGGGAAGGAAAATAATTATGTTTATGAATACATTTTATTTTTTATTCAGTTGTCATTTATAGCAACCATTGTTTATAAATCTGAACTTATTTTTGTATTTAGTGTAAATTCAGTGTGATCCATGTGGAGCTGGGAGTTGTCACCATAGACTAAGATTTCACATTTCAATTTCGATACTAAAGATAAAAACTTAATACTCAGAGTTCTTTTCCTAAACAGAAAAGACTCTGTTCCACCTTGTGATGTCATGTGGTGATACAGGAAGTGGTCCACTGTATTTTTAAACTCCATACACCTTCACTAAAACCATTTGGATAATTTCAGTCCTGGAATTGCTCGTCTATACTGAATTAAAAGTAAAAGGTAGCTGTTACCATGAAAACTACCACTACATGACATTGGTTGAACTGAGGATTTGGGGCTTTGAAGATTTAGGCAAACTAATAATTAAGGATTTCTAAAACATGTGTGAATGAAACAAAACACAACTTGGAGTATGTTTTTGATGCGGTAACAACATTGTAACATGGCTTAAAGCTCACAAGAGTCCGGTTTGTGTAATAAGACCTTAATGAACCAATAATTGCAGCTAACATTAATATAGTAAATAAAACACATATCCCCACATTGCAGTTATAAATAAACAATGTCTTTTATTTATAAAGATCAAAATCAAGAAGTAGTGAGTAATCAAGAAGTAGTGGTAATTTACATAAACTCTAATTAGTTGTTGTAATTAGTTGTATCGATTAGTAGTTGGTATTGATCATTGCACATACATTCATTTGGCCAATGCTTTCGTATTTGGACCTAAAATCTAATGTATTATCATGTGCACTTTGTTACAGTGTTTTTGTCCATTTAAAACATATGCACTGAGTCAGAGTCAAAGAAAGAGTGCTCCTGAAATAACTGAAACTAAACTGAAATAAAATTGTTATGCAAAATCTTGAGAAATCTTACTTAAGGTGACAGCTGTAACCTGACCTGAATCGATGACTAACTGCAGCTGAGCCTTTCATTTATGGTAATTGCTTTCTCATTAAAGTGAAAAGTGACATTAGATTAATTAATGCCAGAACTTGCCACAGTCTGTCTAACAGATTCAGGATTGAGATTGTGATACTTAAAATGAAGTCTGTCATATAAATGTAACCACTTGATGATTCATGCACTCAGCTCCCATATACTGCAAATGTATGGCTTTAGGTGGGCTTCCGGTCTGACATTTTCTGTTCCTTTTTGTCTGTTTTTAGACATTATGGAAGCATGAAGAGAAAGCATCCAGGAGGCAGAGTGGCCGTGCTGTGCTGAGAGCTGAGAGCCCACTATAGTCATAATATACGGAAAGCACACAGAGAGCCTAATGGACGCCTCGCTTAGTGCATTGTGCGGTGGTTCAGACGAGGCAACAAAATGGCTGAATAATGCAAGAGTTCACAGGGAAATGAGACACGTCGTGGTATTAGTCAAAGCTAGAGCGGCTCACACAATATGACAACACTCAATTACAGCACAGCACAAGCTTTACAAGTGTTACATTATGGGTGTTGCTTTTAGCTGATGTATTGTACAATGCTCTATTACTTTTACTTTTAATGCCTGTTGTTGATATTTTTAATGTGTTTAGACTTGCCATTAATACTTAGGCATGTAGATTAAACTAGATGAAGTTTGAAGTGCACAAAACTATGGACTGTAAATATTAATTAATGTTGTTTGTAAATGCTTGACAGAAAAAATGGAAACATAGCTCTAAATATTTGCTAAATGGTTGAAAGAAGATGCAAAGATGTTAATGATAAGTCTGTGTGTGTAGAGAAAGCGTTTGATGTTTTTAGAAATAAAACAGAGGGTTACTAGTATGTTTAAAGAGAAGGAGATAAAATAAAGTGGAAATGTTCTTAATCTGCTCTTCCTCTGTCACACCACAGATCACTGTATTATTATTGTGCAGTTTGCTCATTGAAATAATCACTGACAATAGAAGACAAACAGTGTTGGGCAGTAAAAAATAACGCAATCATCTGCAGGATCATGTAGTGGAGAGAAAGTCTGTGGGAATGGAGACAGCGCTGGCTCCGGAGAATGAGTGAGCTGTGACTGTGAGCATGGGAAACCATATAAGTGAATGTGTGGGCTTTAAAGTGATGACGCTCCGCTAGTCTCCCTGAGGAGTAATGAGCTGAAACATGGAGAGACTGAGCTTCATCAGACGGCACAGAGCGACACCGCGTTAGTGAAATACAGGATCACTGTGTGCACCATGAACGTTTACTTTAACCGGAGAGGACCGTTTGCGAGGCAAACCGCAGAGGAAAGACCTTCCACAGGTAACTTCACTTAGAATTACTCAATATGCTTTCTTTACAGTATGATTTTTTGTATGCCAATCATAGTCGTGTTTTGAAGAACCAAACAAATTACTAATGCAAAAAAAAAAAAAAAAAGAAGATAAGAATAGCCTAATGTATGCTGATTTGGAGCTAATTAGGCTGTTTATTTCTTTTAATTTCCACTTTGTCATAAAACATATCAATTCAATTCACCATTATTTAAGGGCAACACATTTTATTTGAGTGTCATATGTAGCCTGAACTTTAGACAACAGCATATGCCCACTAAATTACATTAAACCTTGTATGCTTTGGGGTTTACTTATTTTAATTTTACTAAAAGCACTTCCGAGGCAAGTTTGCCAAGCACCAAACATCAGCCTCATTTCCCGCGGCTGGATGTTACAAGGCCGTCCGGTAGATGGCGGAGCGCTAAGGTGAGCCTGTGTTGTGAGCTCCCTCCTTCTGCTCTATGCAGCGGAGAGGATGCTGATGCTGACGGAAAACCACGAGGATCATATAAACATAGGACGATACGTCGCATCCTTATTTTACGCAATGCCACGATAAGAGGACAAAAATCGTCTTCACGGAGCGGCGAGAGGACAGAAGACAGAGCGGCGTAAGGACGCCTCGTCTGGATATGATGACTCCAACACCCCGCGCGTAAAAGAAATGAAGTTTATGGAAGCCTCTTGCTTCCTCCCATCAATGTAGTTCATCAAACTAAAGTAATAGCTTTGCTGCACTGACTCCATGCGAGACTTAGGCGCACTGATATTTGAGGTAACTATCAGTGATTAGTTTCTGAAGCTGTGGATGCGTGTCAGTCAACCAAGGGACTGGGACTATATTTCTCCTCAAACAAACACGTCTATATGCTTTTGCAAACTACAATGCCTTTTGATCGCGCCTGTTCAACTCTGTTCCTTGTCCATCTAATTCATCTAAGGACCTCCACTGCATTGATTGACCGTCCCTGCTGAATCTGAAGTGGAGTTTCTTCTCTTTTGTAATGACCTATTTCCTGTTCACGATGGTAGAGGGACGCTCTGATAGAACACATGTGTCCTGTGTGGACAATGTCTGGAGTAAACCCGCGTTTCTAATGATAGAGCACTAACAGGAACACTGTCAGGTAGGCTACTCAAGTTTGCACTAGTCCCAGTGTTTGTTTGCCTTTATATTTTATGTGGTTTAACCAATGTCAGACTTTTAAGGATGCTTTTATGCCACGTGATGGCGTAGACTTAGGACACATTTGATTTGTGTGGGCTACAGTGCAGTGCATGCTCTATTTTTAGCACACTGCCTTTGCTCAATGGCTTTCTGACATTCTTCTGTTTTCAAACTTGGACCACAGCACAATGCTAAAACAGGACAGCTCTTCCCAGAAAGCCTCCCTGCTCCTGTCTCCAATATCCATTAGCCTAACCGTGCTTTCAAATACTATTTTGCAGGGGGCATTTATAAATTTAACTTTGTGAGAAAGTAGGATCTTTTGTAGATTCTTTGCAGAAAAACTCTGGAGTGTTCAACGGCATTATTCTCTCATACATTCTCTCATTGGCCATTGTTGCATCTGCTTTCTGACACTGAGACTGCTAATCAGAAGGAGCATGACTGGTCGCTGCTATTAAAGCCCACTCAAGTCTACCAATCCAACCACACAAATATGCTCCTCTTTGTGACCACATGCTTTCTCTTTCCTCTTCCCGATATTTTTGCAATTTAAAGTACTTTGAGATTCCAGTGGGGTTTTTTTTTTGTCTTTGTGGTAGTCAATAAGCTTCAAGTGATGTGCTTTATATGTGTGTTTTCATTGTGCAATTTATATTTATGTGTCCATCAGACTGAAACGTGGCTGCAAGAAACACAATAGCAAATATCGGTTATTTTACTGTATCCTTCTCTTTTTTATCCTACATGAGCCCTACAAGAGGCCGTAATGAGTCCCCCACGGCGGTCATCGAGTTCCCATGGTGACAGGTAATTTTCTGAAGCACTTTATTCACCTACATCTGGTGGTGATTTGGTGATGTTTAACATTCCAGACAAAACAATAACATCATTAGTGAGACAAGTTGGTGGTGAACCCTCAGCAAAAAAGTAGATATTGCTCCTTTAATGTATGTTTTTCAGTTTTCATAGATCCAAACTATTGTGTCAAAGAAATACATACTTAAACTGGAATGGTCATCAAGGTAGTGTTTTAAAATGTATGCAATATAATCACATCTGGTATTACATTGTATTTTAAAATTTTGTACACAAATTCAAGTACTGCTGCGTGTTACTCATAGTTTTTGTCCCTCACAAACACTGACAAACAGTTTCTCACTGTGCTCCATAGGATGTCTTCTGAAAGCCTGCAGAGAAACAACAGCAGCAACTCTGGTGTAATCCTGGACATCTCAGCTCTCAAAATGGCCGATGTGGACACCGAGGTGCCTCCTCTTCCACCGCGCTACCGCTTCAGGGACCTGCTGCTAGGAGATCAGTCCTTTCAGAATGACGACAGGTAGCTTGCAGTGTACATTATGTAATGGGCTAATTTTGCACATGTATAAACCATCTTTCTATTGAGCCAGGGACTTCTTTCTTTGTTGGCAAACTGTGCGATTTGCAGTTTTCTATCACATAATCTCTGTTTGTATGATACAATTACTCAAAGTTGTGCAGTTGCATGGTTGCTATGTGTACAGAAACTCAGACTGTTATTGTTTTTTTTGCAGTTGATAATATTACTATGTGCTAGGGATGAAGAAAATATAGTCTCAGCACCAATTAAGGTTATATAATTAAATACTCAGAAATATGTTCTATATTTTTCAGTGTTGCCATAGATAATTAAATACTGATAAAAAATACTCCCTGAAGTGCAACCAATATAAAATTCTTTGTAACACTGTAAGTTGTTAAGAAGTACATGCTTTGCCCATGCAAATGTTTGTGTTGTTGTGTACTAGGCTGAAATCAACCCATCCCTTGGCCCTCAAATGACTCAGTTCCTCGAAGACCTCCATTATTGCTTTGGTTGGAGACTCACATATGCCATTATTACCCATCAGTGTAGAATTAGTGGCGCTTCAGCCTGAGTTGTGCGCAGGGGAGCTCTCCATGGTACTGGAAAGTCATTGCACTAAAGTAACAGGAGTTGCTTCAATATTGACTTGCTGGAAACAAATGGAGAATGTCACTGTGGTTTTCCCAATGGTTTAAATTTCACTTCACTTCTGTTTCTGTGTACATTTCTTTGCGCTTGTTTTCCAGGGGTATTTGTAGCTCTTAAATGCTTGTCACAATAGCACAGCAAGATGTGTAATTTATATCTACTCTGTGTTTATCATTTGAGGGAATATAAGGCTATATAAAGCTAATATATATATTTATTTGTTTTTCTTCCACGCTGAAGCTCATGTTATCTCTGCCACACAGGCTTCAATTGTTAACAGCTGCCCCAAGTCGATAACCTTTCTGTGGATGGCTTTTGTGTCTTGACCACTGGCTATGTCCCTTGTGCTTCCTCTGGGAAATTGCTCTCATTGCTTTATTTGATTGTCCAGCCTTTTATCTACTTATCATGTTGAGAGTCTAATTGTCCCCACCCTATGTATACCACTTTCAATGAATGAACGCACTGGTTTCTCTGTTGAGCACATACTGTCCACACTGTACTAATATTTGCACAGAGGTTACTAGAAACCCAAACTAAACAAAGGTTAGAAGAGTATGGCACATTTAGTCTGGTTTAAGCTGATTTGTGTGTGTGTTTTTGTCTGTCATTGCATGTTTCATTTGCCTGGTCCCTGGTGTGGCAGATCACTATTTAATTACAAATGCTAATGAGGGCTTGTTGCTCAACTACAAATTTAAGTATCTCTCCACTGAAAACAATACTTTGCTTTGCAGAGTTGCAATAGTCACTGTTGTTAAAACGACATGCATTATGTTCTGTCGGTGCCAATCTGAATCTGAAAATAATGTGAAAAACAATTCACTATATCAAAAAGAGTTTTAGTTGTGGAGAAGAAGTAGTTGACAAAAAATGATATCCAAATATATTGCTGAAGTAATTCTAGACAATAAATGATGGTACTGAAACAAAACCATAAAGCAGAAAGATACTCCAAAAAGTATTTTATATTGTATACAAATATATGAAATGTAATAACTAAATATAGTGCATGTGTAGTATATAGTATAGTTTGTAGCTATAATGAGTCATAGAAGTTCAGCTCAAATCTCATTGTGGTACAGAAAAAAAGTTATTGACACCAAAAATGTTTGTTCCATATGTGATGTATAATAATAATACATGAAAGACCAATAGTCTTTATCAGGACTGGCCTAGTCCTGAAAAACTACTTTAACATGCTGTTAAAGTAGATTAAATGGTAAAATTAGAAGAAGCTATGTTTTGTTCTGAAAACTGCATTTTGTTGTATGCAATCGTGATGTACAAGTGGAGATAGTAAAGAAATCTGCTGTTTCACTGAAAAGTAACAGAGCAGTCTTCTGTCACTGTGGTGCCTAAATTGCTAGGTTTCGAGCCATTTTAAATTTAGCTACCCTAACAAGCAGATATTAATGGGCTTGGGGGTGTCTTTTCGGTGGTCAGTCTGTGTCTCTGGGTTGATTACTTCCTGAAAAGAAGCTTTGTTGGGTGGAAACACTTCAAAACAATTTAACCCCCAGAGGGACAGTCAGGCTCCCTCCGACCTCTGCGGCCTTATGGCTTTTTGCATCTGCTTCCTTGCATCTGTCATAATGCACTGTGACACAGGAGGTCATCGCCTATGGACAGTAATATTAACGAACGTCTCTTGGCACACTGTCAATAAAGCAGCTGAAGCAACAAAAAGAAAGCAATGTTGTGGAGTTGTGGCAAAAATCAATGAAACTAATTGCTGCTAAAACTAGTATCAAAAGCAGATAATCATTAGTGATTATTGAAGAAATTACATAAATAAAATAAATAGCACCAAGTTGGATCTCGTAATCAGATACACTGGATAAATGAACTGATATGGACCCATTTTTTATATTTTGACAAGTGTAGAATCAAGTGACAATTGGTATTTGATTTAGTTTGTTTTCCCAGTGTGTACTAGATTAAAGTAATATTAACGAAACTATTTTGTGTTGAAAATTAAATGTATTAATTGTCATAGTTGTATCGAAATCAGTATCATGTAAGAAGATTTTTCCTTAGTACTGAAATTGAGAATGAAATTGTAGTATTGTGTAACTGTTGTTGTAGAAGTGGGGAAAAATTAGATATTGATATCGTCACAATTAACGTATAATGTTACTAGTATTTTTACATTGAAGCTTCTACACTTTTCTGCGATTGGTTAGATTGAAGTGTCCCTCGCTCATAGCCTGATGGATGCTGACCACTCGGAGGAGAGCTGCATTAGAGCTCATATTGTCATAAGGATCATATTTCAGTGTTCCTGTGTCATATTTCCTAGTACTATGCTGTAAATTACCACATTAGCACTATCTTGTTATTAGTTAGCCAGTACAAATGTATTTTTTACTAAGAATTTGCCTCCAGACAGAAGAAAACCTCAAGCAGAACAGGCAGACAGAGCAATTGCCCAATAGCCTTATATTAATGGAGGCAACCCTGGAATAATTAATTGGTCCTTCCTGTTCATATTGATTTTTTGATTGCTTTTTTTATGTACACTCACTGAACAAATGGGGAACTGTAAGCACACCTCTCCTTGGACGGCATCTCTACTTAGCAAGGAGAAAAATATGTAGCTCTGACAGTCTAATCTGTATCAGGGTAAAAAAAAAAGTTTTTTCACAGTTGCAGTCATTTAATAGTGAATAGCATTTCTGAATCTGTCTCTTACAAGTACAGATACAGTATGTTTGTGCATCTCATTTTTAATTGACATTTTATTATCTCTAGGCCTGTCATGATAGCAAATCTGGAAGCATGATATATTACTACAGAGTAGGGGTGGCACGGTATATGTATTCGTATTGAACCGTCGCGGTACGGGGGTCACGATTCGGTGCGCGCATTTTGACGGAGAATATACGGTACAAAAGTTTAATATTGAACTGACCACGGGACTTTCCTTTTGCGACGGTTTCCTTAACCATTGCCATGTGCAAGCCCTGATTGGTCCATGAACATGTCTGGATTGGTCTAGCTAGCAAACTCCGCCTTCAAATACAAAACTGCTGTTGTTGAAAGTTGCTGCTGTTAGGTCGTTGCGAGAGGGGTGAAAGACGATGGCGAGTAATTCAAACCCGGAGTTAGAAGACCCACCACCATCATTTAAGTCGGTGGTGTGGGCAGGGCTCTACAGTGCGCCCATTTCACTCTCATTTGCGAGTAAATATTTCGGCGTGCGAACGAGAAAAACAAAACAGGGGCACCTGTGCGAGTGCTTCTGCAGCCACAATAAGGAGAGCTGCGCACAGACGTAACGTGACAAGTTAAACGTTCTAAATGTATCAAACATTAGGGGCGCACTCACACTAGGACTTCAGAATCGTGCCCAAGCCTGATCGCCCCTAAAGCTCGGCATGCTTTCCCAGCGCGAGCGCAATCGAACACCTCCGACCGCGCACGACCCCAGCATACGAGCTCCGCGTGTGCGGCGATATCACTCATAGAACAATCTCCGCTTCAAAACACACCCATGCCCACCTTAAACGAGGCGCACCGCAGCAGGACCCACACCTGTCCCACTCATTAGACACACCCGTGCCGCTGGACTTCCTCCTCCGCTAAAGCCAGAGCTTTGTCTTGGTTTTGTCTCGGACTCGAGCGCATTTGGACTCAGTCTTGTCACGGACTCAAGGTCTGAATACTGAGTGCGGTCATATTTCATTACTGCCGCTGCTTTCGGCAATAAATTTGTGCCGGTGTGCGGGACCTATGCGCTGGAAGCGGACACTCCGTGCGGCACCGCCAGTGCGCGACTCGTCCACCACTGCGCGCACCCAGAAGGTACCTAAAAGGCACCTAAAAAGACCATGTGTTAAAACTTCACTGATGTACCCAGCTCAGTAACCAATCAATATACTCAATGTGGTGAATGCGTGTTCACTTGTTTTACATGTTTTACTTTTACTTGTTTTACTACAAGTTGCAGTTATCTCAGCTGGATATTTAGGCAATAAAAAGCTGCCTTTGAGGACAGCCTTTCTGGTTATGTTTTTTTTTCCTGCACTGTACCGAAAATGTACCGAACCGTGGGGTCTGTACCGAGGTACGTACCGTACCGTGAATTTTGTGTACCGTGCCACCCCTACTACAGAGTCATACTGAATAGATAGACAATAATATTGAAACTACTACACCATTCACACACAAAGCAGGATAATCCCAGTTAACCTATTTTTAAATATACTGTATCATTAAAATGCAGGAGCTACAGCATATAACAAGCAGAATGAACAAATAACTACCCATAGATGTTATTTATTCAACCCTCTTTAGCTCAGATCTTACCTTATTACATAAAAATTGCAAGGATCTCCCCACTATTGCAAAGATAAATATTGAGCCACAAACTATATTGTTCCAACTTTCATATATTCAATGATAAGTTGATGTAGTAATTATTGTAACCGATTTAAATATGTTTTTTTCTTAGTTCACAATTTATTTAAACAACAATCATGACCTCATTTAA
This sequence comes from Odontamblyopus lacepedii, assembly GCA_034769755.1. Taxonomy (NCBI): domain Eukaryota; kingdom Metazoa; phylum Chordata; class Actinopteri; order Gobiiformes; family Gobiidae; genus Odontamblyopus; species Odontamblyopus lacepedii. The sequence continues at coordinate 13,662,318 of CM068358.1, forward strand.
ACATATTTTTTTCTAGAGCACTATTTTGTAAGAGTTTTTAGCATTGCAGTATAGGTTTCAGTCTCCTGGTACGCTGTGTTATTGATACTGTGCACTGCATGACAGAGTTTTCCACGCAGCCATTAGGTCAGAGTAAAATTACTACAGTCATTCACAGAATTTCTGCATTTTGTTTTTACACAATCCAATGAAGTCAAAACACAATTTTTCACTTTTCACTTTACAGATCACATGGTTTTTGCAGTCATGTCAAGATATGAAAAATCCAATTATATTCCTATCGTAAGGAAGAGGCTCCCAATATTAATTTAGTGCTTTGGGTGTCATGAAAGGCTTTATATAAATGCAATGATTAATTAATGAATTAGATACTATGATGATGAGAAAGTATATGTAATAGAATGTAATTTTCGCTACAAAAGTTTATTTAGTATTTTGATGTGGTTTTATACAAGTTCTGATCAAGACAAATTCTGTCCAAAGCGTTTCAAGAATAGTCTAACTTTGTATGTTTAGTATGTATTTATTCACTATTGATGCTTACTCATATATAAAAGTATCATGTTACTATACTATAGTATCTGAGTGTTGATTTTTGTTACAAACCTACTTTGCAGTTCTCTTATCTGGGTTTTTCTACATTTGTGTGCAAGTGAACCATGACAGAATCTTAAATAATAGCTTTCAGTTGTCTATGGGTGTTTTTCTCAGATTCTGTGACTATCTGCACTAGTTGTGTGTACTTGTGGTGGGCAGATGATCTGAGGGGCTGCGTTTGGAGTATGGGGTCCCCTCCTCCCCCTGAAGTTCTCATTATCTCCTGAGCTGAGTGTCAGAGCCGTAATCACTGCTTGGCTGTGTGTGGGCAGAAGAGGAGCCATCGCACTCCAGTCATGGGCCTGACAAGCACTTGGAGTATATGTGTGCGTGGACGGGTTTTTACCTTATTATGGGGACCAAAAACTGTATATGCACTCACATCATGGGGACAAACATCAGCTCCCTCCCTATGGTGCATTGTGTAATTTTTTCTGATGGAGGGTGCCTAATGCTTTTCTTCATGGAGATGTTATTGCTTTGTCTGTAATGTTTCACAATATGGTATGGTATGGTATTAAACCTTTCTGACTTCATGGACACCAACCAGACCAAGTTAGAGGTGATATTTGTGGAGAGGCAGTCCCTCTCACAGTAAGAAAGCCCGTTTTTCGAGGTATTTTTGAGCTATAAAAACACCTGCAGTTAAATAAATATAAAGTGGAACAGTTTAATGGCATAATTTTCAGGTGAAGCATCAGCAGCCTGCTTGTTTTTATAGAGATGTTATTGCTTTGCTTGAATTATTCACAGTATGGCTTTAAACACATTGATCTTGCATGTATTCAGTTACATGCATTACTTTACATTTATATTCCTTTAAAAAATGCATTATTACTGTGCTCAGGGTCACCTTTCCAAGGACCTGACCTGTAACTTGGCCTGTTGATGTCACCTGTATGTTTCTATATAGATAGATATAGATGTGGAACATTCCAGGAAAACCCATAGCATCTCCATGGAGAAGTCATTTGCTGACCTTCCCTAGGAAAAGTTCAATAGCTTATCTTAAACATTCAGATATGGGTTAGGGATTAGGTTGCGGTAAGACAAGTAGTGACTATAATTAAGGTTAGAATCAGTCTCTAAGAAATGAATGTACGTTAGCGTAATGTTCCCACAAAGTATGGAAACATGACTTTGTGTGTGTGTGTGTGTGTGTGTGTGTGAGTGTGTGTGTGAATATTGTCTGAGGTGGTATAGGGCCCATCGGTCTGCGCTGGAAAGCCTCTTGTGATTATACCTCATTTGAGTGTGTATAGTGTATTTCCGAGCCTGTCAGACAGCAGAACAGAGTGAAAGTCTAAAATCGAAAAACGTCAGCAAATACTTTTTCTTCATACCGACAAGCAGGGCTGAGAAATGGGAAAAGAAGAGAGGTAGAAAATTGCTTCCATCTATCCGTCCAGCTGCATGTCCGATGCTGTTGGGGTCTGGGCCTAATTAAAGCAGAATCGCATGTCGATACAGTGATTCGGATTAATTGGTCACTATTTCAACAGTTAACACCTCACAGTGATTCAAAGGGTGGTGCTTGGACACGACACTGTACTGATGCATGTAACAGCTGATGTTGATAGGGATCGCTCCTTCACCCTGAGGAAATCCATTGGTCATAGATTTATTTATGCTTTTTACATTGATTGAATTGAATGCAGAATTAGGTTGTAAATGAAATAATTGGTTTGTCTTGTATAAATATATGTATTGATTTGGCCTTAAAGGAAGTACTTGTTTAGTCGTGTTAGCGCTGTTGCACATTTGTATTCATTAGACCCATGTTTATTCTCTACTGCAATTAAGAAAAGAGCCAAAGAAGTAGGGTTCCATGATATGAGGAAAAAACAAGGATATTTGATCCAGACCATATTTGGTTCAGAATAATAACTATCTGCATTTATACTGTGGGATGTTAGTTTGGTTACCACTCTCTGTTCATGCTTCAAGCCAAAACCAAACATGGGAAACAAACATGGGATCTTATTGGTTGCTTATCATTTTATACAAAGGAAACATTTTCTCAACTCAGGTCAGAGTTTAGTGCTTTACTCAATGATTCTGCAGAAATCTGCTGTTTTTTCTTACTTTTTTTTCTCTCGTAAGCAGTGATATTTGCTTTGATACGGACAGACCATGCATGTCTCTGATTGCATAATCCACTGGTTAATCAAACCTATCTGAACTCGGCAACAATGGTGACCGGACTCATATCTTTAAAAAGTATTGGAGAAGTGTGTGTGCTGGATCTCAGCATTACATTTGTCTTTAAAAACAAGTCATTTTTGCATGATGGAGAACTTTGTGTAGTTGTGCTACATTGCAGTACAGCCCTAGAGGGAAACCTCCATGTGGAATACTTGTCCTGGAATTGCTGTGCTGGCAGCAGCTGATTGCGTGGCCTTATTGTGTGTCTGAAATCACTGCTGGGATTTAATGCTCACGTCACATCTTTCTGAATGGCACAAAAATGGGACAGATATTGACACTGATTTGTGAGATACCAGCTTCCACAAAACACACTCACTGGGCTGAATAGCTCGTTAGATTTGATGGCCCTTGTGGTTAGTTCCAAATTCAGCAGCATTGTGTCTAAGCAGTCTGTGTCTTTTATGTAAATGTTGCACTGATGTTGACGGAGTTATAATGTTTAGTCAAAAGATATTTAAATGTTTTTATTTATTATCTCTGTTGGTGGAGATAGCTGTGGTACTGGTATAAAAGTGGAAGTACAACCATTCACAACTGAACCTGCCACGCTATAAACTGGCATACAATGTTGACTCACACACATACTGACATCACAAAGTGGAACAGAGTGTTTTCTGTTTGAGAGAAGAACTCAACCTAAAAATGCTGTGTGTGTGTGTGTGTGTGTGTGTGCGTGTGTGTGTGCGTGTGTGTGTGTGTGTGTGTGTGTGTGTGTGTGTGTGTGTGTGTGTATGTGTGAATGAAACAAAACTCCAGGTTTGCTTGTGATGAAGAAACATTATAACATAGATCAGAAAATTGTGTAATATGATACCTTTAAGACAAATCCCTTAATGTTAACAGACAGTGAAGATGACCAAACTTGTAATGTAAAAACGTACTGTGATGAAGTAAAAAGTGGCCAAAAAGGCCAAGGCATTCTTTGGAATTAGAAGTTCTCCAGTAATGTATTGAACAGACTCTCTCATTACTCAACATTACTTTTTTTTTACTGAAACTTATTAGATATATATAAATAAAAATGTATTTCTGGCCAAAATGCCTCTTAGGGTTTGAGTTGTGTATTGTAGACTTTAAAAGCTCCTAAAGGGAGAAAATGTACTCAAGATGAAAATAATTGAGCTTGCAACCATTTCACATCTTTGTGTAAAATTGTTCTGCCTGAAAAGGCCAGCTCAAATGGGCCAGGCAATTAAAGGTAGCCTTCAATGAAATAATTACCCTACAGCAAATGTGCAAAAATACATCCTTTTTCACTCCCTTTTACCTGTTTGGTTCAATGTATATTAGGTCTCAAAGTCTCTGCACTCTTTGCAATTATATCAAGCCTCTTGGCAGCTTTATTAAACTGATGTGCACTGATTGTATCCTTTGAGACCAGGGCAGCAAGCTTAATTGCAGTCTGATTATAAAACACCATTGAAATTGTGTCAAAAACAAAAGTAATTCTTTCAGTAAAATGATGAGCTGACGAAAACTAAATATGTCTCCATTGGGTCTTATGTAAAAATCTATGCAGACCTCTGTGTTGTTCTGAAATGCATGGGATTCTTGTGTATGTTTAAGGCATTTGAGGGCTCCTGTGTTTAAAATATGCATTCTGAATAAATAAATAAAAATGCAAATCTAATGGCATTTGCTATTCTTATTTTAAATTCATGCAGCCCTATTTGCCCCCAGTGTATCTAGTATTTATGTAAGGTGGATTATTTGTGCACCCCTGTTGTTCTGTTCTGTGTGGTCTTAGCAGGACAAGGCAATCAGGCAAATGTTTAATAATCAACAGAGCGGCCCTGGTTCAGCGGTGCAGGTTTGTAGCTATATGTTACACAGTAGCTCAGTGGCATCTGCTCAGAGGTGATTACTTTGCACCTGCGCTATGTACCTTTGTGCTCGACTGTGTTGTAGCTTATTCAAATAGATTATTCAGTCAGGTTTAAAGTAGTAGAAATGAAGCAATTCCAGGGCTGAAATTATCCAAATGATTCTAGTGAAGGTGTGGTGTTTAAAAACACAGCGGAGCACTTCCTGTATTACCACTCAACATCACAAGGTGGAATGTTGTTTATTTTAGTCTGAAAGAAGAACTCAGCCTAAATATGCAGGATTTGTTTGTTTAAACATGTGTAAATAAAACAAAACACAACTCCTGATATGTTTGAGATGAGGAAACATGATAGTTTAGTTTATTTTGTTTCAGTCTCTAGAAAGATGTCCTCAAAGGGTGGGATGAGAAACAGTTCCCACAAAATGACACAACTGTAACTTAACGCTTCTTAACCGTTTGTCCGTGCCACATTTAAAGTTGTTGTATGATCATAAACAGACAACTAAATTATTTTGTGCAACATAAATCTGATGATATTCAGTGCTTGTTGGAGAATTTGATTTTCAAAAGAATTTGTACTAACCTTTTGTAATGCTATAATATGTGGTGGGCAATTCATTGATATTTTCTTATAATCAGATCACAAATCATGATATGAAGAAATCAACTGGTTGAACTTGGGAATTTTGTTATTTTTGTTGCTGAACATTATCATTACACTTTCATCTTAAATCACAGAATGGAGCTCTACATTTTCCTGTGAGGTTTTCGTTGATTTAAAATTAAATATGAAATAGTGTGTGTAGTTTAAGAGACACATTTGGAAATAGTATAACGGTTATTAGTGATTGATGAACTCTGCCTTTCCATTTGGGAGTTATGCCGTTGGGAGGCAATTCTTCAAATGGGTTTCCCACAAAGATCAATACAGTGTGAATGAACCATCACAGGACTAAGACAGTTTGTCCCTGTGCTTTGTGTCTCAGTGGGTTGAAATGTGGTAAATATGACGCTAGAGCGTTTGGCTTAGTGGCATGCTGCGAGTTTTTGGTTTATTCATGGAACTCCGGCCTGTTTTCTCTATTGTGGCCTGATAAAATGTTGCTGCAGAATATGTAGGGCAAGTTTATTATTTTGTGAAAAATTATTATTTGGCTCCATTTGTTCACTTGATTTAAAGCAAATCCAAGCTCAGCAGAATGGCTTTGTGGATGTTTTGTGTGTAATATTGTACTGTGAAAGGAAAGTGCCAAAGGCTCAAGAATACATTTTTGCAACATGTGTTTGCAGCCTTTCACGTTTGGGGCATTGCAAATTCAAGTTCAGCCACAAGTAGCAAGCAAGGCACTTAAAAATGAACTGATAAACACTGAAGTGAAACCTATCAAGATTAATCATGATGTATGATGATAACATTAAATTTGACATTGTGACATCTTTATTTGTCATATAGAACAGCATGATTATATTTGTGATTAGGCCTGTTATGATAACAAATTCTGATATATTGCTGAAGAAAATATAGATGACAAACGATTACACTGGACAAATGAAACCCACTGACATAGTAATCCAAGATTTAAAATCACAAAGACTATTCTAAATGCACAATACTAATACTAAGACTAATCATGATTTACAATAAATAAATAAATAGCTGAATGAAAACACTTTAGTACTTAGTTTGCATCAGTAATGAGGCATAGAAGTTATTAATATTACCTTTTTATGGTTTAAATTTTATCCATATAGCCACATATTTTCCAGTGCTAATTAAATGTACATACGATAAATATTGGCCCCCAAAAAATATTGTTCCAGCTTTCATATTGAACGATAAGTCGATATAGTAATTATCATGACAGGCCTATTGGTGATAAGCTTTAAGAAGTCAAACTTTATGATAATGAGAATAAAGTAATAGTTTAAAAACAGCCAGTTAAGCAGGGTACTTTATTTAATGCATTTAATTGATTTGAAGTCCATATCTTCCTCCAACCACCAACCCACCCACCAGAAACGTTTCATAACAGAGAAGCAGCATTTTATGACAAAATATGTTGTTGTCTGCAGCCTTTGTGATTTTCCAATTGCAGTCTTTCATTTTGTTATTTCAATATTTTGCTAATTTGTTTTGATGATTTGCTGTAGGGAGAGTGAGGAGAGAGTGGTGCACAGTCGTGAGTGTATTAGTGTGTCACCATAAAGACAGACAGCTCGCCCACAGCAGCGCCAGCTCACTACCTTAATACACTTTGACAGAGGAGGCTTTAGCACAGCTCTCCCCTACCATCTGCAGCCTGGGTGGATATAGTGTGGCCAGGGATTAGTTTAAATTTTAAATTACAATAGCTGTGTTCAGAGGTAACAGCTATTTTATTTTTTTTATTGATGGTTGCACAATATTTCTGTGGCTCAGTATTTATCAAACGTTTCCCTTAAAGGCAGGAAGAAGTTATTTATTCTAGCCTCTCCATCTAAAATCTTATCATGGCATAGAAAAATGGCAAAAATCTCCCCATTATTTCAGATAAATTGTAGATGCATATTGAGCCCCAAAAATGATTGTTCCAACTTACGTGTATTGAACAATAAGTCGTTATTCTAATAATCGTGACAGGCCTAATAATTACTAGCAATAAATTGCTTCAATTGCTTGGGTTAATGGCATAAAGTAATCTTCAGTATCATCATTTATCATACATTTGTTGTTGTAGCAGGCCTAGATATTATTACATTGACAAGGTAAGTGAATGTAATAAAAATAAGTGGCACCCGGTCTACTTTGCAGCCTAACTCAGTAGCTCTGAGTTAGTCATTCAAATTGATTTGCCAGGAATCTCATAGGGAAATGCTTTAATATTCACCGTTAAGTGCTTAACAGCAAAGCTACAAAGACGGCTCTCTTAAGTTTGAATATAATCACTATGTTAAATATATTGGCAGCACACTTACTCCACCGAATGCATTTTATCTTAATAGCCTTAAGTTGTTTTAGATCACAGTATTGCTCTATAATTACAATGTGTATAAAATGCGCTGTGCACATCCTTCTTTAATGCAGGATACGGCTAGTGTTAAGGAATCCTTACCTTTTAATAATGATGGCTACCACATGAGACGGATTTACTAAACCTTGGCTTGTGTTTGCAGAACCAATGGTGTGTACTTTGCTTTGAACACTGACAATAAATTACAGGTTACAGAAAATGATGTTCATCATCTAATTACCAATATAAACTTACCCCAGGCCCTTGGTTCTAATTGCTATGGTGCTGTGTTATGAAATCACTGTCTTGCTCTCATTTAGCTGAGTATTCAGTTTGGCCATGTGGGATTACAGACTAATTCTGTGTAATTCTGTATGGTTTGCATCTTGCAGATTTCTAAAAATACTCCAGTTTGACTCCAGTTTGATGGTGCAGATGGATGCTGTTTAAAGGTGAAGGATAGTACAGTCACGGCAAACGCATTAAAAATGAATGTTTTTTTGTTGTTGTTTTTTTTTTACCAGTCAAGAGCTATGAGGCAATACACAACCTGCAGTATCCTGCTTTACCACAGAGAGGCGCTGTGCACAAATCTGTACATGAGCTCCTATTGTTTGGCATGTTATTATTTCTGATAATGATTTGGGATTTGCTCCAAAATCATCCATCATTTAGGACTTCCTGCAAATGCTGCACTCTCTTTCAAAAAAACATCAAATGTATTCCCAAGCCCCAAAGTCAAGCTATTTGAGGTTGTTTTGCTTGATAGTTCTCAATTCTGAGTGTTTTATACAAGGACTGCAGTAAAAGTAGGCCTTCACGTTATGTGCCATTGTAGCATATTTATATATTTATAGCGCCCCTTAGTGTTGAGGCAAGGATTATAATGGTGAATAAAACAGTGAATAAACTTAGACTTTTTTATCCAAAGGTTACTGAAATGTGAGCAATAAATAGGCTGAGCACAAAATGCTCTATGAGATGAATGCCAAGTGAATGGTGTGATGATGTTTCCTCAGTGCGTTGTAAATGGAGCAGCAGAAGAGTGGAGGAGAAATGAAAGATTCCTGTGGAGCCTGTTACCTCAACACGCAGGAAATGGGCTGGGCATAGACTACATTCATTTAGATTCATGTCACAGAGAATTTTAGAAATGAACAAACTCATTCACAATTAGTGTTCTTTGGTGCTATATAGTAGGCACAGACTGTATTCTACAAATACCAGAACATGGACTGCCTATAGTTTTATTACAATTCTAATAGCCTATTGATGAGACATTAGGTTCGGTTAGGTTAGGCCTATACTGTTTGTGACTTGTCATGTCATGTGTTCCACAGAGAGCACGAAGAGCGCCCAGACTGTATGCAAAGTATTGCCTGTAGTCATGCGGAGTACACAGAGCTTATGCTCATTTGTTTGTGGCTTTCTCGCGCTGTGCCCGTGAACCTTGTCTGTTTTGTGTTAAAATGGGTTGTGTGGGTTGTTTTCATTCACATCAATCAATGCTTCGGTTAAGGACCTGATCTCTTGAGACTTGAGCGACAGGTGAAGAGATGAGATTGAGGCAGATGATATAGTGCTTATGTAACCGCGCCCCGCTGGGCTGGCTCAACGTCTTGACGCTCCGTCGTGACGCCGGAGACCTCACATCTACCGCGAGCGGAGAGCGCCACGGCTACCCGGGGACAGTGCTCTGGGCGCGTGTGTGAGCAGCCCGTGATGCGGCAGGGGGGAGGGAAACAGCGCGAGTGACAAGAGGATGCGGCGGTGCGCGTTGTAACACAGAGGCAAAGAAACGCACCGGCTCGCTGCTGGAGGGAACGCGCGGGAAGCACAGAGCCATGGCTGGAGCCAAGCTCACGCCCTCGCCCTCAGAGATCGACCCGGACGTGAAGACCGATGTGCAGAAAAGCTCTGAGCCCACCTGGGTCCATCCCTCCAGCTCGCTCCGGACTATGGGCTCGTTTGGGAGCGATGCCGGCCAAAGGTAGCTGACGCAGATCCGCACGAGTCGCATGTTTTCTCAATGCAGCCCGCTTACGCACATCAGCCGCCAATACGCCACGAGCACAGTCCACAAAGTCCATAATAACTTGAGTGGTATTTATACTGAGACAAAAGTTGACCATGAACAATAGTTTATATATTGCCCGAGTATCTGGTAGACTGTGGCAGAGATTGAGCCTGTGTGATGCTGAATCCACGGGCTGGTGGACTCCGTTTCCCCACGGGCTTAAACCTGCCACACGCTGCGCTGGTTTTGAGTCACATTGATGAGTGACGAGCGGGTGATTTTAGAGCGTCTTGAGCCGTCAGTCACTCGGCTCCCAGCATCACTCCAGCTCTTTAATGGCTGCAGCCTAAGTGATTACATAATGGCATGGATGCTGCATTCCCATTACATTTTTATGAATGCTGGGATTCAGTTTTCTATGAAATGGACTTTGTGCTGTAAATAAAACCGCAGACAAGTGCAAACCATGGTGCTTAAATTGACATGCATGTTGATGCGTGCTGAAGATGTGTTGCCTACTGAGACATGCAGGGAGGGCTGAACCAAAAAGCAACATAGTGGTCAGGAGGACAAACAGGATAGGCGAAATCATCTTAAAATATGATGAGATTTTTGCATCTTCACAATTTGCAATTCTTCCTTTATAACTGATTATTTCTAAATGGGAGGATTTTAATTTATATTCTGCATTCATGTCACATTTCAGGCTCTTGTAATAATAAATGTTCAAAAGACTACATCACATCATTTGGTAAATAAACCAGATTGTGGTTAAACTCATAACAACTGGAGACTGCCTGTTTATTTTCACAATATTGAGACCTGAGTGTGTACCTGACTGGACCAGCACAAACTAAAAGAAAATGCTGCTTGGCTTGATTTCAGAGACAATTTACAGCCAACATTGCTGCCCCAATGTACACTCAATATTTTTACATTTTCTGTTTTGTATTTGGATTCACAGTTGTTGTTTTTCCTCAGAGCTAGTTTTGCGGACACATGTTTACATAATATTTAAAATGTCATCTTATGCTCACTGCAACACCTATTGTTATCTCAAAATAGAGAGTGAGATAGTAATTCAGACAGCAATTTTGGTTAATGGTACAGAGCAGGACTTGGAAAATATAGTTGGGTTGATTTCAAGAAGCATGTATAACTTATTTCAAATACATTGAAGTTAGATAATGTTTTTACTTTTTGCTAATATTAATATCAATGTTTTCATTAACATATTTTCAGCCAACATTGCTGCTCCAGTGTGCTCTCCGACTCAGTCTTAGATATATTTTTACATTTTCTGTATTGTATTTGGATTCACAGATGTTTTTACGTTGGAGCTGGGTTTGCAGGCACATTCACACAGTGTTTCAAATGTCAGCTTATGCTCACTGCAACACGCATTATTATCTAGATATCACAGTTTGAGTGAGATAGTAATCCAGACAGCGTCTTTGATTTATGGTACAGAGCAGGACTTGGAAAATATAGTTGGGCTGATTCCTAGAAGCATGTATTATTTGTTTCAAATACACTCAATTAAGATAATGTTTTACTTGTTGCTAATATTACAGGTGCACTGTGTAAATTTTCTAGTAGAGATGTCCGCTATCTAGTCACCTTAATGGAGATGTGGAAAGTTCCACAATAAGGCTTTAAACATGTCTACTTATGGCTGTTGTTTTTCCTCAAAATTACCTTGAAAAATAGGTATTCTTGCTGTGCGCTGGTGACATCACTGGCATGTCCCCATAGACATATACAAGTTGAATGCAATACTGTGGGACATTCTCAGCAAAGGAATGACATATGTATGGAGACAAGCAGGTGATGGACCCTCCCTCAGATAAGTTACACAGTGCACCTTTAACATCAACATTGTCATTAACATGACTGCAGTCTAAAGAGAGCCATTAAAACTTGACTTGTGGCTTGTGGCCTCAGTTAATAGTGTGTACTGACAGTGATTGGAGGTGGGATTGTTAAATGTTAGTGGTACTGGTAGAGATTATACTTTCTCTAAAATCTTTAGTTTTCTTGGTCTGATCCAATTTTAATTCAGTTTTATAGGATAGAATTTTCAAAACAGCGGTAAATGCAATTCAGCCATTTGCAGTCAACACGCATCGTGACACCATGATTAAAAGATGATTAAAAACATCTAATTAAAAATCTGGTTTGCTTCCTCCCTTCAAGGTCTTATCACAATATTCTCATTGCATTTTGGCAGGTTTTATGTCGTATTATTCTGACTATATTCTGTATTGTGACTGAAAGCCAAAGTTTGAACCTCTTTTCTGCTTGTTGGGTGGAAACCATATTTTAGTCAACTGTGATTAATCAACAAACGCTTCAAGACTGATGAATGAATGTAAGTAGAAACTATACCTAGAATTGCAAAAAAAAATAATAAAGCCCTTGTATTGATCAATCGGTATTTTTTGCGGCTGCTTGTGATCAGGAGAGACATTTAATCAGTGCAATTTAACTCAAAATGTGGTGAAATTTTGCCCCATACTCTCTACTTCAAACCATATGCTTTTATTGACAGGAGTAGCAGTAGTAATTTCACTTAAAAAGATCTAAGCAAACATTGACAACTTGAAATGAAAAGACAATCTTCTTGATTTGATTAAAACTGTATTCATTAATTGCCCAGCACTATAGGAACATAAGTTTGAAATGTTTTTGTTTCGTTTTGTTTTGTTTTGTCTTAGGAGTTCAATGTAAACAAGAGATTTTGTGCTCCACAGCCTCCAACACGGCACAATCCAAAGTTTCCTTTTAATACTGATGAGATCTTGGGTTGATTAAAGAATCTTTATAGAACTTTCTTATGCATAATTCATCCAGCTACATTTGTCCCTTTTACCAAAAATAACCAAACATACACTACCGTTCAAAAGTTTGGGGTCACCCAGATAATTTTGTGTTTTCCATGAAAAGTCACACTTTTATTTACCACCATGAGTTGTAAAATGAATAAACTATAGTCAAGACATTGACAAGGTTATAAATAATGATTTGTATTTGAAATAATAATTTTTTCCTTCAAACTTGCTCCATTTGCAGCAGTTACAGCATTGCAGACCTTTGGCCTCTAGCTGTTAATTTGTTGAAGGATCTGGATAAATTTCACCTCACGCTTCTAGAAGCACCTGCCACAAGTTGGATTGGCTGGATGGTCACTTCTTGCGTACCAGACGGTCAAGCTGGTCCCACAACAGCTCAGTGGGGTCTGTCCATAACACTTCTTTCCAATCTTCCTCTGACCAGTGTCTGTGTTCTTTTGCCCATATTAATCTTTTTCTTTCATTGGCCAGTCTCAGATATGGCTTTTCCTTTGCCACTCTGCCCTGAAGCTGCATCCTGGAGTCGCCTCTTCACTGTAGCTGTTGACACTGGCGTTTTGCAGGTAATATTTAATTAAGCTGCCAGTTGAGGACCTGTGAGGCGTCTATTTCTCAAACTAGAGACTCTAATGTACGTATCTTCTTGCTCAGTTGTGCAGCAGGGCCTCCCACTTCTCTTTCTACTCTGGTTAGAGCCTGTTTGTGCTCTTCTCTGAAGGGAGTAGTACACATAGTTGTAGGAAATCTTCAGTTTTTTGGCAATTTCTTGCATGGAATAGCCTTCATTTCTAAGAACAAGAATAGACTGTCAAGTTTCACATGAAAGTTCTCTTTTTCTGGCCATTTTGAGGGTTTAAACAACCCCATAAATGTGATGGTCCAGATACTCAACCTGCTCAAAGGAAGGTCAGTTTTATAGCTTCTCTAACTGCACAAGGAATTTCTAATCATCCATTAGCCTTCTGACGCAATGAGCAAACACATTGTACCATGAGAACACTGGAGTGATAGATGCTGGAAATGGGCCTCTATACACCTATGTAGATGCTGCACCAAAAATCAGACATTTGCAGCTAGAATAGTCATTTACCACATTAGCAATGTATAGAGTGTATTTCTGATTACCGTAGTTTAAAGTTATCTTCATTGAAAAAACAGTGCTTTTCTTTCAAAAATAAGGACATTTCTAAGTGACCCCAAAGTTTTGAACGGTAGTGTATTATTTGAATCATGTTTCTGTGCTGCTAATCATACTACAGGATTTGTATCTGCCTGCAGTTAATGTCTAGGGATGTGGAAGTGGTGCAACAAAAATCAATACACTGAGCAATTGAAAGCAATAGCCCATAAAGTAAGAATTTAATGTATAATTTAGAGCTGCTATATTGACAACACCTCCTCCTTTGCTTCTATAGGATGTTGACTCATGATTGACAGCAAAGGGTAATTGTGACTTAAGAGCTTTATTAAGAAATGATTCAGGTCAAAAATGTCAAACAAATTAGATTAGAAAAGCTTCATATTTCAGCGCTACAGTCTGAACCAGCTGTGTGTTGTCTTCCAGTTATATTACTTCATCATTATGTCTATGTGGCCAAGATATCGCGTTAAAAGTATTTTACCATATTTTGCTCAGTGGTTCTGTAAGAGCAAATGTGTAAAGAAAATATCACATGTCAAACCAGCTCAAATTCTGACTTAACTAAGCAAAGGTCTGTCTTGCAAATTGCTATGATTTATAATTGCCTAATACTTCTAGCATGACAGTGTAGTCTTCTCTTGTCCTGAGTGTGTATTTATAGAAGTCCTCTGGTGAAATAATGAACACTTCCATTTTGATGAGGAGGCTTTAATAGCAGGTTTGAATGCATTCTCTCTGGAATACATTACATGTTGTCATTCACGCAAAAATCACAACATGCTAGAGTACAGTGCACTACTAAAAGGATAAATCTAATCTTTAATGGATTTTGTCAATAGGATTTTAGGTTTTAATTAAAGTCAATGATTGCCATTTTTAGATATGTCTAAATCAAACCTGTTGCTATGCTGCAAATCCAGGTAATGTTACTATGGATACTAATAGGTAGATAGATTCTTCCTTCGCAAGTATAAATGGACATAATAAACATACAGAGACAGATTTATTGTCAATATTTATTCTATGATACACTGCTACAACACATATATGGCAACCGTCCTCCATGGTCATAGCAATTAAAATCAAAATATTACAACATTATCAATTCAACAGAAGTATTAGGGTAAAATACAGATGGGGCTTCAATAATATAAACATTAAACTGAACAACATTTTTTTCTCACATAATGCACCTTTACACATCGACATTCAAAGTACCAAATATTATAGTTGTGGGCTGGTATTGTCTTTATAGTTTCACAGTGCTTGAAAAAGTATTTCCTGTCAGTGACACTGGCATCAGCTGGACCGCATCCAGTGCAGGTAGCAGCTCGGGAACTACAAATCCCATCATCCTTGAAAGTGCTGGAGAGATGCAAGAGTGCACTTCGTGATTTATCCGGTCCTCGGGGCAGCTCTCTGGAAATTTAACTGGAGGCATTAGTTTGGAAAAGCAGTCAGTTTCACTTGTGGAAGCATTGCTCATGAGCATATCGGCGGTAGAGAGGTGAGGATGACAAATGTCTTTTTTATCTTTGACTGTTCCTTGATATGTGAAGGTCAGGCATGCGATAGCTGAATGTTACATGTAATAATAATAATATTACATGTTTATAAGTTTAAAAGCATTGGTGTTGTTGGGATTAAGAGAGGGTGGGAGTGTATCAGCCTCAGTGTCAGAGTAATGGACATGCTCTATTTGCTCTGTGTGAAGCTCTTAGCAGCTGATAGCATCTACTCCACATCTTTATTGCTCATTAGGGCTCCGTCAGATGGCTACAAAATGGAACGATTACAATAACTGCCAGTCTGGCCCAACAATGTCAATGATTTCTTATATTGAAGTTTTTTTTGTTTTTTGTTTTTTCAGTTGCCCTTGGAAGCCCCTGCACTGAGAAGAAGAAGAAATCCATTATAATATAGGTAGATTACAGGTGGCTCCTTTAGGATAATTTGTATTATGGCCTCTTTGCTAAAAATGGTTACTCCATTAGAGCTCCATGTTGTTATAGCTAGCGATAAAAGGTATCTGATTTTTTGCATCTCATAGTTGATAATTATGACAGTAACAATGTTGTGTAAGAATTGTCTTTTGTGTTATAAAACAATACATTTCAGCAGAACTATAGAACCCTGCTATAGTATTTCAATGGAAAATGACTGAAAACTTTTAAAGACACTTTTTGCCAATGGAAAGCAATAGCACCTTTCTTACTCTGTTGACATTTAAGTGCTGCTTCATCTGTGAATGTTAATAGTGTCCAGAGATGAACTTAAGGCATCTAAACAACTTCAACTTTTACAATCTCTTCCACAGTTTCAACCAACTCAAAAAAACACCAGCATTTAACCTTTGACCTTGTGTTTTGCCAGTCAAAATCCTGTGTATGGGTTGTTCCTGTCCTACGCACTTCTTTAATGGTCACATCTCAATAACGATGATGATGATGAGAGGGCATGTCTACTAATCCCATGGTTTGCACTGTGTTGGCTACAGCTTTGTCCTTTATTACTTAAATGTGTTTGTTTTTTAACATGAACTGTACTTTAAGAGGATTCTCTTCCTTCTTCTCCTTGATACAGTTCATATCCACTGTAATTGTGAACATGTACTTGCATTTGGAGTTGGAGCATTGAAAAATTGTGCATTAAGAAGGCTCATCAATGATAAAAATCCAATTAATATTGCATCACATTGTCTCGGGGTCTTCTTGCTGCATACATCTCCATTATTTGAAGCTGATCGACCACTCCAAAACAAGTATAGATTGAATTACAGTGTTCATGTTGTGTGCTAACTTTCCCTTCCTTTTTGACATGCTTTCTGCCTCCTAACTTTGTGCCTATATCTGTGTCCGTGTGTGCTACGTCTAGGTATCAGGAAGAATACAGTATGGACTCCACTAATGCCCAGTAAGTCATTGGTAGCATCATGCTTGCATGGCATGAACTGTGTCCTATGGCTAACGTACACGGCCCTATTGCAGATTTATTTGTACATTCAACTCAGGGCAAATCAAAGATGCCTTCATGACTAATTCCCTTGGCTACCCTTATAACAGTTGTTGTCCAAAAACACATTAAAACAGTACTGAAGACATTACAATGAATGCTGTAACGGTAGCCTTACGTTTGGATTTGTTGACACCCAGTGTTTTGTGACTCTGCACATGTCCTCGCCTTGTCCCTGTGTTCAGCATAAACAACCTTAATCATCTCTACCTTAAACAAATGAAGAATCAGGAAATGACACCCATGTTAAATGCTGCCCAATGTGCATGCCGCTGAGTCATCAATCATTACCAGAAAAAAAATTTGAATTTTGTGAAAGCGAAAGCTTTACATCTTTTCTACAGTTTGTCATTCAGCAATTTATACTGTATGCCCAGACTGCACAGGTCCCTCAGAGAAAGTGTAGATAGGGCTGTTTGTTGACACAGAATGGATTCTGCTCCTCTGAGATGTTCTAAGTATGGCCCATAAACCAGACATGCAAGCGCTTCCTTTATCACAAATGTTTTACTCTGTGGATGTATAACTCACAACATAAAGTGCATTTGGATTTTTGGAATGATGACGCTAACATTACCCAAGATTAAAAGGCACAACAGTGTCTTGTTTCTTTTCACAAAAACTGATGCAGAGTTCACATCTCATGTTGTTTTTGGTTGCATGCCACAATGACACGTTTTTGATGTAAAATCAATAGGGAGTTTCACTATAGGAGTGGAGCAAACTGTACAGTCAAACATTTCACTGAAGTTTGTTGTTAACTTAGAAATAGAAAAAAAAGTTGAATTGACTGCCAGTGTCAGTGTATCTTTAATTAGGGATACAGTTGGTTGGAGACACTATCTTATCCATAATGGTAAAAACAACATATCACTGTGGTTAAGATTCATCTTCATCCTATAAAATCATGTAACACAATTGAAACATTATTTTTACTGTGTTTGCAAAACGAAAAAAAGAAACACATTTTAAAATTAGCCGCACTGTTCTTGCATTATACACATATTGACTTAGCTTGCTTATTAATTAAATGAATAATTTCTCCACTGACAAGCTTAGAGAAGAAGAAAACTAAAATGTTGCAACATCATTGTGAGGCTTTTCATAGCCACATCAAACTTCACTTTTAATATCCACGTGATTACAGTTCTCATTAACCAACCAAGTATTCCCTTTGCAACAAGGGATTTTACTGAGTACAAAGTTTTAACTGAGAAACCACCCAGCGAGCTTGCTCTTCTATCATCACACATGCACTGATGTCGAGAAGTAAACAGGAGCCCATTAGATTCTACACAGGAGCCAGTTAGATTAGCTGTCACATATTTTGTGGTGAGGAAAATATATGCAGAAGAAAGCCATGTAAAAGTCAAGAAGAACTTTAGCCATGAAGAGCCTTCTTAGTGTTTCCTCTGCACTTACTTGAGGTCAAACCCCAAACCACTGGCCTCTATCACGTTGCCTTAGGAGCATCTACACCAGTTGTCTAAGATACGTTGAAAACCACAACTAAGTTAAATGCTCTAAAATCGTTATGTTGGCAAATGCTGACTCTTCACATTACTACAGATTAAAGAATGAAGAATGGTACTGGCCAGTTTCATGTGCTTGTTCATACAACTTTGCCATTAGGAGTTTATTATGAAGTTTTTAGTTGCCCGTAAGGAGCAGAGATGAGATAAACCTGCTCTCATGTTGAGCTTGTCTGGTCCAGGGGCCTCCCAGGTCCCATTAAAGACATTACCTTCCTGCCTCTGGCTCTATACAGAACCTCCCAGATGTCCCAGGTGGTCACTGGCTTACTGCTGCACCGACACAGCGATAGCGAAGTTACTCCACTGGCCTTTCCTCTGAAATATATTGACGTAGGTGGTTGATAGGTGGGGTATACATTGACAATTGCATATTAACTGAGATATTGTGTGCCCACCCCTTTTCAGGGTATAGGTATAGGAAGTTTCTGCTTCTTAGGCCAAGTGCTTGTGAAAACAGTGTTAAGCAGTAGCAGTATTTTTAGCTTTTCTGAAACTTTTAAGTGACACACTTAACACACAGGGTCACAATGTTCTATTTCTAGTGAAGCAGAGAAAAGAGACAGATTTCAAAGGGAGATGCAGATTGTGATTTATGTGTGAGAGACGTGAATGGGAATAGAACATTGCAGTTTATTCTTAAAAATATTTGCTAATTGATTACTAACTAATTCTCTAGGTAAAAAATTGAACAATATAACTTTAAAATTGTTGAAAGTTGAAAGCACAGTGTTTTGTTTCTTTGCCCTATACTGTCCGTTCACTAGGCAACCTGATGGTCAGTGGGCTGACATCTATGCATTTATACTATCTTTTGCTGAGTTAATCAAGTTATTGGGCCAGATGCTCCCTCTATAAAATGCTGTACCATATTACCGGAAATTGTTTCTTAATTTAATCATCCCTGAACCCGCCCAACCCGTTTTGCTGTGGGTAACACTCAGATCCTGTGTTAGAAATTATGATCTCCTAGTGGATGAGGATGGAAAACCATGCTTCTAGAAATGTGTTGGCAGTTGATTATATTTGCGTTGCTGTTTTACATAATCAGATAATCAGACAAAGAGCTATAGGTAAAGCAGATCAAATGCATATGTAAGTCTGGCTCATACATACACTTTATGCATTTTTATATATTAACATTTATCTTTCATTCAGTCATACCACAATTCTCCCTGTTTCTTGTGTATTGTACATTTTCTTCAGATGAACTAATGGATTTGATTTAGATACACTATAGTGATTCGTATTATGTTGTCATCATGTCAGTAACAGTAAATCGTTTGGAGTCTCATTTGCAATTCATACTGTTTAAAATCATTTTAATCCTGGTAAATTAGAGCATCTGGAAAAGCTCTATATAATACAAATACATTATTATTATTATTATTATTATTATTATTATTATTATTATTATTATTATTATTATTATTATTATTATTATTATTATTATTATTATTATTATTATTATTATTATCAATATCAATATTATTATTATTATTAACTCCCTTCAGCCATGAAGACTTTATCCTTACCATGTCTCAAAACTAATTTTTTATTCACTGTAGTTTACTTTTTGCTGATAATGATAATTATGATAATCTTTCGACATTTAAATTTGCTTCTGGTCCTTTTTAAATCAAATGCAGTGCAAAGAGAGGCTGGTACAGTGGAGCTAGTCCATCTTTGTTTACATATTTAGCTGCTGGCAGAAGAAAATGCATGTGACAGATAGCATTGGGTGCCAAAAAAGACAGTACATATAGGGTATTGCTTTAGTGCTGTGCTCTGTGACTGGCTGTGAAGGGAGGATAAATATATTTATGGCCTTATACTGTACATGGTTGGGTAAATAGGTCATAAAATATACTCAGTGCCTGTGCTTGTCTTTTGTATGTTGTTGTGGAAAGGTACATACATAGAGTTATGAGAATGATGATGTATGCCTCACTTGTCCTAATAAGATAAGCCAAAGATAAACCATGTTAACTGTATTAAATATCTACAATGGAGGAAAGCTTTTCATCATGGTCTCAGTGGCTTCAGCATAACTGACTTTGAACCTGTCTTTGCATCATCTTAATTGCATTGGTTTAATTTGCTCATATAGACAGAAATGAAGAGTAGTTATAGCATCATTATTAGAGCGGGGTATGGAACACAGCTACATATTATGTAGTATTTTATGATAATTAATCAAATTAATTAACTTCTTAAGATTGTTTAAAATGTCATATTTTTGTTAAATGGTGTTCACATTTGTCTTGGTTTATTTATGTATTGGCTTATTTCTGTTTTGATCTGTTTTAGTCCTGACGTATAGACTTTGGTCTTGTGTCATCTTGGTCAACTCTTGGTTTAGTCCCAGTCTTCACACAATTTTAATGAGCTGCAAGTACAACTGTGAACGCATCCTACAACACTTGATGTAACCTTAGAACAAATTATCATTCGATTGCCAATGATTGTGCATGTTCTGTCTGGTAAATATAATTAACCCAATAACTCACTCTGAAGTTTCAGTCTCAGGTTCTGCTGACCATGTAAACATGATCTTGTGGATAAACAGTACATACACTGCTTTGATGTCAGACCTACCAACATATATTATTGACCACCTTCTTCTGCCCCATTAGTCTTTATGGCCTGGTTTTACTGCTCCTTGGTTGAAGAAGCAGTCAATACAACTGGATTACATACAGATCCGTGTGTTCATGTAAGATTTAAGACTGTGTCACGGGGGCTTGGAGTGTCTGTTCATCTATAGCATGTCACTATGTATAGACTATTCATGGGATTCAGAATGAGGAAAAATTTGCTCCGTTGCCATAATGATTAACAATTTAAAACAGTGATTTGCAGAAAAAAATCTTAACATGTTGCTCAAAACGGGAAGCTGAAACCCATGAATAGAACACCTAATTCTGCGCCCCTACATGCACGTGACATGGAGGAACATTTCCTGCCTCGGTCTCCATGGAGATGTGGTGAGGGGATGGGGAGCTGTGACTGGAGGACCACGCAGTTCTGCCTGTCTCCTGCACCTACACATGCTTCTACATATGTCCTCCCATCGGGGCTGTGATGGCGGTGACTTTTAATTGCTTCTGTGCTTTCTGTGTTGTCTCTTGCCAATTGCACCCTGTATTCTTAGGGGATGCTCCAGGGTCCATAGTGTAACCGCACAGCTATTACCACTCCCCTCCAAGCTCATTAGTGCCATGTCTGAAATACATGGATCTTAATAAGTCCATCAATCTCCATAGCAACTTTCAGAGGGGAGGGCCAGGTCTTGCCCCCAAAGCGCTTTGTACATGATTTCAAGATGACCACCATGGTAATAGAATTTAATTGTTTAACATGTTTTTTAATTGCAAAAGAATTGTAATCAGATGCCAGATTCAATACACGTTTTAAATATGTACGGCTGCATTCACATTTGAGAGAAAATTTGAATATGAACTGGTGAACAAAACAAGACTTAATGTTTCCTCTTTGTGAAGCTGTAAGGAGTAGCAGGTTTTATTAAACAGTAGGGATATTAATTTCTCTATTGATGGGTTAGTCTTAGAAATTAAGCCATTCAAATCAAATATATCTTTTGATTGGGGAAATGTCCTCCTTCAAATCAAAAAACAATCACGATGAATATTCAGTAGCAGGAATTCAAATTGTAACTGTAAATCAGCCCTTCTTCTGTCTGTCATTAATCAGACATCTCATCTTATCAACAGTAGCTGTGCTTCTCCCACTGTCCCACTGTAGGAAATGTAAGATCACCATGTATCTAATTAAGAGTTTTTGTTTTTTTCAATATTCAAATTAATAAACATTTTGTCCCCATTGACCAATTATAAACATGTACCCCTCATTTAGTTCTGTGATATTGTTAATACATGAGTTGCCAATACAGACAGGCAAGAAACAAGGTCAACATTTATGTAATATTGTGCATTATTAAACAACTAGAGCGAACCAAGTATATTAAGTGCACCAGCTGCAGATATAGATGTTTTTCATAATGTAAAAGTACATACAGTGATTTTTTGAGTAATGCTTCTTTCTCCACAGGGTGCAGGTGGAGTTTTATGTCAACGAGAACACCTTCAAGGAGAGACTGAAGCTCTTCTTTATCAAAAACCAAAGGTCAAGTAAGTAATACAGGCAAAAGCATCTGAGCCTCTGTTTGTGTATTATATATCTGTAGTTACTTTTTCAACTCTCTACAGCTCAAATCTTACAGTACAATAACAAAAATAACAAAAAAATGTCTCCATTGCTACAAAGAAAATGTCTTCACGATAAATTTTGAGCCCATTGTTTCAGCTTTCATGTACCGAAAGTAAGTTGATATTATTGTGACAGGCCTAAGTAGAAGTTGACTAAAATAAATACAGTATATATAAAATATATTTGCAACACATGTACTTTCCACATGGAGACTGAAACAACCAGGGATAGAGGGATCACAAGGGATCACTATGTACCAAGGCAACACCGCCGGGAGTGGGGAGATTTACTGAAATGAATTAAGATGAATTATCCTTTTTAGAGTGAAACATGCCGTAACCATAGAAACATAATAATCATGTGATTAGAATGCAGGACTCAGCCACACAAGGCGGTAATGAGATCGTGATATTTGACAAACCGTAGATGGGGGTGACAGTAGCTCAGTTGGTAGAGCGTTTGTCCACTGATCTGAAGGTTCGAATCTCGCTCTTGAGATAAACATCATTGATCCATTGACCCACAGGTTGCCAGTGTAATTCCAGCTCCCTTGGGCAAGACACCTAACTCGCCTTGCCAGTGTCTGTGTATATTGTAGGAATGTGTGTGAATGGGTGAGTGGTTCCTTGTTAAGTGCTTTGAATGCCTGGAAGGCCATAAAGTGCTATTTAAAAATGTGACCATTTCCCATAAATACAAAAATGCATATTAATAAAACATGCTTATGATTAGGCTATAATAGACATGAAACTTGAATACAATCTGTTGCCCATGTTATAACACAGATCACATAAAACAGATGCGAAAGAAGATGGACGCTATTATGTGAGCTAAATGAACAAATAAAAGCCTTAACTCGGAAATTGCACTCTGTGGTGACGCACAAACCAATTCTGTTTCCAGCAAGAGTTTTATTATTCTATTATCTCCCTCATTGTATATTACTGACTTCTGGGTGTGCACACTGTCAAGAGGAATTGCTCATTTGTTGAAACTGACAAGGAAATTGTGTTGTTATATTTGTTATTCAAAACCAGACATGGGGATCGAAACACTGCAGGATTGCCTTGAAATTTAACAAGCCTTTAGTTAAGTATATGCCCCCAGCAGAAATGTGTGTCTGTAGTTCTAGCTAATCATGTTAACGTGTCCTTTGCACTGACAGGACCGGGCTGCTTCTTCATTCACCTGTCAATGCCACTACCGCTCCATAGGCTAAAACACAAGACAACACAATCTAATGAAAATGTCACCAGATGCTGCAAGCTTTTGTTGATCTATTTACTTTCTCATTTTTTCCATGTCCTTGGTCCTGGTTTGAGCCTAGTTTAGACCTGAGGTAGCCTTAGTCCTGTCTAGTCTCGGATTAGTTCTGGGTTTAACCCAAGTATAGTCCCACTTGTGATGTATCTGTGTAAAGTGTGAACATTTAAAGATTTAATAGTAGGTTGGATATGGAGTGATATTTCCACTCCGTTGTGAGTGATTTTACAGCCATTTCACATTTGTCTGATACTTAAACCTTAACTAATACATTTAATAACCTCTCATGATATTGTTATTGAGTAGTTAAGTCAGTAACACCTACCTGGTTTTAACTGAAAAAAATAAGTTAGGTCATATGTGCAAAAGCATATTATCCACTGCTTTATTTCTGAGTGTCAGTTCTACCAGTAACAATACAGAGGAATCTCTTCTATTCGCTTTCTTCTATTCTAGCTATTCTAATGATTCTAGCTTTTGTCATCCCTATTACTTCTGTAAACCATGCATTCAATTTGCAAAATAGAGGATTCAAAAGCTACTTGTCTGGGTAAATTTGTTGCGACAGAGTGCAAGAGCAGCAAAGGCCTACATTAGTGACGCCCCGTGGTTTACACAGATATAGCAACTTTAGGGCCCCTGACATCACGGGCTGATCATTCTGTACTTAAAGAACTGACTGCAGCCCCCAAACCTTTGTGGAAATATGTCCTTGCTCATCATTCAAAACTGTAGGAGTTGATACACCCGTTATGACCAAATAAATTGTTCAGTTAAAATTTACATCTAATTCAGTTCATTTTTGTATTGCCCAAAAAGAGCAGTCACCTTACGGCCTCACGCAATGGTTGTTTTAACTGGGATAAATTTAATTCAAGAATGAAAAAGAACAGTTATCGATCAATAAAAAATCAAGCAAGATGGAGATTTTATGTGATATTACTTATTCTACTCCAAAACACAAAAATAACAATAAAGATATAAATAAGATGAGTTTACTTAACAATAAGAGACTGAAGACTAACTAATGGGAACAAAAAGTGGTAAAATAAGAAGTACAGGGTAGATGTATACAACATAACGGCAAGTGGATCATTCTGTGACATTACTGACAGGTTAAAATGTATTAATATTTGTATTGCTTCACAGGCTTGAGAATCCGTTTGTTCAACTTCTCACTGAAGATCCTCACCTGTGCCCTTTACATCTTGAGAGTCAGCCTGGACACTCCCAACAGCAACAACTGGTGAGAGGCAACTTACAACCATTAGTTTAAGATGTATAGAAAAACTGATTTCTTTTTGCTAATTGTTGTTTTCGATTAGAATAAAGAGATTGTAGAAAAAAGGCTACAACTTGAGCTGATAATGAGCTGATTCTAATATGTTTACTTTAATTTAAGATATTAATTAAAGGTGGAATATGACTTTTCTGATGTTTTTGCAATTTTCTTGTGATTGTGTTACTTTGCTTGGGATGTTTAGGGGTTATGCGAAATTTGAATATAGAGTTTGAAAAAAAAAAGTATGTATATTTCACCCCTTACACAATATCTTTGCTATCAGAATATATTTTTATTGCAATATTTTCAATAACACTATTTGCATATATACTCTAGTAGTAGTTTCACAAAGTACGTTTTTTAATCTTACTTGACTAAGTATTTGGAGTACTATGTTTCAAATTTTATTAAGTATTATTATGTTAAAGTAACATTGCCCTTACTTACAAATGCAGACACATTTTGGTTTTTGAATCCTAAGCAAAACTAAGGCTAAAAACACAGTATTGACTTAAGTGTTGTAGTCCATTGACAAGTTGTATTTGTTCTTGATGACAACAGACCAAATGTCCTACTCGGCACAGTTCCACTCACACATTTGCAGACAGTCTCATGCTGGTTTTGATGTTTCTGTTTTGTCCCTTGTTCCTGTGTTTTCCGCAGGTCCAATTGTCGGAACAGTTGGAACAGTAGCTCCACTAATTGCACACAAGAAATCAACTGGTATGTTAAAATACTTTGTACTACAAGATTTTTGTCATTTTTGTTGATTGTAGTTGCTTTGAAATGTGTTGTGCTTGTTTGAGTATGCTGTTTTGCATTTTGCAGGGAGTCGATATTCTGGGTCAACCGAAAGATATCTGTATGGGCGATACAGGTGAGAGGACTTGGCAAACACAAGCACATGAATAATATTTTATTTAAACGTATTTGTGAAGAAAATGTCAGTCCAAATGAAATGGTAATCTCTTAGATAAGAGCAGTGCTGCTCAGGGTCCTCTTCAGTCAAGGTTGGTTATGCAGTGTACTTTCTCCCCAGGTGACAGTGGCCTTAATCAGCTTTTTGGAGACCATGTTAATCACGTATCTTAGCTATAAGGTAAATGAAAACTACTGATTCACATTCACAAATACGCTTATTCACCATTTATTTAACTCTTATTTAGATTGTAAAATTGTTTTTTGTGTGGTTTTATGGAACTAGACTGATAAAGAAAATAGTGCTGCAACACTGCAATGTTTTGTTTACGCAACATCAACTACAGCAGGATAATTATATCGCTTTTTCAGAGCTATTCAAAGGGCACTCATGTGTACATGTCCTGCCTTTAAAAAATCCAATGCAATTATGATTGAAAAAGAGTACACGCTAATGTGGTTTTATTAGTTCATTATTTTGATGACTATAAAAATATAATTAAGGTTTATGAACACAAACTCTGTTCAATAGCAGTCCATTTCTCTCTATAAATTACTTGGACAGTGCAACAAATGACAAACAAATTGTAAATATAATAAACCGCATCATGTCTTTTCTTTAGGGAAACATCTGGGAGCAGATCTTTCAGGTGTCCTTCATATTGGAGATGATTAATACTGTACCATTTATAATCACAGTAAGGACATTGTATTATTATTGTTTTATTTTATTTTATTACTACTGTAGATTCTGTGTGCCAACTATTTACTGCATTCTTTTTCAGATATTCTGGCCTCCATTAAGACATATATTTGTTCCTGTTTTTCTAAACTGTTGGCTTGCCAAAGGGGCCCTGGAGAACATGATTGTATGTGTCACAAACGCAGTATTGCAGTGCATTACTATTCTTCAGTTGATGTCCTTGTTTTATTTTGAGGAGTACACAATTTAGTCCTGTAATAGTTGAGGAAAATCAATGAGGATTATACCAGCCCGTTAACAGACTAAACCAACATGGACCTCTTAAATTTCTTGTGTAAAATGTCTAAAAAGCTGCAGATCCCATGTAAATGAAATGATGTCGTGCTTCACAGTGATACAGACACAGTGACACATGCCAGGCTGTAGTTGCACAGATGGTACAGACTCAGGCCAGAGCTCAGGGACAGGAAGTGAGAGAAGGGAGGAGAGATGGGCATGGGTAGAGCATGATAACACGGGGCTTCTGCTGCAAGTCAAATAGGACAAAATGGCCAAATCATCTATTACCGCAGTCATTACCATTGTTATATATGTCATTTTACAGCTTGATTAATCTAGTGGAGAAATGTACATGTTAAAGGTGCACTGTCTTGTGGAGGGTCTGTCACCTACTTGTCTTGTGAAAATGTTATTGCTTTGCCTGGAATGTTCCACAATATGGCAAAATATACTTTGGTGGAGACACCTGCTGGTTTCTGTGAAGATAGGAGATAGGTTTTATGGTATTTTGCGGAACACTTCAGGTAAAACAGCAACATCTCCATGGACCCTCCCCCTTCAAGGTCCTATATTACACAAAATTAACTCTTGTGACCTTTAAGTCATGTTATAATGTTGTTACCTTCTCAAAAAACATACCCGGAGTTGGAGCACTACCTGTATTACCAAATGACATTACAAGGTGGGACAGAGTGTTTTCAGTTTGAGAGAATAACTAAATGTGCAGGAGTTGTGTGCTAAACATGTGTGAGTGAAACAAAACACAACTCCAGGTATGTTTGTAATGAGGAAACATTATAACATACTGTAAATCAGAAAATAGCCTAATATAGGCTCTGTGGTTTCTAATAAAGCACTGACAGATGGAAAAGATAAGAAACGTGAAAGCAGATTAAAAGAATTATAGTAACTACAAATTCCAATAACAGAAGAATATCATTAGAACATCAGAGCAGATAGAATATGTAATAAATATAAAAAGCCATTTGAACTATATGTCACAATGTCACAATAACAATAATATAAAAATGATATATACGGTAGTTATTCTGGCTATTTATTGCTAATATAATGATCCACAGCTTCTCCATTTGCAGAATGACTTCCACCGTGCCATCCAGAGGACCCACTCGGCCATGTTTAACCAAGTGTTCATCCTCATCTGCACCTTACTTTGTCTGGTTTTCACCGGGTGAGTCTAATTTAATCAGACAGATCTCAAATCTCTTTTCTGTAGGGCTGTGTTACATGGTTTTTAATGGCTTCATGTTGCCTGAGGCACAACAATTCCCTGTTTAGAAAAATAACAAGGAATTGTTGTCCATGGGTTTCAGAGTGATAAAAATGAACAGTTGCTATAACAAGCAACAATTCAGAACAAAAGTCCTCAATATGGCACCTATTATTAACAGGAAACAGAAACGCATAACACTAGCTTTTGTGTCAGTTTGTGCTGTGCTTAAAAAAGGGTTGTATTCATCTTACAATTTAACCATGAAATCTTCTGGACTGTGACCCTTTTTCTCTCTACTTCTCCCATTGATTAAATCACACATTTCTTACCAATAAAACACAAATTAATTAACACTACCAATGAAGTGAAGAGGACACCAAAATCAATAGTGTGTCTTGAAATACAGAGGAAAGTCTAAATTGTATTGACTAGTGCTTTTAATCTGGGACACATTGGATGTTAGGTCCACTTCACTGTTCACACAAAAGTATTACAGTAGTAAATGTTGTTATTGCAGCTAACAGAAATGTTGCTTTCTTGCAGAGCTTGTGGGATCCAACATTTAGAAAGAGCCGGAAAGAACCTTACTCTTTTCGACTCCTTTTATTTCTGCATTGTTACCTTCTCAACTGTGGGCTACGGAGACGTCACACCCCAGATCTGGCCTTCACAGCTGCTGGTGGTCATCCTCATCTGCGTCGCTCTGGTGGTGCTCCCACTACAGGTAAAAATGCTAATGCTACAAAAAGGAAGCATACTAGGCATGTTTTTTACGGTATTTCTTCATCCCACTTCTTTTTGAGCAGACTTTTTAGTGTCAAGACATTTTATAGATGTGATACATTCAAAGATGTATTATTGTTTTGTTTTTTGTTTTTTCTCTTTCCTTTCTTAGACAAGTATGAAAACTCAATGCTCAAAATAAACATATCATCACTGCTTTTGTGGCATAAAGTAGTTTTTTTATTATCATTTATCACAGTATATTTCTGTAGCGATATATCGTCCTTCAAAATGTGTTATCATGGCCTTGTCTTTGAAACTGTGTAGTTTGAGGAGCTGGCTTATTTGTGGATGGAGAGCCAGAAGTTGGGAGGGAACTACAGCCGCCATCGAGCCCAGACTGAGAAGCACGTGGTCCTGTGTGTCAGTTCTCTGAAGATCGACCTCCTGATGGATTTCCTCAATGAATTCTACGCTCATCCAAGACTACAGGTATTGTACAGAAAGGTTACAACACTAGCCAACCAGCCAAGCTTTATCTAGAAACACATTTAGTCACACTAGCCACTTTGTCCAGCTTGGTTGTATGTATCTATCACATTACACCAAAATGATTAGATATTGGAATTTATTCTATTCTGCTCACCAAGATTTATTCTGACTTGTTTTAGTAAAATTTTCTGTCCACACAAATTCTTGTTAAAGGTCCTGTGTCCAACTTCTACTTCTTCTTGATAATGCACTTTTCATCTTAGTGTATGGTGTAATTGCCGCTGTTAGTAAAATGTAAGTAAACTAAATGATATTACTTATGCATTTCCCGTCAGAGCGAGAGTAGCTAGAGAGACGCTAGAGCGAAGCAGAGTATAGCTGAAGCTGACGATTAAAAAGCTGTTTTTAAGACAACTGAAGGATTGTCAGGAGAAGGAGCTGAGAAAAAGTTTATGATCTAAAAACTCCGACTTTTTTTAAAGCCGTAGATGTCCTGTCAGTTGAACACGAACAGTTAATGACTGCACTCTAATGGAAAAAATCCTTCCTGAGCAGGAGGGATTTTTTTTTTGCTCAAGTATCAGTGAGTGGTCACCAAGCCAATTCGAGACAACTCTAAGATAGCAATACCCTGTGCAGTTATGTTGATAAATCCATAGCCGGATCAGCCTATAGCTGAAAAACTCTGATATGTTGGGCCATTTTGGATTATTTCCACCAAATTATGTAATTTAAATTCACTACAAACTCATCCACAGCCCTTTTTTGCCATAAACCAGTATAATCATGTTTTGTGCAGTTATATTTTCACGCTAAAGTGTTCAAATAAAGGTTTATGTGTACTCTTTAGGCTGCTGGTTGGCCAAAATTAATATAATTTTGTGCTGGAGATTTAATCCCGATCTGCAATATGTCAATCCAACTGTATTTGTATAGCACATTTATTTGTCTCTGCTGCTGAGAATAGGTACAGTATAATTTTTATCTATCTGGAATTGTATATGATTTATAATTCTATTTCACTTTATATGGAAACCTGAACTTACTACAATTGTGGCTAGTGAAACACTTGTTGGTTTTTTACTTTTGAAAAAGACAGTCAGTGAACAAAAAGATAGGGCCAAAACCTGTTCAAAAACATTAAACTTTATTATCTTGTTAATTTAATGTCATTGTAAATGTATGTTATAGGACTATTATGTGGTGATCTTATGTCCAACGGAGATTGACATCCAAGTGCGGCGAATACTGCAAATCCCACTGTGGTCGCAGAGAGTCATCTACCTGCAAGGATCTGCACTGAAGGACCAGGATTTGATGAGAGCAAAGTGTGTGGCTCAGACATCTATTTCTCTCTTTCGCATGAGCAAGAGTATCTCACCACTTAGTTTGTACTCCCCTTTTAAAGCAGCACACCTCTTTAAGTGATGTTTATGTTAATCCAATTTGGGATCGCAGCCAGGAGTCTTAAAATGTGAACATGAGTAGCCTTGCCAAGGAAGACAATACTTCAAGAGTGAAGAGATACTACTTCTTGACATCCAATTAGCTAGATTGACAGTATACAATGATTTTCCCATGAATTAAAGCACCTACACCACACTGGCCATAATGTAGCCATTAAAGATCCTTCTACATGTGCTGCATAGATAACGCAACCTTAATCTCTTTGTTTAACTGGGATAGTTTAGATCACAAATGCAAGGTTGGTATCCGTTTGGAGGGAAGTTAATTTGGTTATTTGAGTAATCCTGTATTGTTTTACCTTTGAGGCTTGAGTGTCCCTATCCCCGCCCACTTCCATGTACTTAGTTGCAATTAATAGGGAAAATTTAAAGTGATGAGTTTAGAAAGTTCCATAACCATTTTTCAAAAATTCTACTATGAAGAGACAGGGTCTCTTTTTTTTCTTTCAGAATGGATGACGCAGAGGCTTGTTTTATCCTCAGCAGCAGGAATGAGAAAGATCGCAACGCAGCTGTGAGTCTCTTATGCCTGTGGTATAAAACATCAGGGTGCTGTAAACTCTGCATGTTTCCACTATCAGCATCCATAATGATTTCACTGGAGCCAATTTCCGTTCACACTCTGCCTTCTTTACAAATTAGCTTTGAGATTTGGAGATACAGAGATGTTGCTTTGATTTTATTGAACCTATTTCGGAGGAGAGAGAATTTGCAATCTCTTAAAGTCAAGCATCATAAAATTCAGATTGCTTTACATAGAAAAGAATTAAGTTGTTTCATTTGATTGATTATTTACAGGATCATCAGACAATTTTGAGAGCCTGGGCAGCCAAAGATTTTGCACCAAATTGCCCGCTCTATGTTCAAATCCTCAAACCAGAAAATAAGTTTCATGTCAAGTTTGCAGGTAAAGCATAAAACTATATAAAATACTCTACAAAAAATACAGTAGTATTATATCAGCTGTTGTTTTGAACTAATGCTTTGTGTTACAGATCATGTTGTGTGTGAAGAGGAGTTCAAATATGCCATGTTGGCCTTGAACTGTGTATGTCCAGCCACCTCTACTCTAGTGACACTGCTCGTTCACACATCCAGAGGACAGTAAGTAAACACCTAAGACTGCATGAATCATGTTATGAATACTATTACAACTAAAAACACTGAAGATGAGAAAATGAAGGAATATTAAATTTGGAAACAAAAATTATGTTTTGAAGGTTTGCAAATTTTACTTTTTTGCAAATAATAACTATCAAAAAGCTGTGAAAAGAGCATGTACAAAGGGATTTTTACATTTTCACATAGTCAACACTACTACAAGAACTTGTGCAGATTTAAATGCTATAACTGATCGTGTTATAATTTCAGAGTATTCACTAAGTTAAAGATGCATCCATGCAGATGTTATTGTTCTACAGAATGACATTAATGAATGAAGAATAGCAAATGGCAGACCCTCCATTTGAAAAGTTACTCAGTGCACCTTTAAGCTTTGATTCATGTGGTGTATGGATCCGTGATCAATAGCTCCTGTGCTGTTCTGAGCCAAGTCAATCAAACTTTGAGAATGCTTTCGGAAAGGTTGTCCATATTCTTCTTTTCTTAGACAACTTGTAGTTTAGTTTAGTAGACTGTCACTGCTGCAAGGACCTGTCACTGCCCAGTCAATTTACTGCACACTTTCCCTTGTTGGGTCATAAATCTCTCCCATATTGTGTTCAAGGTTATCACAGTTTTCCCACTGCTGTACTGTAGAAACACATTAGAATTCCCATTAGAGCAAAGCATGCTGCCTCAGGGTCATATAAGTACAGTGGATGGCAATTGCTGTACTTAATTTAAATAATATCAAAGGTATTTAAATTGCATAAAACTAATGTATGGTTCAGTTATAAGATTGGTTAAGTTGTTGGTAGGCCAGAAGAAATATGACCCTAATGTTGATTTGATTCAGTCATGCAAATCTAATCACATGGTGCATTAACATTTGAAGGAAGACATGCCATATGAGCTGTTAAATTCATGCTAGAATCATAAGCATTTCAGAATATATTTGCTGAAATTCTATGGTTATCATGAATTATATATACTATGACAATAAGACAAGGTGTTTGCGGTGTACAATTTAGGACATTTTTGGGTTGCTTTTGCTGCAGCAAATCAAATAGTAATTCCAAATAGATAGTCTTAGTCGGTAATTTGCTTTAATAGAACATGATATCACCTTCTTTTGCAGAGAAGGGCAGATGTCTCCGGAGCAGTGGCAAAGAACATACGGGCGTTGCTCTGGAAACGAGGTCTACCACATCGTTCTGGGTGACAGTAAATTCTTTGGGGAGTATGATGGAAAGAGCTTCACCTACGCGTCCTTCCATGCACATAAAAAGTGAGTGAGCTTTACTGCCCACCTTGCCTCACAGGGATTAAAGCTTATCCGGTTCTTTCTTCTGGTCTCAAGGTATGGCGTGTGTCTGATTGGGGTCAAACGGGAGGATAACAAGAGTATCATGTTAAATCCTGGCCCTCGTCATATCATGGCTGCCACTGACACCTGCTACTACATCAACATCACAAAGGAGGAGAATTCGGCATTTATTTTCAAACAAGAAGAAAAGCACAACAAGGGTCTGCCCGGGACCGGGATCTACGATGCCCCCTCCAGGCTGCCAGTGCACAGCATCATTGCCAGCATGGGTGAGACACATTTACATTGTTTAGTTAAAAGATTAAATCTAATACTTTGATTGGATTCAATGTAGAAATTGTTGAATGTTTGCCATTGTTTGAGATGCACCTATAGTTAGAATGTTAGCTGCTTTGGTGA
This sequence comes from Odontamblyopus lacepedii, assembly GCA_034769755.1. Taxonomy (NCBI): domain Eukaryota; kingdom Metazoa; phylum Chordata; class Actinopteri; order Gobiiformes; family Gobiidae; genus Odontamblyopus; species Odontamblyopus lacepedii. The sequence continues at coordinate 13,695,912 of CM068358.1, forward strand.
ATGCCTTGAATGCTTTCACTGACTGTAATGCATGATTTTAAAACATGCTTTTTCTTTACTTTCTTGGCTGACTTTATTGTATTGTGCTTTTTCTTTGACTTGTGAAAGTTGATCAGGCCACTTCATATGGTAAGTTTGGTGCATGACACATCACTTTTTAATAGTTTTCTTTTCTTAATCACAGCTGTTAAATTTGCACACAAGCCAAATGTCTGATAGATATTTGCATAATGTTTTGCATGTCGTTGCTTGTTACACAAATATTATGATAAATATAAAGGTAGAGCAGTCATTAGTCTTGAAGAGTAAGGTTTTTTTTTACAGTGATAAAATGGCAAAGAATACAAGTGAATAATTTCTAATGTTTATTCATGCAAATATTTCTGCATACAATTTCTGTTAGACTGTCAACAAGCTGTTTTCTGATTTACATAAACCCATCCCCATTGTGTTCTTGTGGTATTTCCAGGAACTGTAGCTATAGATCTGCAAAATCCAGACCCACCAGAGAACAAAGGCAAGCTGACGTTACCCACAGAAAATGGTGCCGGAAGTCGAAGGCCGAGCATTGCACCAGTCTTAGAAATTGCTGACTCTACTGCTGTTCTACCCTGCGACCTCCTCAGTGACCAATCAGAGGACGAGACCAACCAATCAGATGAGGAGGGCTCCGTGGGATCCGAGTAGGTTGAATTTGACAATGTTTAGACCTCCATATCAAATAATAATGTTATGACTTTATGGCAAATGTATTGATTGCACATGGCATGAATGTCATTACATGTCAGTTGGGTTGAATTGTCAAGATATAATCATCAAACAAATTGTCTGGTTTTGTTCAGTCTCCTCCTTGGTCTCCAGTGGATCGATTTTATCTGTAATAACAGAGGACATGCTGTCTACATTAGTATGACATACAGTGCAGTCTGTATATGATTGATCCTCCATACCCCACTATCCTTCTTGTCTCTGTGGTAAGAGGGCAAGAGAGGGATAGCTCTGAAATAGTTATGTAATCAGTGTCATGAGGCTCTAAGGAGGTGGTGCTCTGGCAGTGATTAATGTGTTTAAACATGACAGACAGGTCAGCACTTTCCTCTCAGGTGAAGCAGCTAAACAGTGGCTTGCATAGCCCTGCATACCTTTCACATGGATCTGTTAGCAGATCAGTCGCTGCTGTTCACGTTTTATTCCACCATTTCTGCCTCTGAATTGTTCTATCAATGATTTACAAAAGGTTTCTAGCTTGAGCCGCGTTGACTCTTCTTTTGCCCAGTGGTTGTTGTATATTTCTTCTTGTGTAGTTGTTGTCAAGCATTGGTTGGTGGGGAGGCAGGGAGGCAACTGCAGTAAAGGCAGTGGAGACATCAATAGAAGCCCCACAGTGCCATCATGTGGTAGAAAGGTGTCATACATGCGTTAACTATTACAATTTTATGGCTGACCTGCAGGGCACCATGAAAGTGATTAGTGTAATGGCTGTTGGCACACTGTGACTCATTTAATGAGACCCGAATCAATGGAAATGTCATAAAGTAAAATACAAATTATTGATTCATTTCAAGTTTGTCATAATTTATAGAATTTCTATTTAACCGCTGAATAAACCCAGACTGACTGGAGCCACATTTAATTGCCTTTAACTGGTAATACAAATTAATAATTTGCCTTAACATGGGCAATAATGTATTACTATTTATAATTTAGTAGTGTAATAGATAGATAGCTTTGTAAATTCTGGATACAAACTGGAGGCTGAAGTGGTGGCTGTTTTGCAAAGTTGTAATCAAAATTTACATTTGTGATTTTGTTCTTGTTGCAGTTTTGTAAAGGGCTACCCTCCAAATTCTCCGTATATTGGCAGCTCCCCAACTCTGTGTCACCTCCTGCCACAAAAGGCTCCATTCTGTTGTCTCTGTCTAAACAGGGTTAGTCCACGATAAAATGTTATCTTTTTGTAATCTAAAGCTATTGGTCTCCATACAGCTCCAGGATTTTAAACCTTGTGTGTACTTTTGGATTTGTCCCCACACAGAGCTGTCCACACTATACTTTCGTGGATGCGAAGGCATACGGCTTCAAGAATAAGCTGATTATAGTTTCAGCAGAAACGGCAGGGAATGGACTCTACAATTTTATTGTACCACTGAGAGCTTATTATCGGCCAAGAAAGGAGCTCAACCCCATAGTGCTGCTGCTTGACAACGAGTAAGTCTACTAACCCTGGGGCCTGTTTGTTCTCACTACTGTCATGCCACTGAGGAGCAAATATATAGACCGCAAACAAGTGTGTATTTGATGGGGATAGGGTCCTTTGAGATTTTATTTACTAGGATCAGTGCAAAAGTAGATAATCTATATATTACAGAACCAGTTAAAGAGAGGGCAAAGTCTAAGAACTATTATCTCTAAGAAGAACTAAGAACTAATTATCTAAATCAAATACAGGTAGTACCTACACGGAGAGAAACACAATACATAAGTCATATATTTTATTGTTTGCAATGGGTTTAGGGAAATTCCCTCATCCAGGTAGGAGCCATGGAAAAGGAGAAATTCAATTTGTCAACTGGACAGATTTTGTGTGGTCAAATATGTTTCTTTGAACTCAAGAAGCAGCTTTGATGAACTGCGAAACGTATTTGCCCAAGCAACTTTTGTCCAGTTGACAAATTGAATTTCTCCTTTGCCTTTGTAATGAGCTGCTTAAGTATACATAGGCCATGATACATCCCAATGGAATCCACTTATATTTAAAGGTGCATTGTGTAACTTTTTGGTAGAGGGTCCATCAAATGCTTGTCTCCGTGGAGATTTTATTGCTTTGTCTGGAATGTTTCACAGTATGGTATTAAACCTCTCTATCTTCAGATAAAAAGGTTTTAGACAGATCTGACTTGTAACTTGGTCTGGACCCCAAACTAGACCAAGTTACAGGCCAGATCTGTGGAGAGGCAAACCCACTCACAGTCAGAATGCTTGTTTTTCCAGGTACTTTTGACCTATACAACCACCTGTAATAAATGTCAGGTAGAACTGTTTAATGTCATGGATCATGGAACATTGCAGGCAGAGCAATGACATATCCATAGAAATAAGCAGGTGAATGACCCCCAACCAAAACGTTACATAGTGTACCTTTAAATAAAAAGGGAAGTTTCCTCTGTCTCTCAGCTGTTCTTCTATAATACAGTTTAAAATAAATCATTATTATGGTAAACCATATAAAATGCATTTTTAACACCCCCTCTATGTCTGTGGCTACTGGCTTGAAATATGTTGCATTTTTAAGGCTGGATTCCAGAATAAGAAAAACTGTTTCTATTTCTGCAGACCCGAGCACCACTTCTTAGAGGCCATTTGCTGCTTCCCGATGGTTTACTTCATGGCAGGCACAATTGACAAGTATGAGCTCCTGACAATATGTTCCCATCTGATGTTTTATGTAAACTTGCCGTTTTAAACACTGGTTTTGTTTTCTGGCTCAGCTTGGACAATCTGCTGCAGTGTGGAATTATCTACGCAGACAACTTGGTGGTAGTGGACAAGGAGAGCACCATGTGTGCGGAGGAGGACTACATGGCTGATGCCAAAACTATTGTCAATGTCCAGACTATGTTTAGGTACTACTTTGGAATCCTCAGATATTAAAACCTGAATTTTCAAATCTATGTACTAAAATACTAAAATGGATTTACCCTATTGACTGCATCAATATAAAGGAGATTATGAGATTAAGAGATGAGAAGTTGTTCTCAATTGAAATATCAAGTGAACTTGTAAAGTGCTGCAACTATTGTAATTTATGCTCTAATTTTCTCTTATTTATGCTCAAAATAATATTAAAATTTGTTGTTTTTTCCCACTAACATCAAGGTCAGTGTGTTGTCAGCACTATTGGGAAGTAACTGAATAAATTGACCGACAATATGTATTCTGGATACTTATTTGAGTAACTGCATTCCAATTACTCTTTTATTTGGTGGTACTCAGAATACAGTGTTTTCCTAAAATCAAAGGAATACATTAATACAGGGTACTTAATCTCACAATTTAGGCTTCAAAGTGCACAGAATCAATTGGAAAAATAGAAAACACTGTTCCCATGGTGTGTGATTGTGTATTCTTCCCATCACTAGCTGTCCATGGTCATGTTTGCCCTCCTCTTTCAGACTGTTCCCCAGCCTCAGCATCATCACTGAACTCACCCATCCCTCCAACATGAGGTTTATGCAGTTCAGGGCTAAAGACTGCTACTCTCTGGCTCTGTCCCGACTGGAGAAGGTGGGCTGAGTGCTCACAACAGTTACTGTGCATATGCTGGTGCTTTTATGCAGCAGTCTTTCTTTTGTTCTTTCAGATTGAAAGAGACAAGGGCTCAAACCTGGCCTTCATGTTCCGCCTGCCTTTTGCTGCTGGAAGAGTCTTCAGTATCAGCATGTTGGACACTCTGCTTTATCAGGTGGGGCAACAAAGTTTTAGGGCAAAAATAAATATGTTAAGTTAATATTTGTGCAAATTCTTCATAAGTAATATATTGAAGCTAATGATGATTTTTATGAAGTACTTAATTACTCACATTTTAGATACGCTGATATATGTCACTGATCAGTGGCAATAAATAATTTTATACAGCTAACAGTTATATATTCTCTGTTGACAGTCATTTGTGAAGGATTACATGATTGCAATTGCAAGGCTTCTTCTTGGTCTGGACACCACACCTGGCTCCGGTTACCTCTGTGTTGTAAGAAGTCCTTAAAATAATTTTATTTAAGCACATATATACATGTGCAGCTTGTGAGCTCTGTCTCTCTCAGATGAAGATCACTGAAGAGGATCTGTGGATCAGGACTTATGGGAGACTTTTCCAGAAGCTCTGCTCCTCTAGTGCTGAGATCCCCATCGGGATCTACCGCACAGAGTCTCACGAGTTCTCCACCACGGAGGTACAGCTTCACATTTACAAGTTTAGATTTTAGTTTTCCTTGTTTATATTAGTTATGTTGTGTACTTGTGTACCTCTTCTGCTTTTGTAGTCCTATTTTTAGATAAATTATCATAAATGTATTATGAGAGTGTTTGTTTTTGCTTGCACGTTGAACTTTCAATGGTTTGTTGTATGAGGCATTGTGTTTTTGTCAGTTGCTTTTGCAAGATTTTGTTTCCTCTGGTGCTGCTTTTTTAGTGATGGTTTTGTTTGTGTGTCTGGATGTTTGTGCATTTTCAGGGTAAGGACAGCTATGCTCAGGTGAGGGATTATTTTTCACTTTTAAAGCTTCGTATATGTGCAGCTGTTTATGTTAAAGGCTTATTTTTCATTCTAGTTCAGACAAATGACTTTTACACCAAACAGTGTATGCAGTAAGCAGCTATTTACTAAAAAAACACTGAGTATCACCCATGTGTTATAAGATTCACATTGATGGGTGTGGAGCAATTCAGACTAAAACATGTTCTTCACTTATGGTTACAAATTGGGTACAGGACCTTTTAAAGGTCTTTCTATAGTTAGTTATCCAGGAGTAGTTTTACTTGAAATGTGTGTGTTTTTTTATGCATTACCTAATCTTCCTCTTTTTTCTAGTCTCAGATGTCTATTAATGTGGAGCAAGGCCAGGAGCAACGTGAGCATGGCGAGACCTGGAAGGAGAAGACTGCGCATCGCAACTCCAACACGAGTGACCAATCAGAGCACCCTCTGCTGAGGAAAAAGAGCATGCAGTGGGCCAGGAGGCTGAGCAGGAAGACCACCAAACCAGCGAGCAGAGCTGAGCGCTTCTCCCAACAGAGGCACAACTTGTACCGGCGCTCCGAGAGGCAGGAGCTGTCGGAGCTTGTCAAGAACCGCATGAAGCACCTGGGACTGCCCACAGTGGGATACGGTCAGTGCTCCATCACAGGCCTTGAGCTAGGCAATATGTAATACATTTACCTGTCAAAAAATTTAAACTAAATTAATAATAATTGGCATAAAGACACAGAATCGTAAAAGGAGGTAGACACAATGTAAAAAGATTTTAAATATGCATGTATGCACTCCTAAAAATGTTGAGTTTTCTAATCATATTCACTTTGCAGTGTTTTACCAGGTGGACTGCATCTTCTGCTTGCTTACTCTTTATTTATGGAAAGACATAAATAGCTTAAATAAGGCATCGGGTCTTATTTAACATTATGGGCTAAATAGATCTCGTCCTCATTGCTCGTTATGTGGATTAGAATAGATTTCGCTATCACTGACCCTTGTTTGTAATCATGTCCATTGCTCAGCCTTATGCCATAACTCACTTCACTAATACGCCCTTAAGACGCAATGCACCGTGCATGACAACACCACCTCATCTGTCATATTTGTTGCATGATCTAAGCCTGCTTTCCCTCTTCCCCTACTGCTTTCACAAACATTTCTCTTTGAGCTTTCTCACCCCAGTAGAATCATAATCCAGACGAGAGTTGCATGTGAACCTACATATCAGTCTGAATACACAACTCTTCTAAGAAGATTTGGTGGCGGTTGTGCTTCATGTGCATATTTAGATGCATGGCAACGCTCTCACCTCCTTCACAGTTCTTTTAGAAATGCTAAATGCATTTGTTGGTTGCCTGATTTATTTCCTTTTTCTATTTCCCTCCTTTTTCTCTCCTCTCTTCTGTCTTTCCTCTTCTGGCTTGTAGAAGATGTTTCTAATCTCACTGCGAGCGATGTCATGAATCGAGTAAATCTAGGATATTTGCAAGGTAATTTGTGTGTCGTTTCCACCCATTTACAATATATGCCTGGTTATGTCTTGTAGAGAAAGGATCTTTTTCCCAGCATCCTCTAGACATAAATACATGCAAATACTTTTCTGTACCTCTAGAAGCAATAGTGATTGTGTAGGTTTTATTTATATAGGTATTGAATTAATGCATAAAGCAGGCTATTAAGTTAACAGTGACTTGCGTTGCTTAGAGTTGCAGGACATTTCAGAGCATCCATATACAGAGGGGACCAAGCCGTCAGGTTAGCAGGCTGAACACAGTGCCACTATGTGCATGAGTGTGGGTGTGTGTCTGAATGAGGAGAGAGGCTCACACTTGCTCCATATTTCTCTGGTCGTTTCTGCACTGTGTTTTATGTAATGTCCGAATGATGGAGACCTGCAGAGCTGTATGGCTTCACGGGTGGAGCAGAACACATTCTGCCTGTAGATGGAAGTTTAAGCATTTAATTTTATAATCATTTTGCATGTGAACTGCTGATCTTTTATTAGTGCAGTTAAAATAATGTTTTGTAATATGACAATATAATAATATGACATTATAAAAAGACATTATATTTTAATACATAAAACATTTTGTTCTGAGGTCTTTACTTTATGTTCGGTGTACTTTATGTTCATTTCAGCACCGTACACTGCTTTTATGTTTGATAGCAAACAAACATTTTTTTTTTCTTATTAACAAAAAAGCTAACAGTTTTATTTTTTGTTAGCTTGTGTTTTACATGTAGAACCTCATCTTTTTTTAATGTAGCAGCAGCTCAGTAGTTTAGGATTTTCTTTTTTAGTATTAGTGTTCAAGAGTGCATGGACTTCTTCCAATCTTACAGTCGCATGTGTTGTGCTCCACTGCGTCTGGTTGGACTCTGCGTTTGGTCCATTCTGATCAATGCTGGAGCATGTGCCATGTGTCGGCCTGTGTCAGGGGTCATTCTCGACGGGCCTGAATGTCGTCTGTCGGCATGGCAACCTCTCGCCTGTCCAGCCTGTGGGGGGCGCTGTGTGGAATGTCCAGGAGACTGGGAATGCCATGGTGATGGGTTTGTGGTGTAACGCGGACGCTGTGTGCATGTGGCTCGTGATGTCGCTGCGCATGGGCTGCTGGTGCGCTCAGCGAGCAGCATGGGCCTCCCCTGTTCACTAAGTTCTATCAGTAACGGTTAGCTCTCTCTCTTTCACCCCTCCTGGCTTTGTAAAGGGCCAAAAGCAGGTGGGTTGTCATGGAGATACGGGCCCACCATTACCTTCACACGCAAGTAGAATCAGCTGCCAATGAGCTACCACACAACATGCACATAACACAGCCGGAAAATTTAATGTACAGCAATGGACAAGCGTGTAGCACTTAGCTCTACTAAAACTTTTCTAGAATTTTAGTTTACAGATTTCTGGATGTTTTAATTAATTCATAATTATTGTCAGCAAAATGTTTTATATAAATTTCATTCAACTCCCCTGGGGTTTTCTGTCCAGTTGTGACTGAGGGCATGGTGACATTGCAGTGGTTTAACAGCTCAGTTCTGGCTTCATATGTATTGATGTGAAACAAAGACTAGAGAAGCTCTTTACATTTCCTGTGTCTTCACAGATGAGCTGAATGACCACCAAAACACACTCTCCTACGTCCTGATAAACCCTCCACCAGACACCATGCTGGAGCTCAATGATATTGTGTAAGTAACTAGTTTACACATGAGGTGGGTGATACATTGTCCAAAAATATGGTCAAAATTGGTTGTTTTGAAGGTATGCAAAATAATAATATTAAAGTGCACTGTTTAAATTTTCTTTTGGGGGTCCATCACCTTCTTGTTTTTATAGAAATGTTATTGCACTGCTTGGAATATTCCACAGTATGACATTAAACAGATTGACCTTACATTTATTCAATTACGGGTGGTTTTATAGCTCAAAAATACTTAGAAAAACAGGCATTCTGACTGTGAGCTGGGTTGCCACTCCACAGATTTGACCTGTTGCTTGGCCTGGTTTGTTTTCCATGATAATAGAAACCCATACTGTCAAACACTGTTTAACTGCAAGTTACACAGTGTAAACTTTAAGTATATGGTCCACAAAAATAGAAAAGTGGAATTACTTGATTAACTTGATTAAACTTAATCTTATAAATGAGTATATCTATTTCTTTTTCCAAGACATCTATTGGCATGTTTTAGCACAAATAAAGACATGCACTTTGTCATATACAGGTTTTTTTAATGCACAACGTTGACCTGATTTCCATATCATTTATCTTATATAAAAAATAAAAGAATGAATTTTCATCAGTATTGTCCTGCTATCCTCTACACCACACAACCTGCTTTTCTCATATGCTGTGTATGCTTTCTCAGGTACATCATTCGGCCGGACCCTCTCGCCCACATGCCTGAGGACTCCCAGGTGGGACAGCCGCGAGCGCCAACAAGGCATCAGCAGGACTTAAGCACAGAGACCAGGGACGAGACTCACCTCTGAACCCTCCTCCACCCCCCCGCCTTGTTTGACTGTTAACGTCTGACCCCGGGGAGTGAACTGCTCAAAGTGAATGTGCATTACTCGTATCTCACTCCGGACAGTGAAGACAAACCACTGAGCTGCTACAGGAGGAAGCATGGAGAGTGCCTCGTCATCCTCACCTCATCTTGTGTACTTGCACCTCACCATCTCAGACAGGGAGAATAAAGGTGTTGACGATTTTAGACTGAAATTAAAGCTTTTTTTATGTTTCTTACCTTCTGAGTAAGTTTAAGTACCCTGCTGACTTTGTATGAATCATGTTGGCAAGGACCTGGGTAAATGCTTAGAATGTAAATTTGTTAAAGCATTTCTAAAGATGGATCTGTACCTTTTTAAGTAACAAAATCAAACATTTCATTTTCTTTAAGAGCACAAGCTTTACAGCAGTCTTCTGGGAACACACACTGTAGTGGCACTTTATCAGCCATAAACACAGCATTGTTCTTTTCTATATCCTGTAAAATAATAATTTCTCCATTTTATGTGCCATATTTCATAAACTAACTGCTTTTATTTATGTTTGTATTTGGTTTTGTATGAAGAGATTATGAAGGGCAACAAACAGTTAATCTGTATTTTATCAACAATATTATGGCCAGTAAGTACAATAAATGTGAATGAAACACAAATGATCAATGTTAATGTAGTTTAAGGCCCATGTTGCATTAGTATACTACCATCATTTCTCTTTGAAATTGTATTCATATTTAAATGGTGCAATGCTTTGTTTGTGGGTTTTGATGTTATTCTTAGTTAACAGTGAAATATTGGTCACGTTATGTTTAACTTGTTATGAATAAATTAGATAACGGTGTTATTTTGATCTGCAGAAATGCGGTTTCACTAGTAGCAGTATAATTTTGCACAATGATCATTACTTATGTTTTGTACTTAAGCTGTAAATGAAGCGCTCTCCTCAAACTGTATTGGCTGCACTTGGGTTTATTACAGTGTGACATTGTGCTCTATTTATCATTATTTATTATTCCATCATTGTATTTGATTGGATCTTTGTACATATGGAGCTGAATTCATCCTGTTTTCTTTGTTTTTGAAAGGACTTGAAATATTTTGCACTAAGCTCTGTGGAATGAGCTTTACAGCATGACCCTTTAATCTGAATCCACACACAGATAACAGTATTCAATATTTGTACATGCAAATTTTGATGTCAGTTTGAAGTTGTTCTGAAGGACAGATTAAGTTTCATGATTTATATTTATCAAGTGTTTTTGTTGAATTGTTGGATTGGTTTGTCCTAAAACAGTTCTTGTACAAGAGAGCTTCTTAAACAGAGTCTGGAGAGACGGCATGTGGATGACCAAAAGAAGGAAAAGTTCCATTTGCTGATCCATTAACTGGTCTTCCAGTCTTTGTGGTCCACAGCTCCACTCCTAAGGCCTATACTTCAGAACCACTAGGGCATGTTACACTAAAAGCATGTTTTAATATTCTGCTTGTCTGAAAGGGTCATTTGAACATTGAAGACATCTCTCATGATGTCACGCAGTTAAAGAAACCAATAGTTGGTCAAATGCCTGTAATAAAAACATTATTTGATACTGTGTATTTATATGAATGGAACATGCATGTCTAGGTGTCATACCTACGTTTACCTTCATTTTCTGTTTTTTTTTTTTTAAATCATTGTCTAAAAAGTGGCTGATCCATTTTGTACTATTTCTAATGAGAAGTACTTCTCAGCATACAAAAGATGAACAAATAAATGCTGCATGCAGCCAGATCAAATCAGTGCACAGATTATTTTATTCATCTCTTTTTCTGTATTTTACAAGTATAATAGTTAATGCATCAAACAAAAGTGAGTTTTCATTTACTGTTACCATTGTGTTGAGGTGAATGCTTTAAATTAAACATAAGATTAGTATAAAATAAATTAGTATTACTATTTTATTAACATTCAATTATCCATTTCCAAAATATCACAGTTGTAATCTCAGGTTAGTGCCATCTAGTAGACAGAATTATACTAGATTAATTACAGTCCAAATCATTTGAGAGAAGGAACACTCTGAAGTCATATCACATTTTTGCCATATCCTCCACACCTACTTCAGTTCTTTGGCACTATAGCCTCATATATCAGATCAACCAACACTACTAAACACTTGTCGTCTTTTACTGAATGGCCTAATCCTTTGCCTTTATCACCTGTAGCTCTGGTGATCTGGAGTTTGCTTGTTCATGTGGATCTGTCTCCACCTGTCCCTGGTCCAACGGCCGCGGTTCTGCACCACCTCATGCAAAAGATCCACAAACACATAGTCGCCCCCACCATCAGAGGGCGCATTTGAGATGCTCCTTCTGCTTTCTCCCCTCTGTTTACTGCCCCTGTCACTATTGTACACCCCATTACAGCTGTTGGTGTTTAGACTTAGAGTTTTAGGATTGATTTTATGATCTTTGATTGGTGTCTCTACATTCACAAAAGATGTTTTAACGGTTAAATCATTCCTCTCATTAACTATATAACCACTGGTTGCATCACTCAGTGTTCTTGTTTCTTCCAAATCATTCATTATTTGTGCTTCAACCTCTTTGCAGTAACTTTGGTTTTCTGCATCACTTCCTAGTGTTTCAGTATCATTCTGGTCATAGTTATTGGAAAAAATCCCTGGATTATCTAAATTACTTGAAACTTTAAACTCAGCCTGCGTCCAAACAGTTAGAACATTATCTGTGTCCTTCTCCTTTTCTCTTTTGCATCTCTCTTGCCATTGCACTGCTGTTGGAGGCCAGGTGGATATTCTGTGCATACCCCTCCCTAACTTTGGCAATGGACTTTTCATATTCACATTATTGGGTTGGGTTGGACGTGACCTTATACTTAGATAGGGGCCATTTTCACAGTTAACAGGTGTAGTCTCATTTTGTAGATTTCTAACACTCATTGGGGCGCTATTGTCTTTGCCTGTCTCTGTCATAATACCACCAGTTTCCTCTCCCTCGCCTCCTTCATTCTCTCCATCCTCGAACAGAGCCGAGTCACCATCATAATCACCAGGGACACCAAACGGAGATGTGAAAAGAATTGCATTAGCAGACTTAGCTCGTGCTTCAGACAGTGATACTGGTGAGGGCGTCTCTATGTCCCAGCGCATTTGTCCTGTGATGTGCGTCTTCCGATGGTCCTTCTCCGTAGAGACTTGTTCATCTTGATCCTTTGGTGCCACTGTTTTCCTGTTGCGTTTTCTTCTATAGAGCACAGCCAAAAGGATGACGAGGAGCAGCAGGACACACAGCACCACTGCACACAGAGAGATGGAGAGCAGCATTCAAACAACACAAGTTTAATATCAGAGGACTAAACTTACCAATGACTGTGATGAGCATGGGTACAATATTTGTAGTATATGGAGGAGGTTGAGGTGATTCACTCAGAACTAGGAAAAGACAATTAAAAGGTAATAAAATTTGGTGATAGCATGTATACAATACAGAAACAGTTAAAATGAATAAACCTACCTTCACTTACAAAGCCCTGGCCTTTAGACTATAGACTTGGTTAAAAAGGAAGAAATGTATCCGTTTTTAGCTATATTTTTACTCTCTTAAATAGGCTCATTTAAAGTCAAATGCCTATTTGATTGTCCCAGAGTGTCACCAAATGAAAACAGCACTACTCTACTGTATTCCTTATGTGAGACTGTGTGAGATGTGATGAAAGAGAAATACATTTTGGATTTAAATGTGAATTCAATTGCGTTATAAAGGTGTCAAGAAATTAGACGCATCATTTCTGGCTCTGAGGGCTATGCAGAATAAAGATAAAACCTGTTAAAGGAACTGTTCCCTCATCCCTCAATCCCTTATCACAAGGCTTACTTACACAGTTAAGGATTTCGTATGAAGTATGAACTGGCTTTAAGTCTAATCTAATAAGTAACATGATGTCAACATACACTCTGGTCTGTCTGTGGTTCTCAGGTTAAAAGTAGTTTCTATGTTTGTTGTTGAGCTCAACACAATCAGATCTGGCGAGGTGGTTGAAGTTAGATCTAAAGGGGAAATGAAGGGGAAATGCTAAATATGAAGACAATTCACTCACACAGTAAGAATTTCTGGCTTTAAGTCTAATCTAATAAGTAACATGATGTCAACATACAGTCTGGTCTGTTTGTGGTTCTCAGGTTAAAAGTTGTTTCTATGTTTGTTGTTGAGCTCGACACAATCAGATCTGGTGAGGTGGTTGAAGTTGCATCTAAAGGGGAAATGAAGGGGAAATGCTAAATATGAAGACAATTCGCTCACGCTGTAAGAAATTCGAGAAAAACTTTGCTGGCATTGGACCTGGTGAAGTTGATGAGTTGCATTTTGATACGTTCCAAACAGGGTGCCCTCTTAAAGATGGAGGACTAGCACATGTAATATCATCTGGGTGCAGCAACAAAGATCTGTTTTTTAAATCTAGGAATACAATCAAAAATAGCATTGCTGTTCAGTAAATATTTAAATTAACATTCATATACAATGTTGTTTGATCACACGACTTACCCATAATGAACTCAAAGAAGTCCTTAGCATCACATGAGCATTGCCACAGGTTTCCGTGGAGACTCATGTTTGTCGAGTGCATTGGGCTGAACATTCTTGAGGTCAATTGTGGTAGATTATTGTTAGAGAGGTCAAGGAGAGACAGAGCTACCAGGTTACTGAAAGTGTGTGGTTGAATAGTGTTGATTTGGTTCCTCCTCAGATCCAGTTTGTTCAGGTTGGTAAATCCATCCAGCATGGCCCCGCTCAAGACACTGATCTGATTTTCTGACATGCAGAGTTCTGTCAGGGTAGCAGGCCTCTCAAGCCATTTGTGGTTGATGTTTGTGAGTTTGTTTTGGTCTAAATCAAGACTTTCTAGCCTGAGGAAAGAACTGAATGCTCTTTCATCAATTCCTGTGATTCCTGCTCCCCTGAAAATGAATGAAGTGATGGATGCCAGGTTGTTATGGTGAAACACAGTGGAGTTAATTTCCCCGATGTCCTGTACCATAAACCACAAGGTGGATCCACCTGATGGAAATTCTGAAATCAGATAGGTGAAAAAGTAATGTAGGTGAAATTTAAATGTATTTTACTTGTTCAATTCATTCTATTATTTAATTATTTAAATAAATACTTGAACAAATGTACTGACTTAGCTTTTGTTGTAACAGAACACAATGAAAAATAACACACTGAATTTCTGCTGTTTTACCTGTAATTAATGTTTTGTGTTCACCATCCTAGTTGAGGAGGCTATTAGTTTTAATTGTGGACACATCTTTATGTATGTTTCTTTGGGGGGGGTTTGTGACACAGTAATAGCCCTGAACTTGACCTGGTTAAAAACAATTTCAGGTTTGTTCATTCCAGGACACTTCCATATTAGATCTGATTTAGTTTTCCTTAGTAAAATGTGCAAGTAGTACTTTTTTTTTTAACTAAGAATCTTACACTCAGACTTAGTTTGTGCTTAAAGAGAAACTAGTAAAATCTCCAGTCTTTAACAAACAGCAGTAAAATATTATAAAATTAGATGCAATTTAATTTATTATAAGCAATAGCCATCTAAGCACACTTACCTGTAGGTATGGTGTCGCAAACGAGCGTATCTCTTCCAAGTTTACAGCAGTCACTCTGATGGAACCATTTCAAAAGCAAAATCAGAAGAAATATACCTTAAAAGATAAAAATGTCAATCTCTGCATTCAAAATTGGCTTATGATCTGTGAATAGAATAGGAACAAATACTCACCTTTCATTGCGGATATCGAGATTACTGACCAGTGCCTGTTGTCTGTGTAAGATGAACAAATGGCTTTAAGCTGCTAGTTTTCTATTCACCTGAACTGTTGGTATGGTAGATGTTAAGTTTGGGGTAGTCAAAGAGGCGCGATCATTAAAGCATTGCAGCTGATGTTCTAGTTGGTTGGTGAAGTGAGAGACAGAGGCATAATGGGAGGTCTGGAGATGTTTTGACAACAAGAATTGCTCAAGTGTGTCATGCTAAAACATGCTAAATTCACACATGCAGTATGCAAAAAATCATCACAAAAAAGTGCTTGAAAAACAACAGCCCAAAACATGAGAAAATAAAAATGAAAATGTGACTTTATTCACTTATTTATTCAGTGCCTTCATTAAAAATAAATAGATGGCATGGGATCAAAGTTAAAATAAACAGGGATGCAAAGTACTTTAGTGTAACAAAATGGTGACCAATGCCAATACAATCTTTTAGTGAACATAAAAAAATACACCACATTTAAAGTCCTAGCACCTCGCCAAAACAAATGCAGCAAATGAGACATCAAGTCATGTGTAGTTTTTTTGGACACAGCAGTAGTTATCACATCCATTTCAGCTTTGTAGTGATCGGTCCCCCCCACACCACAGTAGTTTAAATTAGCAGTGTTCTCTACATTTTATGCCCATTTTCGATCCCCAGCAAACACAAAATAAAGTGCTCGTGCAACACTTCTGGTTGTTCTCGAGGCCAACGATTGGTATGGAAGAAAAAGCACTTAAATACATAGAATTTTAAAAGATAAGAGAGAGACCATGTGGCAGCGTTAACACCTCAGGAGGAATGTTCTTTAATGTTGAACTGTACCGCAGCCCCTCCCTGCTGTCCCACACAGAAAACCCTTTGTGAATATTTCAAATACTTGGGTTGACCTGGCATGAGCACAGCTAGTGTAGTGTTTATGGGACTGGCTGAAACACTCAAGAGGGGGGATACATTGCATGACACAAGCTTTGGACATGTGTTGATGAGTGCACTTTTTTACAGGACAATTCAAGTGCCCAGTGATGAGAACAAAACACAACTAAACTCTAAACATCAGAGAAATCTCCTGTCATGGTGTAAACACATAACATTGCTTTACCGTGGTTCAATAATTCATAAAAAAGCTAAAAAAAATAAAATAAAAAAAAAACATTTTGTACCCTAGCCTATCATTAACCTTCCTTGGACAACTTTGATAATAAAAAGAATGTATAATCAAATAAAACCAATAAAATGATCATCATTTAACTTTTTCTATTCACATCTCCAGTGCTACACGATCAGCATCTAAATTTAAAAAGCCATTGAATAAATAGATAATAGTACCACGATGCATGAAAGGCCAACAAATGTCAAAGGAGACAGAGGAGCTCCAGCAACAAAAAGGTTGAGAGCAGTAGATGACCCCGAGAGGCAGAACAAGGCAATGCCAGCCTGATTAAACATGTGACAGTCCACAGAGGAAAAGACTGTAGTTGAGGGATAGCCATGTGGTCCTCCTATCCTAAAGGGTTTCAAAGTACAGTCCCTTGGTTTAGTTCAATGTACACAAGGGTACGGAGCTCCTGCAGTGCCTCGTCTTTGTTCAAAGGCATCTTCATGAGGAGGAATATTTCAGAGCTGCAGCTGAGCCCTCAGACCTAACAGAGCTGACAAGCAATGTCCACCACATTGAAAATGAAACCAATACCACATGCTTGAGTTGTTTTTTTTCATTAAAAAAAACATGTCCCAAAGAAGCACTGATGAGCCGCCATTCCTTTTAGTTGTATTTGCAAGCACCAGCTTGACACTTCCCCTTTTAGTTGTATGTTCACTGACAAATGACCATGAGGCAGTGACCCTGGCTGCGGTCCATCAAAGCGTAATATGAGCTGGACAGAAGGCATCAGAGCAGAATTTTCAGGAAACAAACAAATGAAGATTTGATGATTGTGGCTTAGATAGAACATCCCGTTATTTTGAACCTTTCTTTGGCACAGCACTTCTTTTGGACTGCCACAAATGGTTGTGGATGGTGAGAGCGTCCACACTCACAGACACAGTCTTGGCAGGGATGACTGTAAATTGTTTGCGGTCCGAGCTGTACTTGTACAGCTTGTCAATCATCTTTTTGCTTATGCTCTTGGGCCCTGTGCCCGTCAGCTTATGGATTTCCTCAGTGTCAGGGAAGTAAGAGTAAAGTGCCCGGAACTGGCATCCTCCATCTCGAAATAAGATCATCAAGTGGTTTGACTCACACTTCTCCAACTCCTGTGACCAGTAACAAAAGAACATTATAATACAAACTGAAAAAAAAGTATGTTTTTACTTACTGGTCACTCCTGTGACCAGTAACAAAAGAACATTATAATACAAACTGAAAAAAAAGTATGTTTTTACTTTACAAGAAAGAAGACAACTTTCTTATATAGTAAAAACACTTTTTTTTTCTTTTTCCTTCCTTTTTTTCAAAAATGATATAGAGAATATAGTGTATAATATTTCTTGAAGAAATTTTCAAAAAGCTGATTGAAAATTAAATTAATCTCATGATTAAACACCATAGTGATACTAAATATAGTCACTGTGAAAGTCAAAAAATATGGCTAATTTCTGTCAATATTGTCCACGCCTTCTACTGACCTCAAGAATCTGGTTCTTCTGGGGTTCATTGACTTTGCCTGCTAAACAACAGTGGGAAATGGCATTGTGGATGATGGGTTTGTTTGACTTGGCACTGGGCTCCTTAAAAAGCTTAGGACCTACAACACAAGGAAAAACCTTTATGATTATCTATGATGAGTTACATGTCATAAAATTCCACAAAAGCAGTAGTGGGTAAAGTGGTATTTGTAAAGAGATTAAAACTGAGGAACTTGCCAGTGTACTCGGCCATGGACGTGATTGAAGATGCAGTGGAGCCATTATCCCAGTCTCTTTCTGCAGTCCGACTGTGATTTCGACTTCCTGGAAAAGACTCTACAGAGTCACACCTGGATAGAAAGATTTGATGAGAATAAATCCAATGTCAAAGCATCTAAATAATCTGTGAACCACATCTGAATGAACTCACCGCTGTGAACCAGCCCCTCCCGAGTTCACACTGTCAGCCTCATTTGTTGCCGCAGATGCCAAAGACAAACTGGAGCCTGACTGGGCATTACTCAGGTTGTCAGCTAAAAAAAAAATACAACCAAGATTATTTGAGGCTTTTACATTGACATGTGATAAATCAAATGGACAGTAGCTATTCACATTTAGCCACAAAAGTGAATTTAAGTTATGTTATGGACATAATGTAAACAAAGGATTTCTAACATTTCTTACATTAGACCAGTCCACTAGAATGAACGATCATACCTGTGGAAGAGCACTTGGAGAAATGATCACTGGACTCCTCTCTGAGAACAGTCTTGGCTCTGTGCTTTTGTTTGGGTTTTGGCGTCTTGGGCTTCACAAGGCCCTGCTCCTCAAATATCTCCTGTTGTTTCCTGCGGAGATACTCCTGCTTTATCAACTCGCGTCGATTCTTCTCATCCTCCTTACGTTGACGGTCTTCCTCTGCTTTCCGTCTGGTTGAAAAATCAAACAAATTAATAATTTGGCAAATGAGAAGAAAGAATACAAAAAAAAGAAATGTGCATTACCGGGCCTCATCCCTTTTCAGTTCTGATTCTGCATCCAGCTGTTGTTTGCGGAGTCGTGCCTCCTCTGCTTTCTTCTGCTGTTTTAGTAAGAAAGCTGCTCGCTTTTTGGCTAGCTCATCTTCTGCCTTTTGTTCATCCTAAACAGTATTTTTGAATTGTTAATTTTAAAACAGATAAACTAAAAAGACAGAATACAGCCAAAAGAAGGAATAAAATATCTAGGAATCCAGATAAGGTTGTAAAAGGGAAAATTCAAAAAGATCTTGAGCAATGGACAGTCCTGCCTTGGTCTTTCTCTGGTCGCAAAGAGAGTATACGTATGAATATTTACTTCTTTTAGATGCTGCCTATAAATATCCCCGATTCTCCATTTGATGAATTAGACAAGCTTTTTTTCTAAATGTATATGGCAAGGCAAACACCCAGGGATCAAGTTACAAACATTAAAATGATCAAAATCACAAGGACTTGCAGTCCCAAATCTAAAACATTATTTTGGGCAGTTAAATGAGACCTTTGATTGCTTGGATGCAGGATTTGTCTCACACTCAATGGCTCAATATTGAAAAAGGTTTGTGATTGTTCACTGGGTCGCTACCTTTCTCAAATATTCCAATTAAATATATGAGAATGAGTGGGTGGACCACGGTTACGTTGAAAGATCTGATGGAAAGTAAAGCAGCTGTTGGGTCTCCAAAAAGTTCAGTTCTTTCAGATATCTCTTCCCTACATAGCTTTGTCCCCTTTCTTACTGATATGGGTTTTAAAACTTGGTCAACCTATGGTATTAGTAAACTATCCCATGTTGTGGGGAATGGTTGTCTGAAGTCCTTCGAACAGTTGAGAGTCCAGTTTCAGCTTCCTTCTTCAAATTTCTTTAGGTACCTACAGCTAAGGAGCTTTCTGACAAAACTTAACGAATGGAAGAAAATCTTAGAACCCTCACTTGTTGAGGAACTCTTTTTAAAACAACAACAGGGCAACAGACTTCCAAAAGCAAGAAGCCTCTTTTATACATTTTTAAATTTTAATAATAATACCCTAAATATAAAGGGAAGGTGGGAGGCTGGGGTTGGTACTCAAATGACTGATGAGATGTGGGGAGATATCTGCAACTGAAGCACATTTGGTGACAAATTCTGGTCTGTGGAGGGAGTTTAAATGGAAAGTAATCACAAGATATTTCAGGACGCGAAACTGTGGTGCTTACCTAGGAAATCATACTCACAAATTCTGGACTTGAATACAGAGAATACTCTTTACCTTTTTGTAACTTGCATGATTTTTAATTATACATTATCAAAAATTATTAAACTTCAGAAAAACATTTTGAATTCACATTTTAAAATAAAGTTCAAGTGAAATGTAGTGATTTTACCTTGAAGAAGAAGCCCAGGACTGACTTCTGTTCTCCATCTGTGGTGCTTTCCTCTGCCCCCTCCTCCTCCTGCTCTGGATCCTTCAGGTCAGACAGGTCAACCTCGATGAGAGGGGCTTTGATGCGCTGGGCCTCCTCAGAGGGGATGTTCTCCTTTCCAGAGCCATCAGAGGAGTTGAGCTCAGGCTCCCTCAGGGTGCTGGACAGGCAGTCAAAGGACACTTCAGGAGCACTGACCACACTCAGGTCGACTCTGGTGGGGATACGCATGTTGGCCTCATCATGGAGTCTAAAAGAAGAGCTTCGACTGTGACTGGAGACGGGCCTGTCGATTGTCTCTGTGGTGATGCGAGGGCTGGGGGACTCTGGCGTTTCAGTTCTGGGGGACCTGCCCCCTGTATGCTGCTTACAGTGACTTGTAGTCTCTGCACCATGAAGCTTAGCAGACCGGCTCTGTTCCTTGGCCATTTTGAGCTCAGAGGGTTTGGACCGGGATCGGCCTGAGCTCAGTTTAGGGGGCTTCCGAGTGGGAGCTGTGCTGTGGTGTTCCACGTAGTGAAAGCTGGTCCCAGCTTTGTGGTCACTGCTCTTGTCTGTGGGGATGGGCACTGGAGTGCCTCCCGGTGGAGACTGTACATTCTGCTTCATTAACACCTCCTGCTGCAGGGACAGCTGCATCATCTGCTGCTGGATGCTGCTGATGGCGTCATTCAGAAGCTCAATGGAACGACTGCACTCATTCAGGTCCAACTCTTCCTCCAGGTAGAAACTCCCATTGTTCGTCTTCCTCTCTGCATCTAAGGCACTCACCGGAACATCTTCTACCTTCTTTCCTCTCAACCCATCCACACACATGTCGTCTTTACTGATGCTTTCCTTCTGACCATTGAGCTCATCTTTGGAGAGGTCCGCTTTAAGTGGGTTGGGCAATGTGTCACTCTTCCCTGCTCCTTTCTTCACAATATGGAGGAAAGCTGCTTTGCCCAGTTTCTGTCTCTGCCGTGCCGACAATACTTCCATTTTCTTCTTCTGGTGTTCAATAGCACGTCTCTTTTCTTCAAGCTGCATACGGAGCTGCACCATCTCAGAGGATAGGATATTTGCACCATTGCCATCAGCTGTTCTAGTGCACCCTCCCAGAGGAGACGAGGGGCTCTGGTCCCTTTTCATTCTCCATGAGGACCCCAGTGGGCCACTGCACTCTGACCCATCTGGAGTAGTTCTCTGGGAGCTGGAGGCACTTGAGCGCAGGTCATGGTTGCTGCCAAAACGTTGCTGCTGGGCTTTTCTCTCGGCAAAAGAGGTCATGCGAACACTGCTACTAGCCATACTGCTCGTCTGGGAGTGAGTGCTGAGACAGGGACTGGAGCGGCCACTGCCACCATAGTCTTTGTCCTCGTGCTCCTTTACATTCATGTCCTCCTGAAGTTTGGCTGATTCTTCTTCCTCATTAAATGTTTTCCTTGGCCACCTATGATCCTTTGTAGTTGCAGCTTCATCCAAATCTTCTTCCTCTTCAAGATCATCCAGGTCTGCATCCAGGCCGGGGGATGCTTTTGCTTCCTCAGAGCCTGAATGCAAGAAGAAACCTCCCGAGGGTTCCCCAGAAGAGTGGTCTACACTAGGGGCTGGAGCAGGCTTACACTTGGCCTGAGGTGTGCGAGAAGGCTCCTCTCTTTCTGGACCAGGAGGAGTAAATGTTTGGTTTAGAACGCTGGATGCTTTTCTACAAACCACTGAAGTGGACCCATCTCCACGCCGAGTCCCCCTCCCAGACGGCCCCTCACCGCTTTCCTCCTCCTTGTTCAAACACACAGACTTCTCCTTAGGTGTTTTGAGGACTGCAGGCATCAGAGGTTCTAAGTAAAAGCCTTCAGTTGTGGGTTTGGATTCAGAACATGACTGAACTCCTAATGCAGATGCCTGTGCCCCTTCCAGACGTTTAGCGGGAGAATCAGTCCTAATAATCAGAGTCTCCTCCTCATGGTCTGTGTTGGACATGGCACCATGCCCATTCACTCGCCTCAGAGCTGCTTGTGAGTTCTGAAGCAGAGCAGTTTGGTGTTTGGGAGTGACGCTGATCACATTAGATGCCAGACTGTCCTTACTTATAGAGCGGGCCAGACTGACACTGTCTCCAGAAGCTCTGTCTGCATCACTGTCTGTGGCTGAATGAAGCAAGTAGGGACTAAGCGTTGACAAAGGCCTGAACAAGAAGACACACAAATTAACAAGAGCTCCGCCAGCGGGGCAAAATACGCCCGTACTTTGACCTAGCTGTCTTTCTAGCGCTCCTGTCCCTGCCTTTCTAGTTCTCTCTGTATTCTTCATCAAGTCTAGCTCTCTTTCTAGTGGTTGTCTCTCTGCCTTTCTCCTTCTCTCTGTATTCTTCATCAAGTCTAGCTCTCTTTCTAGTGGTTGTCTCTCTGCCTTTCTCCTTCTCTCTGTATTCTTCCTCACTTCTAGCTGTCTTTCTAGCGCTCCTGTCCCTGCCTTTCTCCTTCTCTCTGTACTCTTCCTCACTTCTAGCTGTCTTTCTAGCTATCATATCTGTCCTTTTTTCCTTCTCTATAATCCTCTTCATGAAGACAAAGCTTCAAAGACTTCAAAGCTTTGAAGTGTCCACAGACAGACAGACAGACAGACAGATAATCAATAGGGAAATCTGGCTCTTGCAGTAGGAGTATGAGTATGACATCATCACATTCTAGAATCGGAATTCCACCAATCAGATTGCAGTAACAGAACTTAAAGACACTACAAAGCTTTAATGTGTCAAAGCTCAAAGAAGCAGAGAATGTGGGTTGTTCTCGCTTTCAGCAGCAGAACATTTAAGAAGAGAGTTCAGATCTACGGCACGTAACATAAAAGGACAGAGATGGAAGATAACAAGAGCTCCGCCAGCGGGGCAAAATACGCCCGTACTTTGAATTATTGTATATAGAATTAAGTTAGAATTTGTCAAACCTAGTTAAAGATGAATTGTTGGTGCAGTTTGGAAGTTTGACATTCCTAGGTGAGACGGTTGTGGAGTTAGAGCGCGGACAAGAAATTGTCCACAGACAGACGGACAGACGGACAGACAGACGGACGGATAATCAATAGGGAAATCTGGCTCTTGCAGTAGGAGTATGAGTATGACATCATCACATTCTAGAATCGGAATTCCACCAATCAGATTGCAGCAACAGAACTTAAAGACACTACAAAGCTTTAATGTGTCCACAGACGGATAGATAGACGGACGGACGGACAGCGCCATACCATAATACGTCCCGTTTTATCACGGGCGTATAAAAAGACAGAGATGGAAACGATCACAGTTAGCAAGAGCGACGGGCAGGTTTTCGCAAAGGGTCGAGCTTTGAAGTGTCCACAGACGGACGGACGGACGGACGGACAGACGGACAGCGCCATACCATAATATGGCGCTGTCCGTCATATTATGGCGGACAAAAAGAACGGGCGTATAAAAAGGGGGTACAATACAGTTTACTTTTCATGTAATTTAATTGAATGATTGAAATTTTATGCAATTTTTGTAAACGTAATCAATGTTATTTTTAGCCATTTAGGGAAGACAGTTCAGACTATTCAATACATTCCCACAATAGATACTGTATGTTAACAGCACTTAATGTGTCATGCAAACAAACAAATAAAAAAGTTTAATATGAGTAGAAGTACCTCTGCCTCTTGTCAGACCAGCCTGTGATAGAACTACGACCTTGTCCGTCCATGTGGGTGAAGGAGTTGGACCTATTTCTAAGACCTGAAAAATTAATGTTTAGGGTGAATTTATTTCTATTACCAATGTGACAAACCTGGTGTGGATCAAAGTTATTTATAAGTTTTCCATACCAGCTCCATCTTCTCCTTGCTGCTTTTGTTGCCTCTGCCGTAGAGGTAAGAGTGGATGGGAAGGACTGAAGGATGGGCTTCCTTTACTGGAAGTAAAAAGAAACAATGTTGACATTTCCATGTCAAGAACACACGCAATAAACAGAGTAATTTTAGCAAAAACATCACATCCACGACAGTGACGTTGTGTTCTGAAACAGAAACAAATAGGACACTGATACAGAATACAGAGATGATGAGGGCACAAAGGCAAAAATGGAAATGATTCAGCATGTCCTATGGCATTATGTAGTCATCCAGGCTAATGCAAGTGGTTAGTTGTAGTCAAATGAAGATGAAAGTGAGGAAAGACTTACAGGGAGTCAGAGTCTTCAGGGTGCAGGAAGTACCTGTTACAGACTTCAGGACAGCTTTGGTTTTCTGAGACCGTGGGGCTGGACAGAAAGCTTCTCTTGGTGGCATTTGAAATGGGCACTGAAGATCGGACTCCCTTGGGCTGAGAAATTGTTCGTGCTGAAAAAAAAAAAAAAAAAGAAAAAAAAGAAAAACATTTGTTTTTAAAAGATTTATACTTTGGGATTTCCAGAATGTATGACACTTACCATCCTTTACCTCCTGTAGGTCTCTGGGTTGGACAAACTCTGGCTTGACTGTTTCAAACCACCAGAACAGTTCAGCGATAAACACCATGACATTGTGCTGAATAAAGAAATTGAACACTAAATGACTTTTTTTTGCCACTAGCAGACAGTTGTATGTGGCAGTATGTAAAACATTCTCAAGTTTCATCAAATTTAAGGAGAAGTCACCTTAAGTACAAGAGGAGAGTAGAGCATGTCTTCTGTGGTCAGATAAAAGCTTTTGTTGAGATATTCATTGGCAAACTCTTTGAGTAGCTGAATGTTGTAGAGACTATCAGCAATGGAGGTCACTTCCTTCAGGCAAATGTCTAGTCAAAAGACACAGCATGGTTCACACCAGGACACTACTCATGACCAACAGTTATAAATGACTCAGTGATCAGACCAGGGTGGTCAAACATGTGCAACTAATAAATAGAACAGAGCACAGTGACAGGGAATTTGCTTTGTGATGAGATTCACTGGTAAACATCAAAACATTAAAATCTTTACTAATAATAGCAAAGATTGCATTAAAAGGACAGCAGTGTCTGCATTATCACGGTAAGTACATTATACCTTCAATCTTCATTACATCTGGACAGTAGTAGTGAACTACAGCAAGAAGAGCAGCTCCATCACAAACATCTCTCATGAGGTCCTCCACTGCTGGAAAAAAGGGCACCTGTCGACCAGAGCCATGTTCCCGACGATACCGCACCTAACCACCAGGGGGAGAGCAGGAGGCTTGAATCAGTGCAAATACAACATGTCATCAGCTCACACTGTTATTCTACTGTTTTCCGGACTGATTCTTCCCTAAATGTGAACAACAATGATGCCAATTTCTATAAATAGAATAAACAGGGTCATACTAAATCACAATAGGGGGAGTAGTAGTTAATTTTGTAGATGGAGATTATGTAAGAACAACAATGATCAAGCTTCATATGTTTCTAGTGGAAGGAGGCAAAATCTAATTACCCCCTGACATGAGAGCCAGGTTAGTGAATGACATGTGAATCACCCCTGTCCTATTAGCTCAATGTGATCAAAGAAACATGTGTTACATTTTAAATTGTCCTGTAGATCTGACCACACAGAATGTTATAATTTGCATATTGCACTTTCAGATTACACATGATTATAGAAATAAGAGGTACATAAAGAAAAGCATCTGTTAAATATCAACAGCTATACATCTGTCACTAAAAAGTGTGTACAACCAAGGTAAGTAACTAAAACTAACACTACAACTATTGCAAAAGATATAAGACTTCTATGTTACACAACAATCTCCTGCCTAGCTACGCATTGTACCGCATCTATGAGCTCCTCTGGCATCAGCATGCAGTCGGCCAGCTCGTGCATAACATCAGGCTGACGCAGAGAAAAGGCACTGTCAGAGCCAATTGTTGGAACAATGTAAATAAATGAAGAGAGGAGAAAGGGAAGACAAAGTTGATCAGTGAAAGGAAGAGGGCTGGGATGGGTCTGCAAAGCAAAACAGAGGAGCAGCAATGGATTTCCTATCATCTTATAGCCGGGTAAGCACAGTACAGTTCACACAAACACACTGAATCCACATGGCCTACTTAAGCTTGAAATGAGATAGCGCATTTTGGTTATCTTAAAGAAAACCTTTGAACATTTGACAAAAGTGACAATAACCTTATACCTGTGTGAAGTTTTGCCAGGAGGAAAAGAAATTAACCTGAATGAGCCATGGTGGAGAGTGTGCGCACATTTACACAGAAGTAATATGCGTGCAAAGGGGAGACGAGAAACAAAATAAGGGTTGGGGGCCGACATCAAACTTACAGGGACTAGCTTCCAATACCATTTGGAGGGAGACTATCCAGTTTGCAGGGATAAGAAAAAGGAATGTGGGAAGACAGATGAGGAAGAGGAGCAGAAATATTAATAGGTCAGAGGTCACAGGCAAAGGACCAATCCAATCCAAATGACTTGTGGCAAGTTTTTGGATTAGACACAAAAGACGACCACATAAATACATGAAGTAACTTCTTCTTAAAGACACAAACTACACACTGCACACTAGTCCTCTTCTAATAAAGTGCGTGTAGAAACTGTGATGGAGGTTTGAAGATCCATTACCTTTTGGTGACTGGGCGACTCCAGTGGGTGGTGCTTTACTTTATGCTCCCTTTCTGAGATTTCCCTCATCTTTGTGTTCACCTGGAGATGAGACAGTGGTTACATTTACATGGCCATTAAAATCATCAGATCATCAGATAACTGGAATAATCACATAACTAGGCCTGTCAAGATAACAAGTTCGATATATTGCTGAAGTAAATATAGATGATAAATGATAATGATAATTATTGAAACTAATTAATTCCACTGACATAAAATCCTAAGAGCAGATTTAAACCGCCAAAACTATTCTAAATGTACAGTATTGTTAAATAAAACCCTGAGATGAAATAAATAAATAGCAGAATGAAACACAGTACTTCCATCTGTAATGAGACAGAAATTATTCAATAAAAAATAACCACAAATTTCCCAGTAGTGCAAAGAAAATTTACATATGATAAATACCAAAATATTGCTTTCATATATTGAATAAGTCAATAATCCATTAGATCTGATTATTGATGTGTTTATGCACAAAATAATTTTGACAACATTTGTTTGCCCTTTTTTGCCTAATTTTCCTTTTCAAAACCTGCAACAAGTGTGAACAAAGAAACTCACATCCACTGTAACTGTCATTTCGCTTCAGTCAGTCTGCCCCAGGGCAGCTGTGGCTACAATAGTAGTTTATCACCACCGGGTGTGGAGTGAGTGAATAATGCTCTGTAAAGTGTCTTTGAGTGTCCTGAAAAGCGCTATATAAAACTGATGCATTATTATTATTATTCAATAATCTGATCCAGAAATAACCAGAATTTTTTTTTTTACAATAGGTCTATAGATTTTATTTGGGATCTTACTCTATCCAATTTCTGAAAGTTTTTAATCATCAATGTTAATATAACTTGCACCGTACTGCTGAATACAACGTGATGATCCTATTTCCAGAGAGGAATAGTTTTACAGTGATTCATAGAGATATTATGGCATCATGACCCTCACTGCCTCGAGCATTCACATCACTGAAATCGGAGTGTAGCTTGAACTCTGACTGCTCTGTGGCTTGTCTTCTCAATAAAAACACAGCAATAAGAAAAACAGAAAAATAGCTGAGATTCATTTTGTAGTTGTTTTTCAGAAATGAAGTATTATTTAAATAAATACCTTATTAATCCAAAAAACCATGGCATCCTCCAGATCAAAGGGCAGCTCTTTGGAGGCACTGAAGGTAGAAAAGCATTTAACAGAAGCCACAACTTTCTCAATGCTGATCATCTCCACTGTGTAGGCCATCATAAGAGCGTCTATCATGGGCATATGGGCACTCTGGAAAGACAAAAAGAATTATTTATGTTATGTTTTTCTAAAAGGTATTTGGATATTGTGTGTGTAACTAGACCTGTGGATCTCTCATATCTGCATTTTATTGTCACACAAAATGCATAACTACAAATACTACAAGTAAATAATTGTTAATAATCTATCCTACGTGCTAGGGGTGGGCGATATCTCGATATTTAAAATTTATCGAGATATTTTTGAAACTCGACATGAATTCTGACATATCGATATGTCGCTATAATGCTTACGTTTACTTCTGGTTTCACCGCTTCGCTTGTTTGCCGCGCTCCTCCGCGGAGCCCGGAGCTGGCCGCGGACTAAACCAGGACTAGGACTAAACCTGGACTAAATGCAGCCGCAGAGCCCGGGGCCCAGTCGCGGACTAAACCAAAACTAGGACCAGGGCTCTACAGTGCGCCCATTTCACTTGCATTTGCGAGCAAATATTTCGTTGTGCGAACGTGGAAAACAAAACAGGCGCATCTGTGCGAGTGCTTCTGCAGCCACAATAAGCAGAGCTGCGCACAGACGTAACGTGACGAGTTAAACTTTCTAAATGCACCTAACCAGCGCGAGCGCAACCACATGACACCTCCGACCGCGCACGACCCCAGCATACGAGCTCCGCGCGTGCGCTGATATCACTCATACGAACAAACTCCACTTCAAAACACACCCACGCCCTCTTAAACGAGGAGCGCCGCGCAGCATCACGCACACCTGTCCCACCACATTAGACACCCCCACACCGCTGGACTTCCTCCTCCGCCAAAGCGAGAGCTTTGTCTTGGTCTTGTCTCCGACTCGAGCGCATTTGGACTCAGTCTTGTCATGGACTCAAGGTCTGAATACTGAGTGCGGTCATTTTTCATTAAGGCCGCTGCTGTCGCCAATAAACTCATCCCGGCATGCGGGAGCGTGCGGGGGCGTGCGAGCGTCTTGGGGCGTCTTGGCGTGGGGCGTGCGGGGCGTCTTGGGGCGTCGCGGGGCGTCGGGGCGTCTTGGGGCGTGTGCGGGGGCGTGCGTGTGTATTTTTCCTGTAAAGATATCAAAATATATATCATATATCGAGATATAGCAAAATATATCAAGATATATGGTCCATATCGCCCAGCCCTACTACGTGCCCATGCAGCTACTTTATCCAAAAAGATTGAAGTGTAATATGATGAAGCCTGATAATCATTGAGCAGGGATAACAACTAAGAGAGAGCATTCTGCCGCTGTAGTGCAAGTAAAATGAGAGGTAAGAAAAAAAACCTCTCCAATCAAAGTTTTACATTGTGGGTAGGGGTATGATTTGTTTTTTACAACTATTTTGAAACAGGAAACATGGAAACGAACCAGCACCTTCCCTTCAAGATGGGTTCAATGATTTCTAATCCATTCACATAACATTTAGGGACTCAATATGTAAAAACTAATGCCATTATAGGAAATTCTGGGCATTTTGTATTTTTCAATGTACGATATATTTTCATGTGCTGCCAGGAAAAGCACATGTAAAGCCATCTGTATATATGGGGGGGTCCCGAGGGGTCTACCAGACTGACATGACACAGACACTGCACTGAGGATTTTCCGTTCTCTCTCTCTCCCTCTCTCTGGTTCATGTATGGCCAGCATGGACTATTATGTCAGACCTCAAAACAGGAAAGCGGATACTCATGCCTAAATACTCAATACAGAGCAGCACCAAAAGCTGGTTTCCATGGTAACAGGAAAGAGTAAAAAGATGTAAGATGCATGTCCGCTCGTTGACTTTATAGTCAATCCATCTGATGTGAGGAGCTGTTTTTGAAATGGTGAGACAGGTTTTCAGTGCAAGACTACAGGTCTTTGTCCAACACAATGCTGACTGAGCACTGTTGATTCAGGTGACATCCTAAAGGATCCAAGTTCAACATCTTTGCAGAGAAAACATTCTGTCTTTACTTTTGTATGATTGCAACAAAAAGGTCATATTGGCGATCTCAGTAAAGCATGCTCAAACATGAAGAACAGGAAATTTATTGGATGCATGAATAGGTAGGACTAAACCCATTCAATTCCACAGGAAACAACGCATTTCTGAAAACAATTTACTTTATATCCAATATTTACTACTTCATTTACTGCAATCAATATAATGCCTTGAAATTGTGCATGTTTGAGCAAAAGAAATACATCAACAGAGACAATTTATGATTTCAAATTGTGTTAACTACATGTTCTTAGTGGCCTGAACTTTAATAATCTCGTTCCATCTTGTTCCATCTTGTTCCCGTGTTTGAATTAATGCCAATTCTACTAGTAATAATGAATACATTTGCAAAATTAAGATGTTGAGTTATTGTCTCACAATAAGACTTTAATTAAGAATAATCCAAACACTGTGATCTTTGGGTCTGTAAGAGCCCTACTGACCACTTACCATTTTGATGGGCATACAGGCCAGGTCACCCTCTGTGACGGGTGTGTCATCGCTCTCCACCACATAAATGCCTTTTCTGGACAGAGCCTGGATGACAGACATGTGGGACTGGAGGGAGGCAGCCTGCTCCGTCTCCAGGATGAGTGAGCAGACTCTGCAGTAGAGCTCACAGGAAAGTAACAGGCGAATGACCGGAGGTTTGATGTGCTCCTGCTCATACTGGTCTGTGTAAAAGGGGTCCCTCAGATCTTCAGGTATATGGTCTGCAATGACAAATATTCAAATGAATAATCTAGTGAAGCCCACCAACTTGGGAAAGGTATAAAATAATGATTTTTTTTCTGATATTTCTGATTGTAGTTATTACATTCCTATTCCAATTTAATTATTCAAATCAAATTGTAAAACACATCCATCAGTATGTGAGAGTAGCAATAAACTGACGTCAGTTTGATGTTTATACATTTTAGCCTTAAATTTCCATTATAGGCTGAAATTTCCAAAACCTATAAAGCGGCGGCACGGTGGCTGAGTGGCTAGCACTCATGCCTCACAGCAAGAAAGTTGCGGGTTCGATCCCTGGGTCACCTGGGCCTTTCTGTGTGGAGTTTGCATGTTCTCCCCGTGTCTGGATGGGTTTCCTCTGGGCGCTCCGGTTTCCCCCATCAACTCAAAACATGCACTGTAGGTGTGAAAGTTGTGTGAGTGTTGGTGGTGGTCGGAGGGACCGTTGGTGCCAGAGGACATGTAACTGTAGCTTTTATAATAATCGGAATAGTTTAAGATCCATAGTGGGGCTATATATTCTTTTCCTTTTCAAGCAGTTAAACATTTCCAAGTCATGGCTTCTTCGCTCAGAAGATTTTTGCAAAACAGATCCATTCAGAAGCTGAAGTGAGAGCCCCTCAGGTGACCTGTTGGTCTTTGTTAACACCATGTCAACATCACAGCTACAAAAACTACAAGCAACACTGACTTAACCACAATGGGACATTTTAGAAAACAGCTCCTCTGGCCAGCACACTTTTCTAATTGTAGTTTCTATAAGTAATTATCACAACACTATTACAAAAAGCATTTATACAGATTATGGTTTGATTTGCAAGAATGACCTGTCAAAATAAGACTTTGTCAGAGCTCCAGAACTGCCTAAACATGTGTGCATTGTTTTGTTAATGCACAAGTAGGGAGTGCGTGGAATCTGCTTTAAATGACTGAATAAAAGGACAGACTCTGCAGAAAAACAGGCATCTATACAAGGTTGTGTCAAATCAACAATCTGCGACTTTGCCAACTGCCTGAAACTGCATAGGTGGAAAAGCAGTACACTGTAGATTGAGGCCACTGGCCACATCCTAATAATTAATAACCCGTTCGGCCTGGATACATAAAAAAAATAAAATAAGTAAATAAATAAAAAATCACTGATAAAATTATGCAACATGCACATCTGCAGCTGCTTACCATAAGCTCATAAATTCAATAATTTCAATGTTGCTAACAACATTTTAATGTGATATAGCAAGAATACTAGGGTCACAGTGGTCTGAAGACCAGGTGGTCTGTGCAGGTGGGCAGAAATGTGAGAGACAGAATGAAATCAAAGGTCTGGCGAAGCACAGCTTCACATGTGACTTAACTCTGAATACAGTAATGTCCTGTGGCAGGTGCCCCCTATGCCGTCCTGGCCGCTACCAACAGATACATATCTACATGCTCTGAGCGCACTTGGAGTTGGAGGTTGATGTAATAGAGTGACATTTAAGTGCATGGTGCAAAGTCGATAATGTGGACAGCAGTACCAGCCACGTTAGTAACAGGTGCCAGTCCATATGCACCATGGCAGCACCTCTGTGCTCAGACCAGGAGCAGCTGTGGCACTTGGAAAAGGCAGAGAGAAAGTGTGTGTATATAAAAACAGCCATGCATCAGATCATGAATGGTGAGATACAGCTCAATAGTAGTAGCCAGTATCCATATCACAGCTGCACCTGTCATGAATGTGACAATATCAACTGTTTTTCAACTGGTAAGGCAAACAACATCTATGGTAACATCTGAGCCAAACACTTAGCCACAAATGTGCATTAAAAATTCTCATGGGAGAACCTTAATTGCTCTTGCATCTGTGTGAAAACTCCCTTCAAAACTATGTTATTGTTAGCAATTCAACAAATCCAAGCCATTAGCAATTTTTGTTTTGACAATGTTCCACTGCTTCATTAATATTCATAATGGATATTATTTAAAAAAGACAGATACCAATGATTCTTGGCCTCCAGTAGTAAAAATATTCAACAAAAGCATGGAGTGCTTTCATTTTAACTTTAAATGTTTTGTTACTTAAATTCCAATGTGACTATCAAATATCTACTTTGAATACATCAGTGGCTTTACAAAATCTGTGTAATGCCCAAAAAAATCAAAAAAGAAAGCTTCAATAAGCTTAGAATGAATGGTGGATATTACAACAGAGCTCTTGGGCCATGATTATGATGAATGTTTACATGTATAAACTCCAAAATAATATGATCAGTAATAAGTGGTTTAACAATAATTTCTGAAGTAAAAGGCTAAAGAAAAGATGCAATGATAATGTTCTTAACATCATAAGTGAAGTGTTTCCTTTTTTTTAATGACTAAAGATAAATTACAGACTATTCTTAAATATTTATTTATAAATTAGATAATTATATATAATGCCTACATATATAAATATATATGAATTAAAAAATGAAGAAATGAGTGTAGTAAAGAGGCATAACATAAAAAATGAAACGTGCAATAATTCTAATATGACAGGTGAGCATGATCCTTGATAGAGCTACTTCCAATTTGCAAATTCCTCATCCCTCTGAAACATGCAAGTCATTGAGTGGCAGTACATTTCAAACAACAGGGCGCAGTTTGAAGCACAAATGTATAAAAAAATATATTTTTTATAGCGCATGGCTCTTCACAAACTGGTGACTGAGTGGAGGTTCCACCAAAGTCTGTAGAAGACATTCAAGCAAAGCAAACATAAAAACATAACTTGACCAAAGGTGGTCATTTCTGAAATTAATTACTCACCAATGCCATAAGCTTTGGCAAACAGCCACCTCAAATTGGCTGCTATTTTAGCTCTGGAAGAATCATACGTTTCCAAAGGTACGATTTCCATTACACCTTCTGCACTTCCAGGCAAATCCACTTTTCTCCTGGTACTGTCACCACCAGCAGGCAAATCCATGTCCATCTAGAGAAATGAAAATATATTACACATATGTGGATGCAAATTATACATGGTAAAATTCATTAAGCAGATGATCCCTAAACTGAAGGAAAGGTCAGGTGTAATTTCAAAGGGCTGTGGAACAAATAATCTTACTTCTATATTACACATATATCACAGTAGCCAATGCTTTAGAAAAAAAGAGGTAAAATGTTATATCTGAAACTACAAGAATGAGAATGAATGTAATTCACTATCGTTTGTAACGACAATTCAATCCAATTATGTACAGACTATTCAAGAAAACAAGAGTTACTGAAAGCCCTTGTATGTACGCTCCATTGTAAGATATCAATAACAGAGACTCAAAATAAGAACATAATAAGCCCATTTTACAATAGGTTCCATCTTTATCTGGTGTCCACTTGACTACTTGTACTATGGCCCAATGGATGCACCTCCTTATCGTTGGATTTCTGGTTAAATTAGCGTGGCTACATTAGATTATCATATTGTTTTATTAACTCTTGAGTAGTTGTACTTAAAAACTCAAAAACTTGGCATCACACACAAACCTTCATATTGTTCTGAATCCAGAAAAGCGATAGCTCTGGAAATTTTGACTCAAAAGCTTAAACAGTGTATATGTAAATCCACTACCTATGGCAGTTCACACAACTCTGACACAAAGATATAATATATTACTTGATAGGTAACACAAATTCTTTATATATTGCACAGAGAAGAAAAAAAAAGGTTCTATCCAAAGTAAAGGCAAGTTTAACAGTGATTTATGATTTGGTTTGACAGCATAGTGTTCTTCTGACTAAAACATGTAACCAAAAGATTGGAAACAATTTAATTATTTTATATCATGCTGATCTCCTTTTACACAAGTATATAATTACTCATTCCAAGTTAAAGGCAAACACCTTTTGATTAGGCTCAGATTCATTGAACATCTCAAACTGCAGCATTTGAGGCAAAAGGCAAATCTCTTCCTCAGAACTGTAGTAAGTGATGTTATACATGTGGACAAGTGCTCAAAAAGGACAACATCATGTTATGACATTCAAAAGTACACCAACAAGAAACACACAGGCCAAGTATAGTTTTTTGTAAAAACACTAAGACACAGTATAGAGTACGGATTTCCTCTAAAAGGCAAGAAACGTTAAATAAATAGTTTAAAATAAGCTAAAGGACATTGTGAATATAAAGTGAGAGGTGGCTCATTACAGTACCTCAGAGAATGCCTCTCACAGTCAACTGCAGAAAGAGGTATTGTGTTAAACTTTGAACGTAAAAACCACAGCAACGGGCGTATAAAAAACCTGAAGTCACATAAAATTGATACCACTGACCTACAGCATGGATCGATACAAAAATATACAATAAAATACACAAATACAGTATACCTTATATATATATATCGGCGCATGCCCCACATGTTTTGCCTCTTCATGAAGACAAAGCTTCAAAGACCTCAAAGCTTTGAAGTTTAAAGTTCAAAGGTGACACACAGTTCCAGCTGCAGCGGTTGCTGCATAACATAATAAGCCCATTTTACAATAGGTTCCATCTTTATCTGGTGTCCACTTGACTACTTGTACTATGGCCCAATGGATGCACCTCCTTATCGTTGGATTTCTGGTTAAATTAACGTGGCTACATTAGATTATCATATTGTTTTATTAACTCTTGAGTAGTTGTACTTAAAATGCGGTTTGCCTCAAGTATGCAAAGAAGGCGTGTGCTAGCATACGCAAATACAAAACAGCTAATTTGGCTAACTGTTAGCCGCTAGTATGTTGTGCCCAGGAGCAGCCCTGCATCCATCTGCCCCATGGATGACGTTAGCTGACAGTACATATTACCTTGAAATGTATTGGGGATTTCCAAGTCGCCTTAGAAAATTACAGATGAACGCGGCTATCCACAGACTTTATAATATCCCGCTATGAAAAATATCCAGCGGCAACAGTAACGCATCATAGCAAGCTAATAATGTTAGCAAGGAGCCGAGTGGTCTCCTCCCAGCAACAAGAGCCAATCCTGGGCCTGTGTTACCGCCGTTCCGCGGGAGCCTCTCAGGTTAAATAAACGCCGAATAGCTAAAAAATGGTTATACATTAAATTAACAAAGGCTTGAAATAGTGCATTCCTATTAAATCGCTATCTTTCTACATGGCACATCATCACACATTGCAATGAATACCGTTTATAGGGAGGTCCATGGACTGCAGCTAGACCCAGTACAGTGTACGCGCGCACCCTCCAATGAGACGCAATTACCATTTACTCCGCAGGTTGGCTTGTTGCGCATGCGCGATTCTCTTCCAGATTCATGTTTTTAAGACGTAAATATGTATTAACTGTATTTCACTCATATTAAATTAGGAATTAAAACTGAGTAAAAATATGCTTCATAAGGAATAATTTGCATTGCGTTGAGTGAGTTACATATAGACAATATTGGTGACTGAGGACCTCTACAGGTACATTACATCCATTGACTAGTTATATTAGGTTTCTAAGTATATGACTCATATATCTTATTTATTAATTGGTACTTAAGCAAAAAAAAAAAAAAAAAAAAAAAAAAAGAAATAATCCCCACTGCAAACCTTTTAATATGCGAGTGAATCAATTACCAGTACTTAAAACATTGTTATTGCATAGTTTTTTGTACTGTACATTTCTGCATGAAGAGATGTAGGGGAAAATTACATCAAAAGTTTTTTGTAAGACTGAAATGATTGAAATGAGACTTAAGTTGATTTTCATCAAGAATAGGCACTCTCTTCATACAGGTTGCTAGGTTTATGCATAGTAAGCTTTTTGACTGTATATAAAGAGCTCCTTTATACCACTCTAACAGCCACAATATAAATTTAGTATAATAAAAAAATTAAGGACATTTTTTACATTCATACATAGATTTGCATTAGTACTTTTTCCCCTTTCCCTTCTACATGTACCAGTCTAAAAGGAAATATGCACAGTTTGACAGAGTAATTAAAGCAATTTTAACAGACTTAACAGGGGGTGAGCAAAGTTTGCAAAACAATCTATCCCACCCTCCCTGAGCAGAAAAACAATTAAAAAACTCAAAAACTTGGCATCACACACAAACCTTCATATTGTTCTGAATCCAGAAAAGCGATAGCTCTGGAAATTTTGACTCAAAAGCTTAAACAGTGTATATGTAAATCCACTACCTATGGCAGTTCACACAACTCTGACACAAAGATATAATATATTACTTGATAGGTAACACAAATTCTTTATATATTGCACAGAGAAGAAAAAAAAAGGTTCTATCCAAAGTAAAGGCAAGTTTAACAGTGATTTATGGTTGGTTTGACAGCATAGTGTTCTTCTGACTAAAACATGTAACCAAAAGATTGGAAACAATTTAATTATTTTATATCATGCTGATCTCCTTTTACACAAGTATATAATTACTCATTCCAAGTTAAAGGCAAACACCTTTTGATTAGGCTCAGATTCATTGAACATCTCAAACTGCAGCATTTGAGGCAAAAGGCAAATCTCTTCCTCAGAACTGTAGTAAGTGATGTTATACGTGTGGACAAGTGCTCAAAAAGGACAACATCATGTTATGACATTCAAAAGTACACCAACAAGAAACACACAGGCCAAGTATAGTTTTTTGTAAAAACACTAAGACACAGTATAGAGTACGGATTTCCTCTAAAAGGCAAGAAACGTTAAATAAATATTTTAAAATAAGCTAAAGGACATTGTGAATATAAAGTGAGAGGTGGCTCATTACAGTACCTCAGAGAATGCCTCTCACAGTCAACTGTAGAAAGAGGTATTGTGTTAAACTTTGAACGTAAAAAGCACAGCACTTGGACCTCTCTCTACTTTCACTAAGATAAGACAGAACAAGAAAAGAAACAAACACTCTTGAAAAATCTTCTCACATTCACACTAATAAAACATAATATCTTAACAAGACAAATTGTATTTGATATTTAAATATTGCAAAAAGATAACATACAAAAAGAGTTTTGAACTGTAAACATTAATAGGATATTTGATGTCAATTTACCACAGAAATTATATAATAAACCATGTTTGCCTGAACTATAAATTGTTCTTATTAAATATAAAAAAGACACATTTCCTTTTTAAATAATGTCATTATAATTTTGCGTATTTTTACATTTTCTATGTATTGTATGTATATGTATTATAAATAGTATTATGTGTAACATATTTGATACTATTACTTCTTAACTAATCTTTGCCCAACATCAAAACACACTCACTCACACTTTCAGGCTGCCACAGTCACACGGCTACAGCTATGTGCGGTTCAGCGTCTGGAAGATTCTGGAGATTTGGAGCATGACAGGGCCAGTCTCTGGATCATTCATCCACTGGGTGCTGTTCAGAGGATTCTCTAACATGTCCTCAAACGCTGCACAGACACAGGAGGATATATATATTTCTTTTACATTAATCACCAGCATTTCAATTTCAAACATAATGTAATGCACAAATTGCAATACCTAACAAAGTTTTAGGATTTGTAAGGCCCAGTTGCACAACTGGATTCTCTAAAATGGCTTGAAACAATGGGCTGTTGGTATCAATGCCTTTGTCCAGGTCTTCAGGGGATGGCTTCCTATCTCCTAGCAACCACTCACACTAGAAAATACAGCATTATTAAATAAATTTGTCTAAAACATAGTAACTACATTTCCCCATAAATGTGCAATATTACTAAAGTCTCTTATTTATGTTATTCATATTATACTACAGCAATATTTTGTCCATTATATGTAGTAGTGAATACAATACATACTGCCGCATCCTGCTGGTTGTTATTAACCCTTAATGCATCAATAACTTCCTTCTCATCAAATCCCATCTCCATCAGTGCAATAACAGCCTATGAAATGTGGAAAAGAGAAAAGGTAATACAGATTAATAATATACAGTTGATGTACGGTAGAATTTATATTTCATAAATATTATTATTTTCAGACAAACTGTTTACTGTAACTGTTTGGTTCAGCTATATCCAGTAGTCTTTATTACATTCTGCATGATTTGTATTTGGCCACTAGATTTCTACATATCTGACAGAAACTGAATCATTTCAAATTTAATATCTTGAGGGGGACTGCATTTAATCAAATACTTAAAAAGGTTTGATGTTTGTGTAAATATGTAACAGCATCTTCAGTTTTTGTGCATGTATTGCAAGCCTCAAAAAGTCACTCACTCTAGAGTCAGGTCGGAATTCTCTTTTCCGTCTGATCCTCTTAAAGATCTCTGTGAGCTCATCCTGACGGCTGCTTTCTTCTGTACTTGACTGACTGGAAAGACTACGCAGAAAATTGGAGGCTGAGGCTGAAGAGCCTGCAGAGGCGGCAGCAGCAGTAGCCCCTGCTGCAGCAGAAGACTCTTGACCAGGAAGAGGTGTGTCTACAGTAGGGTCATCTACATGTTCAATCAGCCACTCCATGGCTTGGGTCACAGACATGCTACAAAAACATAAAGATGTCATAAAAGTGACCTGAAAAAAAGGTTCACATATACAAACCAGAAACTCAAAACATACTGATTCAATCTGAGGGCTTTGATGGCTCTACTCTCTGCGAACCCCATCTCTGTGAGCTGCTGAAGAGCCATTTCATCAACTCGATCCTCCTCATCTTCATCCAACATTGCTAAAATATATCATCAGTACATAGTTAACATAGTTCATTGTTAAAGGAGGTCAACAACTTATAAAAATAAGCATGTATGACTCAAGCATACATGCACAGAGGGAATGGGTTATGATTTTCCCATCAAAAGGTTTAAAACAATTAGCCAACGCATGTTTAAGGATTATAACATGTACATATCAGATAAACCAAATATTGCACAATAGAGGGTTCATAAATCAATTAAAACTTTACCATTGGCTTTTTTAAAGAGTTCAACAGCATCTGGATTCAGGGCAAGAAGCTTTTGAGCTACTTCAATAAGCGAAACCAAGATTTTTCGGAGTTCTGTCTGAAACTGGTACACAAAGCCATTAACAGAAAAAAACATAACATTTCTGCATAAACATAAAAAGATTTTAAATTATACAATATATAAGAAAACCCATCAAACATAAACCTACATCTCTGATATTGTGCTGAGTGACTGTGCGATCAGTGTGGTGTGTTGACAGACTGGCTGTAGCTTTTTGGATTGCATCTTTATCCGGAGCCTTATTATCTTGTTTTTTCTGAAAATGTACAAATAAATTTAAACATAACACAAACACAGTCCTTAATATTTTGTTTTTATATTAAACATATTTACCTTTTCTTCTGCACTAACATCTGCCATCTTTGGAGCAGTTGGTGGTGGTCTCTTCTTAATAAGCAGTAAAACGTCTTCAAAATAAAAGACGGGTGTTAACAGTAAGCCAGACAAGTATATGTACAAAATTAACCCTTACATACCTTTATCTTTTAGATTTTCATCAGCAACAGTTTTTGAGTCAGTTAGAACTCTTTCTGTAGCAGCATGGATCAGTTTATGATGGGTAAGAGTTTTGGGGTCCTCTAGGCTGCCATGTACATACTAAAAGAGCAGGTAAAATAGATTACAATATATTTTTCTTAAGTACTTAAATGTTTAAAATAGTAATAAAATATGAGTATGGACATAAGAAGAGGCATGCATATGCTAATGTATTTGGAATAATTTACATGATAGTGCCAGTTCCACATTAACAAACAATGAGACTATTACATTATAGTCCACAGCCTATTCCATAGGAGAGGTGAGGTACATGCAATAATCGACAATGTGTCAGCGTTTGGGAAGGTCTGGGGAGTGGAAAGGGGGAAGAGTATGATTATATCTGCTTCGCTTATAAGGTCCAGCCAACCTCCTAAATTATAAATAGCAAAGTCTACCCAGTTACTATAAATACTGGCGTGACATTGACACTGACAGTTTACACAAACTAACCCCGTAGGTATAGGAGGGAGAGAAGTTAGGAAAGCGCATTTGGAAAACAACATAAACATACATGTTTTAAGCACTTCTCTTTTAACTTCTCAACAGTGGTATCTTCTGTGACCTCTTCTAACCATTCTGTGCCGTCCATAGTGCAGATGTGTATTTTCAACACCTTCCCTGCAAAAATCTTTTCCTCTTGCACAAACATTGTTGTAGTCTTTAAGGCTACTTCGAGTACCAGTGACGTTAGCTTGAAGCAGTTTCTATGTGCTAGTTAGCGCGCTAGGGTTAGCACATAACGAATCCTTATCATGTACATCCACCAATAACGTAGAAAACAAGACCGATTAGTTGAAAGTCATCATCGTCTTCATCCGCCAATATCCCTGTAATGTCTACACCCTTCTGAATGTGCTGATGAGCCGATACTCTCTCTCAGGGAACCATCGGACAGTCAGGCAGACAGCAATATCCTATTTTTACCCTGGTACTGGCGTTGCATGAACTCTGAACTTCAACAGTACACGCCGTGCATCATGGGAGCTGTAGTTTCCGTAAAGTAGGGGCCTTGAAGCACGTTTACTTCTGACAAAAATAAAAATAAACGCGGTGATCTACCTGTACATCTTTTTAACAGTTGTATGTGCAACTATGGGACTGAATATGGTCAAGTTGTTTCATAGGACCAAGACAATTTGACTATTTGGTTTTGTTTGAAACAAAATATTGATGCATTCTTTGGTTCAGATGTTGTCATCCCGTGCAGATTTACCTATCCACCTCAAATGATGTGAAAGTTTTCTGGAAGAAGAAAACGAAAACAAAGTCCAAAAGGGAGTTTATAATGCATTTATTTTTCACCCAGATTCTTCTAAAATTATTGAAACGTACAGAGGAAGGACTTCACTGGTTGGTAATGTACATGATAGGAAATGCTCTCTTCAGATAAAGAACGTAAAACAGGAAGAATCCTACCTGTCCAGCTGATATAACCATACAGTTTCTTCAAATCCACTGTTCCCATTAAAGTAAATGGAAAGAACTCATTATTACGCAGTCATTGTATATAGGACATTAGTATATAGTAACTCTATGATTATTATTAGCAGATGCAACAAGTAGACCACTGCCCATTCCTCCAGATAGGACCTTTATGAGTTTTGATAAGTATAATGTAAGCAATTCAATGACTGATTGGTTAATTTTCTACCATTATTATTTAGATTATAATTATTCTTCTATTTGACTTATTGCTCTTTCTGTGTCCCAGTGATTTCCCTCAAAAATGTTTTTCTAACAACTTCATAATCTTTTATTTTCAGTAACAGAAGTGAAAATCATAACTACATCTCATGTCATAAGCAGGAAAACCATAATTTATCTAACTGAAAAACCATGAAATTAATGATGAGACAGTGTATGGCAGCGTACAAACAATATGGTTAAAGTTTATATACCTGGTCATTTATTAAAATTTGTAAACATGTAATTGTACGTGCTATTGTATACATTTCTATCCATATATTTATGTTACAACTACACCCTATATTTTTATTAATGAACAACAGTGCAGCAGTAACAGTCAGTGTAAAAAATTACAAAGATTGTGGGATTGCTGAGTCAGAATTTATATGAACCAAACCGCATCTCACAACTTTTTCAGTTCTGCCACAAAAAAAATGAACTTTAAATACTGAACTTTGCATAAATGCTTTGTCAGTAAATATCTTTAACAACTCTCTGTTTGAAATGTATCCTTGAATTCTGCAAGAGAAATGTTTACTGGTATTTTACATAAATACAGTTTTGTCTAAGAACAAGTAATATTAATCTTTGTGTGTGAATACATGTGAAGTGTCTATTGTGGTCACTTTATGAATGAACCTTTTGACTATATGGCATTACTAAGGCCGATAGACACTGTAATCCAGTACAAAATAAATAAATAATATTTTCTATACTAATTGTAAACTTACACATTTGTTTAAATTACTTGATTTTGTTGCATTCACACTTCACTCTCTAAATTCATTTTATTATGTATTAAGCTCTGTTTTCCACACTTGTGATCAATAAAGTTCTTTTTGATACCCCTGATTTTCCCATATATTTCGTTTCCGATAGAAAGATGGAGCAGAGGTCCATGGGCTGTATACCACTGAGGTGAGCTGAAGGGATTAAGACTCATGAGCTCGTCCTCATGTGACTGCAGCTCCCACACAACATAACATTTTCTAAAAATAACAACATGCATGCACATCAAAAACATAATGTGAGCCGGCTTCCCTCTCCATAAATCTGACCTTTAACTTGACATGGTGACATCACCTCCAGTATGTAAATGAATTCAAGTATCTTGGTGTTACCTTGGACGCCACTTTAACTTTTAAAAAACATGTGAAAAACATATCAAAAATTCTTAATTATAATATTTCCAACTTCAGGCAAATTAGAGCATCATTGTCAGAAGATGCAGCTAAAATGTTTCTCCACAGTATGATTTTTTCTCACATTGAATATTGTATTACTAACTGGTCACTGACAAGCAGGGCAACCTTAAAAGCAATAGAATCACTCTTTAAAAAAGCCTTAAAAATATTTGACAGAAAATCTTTATCTTTTCATCATTGTCTCATACTTCAGAAATATAATATTTTAAGTTTTGAAAATTTTAGAAAATTTAAACTTGCCTGCTCGGTATATAAGGTCTTAAAGGGATTTGCCCCACCACCTTTGGGTGAATTCATTATGCCCAAATCCAGAACCAGTGGGAGGGATACAAGAGCCTTTACTAGAGGCGACTGTGTGAAACCTTATAGACGCAACATTCAGTCAGCAGGTGTTATCAGTTAAGGGAACAGAAATCTGGAACAACATCCCAGCTGCAATAAGAGACTCTA
This sequence comes from Odontamblyopus lacepedii, assembly GCA_034769755.1. NCBI lineage: Eukaryota > Metazoa > Chordata > Actinopteri > Gobiiformes > Gobiidae > Odontamblyopus > Odontamblyopus lacepedii. The sequence goes on from CM068358.1 coordinate 13,739,430, forward strand.
CCACTTTCAGTGCTTTTAAATCCAATCTGAAACGATGGCTTAAGAGAAATCAGATCTGTGATCACTGATGTTATGCTTCTATGTCAATGTCAGTTTGTATATCATTATTGTGTCTTATTGTGCTGTTTTTACCATGTTTGTCTGTAGTGCGAAGTTGTTTTATGTTTGTATGTCTCTATCTCTCTGACCTGCCAGGGACTACAGATGTAAAGTAGCCTTTGGGCTAATTCTGGCGTATTTACATATTTACGTTTAAGTATATGTTCATGAATATGCATTGTCCCTTTTAAATAAATAAATAAATAAAAATAAAAACCTGCTGAACAGTTGGAAATAAAATGAAAAACAGCTCCCTCTTGTGGTTGTTACAAGTAACTCTGCCAGGGTTTCGACACACGAGATACATTCGGACACTGTGGGGATAAGAAGTGAGCTTCACTGTCAGGCTGTTAGTCGTCTTTACTTATTTTAGTCATTTCATGGTGTTCCTTTCACCAAACATCTTACATTGCAGGATAGGAAGAGTCAATCTATGTCAAACATAAGCATACACTGCATCATCCTCTGGATCAAAGGTCTGTGGAGAAAAATGTGAAATGGTCATTCATTTGTGTTTGAACAGCATGATTATTACAAGATGACACTTGCATACCTCTTCGTTACCATATGTGTGATCACTGTAATCTGAGTCTGGGTGATGAACATCAGGACATTTCTTTCTGTTTATTGGACAGTGGCAAAAAGTCAGATATTTGGACAAAGAAAACTACAATGTTTAAAATAAATTGTTGCTTTTACCTCATTGGAGCAGTGTATTGTGCACTCCCCAGCCTTAGGTCATGGCTGTGTTGTGTAGAAGTATATTCACTGTTATGTCTTCTCTGAAAATTGCAGAAACACACACTTCACAAACAGTCCAACACAATGCTGAATCTTAATTGCACTTATAAATATAATTTAGTTCTATTTAATCATGTACATACATCAAATAGTACTGTGAGATTTTACATACCATTTTCTTACCACTACTACAACGAGTAGGATTAAAAGCAGAACAGCTGCTCCAAGGTAAACGCCAATGTAAATATCAATATTGCCTGTAATATAAAAATAAAGATTATTTAAATGTTTGCTCTGCTGTAAACATAAACTGATTATTTTACAGCAGAGTGGTGTTGCCCACAGTGTTATTGGCGATGCATGTGACACAAGTGAACAGTCCTAAGTCTGCCTGTAGAACCACGATGGAGGACAGGCTGTAGCGCTCTGCAGTGATGTCCGTCAGCTGTCCCTCTGAGAGCAGGTGGACTTCACTGGGACTCAGCAGTACACATGCACCTGACACGATGACCCTCATAATAACAAGATGATGCATTAATCTAATCTCTGGGGCATCTGGAGTAAAAATATTATAAAAAGTTTAAAAGATTTACTTAATCAAATTATGAGATGCCCATAGCTCCCAAAATCTTTGTGCAAAGCAATATATGACTATTTACATTTTCAAAAAGTAGGGGTGGAGGTTATCCCTCAGCTCTGGGGCAAACATAGCCCCGATGAGGTCTAAAGAGGTCTTAGTACAGTGGTTCTTAACCTGGGTTCGATCGAACCCCAGGGGTTCGGTGTGTAAATCTCAGGGGTTCGGCAGGGGTCAAGACTCACATCCAACTCATATGATTTGTGATGACACGCCCCGTTTGGCCGTTATTGGCTGCAGGAAATTTTGTGCGTGCAATAGTCTTGTGACTGTCGTGATGGTACATCGTGTAATTTCTTTCTTTATATATTTTATAATATTTTCCCTCCATACTAAAAAAAGAAAGTGGTCAGACAAATATGTGCAATATGGATTCACCAATAAAATATATATGTTTTGAATTTGAAAAAAACATTTTTTTCCCCAATTAAAAAGGGTTCGGTGAATGCGCATATGAATCTAGTGGGTTCAGTACCTCCAACAAGGTTAAGAACCACTGTTTTAGTACATCAGAGCTAACATTTTAAATGAGTGATTCACTTCACTGTCCTACACTAAATGACACTAAATTACAATGTGGCACACTAATGGAGCGGAGGCATCCTGAACTATGCAAACAGCCACTCCAACCCCCATCAAGCACACAAGAACACCTTAACAGTGGCGCTCATGTTTTACGTTACTTTTAGTGAACTGTTGTTGTGGTTTGAACTGTAGTAATGTCTGTTTAGCGACGTTATTTTGTGACGGAAATTTCATGTTTAAACAAACTAGTTATTTTTCGGCATCTTCATTTGTTTGAGTCAGTTGTTGATGTTCTAGACCAGAGGTTGTCAATCCGTGCCTCTGGAGCCTTGGGCAGATTCATTCACGCTCCAGTAGGCCTACAGATGAGGTTCACTGCAGGTGGATCATTTAAGCTTCAATTTTTATTTCCTACGAGAACTCAAATAGACATTGGGTAATAATGTGTTTAATACAGCTTTGCACACATTTATTTCCGTTTTACAGAAACAAACTTAAAACCACATGGCTAATTTGCATAAACACTGAAAAAACAGGTCGTGCTGATGTGGTCATTTTCTGTCGGACTAAAGGACACGTGGAATATGAGTCTTCTTACTGTGACAGAGGGATGTGCTGCTCATGGTGAGTGTTCTGTGCTTCTATCGTGTTGGAGATGGTTTATGTTAAACTTTTCAGAGATTATACGACTAGTAGCAAAAAAGGAATGGGCATATAGACCCTTTTAGTGTTCGTAAACAGTAGTGATGTTGGCTTGGTTGCATGCATTTTAGCAACAGAAGTATGGTAGAACTCACCGGCTTGTCCAGCTCTGAAAAAGGATTATCATCAATACTGCGAATATTTGCTCAACAAGCTGACTTTGACACATGGTGTCCGACTACCAGGTCCTTGTGCATCAGTGAGTAAAACTTTAAAACTTTAGTCCGCCTTAAATATTGATTCTGACAACAACACACATAACAACCAGACATTTTGGTGCTGGAACTGTTTTTAATCTCCATCTTCTTCTGTCCTGTTCAGTTGAATGAATGAATGAACGGGGAACAATGCAACTTCTGTTGCCAAAATGCGTGTGCAGCTTTTTTTTTAATCACTTCCGCCCTAAAAGGGTCTATATTCTCATTTTCATATGCAACATACAGTAGTCTTTTATACAGAGCATACAGGTTAAAAAAAATGTCATGCGGCGTTATCCTCATTTTAGAGTCAAAAGTGTTTTGTGGATTTGAGTGTTTTCTTTTCTGTGGGTGACGCCCCAAATGGCTCTTTGAGTATTTAAGGTTTGCCGATACCTGTTCTAGACGCAGCAGCCAGGGGATGGTGACGCAAACTGTAATCGAGGGGTGTCCCATTTCTTCGGGGAACATTCGTACCCCTAGCCCTCTCAGCTCGGTATCCAGGGGCAAGGCAAAGATTTAGGATGGTAAAACCTTGTATTAATGTAGGCCTGTCTATAAACTCAAATGTCAAAATGTCGTAAATATGTAAGTAAAGCAAGATTAGTCAACTGAATCATTGTTTATTTTGCAAATGTTTCATTAAGAAATAGGCCGACATCATGAACCGAAAACATACGTTTATTTATTTGTACAAGAAACACTACTTAATGAAAATTATATATATTTGTTCCTTGATCGTAAAAAATATGTTTTTTAATGCACGCTTTTAACAATACCAATGCCTATCGTTCACAGCATGCAGTTGCCAAATATTTTCTTTATTTCTTTCTTTTTTTTTTTTTAATACAATTTTTCTGCAACGTGTAAAGTGATCTAATCTGTTCTGTACGAGGTCTGGAGCCATATCAATCCAAGTCACATGTTTAAGACATTTAAGATTTTTTGAACAAAATCTTCAATACATGTACATTTTGTAACATATATACATGAAAACAGCCATAGGCTCAAACAAGTAGAAGAATGCAACTGTAGTATTTCATTTTCCCTCAGAAAAAACAGGTACATTGTGGCCAATAGGCCATTTGATCTACACCACAGGAATAAAAAAAAACCTTTAAATCCTGTCACTGCTTTTTTCTGATAACAGCTGTACACTGTACATTATACATCCCCACCATAACTCCACAAAGAGAAAGTGCACACACACATAATGTATGCCAATTTCAGAGGCACATTTGAATAATGTAACAATTTTTTATTAAAAAAAAAAAAAAAACTGCCCTACATACATGAATGTCCAGATAGATTTGACTTATCATCATATTTCACAAAAAAAAAAAAAGAATCACCTTTATTGTGTCAAATAAACATTAAAGTTTACAAAATCAGACAACAGATGCCCAGAAAAAAATAAATACCCAGTGTATTCTGTGTTTTTGCAGTAGAAAATTCAAGCAGTCTACTAAAGAAATACATCATCTTTCATGACTTCCTGAACATAAAAATCACTGGCACTCAAAATTTCTGCAAGAAGAAAAGAATATAAATAAAACAACATTAACAATAAATAATAAAAAGAATCAATGAAACTCAACAAATTTGCTGATGTCAATTACATAAGTGTACACAGAACTGTACTATACATACAACCTGGGCACATTGTTTGAAGTATGTTTAAACAGTCCTTGTAGGTGCAATCTGAGATGGCAGACTTGTAGGTGGACTTGAAATACCCTCTGACCAATCTGACATATTGGAATGTGGAGAGGAACTTGACCATTGATCAGGAGATCCAGGAGAGGGGGTCAGAAAGGGGTGGTCAGGCACTTGGACTTGGTGGTTTGGGGTGTTGTCTAATGGGCTGGAGTAACTGTGCTGTGATGGTGGAGTGAGGAACTGAGTGCTGGGTATCGACTGGTTCATAGAAGTGGGTCTAATTTGAGTGTCCTGTGGTAGGATTGTGTGAATGGGAATGCTGGAGGTTCCTGTGCCTTGCTGAAGTTCAGGGGAGCTGAGTTCACTGTTCATGAAGTTCTGGCTGTTGCCTGTATTAGAGCTCTGGTGCTGAAGCTGGATGCTCTGTTGCTGTTGCTGCATTTGTTGTAGGTTTTGCATCTGTTGGATTTGCTGAGCTTGCTGTTGCATCATGTGGGGTGGTGGTGCTAAGCGGCCGTTGGGGATCCCCTGGTAACTTATCATTTGAGACAGGCTGGCGGTGGCATGGTTGTTGTGATGAGAGGCCATTAACCCATGTTGCCCTCCTTGATGTAATCCCCCTTGGCCAGCAGGGCCTCCTCTGATAGGGTTGAACTGGGCGGGCTGGTTCATGGTGCCATGCATTCTGGAAAGCCAATCGCACTGCCCATTCATCGTTGCCTGACCAGTGGAGCCAGATACAGGCAAATGTGTGAGTCGTGGGGGAAGAGGGTCAAACTGCATTCTGGCCAAGTCTTGCTTGCTGGGTAGGACCATGTGGTTTACAGCAAGATGAGGGTCAGACATGCCCTGCAGGTGGTTGAGAGACACAGAGGGGGACTGCTGAAAAGGCGAGGTCATCATTGGAGGAGAGGCCACATCAGACACATAGCCATGAGGGGACTCAAGTGAGTCAACTGGAGACAAAACAGCAGAGCTGTCCAGGAGGCTCCCTGACTTCCCATCTTGTGAATTCTTCTTTTTCACCTTCATTTCTTTACCTTCTTTGCAGCCAATGCCTTTAGCACTGGGTTTCCGTGCCTTTTTTCCTAGGCATGCGCCTTGGGGCGGGGGCTGTTTCATACTTCCCAAGTAGCCATTTGGAGAACACAAAGGGGGTGACAGGGTGGTGCTTAAAGACCCTGCGTGCATCTGAGGACTTCGTACCAGATTGTACTCATCCATCAGTCGCACAATATCATGATGCATTCTTTCTTGTGCAATGTCTCTGGGTAACCGGTCCATGTGGTCTGTAATTTCCCTGTTAGCAAAGTGGTCTAGTAATACTTTCGCAGTTTCATAGCTTCCTTCTCTTGCAGCCAAGAAAAGAGGTGTTTCCTCCTATGGGCAACATAGAGCAGACATGTTAAAGTTTAAAAGGAAGGAATTGTATCAAAAGCATATTATGGACATATGTAATTGTAATGCTTTTATACCTTATTGTTTTGCATATCCTTGTTGGCTCCATTTTTAAGTAAAACTATTGCAGCCTCAACATTGTTCACAGCTGCAGCCCAATGTAGAGCAGATTTTCCTAAGAATACCAAAAATAAAGTAAATACATTGGTTTGACAAATTATTCTTTGTTACTGGATTGTGTTAGTTCATTACAAACAAGAAAATAAAGACATCACTTACCAAAGTCATCAATAGCATTCACATCAGCATGACAGTTAATCAGCTCCTCCACCATGCCCTCAACTGCTAGTCGAGCGGCTAAGATCAAAGGGGTTGTTCCATCATGCATACGTGCGTCAAGATCTGTGGCACGGTTTCTTATCAAAATCTGTAAGGCCAAAATATTTACACATTAATAGAATATAATAAGATAAATTTTTATATAATATGCCTATTATAGTAAATGCAAACATGCCTGGAAGACCCCCTGTGCGTCTGCAGCCACAGCAGCATGCAGAGGTGTGCGGCCCATATTGTCCTGAATGTTGGCATCTGCACTAGCCTCCAAAAGCCGCTTGGCAGCATCAGAGCGGGCATAGCGAGCCGCTAAGTGAAGAGCTGTTTCTCCCGTACGGTCCGTCTGGTTATGTAAGTTGGCACCCTGATAAATGAAGTCATTGATAACATTTGCAGAAGCATCTTCCTCTTCTTCACTGTTGCCCGTTTCCAAACCTCCACCACTACAGGATGCAATCATCAGGGGAGTGAATCCATCTGCAAATACACAGAAGGCATAGGCATGTGAACCCAGGCACCTGTGGCCAGAGCTCCATAGGCAGCACAAGCCCAGGCAGAAGCCTACACTTCAAAGAAGCTTAAAGATCACAACAGACTAATCGAATGTGGATTTGACACTTTTGCCTGGGTTCAATCATTATAGCCCTGACTTTTCAATAATAGATTCTGATCAAGGCTCCTGCACAGGAGACGCTTCAGAGGAAAAGTGAAGTCAGGGGATAGAGGCTGTGGCTAGATAAATCTTGGCAGCAGCAAAAAGTATTAAAAAATAAAAAATAATTAAAACTATTCTTACATTTTCAGGATTTTGTGACCGTAATTATGATAAAATTGCCATCATCAAAATCATTCAGTTACATTTAACCTATTATCAATAAATCAGTTCACAGACTCCAAAATGGGATTTTTTGTGGTCACTCTCACCCTAACCCTAACCCTAACAATATTTAATGTCTACAAAATTTTTATTGAACTCATGGTATCTATCCATATACAAATGAAGACCATGTCTGTTTATCTGTATAAAACTATTAAATACACTTAAAAATAGACTTTTTATGTTACACCAAGTACACCGAGAAACAAAAAAATCTTGCACTAATTAATTTTATACTGAGTACACTGAGCATCACAGTGACAGTTAACTGTACATGTGATGTATGTATATATGTATTCTAATAAAAAAAAGAAAAAAACATTTGAAGGGATGTACAAGAAGAGCTCAGCGTACCTGGTCCTCTGACATTGACATCCATGCAGTCATTCTCGATCTCGCCCTGAGGAGGTGTTGGGGCAATAGAGGGGATACGCAGATCTGCAGCATCTAGGTGCTGTTGGGTCCACTGACGGTGGTCTGTCTGATCATCTGTATCTAGTATGGCATGTTCATCAAAATGCTAGAACCAAAACAACAAAATGTTATTATTCTAGTAAATAAGTGGTAAATAATATAATTACAAGGATTATTAAACTAAAAATAGTAATAATAATAAAATATGTCATAATTACAGTATAAATAATAATGTAATCTGTAAGAACAATATAAATAATTGTAATAGTTACTTTGTTTCCAAATAAATATATACATTGTAATCATTAATTTCTTAATTATTTTTATTCTATAAAAATGTAATTGAATAAATAACTTACCTTAAAGCGTTTTACATCTGATGACTCATCTTCGCCCCAGTCATTTTGCGCATCATCCATGAGGGATATATCTGATGTGTTTTTTAGTGGCCTGTAAAAATAATAGTGAAAAAATAAAAATGTGCTAATTTAGTAAAATTCTGTAAAATTCTGTGTTGCGTTGTTTTCAAAGTGAGGCGCTTCTCTTTAATGGTGGAGCTTAAAAAACAAGTGCATTGATTGTATCCTTACACCCCACCCCTTTTCAACTTGTTAATTAGCCGCAACAACCTAAATCATCATCATCATCATCTAAATGATCAGTGAGTCTTTCAGTTAAAATGTAACTTGTAATTCACTGTGGTTTTAGAGAGAACCTTGTTCTTACTTACAAACATAAAAAGTTTACAACAAGAATAAAACTTACTTTAATCCCACAGAATCTTCTCCAACTGGTTCCCGTCTTTTCTTTTTACTTGGTTCCGTTGTTTTGAAGCCCTCCGGTAACCACAAGCGTCCATGCTCATGCCGCCGCTTTCGGGCAGCCACCATTCCCACGCCAAGGAAGGCCAATAACCCAACCCCACAAAGAACCAAGTAGATCACGTAAGAGTCCGAAGGCGGTTGGGGGTCCACACCACCTGATGGTAAAAGGGACAATGTGGTCATGCCTCTAGGAGGAAAACAAGAATCCAGCTGTAGTCCAATCCTCTTTGCAGTTCCAGCTCCAGAGTCTAACACTTTGTTGGCAATTGGAGCAGACAAGCAAAAGTGACGACCCTCACTGTCTGTAAAGCTAGAGCGTATTATCTATAGACTAATAATCAGAATTGCTAACCAGTTTTCAACAAAAAGGAGAAAAGGTTGGAGAGTGATAAAAAAATAAAAGGGGGGAAAAAGAACCTCCTCTCTCCCTTTTCAACCCAGAGTACCAAGAGACAACTTTACCATTTCTTCTTTAAGAGAAAAAAGGAGGAGGATTAATGAACTTCAAATTACTGCACGCGCTTTAAGCTGTAAAGACGAAGGATTTATTAGGATTTTCGAGATAACAAAGACTCCCAACTTCTAGCACACTCCCGATCAATTTTTCCCCTTCTCGTTTTTTCACTAACGATTTTGAAATGATAAACTCCCCCAACCTAAACCCTTAGAGATGCATTAAGTCCTGGTATTACATTCAGCGAGGTGAAGGTTGCAGCAGCCCCTTGCACTGTGAATGAGGCTTGTGCAAAGGCGTGTGTCTAGATGTATATGTCTCAGACATGTCTGATAAAAAAGAGACAGTTATGTTGTGTGAGAAGGGGGCTGGAGCAGTTGATTTGAAGCAATTAACCATTTTGGAGCCTGAAGCCAGTGGATTTACACAGTGAGGGATTGATTGTTTAGGCCAGAGATTTACAATTGCATTTGTTCAGTGCTGCATAATAACTACACAATCAAAGAGCATAAAGGTAAGGGCATTAAGTTTAACAGAGCGTGTGTAAAAAAGACATGTTTAGGTCTTTAGGCAAGACATAGTGATTCCTCTGAAAACCATTCAATTAGTTTTCAAATTGTTTCTCAATTTAACAAAAAATAAAGGAGTTAACTGCCTCAATAACCAAGAGGATGTGTAAATGAGATCAGAATCTGTACTTACTGTACACAGCTTCAATGGTATAGGGGACATCCAGTTTGTCACTGGATTTCAATGCTCCCAGGAAAGCTGCAGCCTCATTGGTGCTCTGAAAGCACTCTGTGGATTGCTGGAAGCATTGACGATTATCCACCTCTAAATGAACAACGGAACTAAAGTGGAAAGAGATTATATAAAATATGCTAATGACACAAACTGTTATTAAACTGCATAAAAATACATTATTAATTACAAGTAATTCATATTTTTACCCTTTAATTTGCAAAGGATCCAATTCCCGTTTGCCTATTACATGTTCTTTTGGTGAATCAAACAGACTCCTCTTCACAATGTTTAGCACTTTAGCAGGTACATTTGACCATGCATCTACCGAGCGCTTAACATTGTACTTTTTCAGCTCATGTTGATTGCCATAGTAGGGGTACACCATCATCTGTCCCTTTGAGTCTCTTCTGATTAGAACATTAGTACGAAGCACCAGGCTCAGCTCGCGCAGAAAGCCAAAGGAATTGTTAAGAAGCTGCTCGGGTACAATGTGAACAACTAGCACCAACTGTCCCACAGCAAGCTTCTCGGGCATATGAGCACAGTCCAGACCGTCCCATCCACACTCAGCATTATTGCAGCCTTGATCGCAATGGCCATCAGCATAGTGGTCTCTGCAATACTGGTCATATAGGGGGCTGTGGGATACAATTCATAGGTTTACATATCTGATCATTTTTACACAATGTTTTTTTTTTTTTTTTTTTTTACACCTATTTGAAAACACTTACTTGCACTGGCCCTCTAGGTTCTGACAGTCAAAGCCATCATACAGACATCCAGCGTTGTCACATTGTGCATCACATTTGCCATTATTAAAGTAGCGCCAGCACTGAAGGGAGGCAGAGCAGTTTTTCCAGGGGTCGTCAAAGTTAAGAGAGCAGTCTCCATTGTCCCATCCACATGCATGGTTGTTACACACTACATCACAAATCTTATTGTGTTTTAGATCTTCACACTCAGGTATCCCACACACTTCTTCTTGCAAACCATGGTTCAAAATGTGACAGCGTTGCCCAACAAAGTTAGTGGGGCAGACACAGTGGTAGAATGGAGCCTCAGAAGTGTTCTCACATGTACCACCATTATAGCATGGGTTTGATGTGCAGGGGCTGTTAGCAGGAAATTTGCATTCGGGCCCAGTGAAAGACAGAGTGCACAGACATTTGAGACTTTTGTGGCCTGAGATACAAGTGCCTCCATTGTGGCAATGAAGTGTGCCACAGGCCTGAGCATCATATTCACACGTAGAACCTGAAAATCCCTGGAGAAACATTAAAAGAAACTAAAAGTTAAGACTTTGAATGCATTTGTTTTATAAGTCAGTCTTTAGTGACAGCTAATATTAGTAAACTTTAATTTATGCAGACTCACAGGCGGGCATTTGCAGATAAATCCATATGGTGTATTACTAGCAACAGCACAGGTACCCCCATTGCGACAAGGCTTTCCTTTACAACCATCAAATATTACATCACAGTGTCGACCTAAGGAAAGTTAAAATGTACAATTTGGATATTTTTAAAAACAGTTAAATTGTAGAAACAATTTAAAATGATAAAGGTGGAAAAAAAATGTTTGTTAAGATTTTTAGAGGCAGACAGTTTACCTGTGTATCCGGTGCGGCACTCGCAGCGGTAGTTGTTGGTAAGCTGGATACAGCTGTGTGTGCCTCGTGGATCACATGGGTTGGACAAACACTCATTCACGTCTCCTTCACAGCGCTCCCCCACGTATCCAGAAGGGCATACACAGTGGTACCCCCCAACTCGATCCACACATTTGCCTTTGTTAAAACACTTAGGCTCTTTGGTTACAACGTCAATAAATGGGTTACAGTCATCAATGTTGATCTCACAATGAACACCTGAAAAAGATGTGTATGTCGATTTGTTATTTCACTTTATAGCAATTTTCACTGTTCACTGGATGCTGTATGAGTAGTTCTAGTTCTAGTTCTACATTTTTAGAGAAAAGTGTTAAGGTGAACAAAAAATAAATTAACAATATAAATATTATATGAACGCTTTATAGTGAACTATTCCCTATTTGTGGTTGACCTACACCACACACTTTTTTCACGTCAAAGATAAGAAAAATCAATGCTTATTTGACAAGACAGAGGTAAGATGGGAGGAAGAGTTTTCAGGCTTGCCCTGGGTGCTGTTAAGCCCTAATTAATGAAGCGTGGAGGCTTGAGGGGAAGTGCGCAGAGGAGAGGGGTCCGGGTGGATGCGTGGGGGGTCTACTGACCTTGGGTTCCCCGGGGACAAGAGCATTTGTAGGTATTGATCAGGTCAATGCAGGTGCCCCCGTTCTGGCATGGCTGGGAGAAGCATTCATTGATCTCATCAGAACAGTTGGTCCCCACAAAGCCTGGCATGCACTGAGAGAAAGAAGACAAAACACAAGACGGAGGAAGAAGAGAAGGGAGAATGTGATCAATGTCAGACATGAAACAGAAATGTTTTTGTTTACTTGGCTATTTTCTGGGCCCCGTCCTGCCGAGGCCAGCAGATCTTTGATTGCAGGGAAGATTACTAGAACAAAGTTATTTGCTCTGTATTTGAGCTAGGCCTTTATTTAATTGCAACTTTATTGTTAAATTAGATGCATCTGATTTTTATTGACCCAATGGGTAAAAATGTATTCATATACAAGAATAACTTTGGGTGCTGAACAAAATTGAAGAAAAAACAAGCTTTAAAATTGGGAGTTATTCAATATTATTGTATTTTTGACATAATCAGATGCTATGTAAATAATAAAACTATGTGAGTGTAGGATTTCTATAAAGCTCAACATTTCCATTTCTGATATACTCTTATTAAAGGACCTATATTACACTATTCTATGATCTATGTTAAAATGTTGTTTCCTCATCAAAAACATACTGGGAGTTTTGTTTTATACATGTTTAACACACAAACCCTGCATATTTAGGTTGAGTACTTCTCTCAAGCAGAAAACACTTTGTGATGTCAGGTGGTAATACAGCACATACTTAAACTCCTTGCATCTTCACTACAATCATTTGGATAATTTCAGCCCTGGAATTTCCCACCTCTACTGAATACATGTTGAAGGGTAGATGTTAACTTGAAAACTATCATGACATCACAGGATGGAACAGAGCATTTTGAGCTTTGGAGTAGACAGACTATTTAAGCATGCGAAACTAAACCCAGCTCCAGGCATGTTTTTGAGGTGGTAACAACATTATGATATGGCTTATTGCATAATATGGGACGTTTAATGACAAAACAAGTGACATCTTTACCTTGCATGAATATCCACCCAAAAAGTCAGTGCAGGTAGCTCCATTCTGACAGGGGTTCGGGTTACATTCATCCACCTGCTCCTCACAGTAACTCCCAGTGTATCCCAACTGACAGTGACAATAGTGGACATTTCCTGCATCCAGACACTGGCCAGAGTTACGGCACAACTGAGAAACATCCACCCCTGACAAATGCACAACAATAATAGTAAGTATTATTAATTAATATATAAAAATAAATATAAACACTCATACCTCTTTGTTTAGCTGCTACTTCACACGAAACACTTGGGACATCACAATACTGCCCACTCCAGCCTGTTGCACACTGGCAGCTGTAAGTGGTGCCTGTGTGCCAACAAGACCCTCCATTTTTACAGGGTGAAGATTCACACCAGTGGACCAAATCCTAAAGACAAAGAAAGAGAAAAAAATATGTGAAATAAAAATTTAAATATCTGCTTCTCTTTTGTTGACCAATAACTGTTTTTCTCTTTGATTTTGTAGCTTCCTATTGATTAAATCAAGAATTTTATTGAATAAATTGAATGTATTTTATAATGAAATAGTATAATTATAGTCAGCTGCTTACTTGGCAGTTAAGTCCCTTGTATCCATGTGGACAGGTACACTTGTAGGTGCCATAGCTGTCATGACATGTACCTCCATTCATGCAAGGCTTAGAGTCGCACTCATTGATATCATGCTGGCAGTAGTTACCAGTAAAACCCGGGGGGCAGACACATGTAAAGGTGTTAATACCATCTACACACGACCCACCATTCAAACAGGAGCTGCAAGCACACAAAGACAAGATAAATGTTTAGGACAGATATACAGGTTTCAAATTACTCAACAAATATTCTAAAAGCAGTCTGAATTATCATTGCAAAATAGTATAAATAAACAAGTATGATACTAAAATTGCAATTACAACTACACATAAACTACACATACTATACATAAAGGGTAGTAAATAAGTAATAAGTAACTAAGTATAAAATAAGAGCAAAGGCCAATTAATTTAGCTTGTAATCTGTTTGCTGCAATATATTTATTGTGCAATATCCCAATCAAAATAAAAAATTAAAATGTGTGGTAATTTATTTTAAGGATAGTCAAGGTATTATAAGGGCTATGTGTTACAAGCAAACTTCATTGACTACTATACTATCTACTATAGAGGGCAGCAGTGAGCTAGAATACTCTGAACAGCAAGACGCCTGATAAGTATGGTCTCGTACCTCTCTGTACAGTCTGGAGTATTGATTTCACAATGGATTCCACTGAAGCCAGATGGACATGTACAGGTGTAACTGTTCACGCAGTCTGTGCAGTTTGCTCCATTTTTACATGGGTTACTCTCACACTCATTTATGTCCTCCTCACATTTGGTCCCCCGAAAACCAGGCTGGCAGGTGCACAAAAAGCCATTCACCTCGTCCTTACAGACTCCACCATTACTACAAGGATCTGTAAGAAAGGATTGTTATAGATATTTGCATACTTTGTAGAATATTCAGAGAGACTAGACAGTTTGTGGTATGGTCGTACTTGGCTTGCAATCATCAATGTCCGTTTCACAGTTTCGTCCACTGAATCCTGGTTTGCAGTTGCATCGATAACTGCCTAAAGTGTTTTGGCAAGTGGCTCCATTGCGACAAGGATTCTTTACACATTCTTTGATATCCACATCACAGGTTTGACCTTTAAAAGATAAATTCATTTATTAAAAAGTAATACACTTGATTTTTTCACCCTAAAGCCATATGCTGTACTAAACATACATAGCCACTAGGCCTGTCACAATAATTACTATATCGGCTTATTGTTCAATGTATGACAGATGGAACAATAATTTTTGGGAGTCAGTATTTATCATGGGTCCTTTTTCTTTGTATTAGTAGGGAACTTTTTATTATTTTTCTGTTCTATGATTGATTGAATTAATAACTTATAAACTCATTATAGATACAAACTTAGCAATAAAATGTTTCATATTCCTGTTCCATGTTTTATAACCATTTTGTATATTTAAAATTGGTTAATGGGAGCAATTCTGATTTAGGATTATTGTGTCAGAGGCAGACTTTAGTATTTAATATTGTTTATCGCACATATTTTCTTCAACAGTATATCTTCCACATTTGTTATTGTAACAGGCCTAAAAGCCACTCAATAGTTTTGTAGCCTATAGTTTACTTGCAGTGTTGTACTGCGGTAGTGTTGTATTTACAGCTTTTGGTATCAACTCTTTTCAAAGTATATCGTTTATATTCTTGCCGTTCTTTTACCCTGAGTTGCAACACTGCAATTAATAAAAGTTTTTTTAACTGCATTTAACTGTTTATGTATACTACCTTGCCATCCTTCAGGACAAACACAGGAGAAGCTTTGATAGTCCTCTGATTCCTGACACACGCCACCATGACGACAGGGTTTGGAACTGCATGGGGCCATTAAAGTTTCACAGTTCTCTCCTGTAAAATACATATACCAAGTCAACCACTGATGGAAATTATAATCTTCCTCAGTAATATTTTATAGTTCATGAACTTGGAGATTATCCAATCAAAACGGACAAAGAATCATCTTTCAATCAATGCTATCAGTTAGTTTGCCAGGCCCAGTCCCTGTTAGAGGGCTGTAGAGATATTTCCCTATCTGTTTCCACAACACATAGCTCATAGAGGAAGTAAGCTCCAGTTTCCGGCCATTGTGTAGCTATTTGCTGGTCTGTGAGACAGGAAGCAGGCATACAGGAAATGTGACAAGAACCTCGCTCCCACACTAGCACAAGCAATGCCCTAAAGGAGGATTTTTCCAAAAAGACGATAAGACAACATGTCTTCAATTTGGCATATACTTTTCTGTCTCCTCCTGAACAAATACAAATGTGGGATATAAAAAAAAAAATTGTTTATCTTATGGGTATCACTGTGTCCAGTGTGAGTGTCTTGAGGAAGTTTAATTATTATTATTTGTTATTTAACACATTCCCACCTAAACACAAAATA
The DNA here is from genome assembly GCA_034769755.1 of Odontamblyopus lacepedii. Classification (NCBI taxonomy): domain Eukaryota; kingdom Metazoa; phylum Chordata; class Actinopteri; order Gobiiformes; family Gobiidae; genus Odontamblyopus; species Odontamblyopus lacepedii. The sequence continues at coordinate 13,755,334 of CM068358.1, forward strand.
TTATTCAAATCATCAAATGTTTTTTTCATACCAGTGTAAGGTAAGGAACAGACGCATTTATATCCAGCAACATCATCAATGCAGGTTCCTTGGTTCAGACAAGGGTTGGAGGCACATTCGTTGATATTAGTCTTGCAGTTTGGCCCTGTGATTCAAGATGGTAAAAATTATGAACATTTCGGTATTTATTTAGTAGTAGGTGAGAATACAGCTCAATAACAAAGTCACACAAACTGACCTGTGAAGCCCACCCGACAGCTGCAGATGTATCCACTGATCATGTCTTTACATGTGCCTCCATTCATACATGGATTAGATTCACACTCATTATTGTTTATGTCACAGTTTTTGCCAATCCAACCAGAGTCACAAACACAGTTGTATCCATTGATTTTATCCTCACAGTGACCATGAATACAAGGACTACTGAGGCACTCGTTGACTTGGGAGAAGCAGGTAGTGTCATGGTACCCCTCAGGACACACACAGGTGAAGCCATTGATACCATCAATGCAAGTGCCGCCGTTGCGGCAAGGGTTGATGGCACACTCATCTATGTTAATGTTACACATTGTGCCTGTAAGACAACAGATTTTGAATTAAATCTTATGCATTGAAAAAGGCACACAATGCTAAATATGTGTTAATACTATTACACCGTTAACAAGTTAAAACAATAACTCTGTTTTGGCTTTTTGAAGCACTGAGAAATCCATGGTACATAACAAATGCCCTTTTAACTTTAAAGTAGGAACCTGCTTCCAAGCTTTTAAAAGCTCAACTTTCAGGAATCTTTCAATGAATCTTTTCTACAACTAAGTCCCTAATGGCCGTATGTGCCAAAGAGTGGGTATCCCGTCTCTCTTTGAGGGACGGCCTAACAGCAGTTGGCTGGGGACTGGGTGGAGCTGGAAAGTGACACCGGTCGAGCCTCAGAGGAGTGTGCACACTCGCTCGCCATCTGTCACAATAAACACCAGCAACACACTTTTTGTTTAAGCCATAAAACTTTTATCATTTTGTCATATTTCTTACCAGTGTAACCAGGTTCACAAGCACATTCATAGCCATTGATTTGGTCCAGGCAGGTTCCATAATCACATGGATTGCTTTTACAATCATCAATGTTGATTTCACAATTGATTCCTAAAAGACAACATAATTTTGAATAATTTGAAATCTTTGAATTAAAACATAATAATAACTCTAATCGCAACTTGTTACATACCAGTAGTGCCTTTGGGACAGTTACAGATGTAAGAGTTTTCTCTGTCCTGGCAAATGCCTCCATTCCGGCAGGGTTGGCTTAAACACTCATTGATGTTAGTTTCACATAGACGTCCTGTATAACCAGGTTTACAAAGGCAGCTGAAGGAGGCCAAACCGTCAATGCAGGTCCCATAGTGACAAGGGCTTGAGTAACACTCATTGATGTCTGTCTCACAATGTATTCCTGAGTATCCTGGGGAACATGAAGACAATAGTAACTACAAAGAAACAAAAAAAATATTTAGTTAAAATATATTAAAGCTGTTAATTCTACCTTCAGTGCATTGACATGTGTACTTGTTGGGCCCATCTGTGCACTTGGCGCCATTTTTACAAGGCGTACTGGCACACTCATCGATGTCTGTCTGGCAGTAGGATCCGGTGAAGCCTGAAAATAACAAGTAGGTTTTGTTGAATGTCACTGTGTGCAGACATTGCTACAGTGTTCTCCCTACTTGGATTAAGTCCCACTCATAATCCTGGGCCCATACTAAAAGGGTCCTCAACGAATTAGAAAACTGCATGTTAATTAACAACTGCACAAGACTGCAAGCTCTCCATCTTTCCTTTCACTCCTTTTCACAATCTGATGGGAAAGTAGGGGACCATGTTCACTGAAAAAGGGGGAGGGAAGGCAGAGAAAAATAAGGGGAGAATAAAAATTGTGAGGCCTCCTGACCATGAGGTGGGGGGACAAAAGCAGGCCTGTCCCCTCTGTGCAACGCTAAACTGAGCCTGTTGCCTCCTTTTGTCCCACAAAAACTTTTCCATCACAATGCATTTTCTCATGTCTTGTATTCACCCCTTTTTCACTCCACACTCTCCCCCTTCAAGGCACTAAAAAGAGCCAGCGTGACCTCTGAACCCCACTATTCAATTCCCTTGGCATTCACAATCAACCAACAGACTTTCTCTTTTCCACAAGTTATTTTCTGGTACTTTTTTCCTTGTTCTATCGGCACATGATGGTACAGATCTATAAGAATGTGGCCTGATGAAGAGATAGCATTCCTGTCCCCCTTCCCCACTTGTTTTCAGGAACACAGAGGTATTATCCTAACCAAAAACATAGTCTCAGATGTAGTTAATCCAGAGAGGAAGTTTTTGTGTAGCCAGTGTTTATATATATGCCTCCCAGTAGACACTTATTAAAACCATCTCATGTTTGTGACTCCAAGTAAAAGACATGCATTGAGAAATGTAGCAACCAAAAAACAGTAATTACATAATTCACCAGATTTGTGGATTTTTCAGGTCATTTTTGTATGTAATCAATGTTTTACTTTAGTTTGATACCTTAATTGTTTTGATGTTTGACTGACGCTAAGAAAAGACACATCAACATAGAATGCCCTGAATGATAAAGCACTTTTCTATTAATCAAAGGCAAAGCTAATGCAGAAATGCTAGACTGCATTATGGAGTTACACATTAAGTATATTAGCCAAAAGAGGATTAATCCCTAGACTCCTGGAATTAGACATTTCAATGGCTCTCAGCAGGGTTTCCATGGCTATTCCATGTCCAGAAATCAAAAGAGGGGACCCTTGCTCGAGGCCTAGCAAGTAAGAAAGACATTTAAATCTGAAGCAGGTCAGCAATACTCCCCTCCCTCACGGCCCTCCCTGTGTGCATTTGGATAACAGTGTGTACATCTGCTCTGAGGTTTCCTGCTCTCAAACTCAGTTTTTAAGCTTTTGTGTTCAGCGCTGTACTCCCTCCTTCTTCATCTTCCACATGGACAGTCCTTCTCTTTCTTCTGTTTCCACTGCCTCTCTCAACAGGATGAATTTTGCCTTTCTCCACCCAAGCATGCTTTTGATCCACCCGATTCAAAGCCTCACTATTTTACCAAAGAGGAAGAAAGCAAAAATCACTTCCACCTCAGTTATTTGACCGATTTCTTTCACATAACAGATTTTTTAAATACATCACATTTAATAACTCTCAAACAAAACATGTTCAAATCATCCATTTTGGTTCAAATCAAGTCAAACATATTTGTAGTTATAGCTTTGTAGCAAAAAAGTGCTTTTACATATTACATTCTAACTATCTAATCATTGCTCTCCTCATTCATCATCACTAGGAGAAATTATTTTAAGAAATACAAACTTGTTATAAAAGTTCAAACTTCTACATCCCTTCCCTATAGATTTCTCCCACCTCGACTGCTGTGTTCATTCTGGGCTCTCCAGGCCTGTGTAAGCCTGCCTCAAGGCTGGGATTAGTGTCCGTCTAAAGGGCTGTTTGTGTGTGTGTGCATGTGTGTGTATTTGTACACGTTTGTGTGTGTTTGTTCTTGAGCGGGAGAAAGTATGAGGCAGGAAGACGGAGGAAAAGATCGACCCCGGTGCCCCTTGGACCTCTGTCTTCCTCCCTGCCTTCTCATCTCATCCCTCTCTCTGTCAGCAGCACCAAGAAAGCCTCACCTGTGGGGCACTGGCAAAGAAAATTGTTGATCTTGTCGATACATTTGCCATTGTTCAGGCATGGACTGCTGGCACACTCGTCTGTATCAATTTCACAGAACTCCCCTTCGTAACCTGGCCAATTAGCAAGGAAAAACAAGAAAAGAACATATAGTATATTAAGGATAGTAGATCATGATTCAGTGTTTCTTTTCAGCTCTATTATCAAAATGTTTAAAGGGCCCATATTACACTATTTTCTGATCTGTTATAATGTTTCCTCATGAAAAGCATATCTTTCGATGTATTTTGTTTCATTCAGAGATGTTTAACACACAAACCATGAATATTTATTCACTTTCTTCCACGTTGTGATGCATGTGGTAATACAGGAAGTGCTCTATTGTGTTTCTAAACTGCATACCTCTTCACTAGAATCATTTGAATGATCACAGCCCCCAGACTTGCTAATCTCTACTGAACTGCAGGAAAAGGTAGCTGTTAACTTGAAAACTACGGTTTCATGACATCAGAAGGTGAAAGACAGAAAAGTGTAGACAGACTAATAATAAAGGGTAACATGTGTGAAGATATGTTTTTGATGAGGTAACATCATTATAACATGGCTAAAAGCTCATATAAGTAAATTTTATGAGATATAAGATTTGTAATTAATATAATAAAAACTAAATCGTAAACTTGGCATTTTGCCCAACCCAACACCTTATTACAATTTTTTTTTCCTCACGTAGTCTTACCTGGCATGCAGATACAATGGAAGTCTCCTATCTGATCCAGGCAGGTGGCTTCATTTTGACAGGGGTTTGACTTGCACTCATTAATGTCCAGCTCACAGCGTGGCCCCACATAACCACGTGGACATTTACACTGGAATGATCCTTTGGTGTTGATACACTTCCCTGCATGTTCACAAGGATTAGAGCCTGTAAAGACAATAAAATATGAGATTCAATAAATTTATTTGCAATTTATGCACACAGAAATCCATGCAGATTGGAATTCTTGTGCAGGGCTCTCGGGGGTTCAGGTAAAAAAGATTTAAAAGTACATTTGAGGAAAAAATATAGAAGAAATATACACATCATTAAAGCATAATACTAGTAATAAATAAATATAACATTTTGCACACAATGATGAGGTAGCACTAAATAGCAATATCACTCAACAAATTAACAATGACAGTCCTAATTAGTTATAAATAAAGAAGGTTTCAGGGTTACCCAGTGAGCACTCATCCACATCTTGATCACATGAAGCTCCAAAGTACCCTGAAGGGCAAGTGCAGAAGTGATCCCCACTAACAGGGTTGATGTCACAGTTGGACCCCTTCTGGCATGGGTTGCTGATACAGGCATCATCCAGTTGACACAGCAGTCCTTGTACACAAGATAACACAAATATTACCCAAATTATTACAGTTTGTAACAGGCTAAAAGAATCCCTCTAAAAGTTTCTCAACTAAAGAACAGAGGCAATTTCAGCTATACAATGATCAGAGCGTGAAGGTAAAAAGATTATAAAAAACCTGAGGAAGCTATACGAGAAAAAAGTCTGTTGACTGAGAGGAGGGAAGAGCAGGCATTTTGAGTTCTGTATTAAGTTAAGTAAGTTTATGTAGGAATACTGAAATGTGTTCTTCTTTGGATGAGGTTAGGTCATTATAATATAATTAAAAGCCCAAATGTATGACATAAGCTCTTTAAAGATGCTCTAAACTGACATCAAAATTTTCAGTGTCCCTGAAAAGCAGGTGGTATCAACAGGTCAAGTTACAAATCTGTAGGGAGGTGACCCCACAATAAGGAAAAAGATAGATATGTTTAATGCTATACTGAGGAGCATTCTAGGTGAAGAAATAACATCTCTGTGGGGTCATCATGCACCTTTAAAGCATATAAAGGATATAAGAAAGGAATACCTGCGCGTCCATGAGGGCATTCACAGACAAAAGAGGCCACTCGGTCATGGCATGTGGAGCCATGGGAGCAGGCTGCGCTGGCACAGTCGTCTATGTTCTCACTGCAGTCATCTCCAGTCCAACCGTTTACACACACACACTGGTAACTGCCAAAGGTGTTGTGGCACGTGCCGCCATTTTGACAGGCATTGGGCATCAGCTGACATTCATCAACGTCATCGATGCACAACTGGCCTGGAGAAACAGAGACCACCTGGTGGGCATGTGGTCTATATAACATGGTACTAGACCTGCCACGATAATTACTATATGCACTATTCTATTGTTATGCAGGACAATTTGGGGTAATTGAGTCATAAAATAGTTTCAAGATTATAGTCTATTGTGAATATTTATAAAGCAATCTATCACACTTCAAAATTTGGTGTTAGGACAGGCTTACTTGTAGAAGAGTTTAATTTATGGCTCACCTGTAAATTCTGGTTTACACTGACAGTTATAGGTGTTCACTCCATCTACACAGGTGCCTCCATTCTGACACTTATGATTTGGACAGTCGTCGATGTTGATGTTGCAGTTTTTCCCGTTAAAACCTATTAAAGGTAAATAAATTTAACGTTATGTACTACATTATTGGTAATAATTCAGATTTCGCCATTAAATGTTAGGCAGTTAGGTGTGGTTAATGCCCCCCTCAGGAAACAGCAACTGCACCAAGGTTTGTGGGAGCTTTCGTCTATACAATCACACAGTAGACAACCACAGGACTGTTGGTGCAGTTGTGGCACTGCAACATGAATAAGGAGGGCAATATAACATAAGGTCGACTTTCTAAACATCAATCTCAATGTCAATGCCAATGTTGATGTAATAAAGCAAACACACAAGTGTTCCTGTGAAAGAAAATAAATAAGGAAATAAATATTTGAAAAAAATACAAATATATAAACCATTTGGAAAATTTTGTGATTGATGAACAAGGCAAAGATGGATCTTTAATCCATACTTTGCCTTTTACACTCATTTTCTTAAAGGGCCCATATTAATAATAATAATAATGCATCAGTTTTATATAGCGCTTTTCAGGACACTCAAAGACGCTTTACAGAGCATTATTCATTCACTCTAGACCTGGTGGTGGTAAACTACTATTGTAGCCACAGCTGTCCTGGGGCAGACTGACGGAAAACTGATCGATAATGTTGTTTCTTTATCAAAAACATATCTAGAGTTGTGTTATGTTTCATTCACATATGTTTAACACACACAAACCATGCATATTTAGGCATTAGGATTTATTCGCTCAAATGGAAAACACTGTTCCACTTTGTGATGTCATGTGGCATTACAGGAAGTGCTCCATTGTATTTTTAAACTCTGTACACCTTCACTTGAATCATTTGGATAATTTTAGCTCTGGAATTGCCCATCTCTACTGAGCTAAAAATAAAAGGTAACTGTTAACTTGAAAGCTACCGCTATATTACATCACAAGGTGGAGCTTTGGAGATGTAGACAGACTTATAATAAAAGAATGAATGAAACAAAATACAACTAGTTATTTTTTGAGGAGGTGCATTAACATTCTAACATGGCTTAAAGCTCACAAGAGACCATTTTGTGTATTATAGGACCTTTACAAGTGCATTATGTAACTTTTTGTTAAAGGCTCTGTATGACAAGTAGCATATCTAATCAATTACACTGCATCTGATTATAATTATACTGATTTTTATTGCACCAACAACCTTGAAAACTTGCATTCTTATTGTGAGCATTGTCACCTTTCCACAGTTCTAACCGGTAACTTGGCCTGGTGCCATCATTTGTGTGTCTCCATGGAAATAAAGGCGTTTACCATACTGTGGAACCTTCTAAGTAAAGCAATAACATATTCATGGAACGCTCTAGAAAAGTTACATTTTGCACATTTAATCACTGAAGCTCTCTTACATGTTCACAGAGTCACCAGTAACTAGTGTTACCAAACAATCCAACAATGGCAAAAACAGTCTCTTTAGGTCTTTGACTGTATTTTAGAGAAATTAATCCTACTAGAAATGATGACAGAAAAGAATGCTTGTTAGTACCTGGAACACATGAGCACTCGTAGCTGGTGTCTCCCGTCTGGACACAGGTTCCTCCATTGAGGCACGGGGAGGGACTGCAGGGGAAGTAGCGTGTCTCGCAGTGTTTGCCGGTGTACTCCAGGGGGCACTGGCATCGGTACCCACCAACCTCATTTATACACACACCTCCGTTCTTGCAGGGGGGTGGGCTAGCATCACATTCATTAATGTCTTGTTTGCAGGTCTTTCCAGAGAAAAAAGGTGAGCATGAGCAGATGTAGTGCGACTCTATAGCGGAGCACTGGCCCCCATTGGCACATGGGTTTGAGGCGCAGGGGTCTGAGTGTTGACACAATGTACCTATATGAACAAAAATGCATTAAGCTTTGTCAAAGTCAAGATTTATTTATAAAGCATGTTTAAAATACAGTGAACACTGCCCAAAGTGCTGTACTGTACATGTTTAAAATGACTAAAAACCATAATAACAATAATAAAATCCAATAAATACAACAGTGTTATAAAACAAGAAATAGGAGGTAAAAACAACAGTGCTCAACTTATGACAAATACCACCGCAAAAAGGTGAGTTTTCAATAGAGACTTAAAGTTTTCCATGTTTGAGGCAGATCGATGGTCTATAACAAATTACAATATTTCAGTAGTTTCATTACCTGACCATCCAGGAGGACAGCGGCACTTGTAAGTTTGAAGAGTCTCTAGCTCACAGGTGCCACCATTGCGGCAGGGTGAATTAATACAAATGTTGTTGATTGGAGTCATGCATCTGCGATCGGAAAAGCCCAGTTTGCAGGTGCAGCTGAAGTCCACAGTGTTGCCCTTGGAGACGGCCTGACAGGTGCCTCCGTTCAGGCACGTTGTAGTGGTGCAGGGGTCATGGAACTGGCATCTGCTCCCTGCAAATCCATCATGGCATCTGGAACAGAAGAAAAGAGTTTTAGCCAGATCATCTATGAAGTAAATGGCTTGACAACATGGCGTACATCAAGTATTCGTGTGTCCACTTTTTCAAAAGAAAGAATCTAAGATTCTTCATTGTGGTTTACTGCTTGTTAGACACTTTATAGCTACAACTGTTTAGGAAGACTCATTACCTCAATTATTTCAACACACCCAATCACTGTTCTTTCTTTGGTTGCATACCTAAACTATCTTGACATAAACAATATGTGATTGGGGCTGTTGAACCCTGAAGTCCGCACAGACAAAGGAACAGGAATGTTTCTCACATGTTTGAGTCATAAACACCATTCTAACTCCAGTCCACCAGTCCCCATTAAGAGGCTGTGCAATGAGTACAGGCATCTTCACGCATTCACAACTTCTATGGCCTAAGCTGAGGGTCCCGCGAGGGTCCCGTGGGGCTCCCCTGAGGCTCCCAAAGACTAGACCACACACATTTATTCAAATACAGCTCAGGAGATCACTGACAGGTCCTCTATGGTTGTATTTGCTAAATTGCATCTTTTGAAAGTAAAATTCGGTTTTCCCTGGCTTCACAGAGTTGCTGTAATAACATTGCAATTGTCATTAATATGACCACTTTGTAATAACTACAATTTCAAATTAACATGTTGAAATATTATTAAGTTTAAAACTTTGAAAGGTAGTCATTTGGACAATGCTTTTGAAGTTAAGACATTTTGGCTACCAATATATATCAAATAGACAAGTTCATTTTTGGGCTGAAGTACTAACTTGTGGAATGCAAACTCATGCATCTTTCACACCCTCTTATCTATCACAGTGCCTATTCCCGTTGACAACACTGGGTGGTCAAGGAGGCTTCACTGGTCAAAAAAAAACCTAAATCACAAAACATCTACTCTATAGCACAGGAGATGAGAACAAAAAACATCAGAACTATTTAGAATTCCTCAGCTAAATCCATTCTTTCCAACGAGTTTGAAGACAAGAAAGGCAGCAGTCATGGCCCCTTCAGCGGCTCTCAGGCTGAAATGTACTCACTTCAACCCTTTTGTCAGCGCCCATTCATGCTAGGGACAAGTTTGAGCAGCCAACATTATGGCAGACTTCAAAGACCCACGGCACCACAACAGTGAAAGTTATTCATCAAATTCTAAAGGATTTCTCCCATTTTCACACAGCAGTGCAGGAGGCACAAGTACATGCAGTGCGACTGACATATTATGATTTTTTTATTTACGTTATGTCCATTATAAACCACAACAAGGATCTGAAATGGCTTAATAGTAGAATCAACTCCACTTCCTGTTGTTTAAAACTGCAGAACTGAACACCCCCTCTGAACACGCCTCTTCACAGTAACAAGCTGTAGATTTTAAATTATGTGTTTTTTGAAAATGGCTACATGACATCTTTGAACCTTACATGTATGATCAGGAGTCAGATTTTTTTATTAATAGCAATTAAAGTCAGAGGAGATGGGGGCTGGTGAAAACGGCCAAACTCCGGTTCTGAATGTGGGACAATACAAGATTACTCAAACAAATCAAATCAATCAAAATATCTCTGTAAGTAAATAACTCTGATTATGATAATGATGATTGAACACTATTTAAAAGCTTATAAAAGTTGATTTTTAATAATATTTCCACTTTGTTGTATTTATATAGATATTTCCCATTCATTGTTGTAATACCTGACCACAGCCTACACATAGCCTGGGGCATTGGCTGCTAGACAGTGTCCCCAAACATTCCCATGGAGACAGAGGCTTGTGTGTGCTGGGAGATGCCAGGGCCCCTCACTGGGTTTACACAGCAGCATTAACCCGCCTTAGGTCTAGAGGCAAAAAAAGATAACATCACATGCTACACTACTCAATGCATAAACAACAGAGCAGAGGCATCCACCACAACTGAACTGTGTCTACCTGTGACTGTTATGTTACAATGAATTGATCTATCCTGTTTTGGTTGCATAGTAATGATGAAGACTGTGCTATTTCTTATATCTTTCTGCTATTAGATGACCTCATAATTTAATATATTTTAAATATATATATTTTGGTTTAAATTGTCAACTGGCAATGGTCCTAATTTTTCATTATTGTGAAACCCATATAAATAAAAAAGTTGTTTTGTAGTTTTTGTTTTGTAATGTTTGTAAAGCCTAACTATATAGTGACTTCCATCGTTGTCTATTTTTTTTTGTCTCTTTTGCCTCCAGCCACAGCTCCCTAAAAGTAAACAGACAGCGGCCATGCCAACAGACCCCATAAGTCCACTGTTTCCTGGCCACCCTTTTTAAAGTAACGTTACAAAAGTGTACATTGTTTTACATTAAGACAAGCCCAAATCTTTTTTCTAGCCTTAACCATGACAGATTTGTGCTTAATCCAGACATAGGACCCATGGCAACACATTCACATGTTATTTATATTTAGCCATTGTAGGCTACATGTTGACAGTTAAATCTGTTTTGTTTTTTTTTGTAACAACATGTTTTAAACTGCTCATTTCCAACAAGCAGAGTAGAGAGACAGAACAAAGATACTTTCAAAATAATTAAATGAATACTAAAATGTTATTCAAAATTGTATCAATTTGCTTATGAAGAGTAAACTAATGAAAATGGAGAGGGACATGTGGGTGGAGGTGTATCCTGGTGGAGGTCTGTGGGGTAGGGTACTCTGGGCGAAGGTCTGCAGTTAGACTCTCTTGGTCAGTGATTTGTCCATGGGTTGGGTTTGTAATTATGTTGAGTTATGAGTTGAATAGAAAAAAACTGCTCAAAAAGAAACTAGATTTAAAGGAAATAGCAATCACAATTATTATTCAAACTAACTAGTCAATTATAGCTACAGTATTTCCCATTATTAGTGGAGACTAAAAACAAACTGAACAAAAAAGGTAAAACAAGTTTAGTTTTATGTTATACTTGTAGTATTGTACCCTACAGGCATAATATATATAAGTGACAAGTGATCATCTATAATTTGTATAAAATGCTTAAAATATGGATCATTTGTGGCACCGTAGTCTCAATATAAACCTGTAGGAAACAGTCAACATGTTTTATATCAAAAGTCCTGTAACACAGATGTGAATTACAGAGGCAGCATGAGCCTCAGTCACTGGTTGATCAAATATAGTTTGTGAGTGGTCTATAATGGTAGTTTGGGGATAGAGGGCCAGCGGTGGCGAGTGCATGGCTTAAAGGCGCCACACGAGGCTCTGAAAAGGGCCATAGGGAGCAGGTGCGCATGTTAATGAGCAGACAGCAGCTGCGGGGCCAGTCTTTCACCCTCCCTTTCTCTTCCACTGCCTCATTTTCCTTTCAAAACTCCCATCATACTGCTGTTATCCATGCCGGGAAAACAGCACGTGCACTGAAAATACAATATACTAATACATTTTGATAGAGTAATAGAGCTACAGTTTAAGAAATAATATAGTGTCCAGCTGCACAAAGGTAGATAAAATAGATCCAAAGTAGGCATGGGTGATATGAAAATAAAAAGAATCACATTTTTTACCCTCATATTGATCAATCACCATTTTCAGTTTGATTTAATTTTGTTTTATTAAAGTGGTTAGTATGTAAGCATTCAGGTGAAGTGTCCAAAATGTTCAAGTCTTCATTTGGCAAGAAAAACTTGTATAACTGAAGAAATTAATGATTTATACTGTGAAATTTTCCAGCCAAAAACTATAACATTTCCATCAGACAAGCAGGTGACAGAACCTTTATCAGAAAACATACATAGTGCACTCTTTAAAACAAATAAAATGTCTTTCAATATGATTGTCCTAAGCATAAACAATACAGACTTTAATCAGTCAATCACAAAAATAAGTCCAATGTATCACTTCAGAGTCTGGACTCAGCACACACTAAATTTCAACAATAATGATGATTATTGACAATTAGAAATCTTGATTAAAATTTGATTAATCGCACTAACCCAAAGTAGGGAAAAAATGTATTACAGTGTACATCAACAAGACAGTGAGACAGAGAGAGAGAAGGAGAGAGAGAGAGGATTTTGTACTCAATTCAGAAACTCCAAACCTTTATACTAACTTATTCATTGGACACTGGCCTTGTCCATGTGTTTTTTTTTTCTCCAAAGCCTTTCGACTCCTTGAAAAATGTCATTCTATTGACTTACTAAGAAACAGCCTGCTAGAAATATAGAAATATCCTTACATTCTGAGAGCACATTGAGAGAGAAAAACAGAGGCAATAGCAGTAGGACTTAAATTGTAGTACTGGTAGTTGAACTGTAGCACTATTGAACTGTGGCACTGCCTAGAAAGTTTCTTTCTACCATGCGTAATAAGTCGTAATCTGTTGTATTTAGTCTGTACAAAATATCCATACCAAAATTTTGTGACAGCTAGACTTTCTTCAAAACTTGAAGCCCTAGGAATGAATTTCACCTTATCTATAAAGCAAATTTTGTTATTTAAACCCCTATACAGTATACAGTACAATACATGATGCCAACTTTGGTATATAATAAAACTATTGGGTACTTTTACCACAATACACAGACAGTCTTTATGCAAATACATTAGGGTAGGTGGAGTACGTCAGCCACAGCACGCACTAGAAGATTTGCTAACTAGTTGCTCTTGCTGAGAGTTTGACAAAAAAGACACAACTCAACAACCCAAAAACATGGACCCAGAACTTAAATAGGACAAAAGACATTCAGAGACTTTTTTGTCTTTACTGTGTTCAAGATAAATAGTACCACACAGAGCAGCTGCTTCAACAACAGAAATCTGCGGGTCTGGCAGGCGGGATCATCTTAATAGCAGCAGGTAAACTAAGCAGCTGGAAAGGTAAATAAAGAAGGCTTGAACAGAAGGGCTCAAATCAGGAGGAGGGCAAATATCAGGTGCATGGGGCAGGTTTCATGTAACAGTAGAATTACCACTTTAGCCAAACTGATACTGTTATTATCTATTCTGTCAACCCTGCTCTGTACTTTCTATTGTTCACATGACACCTATCCACTGTCTCTAGCTGTAGCCAATAGCAACAAATAAATAATAACAAGGCTGCAAGATTAATCACAAAAATAGCCATTTGAATTGACACAATTAGCTAATTTTTACATAATTTGCTCCGCAGACAACAAAATACCTTTTATTCTCCATATAATTGCTAACCCTGTAGTTTAGACCTTTACAAGCATGTTCTGAAATACATGTGAGTCTTGTATGAATTTATCAGTAATATTTAGATGTTTTTGCCAATTCTAATCACAAGGCAGACACGCAGAAAATCACATTTAGATATCTTTCCCGAATTGTTCAGACTTAGCGACAAGTGGACTGTTTTAAGTCTTCTCTTATGACCCACTTTTATTCTCTGGCTTTAAATTTTTATATTATTTTATCAATTTTATGTATTTATTGCTATTTCATGGGTTTGCCTTAATTTGACTTTACAGGTTTTAGTGTTTTAGGACAGGCATGGTTCAGCTGAGTGGTTATATCCTCTGTTGTATACCTTTTGTTGTTTTTAATGTTATCTTTATATGTGCAGCACTTTGGATTGGAAACTGTTTTGTTTATAAACTGTGCTATATAAATAAGATGGAATTGGAAGTTAGAGGTCCTAGAAACAGGATGCGAGAGCGATATAACTGCCCCAGACTGCAGCAGATGTGGGGGTGACATGTGACCCTTCACCAGGCGTCACTGTGAAGGGGCTTTCCTCAGTTTTGGGCCAATCTGCCATCTGCTGTCAGTCTGATGTCACACAGACACGGGCCTACAGCACAACACGCATGTTATGTTACACAAGAGAATTGTACACAAACAAAGCAGGACAGAGCACTGATTTTAACAGCTGTACAGTACAGATTTTAAAGGCAGTTCAGATTATGTGCTTTATCAAATCTAAGAAGATTAGGGAGTTTAGGTTGTGCTTTTAAACTAATAATAAGCTCTGTGGGACAGTCTGTATCCACAACTACCATCCTATTTTTTTTTCGGTTAAGTGTCAGTACTGGTGCAAGATAGACCTGTGGTCATACCGGCTTGTCAAAGCCTGATCTCATCAGATCTCAGAAGCTAAGCAGGGCCGGGCCTGGTTAGTACTTGGATGGGAGACCACTGGGAATTCCAGGTGCCACAGTGGGGCACCAGTCACAAAAACTGTCGTAGTGTCCTTAGGCAAGGCACATCACCCACATTGCCTAGTATGAAAGTGTTGGTGGTGGTCGGAGGGGCCGATGGCGCAGATTGGCAGGCTTGCTTCCGTCAGTCTGCCCCAGGGCAGCTGTGGCTACAATAGTAGCTCACCACCAGGTATGGAGTGAATGAATAATGCTCTGTAAAGCGTCTTTGAGTGTCCAGAAAAACGCTATATAAAACTGATGCATTATTATTATTATATGGTGATGAAAACTGAACTGGGATTTCACTCATCTGCTATTTTGTTAAAATCTGCACTAATTTTCTCTTGAATGAAACTCTAAGTCCCAACAACGACACCTGTTCCCATCCCACCAGTCCCAGCCACTCGTATTGGTCAGCCTCAGCTCTCAGTGACATACATAACAATAAAGTGTCAACTCTCCTAAAACGCAGATGATTTAAGTTACCTCTTCAAAAAATCAAAGTGATGGTCTGGCTCCAAGGTATAAATGTAATCACATGTGTGATTGAAGTTAGCAGCCATGTTTCTATCAGTCAGACCTAGGGCAGGAGATGCTACAGAAGGCCACCGTTGGGTTTGTGCCCAAAAATGCTCCAAAACCAATAAAACTCACAGCAGTCAATTACCAAAAGCAAAGCAGGTTTTATAAGTGAGACATATTTCATTTTGACAGTAACAATAATGAGTACTCATCATACAACAATAAGTGATAATATTTTCTAAATAATACATTTGTTGGTGTCCAGGTAAATATTAAGGTTGATGCTAATTATTGTGTTATGACTTTTTTTTTTATTTTTAGTTAGTAAGTTAGTTCACAATAATGAGACACTTTCTCCCTTATGCCTTCCCAGCACTCATTTCATTTCCTGACTATATGGTTCTCTGCTTAGGCTAAGTCCTCTTTAGCCACATCTGATCTGTTTTAAAAGCAATGTCCTGGGGGGACGGGTTGAGGACTCAGCTCTTTCCTCCTAACTTCCTCTTCAGTTTCCTACATGCTGCTGTTTTTTCTTGGTAATTTATAACTCTAACTCTGCAATCGCTAAAGAACAAACGTACTTGATAATGTATTTGTAATGCTCTAAACCAAGAGAGTTCTGGGACCAAAACCAAACCTGGGGTAGAAATTAGCTTCTTGTTTGTTGTGGAACTCAAACCAAAGTTACCACCAACTCCCCACTGGCTAAAAAATTACAGGGAGAGCACCACCCCTCTTCTTACGAGCCTCTTTATTTCTCTTCCTCTCTAATCGTACAGGAGAAGAGACCTGCCAGCCCACATCTGGCAGCCTTCATTAGAGACCCTGTTTATTTGGGACAACTATTACGGACACAGCCCATGGGAAAGAGCCTGCTCCCCCGAGGACCTAAAGCCAGCCGCTGTGTGTGTGTATGTGTGCGTCTGTGTGTGCATGTCTCGTAAGTCATAGCACCACTAATGACTAGAGCCACTGGCTACTTTACAAGGCATGGGAACCACTTAGCTTTACGGCTATGTAAGCTGGAACTGAAAATGCAGTTGGACCCTCCGGTTGTTACTGTACATAGAAACTTGTCATGTGACAAGTGGAAATCGAGAAAAAATATATTTTTACAATGTAAAAGAAACCATGACTGGTATAAGTCTTATGGTCAACAGTATTTAATTGCACAAGCAGCTTTTTTTGTATGTTGTGAGTGTGCTTCAAATGTAAAGCAAAAGAAACACCTGGCATACAAACTCAGTTTGTGTGACGTGAACAAGCAAAACCACAAGTAACCATGGGTATTATGAAGCATGCTGCACTGTGGCGGGTGCACGCCTGTATGCCTTGTAATAATGTAAGCCACAGACAGGTGGTCAGGCTAAAAAGTGAAACTAGGAAGTTTGATTTGAAGTATACCCTTTGTCTCACACATACAGACCATCAGTACATTCACATCCTCATTTATGTTGGCATATGCCAACCAGAAAGGTTCAAATATCACTAATCCTCTCCATAGACTTCCACGCCTCCATTGAAAAAGTGCTCAGCCTATCAGCCCTCTCACTGCCACAGTTGGACTCTGCCAAAGGAACCCAACACCAGCAGCAGCGGCGCATCAAAGCCCTGCACTGTGGCTCTGGGTCTGTGATGATATGATCAGAAATGGCACCTTTTCTTCCCTCGGGCCACTCAGAGGCTGTTTCCTGACTCTGAAAGGGACTGAGGAAGGGGTGGGCTTCTGTGAGGGAAGATAGGCCCATCTGATCATGGCAAACAAAAGTGCCATTGAGGGAAGCCCAGAACCACCAAGACAAGGACTGACTTTCATTTTAAACTGTTTTAGAGATACCACTCAAATAATTACTGAGGGTATATAATGTGTATCAGCCGTGAGCAAAAACTGTACTGACCGATTAAAGTTTGATTCTGAACTTATGCCATTTGTATGTCTTCAGGGATATTTGGAATTATATCTACAGATATTTAAATGTCCTCCTGTGGGCTCACCACCTGCAGAGAGGTTCATAGGGGGGTCAGGTGCTATGAGGATTGGGCAGCAAGCTGCCCCCGCGACCCAGCCGGATTAAGCGGGAGAAGATGGATGGATGGATGGATATTTAAATGTATTTTCTAAATATGGATATAACATATCTTCATGTAATTCTCTTTGACATGTGAACTAAGCTCAGAAAAGAAAGCACATTAAGAAGCTACACTGCTGATATCTGTGGCTCTTTCTTACTCGTCTCCTGCCAGGCCTCTGGAGTAAAGGAGAGGTCTGTGTGTGTGAAGGCCTTTGGAGATTAACTTCAGTCAAGGTGGCACTGGACCAGGTCAGATATAAGGAGATGGTATTTATGGTATGGAATGTTGAGTAGGCCAGTCTGACCAAATATAAGTCTAAAACATTCTGTTGCTTACTTGCCCCAAACCAAAACATTTGACCCAAAAAAGGGGCAAAAAAGTTTGGCATTAATGTGCTTTAAACTAACTTAACAGTATAAAACATACTAGATCTAATGTTTAAAGAAATACTAATGTACGTAAATAAATATAAAATAAATAAAACTGTTTTGGAAATTGACTTTAAATAACATGGGAGTGGTGAATATAGTTGCACACACTCCAAAAACTACAGCGTCCAATGGCAGTCCAAATTGGGTATTCAATTCTCAGGAAGTCCCCTGGCATAGTCCAAACTAGATTGTGGGAATTTTAATGAGGGGAGGGCTTATTTATTGCTTCTATAATGTATTCTATAACCATTACTGTTCTATAACATATTTTTTAGCCAGCAAATAATATTTTTTCCTTTTAAGAAAGTAGCTTCTTAGGCAGTAGAACAATATTTTATCCATGTATCCATGGGTAAATTACACGTTGCTGGGAGAAAAAGGATGGAAACTTCTGTTCTATGGTCAACAAATTGTAATGACAGATACACCATTTAAACCTTTTCCCTTCTCTAAAATGTTCTGCCTAATTGTCCCTTGTTCTAATGCTTATTTTGATGTATTATGGCAGTTAAAGACAACTTCACTTCGTAAACTCTTTCGTTTCATCTAATGGCTCTGAGTTGCATTAATTACAGGAAACAGAAGAGCCCCCAAAGACAACCAAATGTTAATATTTGTGTTCCCGCTAAAATCATTTAAACTATGGAGATGGAGTATGCCTCATAATTGTCTCCAAGCGAAGGAAGAGAACAGTGACGGGTACAATGATGGCTTTGTGGTCCAGTGAGGAGGAGGGTGGGGGGCTGTGAATAACATTACAGGCCCAAGTAAGATGTGGCGGGACGCCAAGATGAAGAGCTGGGTTTTGGAGTTCAGTTCAAGTTGTACTCCAAACAGTTTAATTATTGGACTTCGGTAAGATGACACTGAACAGGGATGTTCAGGGACTCATGCCAGGTCAGAAATAGCATTGAGAGCAGCATAGGCTATTGTTCCAAAATAGGTTCAAGGCCAGACAGACACTCATTCTTCACACTGAAATAATCTAATTTCAACAACAAAATGCACAGCTTTTCCACCTAAACCTAGAAACAACACCTTTTGCCATTTGTCTAGAGGAATGTGAGGCAGGGAGCACTGAGCGCCACTGAGGGGACAAAATCCCAGGAGAGGGGAGGGGTAAGAGAGAGGAGGTCCCAGTCAGAGGGTCTCTCTGGGAAGCCTCACCCAGATTAGTCACACAGAATTAATCGCAGCACAGAACAATAGCGGGCGAGCTTCTGGCAACCCCAGCTGTCGCTCGGCACAAGAAAGGAAAACATGGTTCAGGGTCTGCACTAGTCTGTGGCTAGAGCAGAGGGACCCAGACACGCACTCTCCCATACTGACCCCTGTCCTCATCAATATCCACTCACTTCTGACCACTGGCTCCCTGAAATAGCAACACTTAGCTGAGAAGTCAACCTCTGCAATCTTCACATGTCAACCATAAATCTGAAACATCTACAATATTTCTAAACTTTTCTCTCATTTACTGATCATTTGAGTGGGGGCAGATGTTTAACTTACTTGCATTCACTGAGTCCATCAGGTGTCCGCTCACATGTCCCCTGGTTTAAACACTTCTCTGTGGGCATTAGGCATCTTTGGCCTAGAAATAAAAACTTTTATAGCAACTTCCAAAACTTTTGACAAACTGATTACAAATTACATGCTAAATGACTTTTCCCATAACAACAATGTAACCTGCAGTGTATTAAACACAGGAACACATGTTTGTTTATCTCTGGTACATTCTAAATGGCAAATGTATAAGTGTACAAATATGAGCAGTGGGTGTGACTTATGCCACCTGAAAGTCTATTTTTCTGAGGTGGATGAGACATGACAACAGTCTGGCAGGGGCATGCTCCCTCGCAGCTGGACCAGAAGAATGTGCTTCCTGGCCAGTAGCACAATTTTGTGAGAATATAAAAAAACACCACTCTGCATCCAAAGTGGAAAGGCATGCGTTCTCATAGTCGTGAGAAAAGTGAGGTGTTAGCAGAAAAGGGCAGATGCAATGACTAGGTCTACCTGAGCTCCATAAATAAAGTTTGGGAAGAGGGCGTTATAATATGCAAAAAATATAAGGAGCTCTTAACAAGTGCGCAAAGTTCTAGTCTCCAAATGGACCCACGTGTTGCATCGCGCAAGTGTAGCCTCAACCAATTTTGTGTGAAAACATTTGAATGAAAGTACACGCATTTCAAATAAATTATAAATAAGCCTACGCTAGAGTCTTCAGGTAGCTTAAAAGAAGGCCTTCTTGGTCTAACTGTAATAGGTGTTTTAGGCTATCGTCTCGTGTTATTAGTAACAGTTCACATTTTGACAAAGTAAAAACCCCTCCGCCACTCACCTCGCGTAAATGCTATCAGCGACAATAAAGTTAGGTGAACAAATAAAATATGCATTCCTTCTGCTTTAGAGGGGCTTTACAAATCCACATGAGTTTGTTCATAGATCCGAAGGATGTCTTCCTTTAAAAAGATATTCATTGATTCATAAAAAAAAAAAAGTTTAGTTCATCCTCCAGTAGATCCAACTGAGAAAGTGCGCGCGCCGGTGAACTCCGGGCATGAGACGTTGTCACTTGTGATTCCGAGTTGAAAATGACTTGTGGGACACTCCTCTCCTCCTGCCCCACGTTTAGGGGCGTGATTCTTCCCTGGACACCGTCCCACTCAGGCACACAGTTGGACAACTGCATCTGGCGGTGTACCTGGACTTAAGTTTTGTTTTGTTTTTTTCTTCATTTTTTTCCTTCATTCTTCGCGCGTAATTAGTGCGTAGCCAAGCAATTAGAGCGTGTAAAATCCCTCATTCGCCCAGGCAGAATCTATGGCAAGTGAGAAATACAGTTAACCGGACTAAAGTTTTTTGTTTTTTATTGGCAAATAATTTTTTGGTCGAATAAACTTGTCCAGTCGACAATCTGGCTTTCTCCTTTGCTAAGCAATTAAAGGTAGCTAAATCATTAATCCGAAACTGTCGTCTAATTAGTTAGTTAGTTAGTTAGTTAGTTAGTTAGTTAGTTAGTTAGTTAGTTAGTTAGTTAGTTAGTTAGTTAGTTAGTTTATTATCATCAATCATCCAATGAAGGAGTATAGGGGAACTATCTGATCATCTTCAGTGATAGTGATGTCTGAATACACGCTGACTCAGGCAGAGGGCGGCTGTGGCAGATACACAGTCAGCAGAAACAACAGCACACTCAACAGGTGTGTTTTGTGAACTGAGCTTTGTACTGGGTTCCACTGAAGACAATTAAAAAAGGATGGGAACATCATTTAAAATGTGGTTTGTCAATATTTATGGGAACCTTTCATATAGGAGGATAGACCCAGCTTTGTATAATACAGCCTATGTGCTACAGTCAGCAACGATAAAGTCTATTACAGAAATCAGCCAAATCCAATCTCTACTTTCTATCACAACATCAACAACATCAAAGACATGCAAAAATAATGAACTATCTAACTTGGCTATCTATCTTATATTTATTCATTACAGGTGTTCTAAGTACTGAAGAATCCGGTGGGCCAGATCGCCTCTCCACAGACCTGACCAGTAAGTTGGCCTGGTGGTGTCACCTGCTTGTCTCTATGGAAATAGATAAGTTTAATGCCGTAGTGTGGAACATTCCACGTAAAGTAATAAATTCATGGAGACAAATATAGTGTACATATACGTAGAAGTGACTAATAAGAACTTACCATGACTGCTACCATATTACATTTACACATACTTTTCCTGGTAAGAATTGCCGCTTCTTTTTTATTATGTGCTCATTTTATTTCAAATGGTCAAACAAATACTTACGTCACTTACACTATCAATGAGTCTTCATATCCATCCATCTTCTTCCACTTTATCCGGCTGGGTCGCAGGGGCAGCTGTTCGGCGCCCAGTTCTCTGTGCACCTGACCCCCCTATGAACCCCTCTGTGAGTGGTGAGCCCACAGGAGGGTGAATGTCATGTCACAACTCGGAGCAGTGCATTACAGTGTTTTAACACACTGGTGCGGCATTTGGCATGCTTTAAAACTGTAATACTGCTTCGAGTCATTTCATCTGCTCTCCCACTAACTGAAAATTGTTCAGTTTGTGTGTGTGTGTGTGTGTGTGTGTGTGTATGTGTGTACATTTATATTAGAGGGGGGCCCATGTGAGGCTTCTTGCCCCAGGCCCCCAATTAACTGATTAATTGCTGCCAGACTACTATGTAGTTATACAAAAATAATGCATTGCTGTTTAGTTTAGCTCAGTGGTTCTTAACCTGGGTTCGATCGAACCCCAGGGGTTCGGTGTGTAAATCTCAGGGGTTCGGCAGGGGTCAAGACTCACATCCAACTCATATGATTTGTGATGACACGCCCCGTTTGGCCGTTATTGGCTGCAGGAAATTTTGTGCGCGCAATAGTCTTGTGACTGTCGTGATGGTACATCGTGTAATTTCTTTCTTTATATATTTTATAATATTTTCCCTCCATACTAAAAAAAGAAAGTGGTCAGACAAATATGTGCAATATGGATTCACCAATAAAATATATATACCTATGTTTTGAATTTGAAAAAAACATTTTTTTTTTCCCAATTAAAAAGGGTTCGGTGAATGCGCATATGAATCTAGTGGGGTTCAGTACCTCCAACAAGGTTAAGAACCACTGGTTTAGCTAGTTTAATTTATAGGGACCATGTACAGGAGCATAAAGAAAGAAACATTAAAGAGATGCTTTGTACCAGACTATAGCTCTCTGAGCTAGTTTACATCAGCAGTCCTTAGCATTAGAATTCTCACTGACCATTGACCATAGTATAACACATGACGCATCTGTCAGCATGCTACACATAAAACTGAGAACGTTAAGAAACCTGTAGACGTTGTAGGCCTGAGGGCCTGACAAACAAAAGAACATGCCGCTACATGTAACCTTTATCCAACTAATCTGTTGTGAGAATATTTGGACAACACTGTGATTAAGAGTAATTTTATGTAAATGTTTCTGTCTCGTTTTCATCATAAGCCCATAATCAGCTTTAAGATTTAGCACAGTCTACCTACATTTGAGCACAATCAATTCATTTAAAATGTTAATTACACTGACACTTTACCACAGCACTGATCCTAATCTGACATATAACCATTTGGCTTCAGTGACTGTTCTAAATTAATATAGTTGCAGTCAGTTAGTTTAATTGTGATTAATGAGTAATTATTCTGTTGAATGTGTATTGAAAAAAGAAATTGTAACTGATGACACAATATTGAACATTGTATTGTACAGAATTTTGTTGTACTTTAAATAGCACAATACTGATAGTATTACAATATTTATTATATTGTGGAATTCATTGAATTTTTTAGACTGAGATGCAGTCATTTCTAAATGTTAGTCACAAAGAAATGCATAGGTGTTTTTAATCAAGAGGTCTAGAGTCAGTCCTTTATCAGTTAAACTATGTGGTTTGGATCAGAAAAAAAAAAAAAAAACTTTTTTCAGTTAATAAAAGTCCATCTTTGTGTGTCATATTGCCCAGCCCTAGCTGTTTATCACACATATTTGAATGCATGATGAATACAAGAGGTAAGTTTAAATATCTTCTCTATGTTGCTATGTCTGTTTCTATATTGCTGCTGCCGATCTATGCATAATAATTCTTGTAAAGTTAATAAAATTGGAAACTTGTGCTGTGATTTTGTATTTGCTAGGGTTCCTATACTTCAAATGATTATTATTATTGGTGAATTTCTGCCCCATTTGATTTGTCCTGTGTTTTGAGCAGATGGTGTGGCCCCTTTTAATAGGTTAAGCATTGAACTTTCACACAGGCCGGGTGGGTGTTTGACCCCAGACCAGCCCTGATTTTATCACTGACTCCGTGTGGTATCACTTTCCTCTCATTGACTTCTTCACACGAGTGCATCTCCCCAGTGATCAGACATGGGTGAACACAGTACAGAGTACACCTGAGTAGAGAACTGACGGCGCCTTTGATTTTATGTGACTGGCCATTGTGCGGTTTTGCATTGTTGCAGGGGAAACATGTTTATTATATCGCATTGTGAGGTGTGGAGTAAACAGGATTTGTGTTGATTTCCTTTTCATTGTGTTGACCTGGGGGTTGGGGTCCATGCACTGGCACAATCTCACAGATGGAGAGACCTGTCCCAGACGAAAAAACAGAAACAGCTGCTTACAATCGGATCAGTACAACCAGCTTTGGCACAGTGGCCTCCATAACCTTCTCACACATCAAAATAATTATATGAGCTTCTGTAATGAACTGTAAAATGATTATTTATCTTGCTCTTATTCAATTAATATTACTTCTGTAAGTCGTGTTACCTCTCCACACATCTGACCTGTAATCTGGCCTGGTGGCATCATACCGCATACAGAGGAACTTTGCAAATACATATTTATGGAGAAAAGGAGGTGGTGGACCCGAAAAGTTCATTCATAAGCATAGCATATTTCAACTTAGTTTTTACATTTTGAATTGAAATATGAAATTTAATTGTTTAGACAGCATCTAAGCACACAGTTAATTATATGCATCTGAAGCCCTTTTTGCTTCAGATGGATGATCATTTTCGTGCATAATGTGAAATCTCTGTTCTCAAGTTTACATCCACCAAGGACACTCAGTACTCCCGAGAGGAGGAAAATAGACCATTGTATTGCACTGGTATTATTTCCTTAGCACAGATTAATGGGCCCTGGTGTGGCTGTATTGTTCTTATTTAAGACAAGGGTTTGTAGCGTTATTGGGGACCCAATGTCAGGAAAGACTGGCTCCTGTTTTCCTGTAGTATAACACACTTTTGGGAAGGAGATCACGGTTGCTCATAATGATTAGAAATATTTCCTCTGGTTAGGTCATGGTAGGAGAGGTGGTTAAAGCTTGTCCCTCCTAGTTTCTGTACAAATTCAGAAGAGTCTGAAAACTGGATCATAGAGAGCATCAGTTATCTCTGAGTCTCTCAAATGCCAAAGACTCCTCTAAAATATTCCTGAAGTCACCTTATTTCGCCACCATAGTCATCCAGATTGTATCTTGACAGCAAAAAAAGTTCTATACAAACTAAAGCTGATTAAACGCCTTTTAGAGAATCTGTGCATTGTTGAATTCTTGGTGCACATGAACATAACACGACAGGATGAGATGTTCTATATGTTCTATGTTAAATGTCTTTGTAAAGCCATATTAAAGTATGCATTGCAGGCATTTACTCCCCCACCCAAAAAATAAAAAATAAAAAATCAGCAATTCAACCTTGGTATAAAACATTATGTCATTGGGCAAGACATTTCACACTCCTTTTTTATGTATGAATGTTGTGTGAGATAGTGATTGGTAATTGTTATTATTATGAATGAATAGCATAAAATTGTACAGCAACAATGAGCATCTGGACAAGCTCTACTGCGCATATTAGCATTTTTTGCAATACCTGTTCAAAAGAGTATCTGGTTTTGAAACTAGTTGTAGTATCAATAAATGTCGTGCTTTTATGACAGTCTTATGTGAATCTCAAATATTTGTCCCAGCAACACCATCTGCACCTGCTTCCCTGTATTGTGCCCCCCTGGTCATATGCACAGTGTGGTGACAATCCGACGCAGCGGGGCAGACCTGGTGCCTCTGACCAATGGAGTCGTGGGAGGCCAGACCCTGACTTCTGTTTTTGGACATTTACTCACAAACAGGAAGTCCCCCCTGACCAGCCTCTGAGCGCCACTTCCTCCTTTTGTTTACTGTTCATTTTGGCTACAACACACTTGCTAAATTGTATCTGTCGCAGAAGTATCACGATGGTAACATTTAATCTTTAAACCTGCATTTCAACAGTCTGCATGGTTGGTCTTTGCTCTCATCTTGTATTCATAAGTATAGGTGTTACGTCAATCAGTCAAATCGATTATATTAATTACGTCATGGGAAATACTAGAAATCAAACACACTGAGATTGCTATGTAGGCCTATAAGTTATCATTATGAAACTTGGAAGAGAAATAGAAATTTAAGCCAATTTATTTGTTCAATTTAAAGGTCCTATATTGTGACAGCAGCCCCTACTTTTTGATACTAAAAATCCATCACAAGTCCTACAACTTGTGAGGTCATGAAGCAGTAATTTTCAAGTTGACAGCTACTTTTTACCTTCATTTCAGTAGAGAGTACTTCCTGTGTTACTGCATGACATCACAAGCTGGGACGGAGTGTTTTCGGTTTGAGAGAAGAACTCAGCCTAAATATGCTGGGTTTGTGTGTTAAACATGTGTGAATGTAATAAAACAAAAATCCAGGTATATTTTTTTGCTGAGGAAACTTTATAATATAGATCAGAAAACAGTGCATTTTGGGCCCTTTGAAAACAAATTATGTTTATATTAGGTTATAGATCCTGAGCCATAGAATTTGGATAGTTCCTAAATATTGCTGAATACACACAAATACATTTATTTGTTATTACTCATTTCAGATGTTGCAAAGTAAAAATAAGTAATGCTGTGAGTCTCCGCTCCTTTGTGGTTTTCATCTGTGACTCTCCTCTGAGCTGCTGTTCTTTCGTTCCTTAAATATTTGATAATCACCACAGGGAGATCTCTTACTCCCACTGCATACTACAGCACCTGCTATTCTTATGCTCTATGTTTTCTATAATATGTAACATTTTATTGTATCATGTGAAATCACTGCTATACTGTGCAATAAGGCTATTCTTGTTTTTGAATGGAAAAAGTACCAGGGGCTGCTGTGTTCTTTAGATGTAATAGATTCTCAAGGGGTTTCTGATGCAACTATAAGAGGTACAGCCAGGAAAAACTCATAAGTGTTTTTGGGAACTGTGTGGCCTTTCCGTACTGGGAATTCCCCAAAGATTTGTACACTATCTAAATGTCCATAACTCCCCATTTTCCATCCATCCATCTTCTCCCGCTTAATCCGGCTGGGTCGCGGGGGCAGCTTGCTGCCCAATCCTCATAGCACCTGACCCCCCCTAGGAGGGTGGACAACATGGTCCTTGATGTTAGTTCATAGGGGTGCGGGCATGTTTTAGGTTGATGGGGGAAACGGGAGTACCCGGAGGAAACCCATCCAGACACGGGGAGGAACATGCAAACTCCACACAGAAAGGCCCGGGTGACCCGGGGATCGAACCCGCAACCTTCTTGCTGTGAGGCCTGAGTGTTGCCACTCAGCCACCGTGCCGCCGCTAACTCCCCATTTTCTATATGTAATTTTTCCTACAAACAGTATTATCTGCCTAATAGCAAACTATAAGAAAAGGATTATCATGAGGAGGGTCCAGCGTTATTGTAATATGTCAATTGTTTCACCATTTTATTACATTAACATCAGTCGTTTGCATAAATGTATTCTCGCTAAACTTGGGTGCTGCAGTCTGTAAAATATAAAAAAATTTAAAAAAAAACTAATAAGATCACCTCCTGCTGAATATTGCCACCATAAAACTTCATATCCTGTGTTTTTATATGTTTTAAATTCCTATTACTATACACACTATACAACAACTAGATATTAGATGCATTTTTGACACAGGAAATCGGGGAAAGAGGTAAAACACGCTCCACCACTGAAACCAAACCATGTTAAAGGTGTGGTCCATTTTAACGGCTCATAAGCATATAAACACTAATACTCAGCTTACAGGGTATTTGAGCTTACTTAAACAATAGGTTTAGCTGGGGCTGTGATGTGTAAAAATGATATCCCCTGCAGCACATTAAAATTGCACAAAGAAGACACAGAATACAACTTTTTTTTTTTCAGAAATTAAAGCAGGTAATGTTCTTTTGGAAAATTTACATTAAAGTAAAAAAATATATACAAAAAAGTAATTCAAGTTTAAACATCCAACATGTAAAAAACTGCATTTGTGGTTCACAAAATTACATTTAAAGACACTTTTAAAACACTGCATATATGGTAAGATAGCAATAGACAGAAGAAGTGTCTCTTTGTGAAGAAGGTTTATTCTACAAAATGTAGAACAGTTTACAATCATTTTATTAATAATAATATAAAAATAATACATTGGCTTGGCTTCAGCTGGACCTATTCCTTTTTAAATTTGTGCCTTAAAGTGTGTTTAAATTCTGATATGTGTTCTGTTTCTTGCAGCATGTAATCGTGCTCATCTGGCTGTCATAAGTCGAGTGAATGTGTCATATGACAGATGTCTGCAGTTAAACTTGACATCATTTGTAGGAAGCCTGGCTCTGCGACCCTGTGGGATTGTGGATAAATTTCAACCGCTCAGTCATGGGAATTAAATATCTTCTATGTCACTTCGGTGAGCTGGGGTTAAATGATATGCACTTAGCTGGGGTAGGTCACTGCTGCTGCATAGGGGGACTTTGTGTTTTATTCTTATTAAGGACTTTTCCACTGAAGACTGTTCCCACTGATTTTATACACACAGCCGTACACACAAACAACTTCCACTTGTCCCATTTTCCCACTGAATTTTTTGGCACTCACTGGAAAATAGCTGTTTATGTCAGACTTTGATGCTCTTCGGTTTATTATTGAAAGATTTGACTCCTCTAAAGGTTATGTGCTTGCTGTAGCACTAAACTGTGTGTGAGTTGTAGACTTGTTGTTTGAGGTACTAATCTCGTAATGATAGTTTAGGCATAGGGAAGGAAGGGTGAGGATTAGTGCTTCTCTGTGTTGGGTTTTGCTTGAGAACAGTGCTGAAGGTTAAACTGTAAGAAAAGGACTTGTTATGGGACAATGCAACACCTAAGGGCTCTAGCGTGCTGCTCACTCTGGAAGATGGGAGAGAAAGCATTCACACACTTCTTGTTTAGGGACAACAATAAAGTGTTTTTGGCTAAGTGGGCGGGCTGTGGTGTGGGATTTCTCACTGTTATTCAAATGACATAACAGTCATTTAAGTGGATCCACAAACATGCTGAGAAATAGTCATTATTGGTTCAAAGTGCTCATTAGTTTTGCTTGAAAACAAATTTGGATTAATACATTTCATAATATAGGCTCACAGACACATTCCAGTAATGTGCTTTTTCCAGTAATGAGTTAAAATCTTAGACACAATAATGGCTGTATGTAATTGGCTGTAGCTGAGATCTCCAATAAAAAACTTTATTATTTCACTGGCATAGGTTTAACTTTAATGGTCAGTGTAATTTAGTATTTAAGAATGCTAACATTCACTATTATTCATATGAGCTCATGAATGTAAGCCATACACAAAAATCATACCTTTTGGTTTATTCCATTAACAATAATCAGATGTGTTAGTTGAGGTTTAAGTATCACACATATTGGAAAGGACTGTAAAATTACCCACAAAAGTACAGAATCCTCATAGTCCTCCTGTCTCCTTTTTTATCAATATACATGTTTGACTATAAGCTTGGTTAATTTTTTATTAGTTCTTTTTGCAGCATTTTGAGATTTTATTTTATTATATGATATTCAAATTGAATATGTTCAAAGCAACATTCATGATATATGTCAGTAGCTTGATATATTGCACCTATGGGGCTGCAAGCACGTACATGGAACACACACTTCCGTCTGTGTAAATCTATAGAACCACAGAATTCTCCTACGGTGCTGTTTTTTTCATGCGCACGTATGCACACCGTACAGGAAGTTCATGTCTTGTGTTAAGCAATCAGGCTGCCCCTTGTGCTTTAACCTCTTGAGACCCTGTGGCCCCACACGAGGACATTACATTTTTGCCTCTTAGCACCATGATTTTCAATTATTTTAAACTTTCACCTGTAATCAACTAAAAACCTCTACAGCAGCTCCCGAAAGTAAAAAAACTGCATGGTAAAGTTTAGATGCAAAATGTATGAATAAAACCAATGTATTTCTGTACAATAATGTCTCTTCATGTATCTTAATGTCTCTTCATTTGGCATTAAAATTTGACACATTTTCTTGACCACAGCAGACGAGAGCATCAGGAAATGTCATGTCCTCGTCTGAAGACATTGGGACTGTGTTATATTATTGATTGTACATGTTGTTAGGTAAACTTGGGAATATTTAGATGAGTTTACAGTTATAAATTGCTGGACGTTTCTGCTGCTATAGGGAAACTGCTGCCTGTCTCCACTTTTTGCACCTCTACTTTTTTTTGTAACGATTGAAAACCAGAAAAAATTCAAACTGTGGACCACATTTTCAGGCCTTTTTGTGTGTTTTTAACCTCACTCACTGAACCCCAACCCGCTCACGGTCGACCTACGTCACATTTGGCAGGTTTAGGGCTTGAAATAAACAGCTAATTGCTGTTTGTTTGTTTTTTGTAATTTATTTATACATTTTAATGTTTTTACATTTTTTAACCAATGGTGTCATACAGAAGACTTACTTAGTAGGTCCTACTTATCCCAAATAGCAAGAAGAAATGAAAAATGCACAGCAGACAAAAGCTCGGGTCTCAGGAGGTTAAAAGGCTCTGCTGTTTTAAGTACATCTGGGCTAGGGTTATCTTCAGCACCATATAAACAATTGATTGCTTTGTTTTGTTAATCCAGGTTTGTGAAAGCCTACTAGAATATCACTGTTTTTGAGATAAAGAATCGTACTGTCCCTAGATTTGTTTGTCCCCAGCATAAGAAATGGTGGGAAATGTATTTATGGAGTGTTATTAATCCCTAAATTGTTGTGAGAAAGTTCAGTGGAGAAAAAAAGAGGAGAAAGGTTTTATTGCTCGCATTGACAAGAAGAAGTGAAAGACAATGGATTACAAAACAAAGGAGAAGCATTTTCCCATCGCTGGTACAAAGGTATTTAATGTTAGCTCTGTTTTGGTTTATAAATTATTTGAGATGATGTTTTCACTGAAAACAAAAAAGAGAACATTTCATACAAAAATAAGGAGATAAATGGATCTCCTATATTTGCTTCAGAGATGTTTGTTTTATAAGATTACACTGATTGATTTTAAACTCTTCCTGATACAGCCTCAAGCCTTAAGGCCTTTATTCTGTAGAAATACATTATATAAACTTTTTTTTCTTTGTGCTCATTTGGTAGGGTGAACTACATGCAGGCAGTACTGTCTTTGTGCCCATACACAAAACACTTTTACTGTTTCACTTGGTACATGCTATGGTCTGAGAAGCCAGGGGTTATGCTACATCTCTATTGTTCTGCAGAAATAATGCTTATGATCTGTGCTTATGTAACAGTGCTCTAAATGAATCATGCAGGTGACATGTCCACAAGTATCTGAGACGCCTTCCAAACGTACATGATTATTTATGACAAACATTTGCGATATCTGTAGTGAGTTGCATTTAGTCGGAAGTTGCCTCTTGATCCTCAAGCGAATGTGAGGTCACCCAAGAAGCTATGAGGTCACCCAAGAAGCGTTTTCTGAATATTGCTTTCCGATAAGAATGTGAATACTTCCAGCTCACACACCCCACATTAAATTAATGCTATTTACTACACTTATATTGTTAGGAGCTGACTTCCAGGTTGGAAGGGAAATCCTTCTGTGAGACTTGCACCTATGGTGGCCTCACAGGCTCTTATCAGGCTGTGGATCAGGTTCCCACAGAGCAGTGGCTGAACTTAGCGTTCCTTCCGTATTTGTGATTGTTTGGTAACTGCTGACGCCGCTTGATGCTGTGGTGAGGAGCAAACAGACACAGGTAATTCAGGTGCATCTGTGAGAATGTGCTATCTCGTTTCATCTGACACCTGTCATCTTATTCCACTATGCTGTTTTCCCTCACCACTTTTGCAGCATAAGAGGAAAAGCCTGCAGGTTATTAGTTATTGTTTACCATGCAACCCTGTATCTTTTTTTCTTTTAACAGGAACTGGATTCCTCTGGAGCCTGGGAAAAATGGTCACATTAACTGGTGTTTACAGTCCCCTAGAAGTTTGGGCCACACAAAAAAGCTTTTTTTTTCATTGTACTGTACACAATAGCCTATATTCTTAGATGCAAACATTGGCATTCTGCATGAATGTTATCATGCCTATCTGTATAACAGATCTCGAAATGTATTTCTGTGTGTGTTTATGTAGTTTTAAATGTGTGTGTTTTTTTTAAATACACATGGATCTGCCTTCTTCATTAGGGATATAAACTATAATAATAATAATATTTTAATTGCCCGAAGAAAGCATGAGGAAAAATTAAAATCAATAAATTTTACTTTTCCCTCTTGCCCTCTCTCTTTCTGTTTCCCAGTCCAGACTCAGTGACCAGCCCCACTGACACAAAGGTCCCTCTGTTTGTGGAGACACACAACAACTTGGCTCTTGGCTCTTACACTTTGTATCTGCAGCCATAGACCACACAGACGCTGCTCCTTTCATCACAATTATGTAGCTGCTAATTGTGCAGAACGTCCAGACCACGGCGAGGGTCAGCTGTGTTGATCGGTGGTTGGTGATCAGTGGGGTTCAGGGTCTGGGAGGCGGTCACTCATTAGGTTCCGAGCGGCTGCCTGTCTTCCAGCTGCCTCCTCTGTGCAATGGAAGCACTAAAGTCACTTGAGGTCAGCTTTACTACAATTTCTCCTACTATGTGTAGAGTTTCATGTCACCTTTAGTTGTTTTGTTTGTTACTTCCGTTCAGTTTTTTTGACTTTTTATTATTGTTAATAGTTCAGTGTTTAAATTGCCTTGTCAATCCAGATATCCAGAGGCTCCCAAGTCTGGTCTCATTTAAGTTGGAATGCCAAAGTTGGTTGGGGCCAACAGACTATACCGTATATTAATCAGAAAACAATTAGTGATTTAAGATGTTGAAAGAAAAAAAGTCAAAGTAAAAATGATTTGACAACGTTTTCAATCATGAATATTCAACTATGCTTTTCTATTATTTTTTGTTACTCCAGTATCGAAACATTTGCACATTTGAAAGAGATTATCTGTCAAATCAACCAGGGACCTACAGTGGAGTTTGGGGGTTTCACAACACAACATTATAATTTTGGCAGATCTTAATAAAAATAAATACTCCAAAAAGTCCCTGCAGAAGTCAGTGAGTGCACAGTATTAGCGCCCTATACCAGTGTGTTGTTTCTGGAGCAGAGCCGTGTACTGTAGGTCCGGTAGCTGAATGACCACATTGTTCCTGTGGTGATAAGGTGTATTTAGACGTGATTGTGCACAGGAGTGTAAGAATCTCCGGAAACTTTAGAGCATGTTCCCTCCTCTGTGTCCTCAAGAGTCAACCTTCATAGTTTAGGCTACACTTTTGTTATAGGGCCCATATTATGCTGTTTTCTGATCTATGTTATAATGTTGTTTCCTCATCACAAACATACATGGAGCTGTGTTTTGATTCATTCACACATGTTTAAGACACAAACCCTGCATATTTAGACTGTGTTCTCTTCCCAAACAGAAAACACTCTATTCCACCTTGTGATGTCATGGGTTAATACATGAAGTGCTCCACTGTGTTTTTAAACTTCATACACCTTTGCTTCATTTGGCTCATTTCAGCACTGGAATCTCTACTACACTAGAAGTAAAAGGAGTTGTTCATTTGAAAACTATCACTACATGACATCACAACGTGGAATTGAGCATTTTGACCTTTGGCGATATAGGCAGATTAATATTCAAGGAGGACTCAAGTAGGTGTGAATGAAACAAAACACAACTCCAGGTATATTTGAGGAGGTAAGAGCATTATAACATGTCTTAACGCTCCCAAAAGTTAATTTTGCATCATATAGGACCTTTAAAGTCGAATGTGGTCACACTACGAAGATGGTTGTGTGTGTGTAGGTGTGTGTGTGTGCGTGTGTGTTTATTTATCCTAATAGCTTTGTATTTGATTGGACGTATAAAATGCAAACAGACTTGGCTTCCAATTCCAACAAAGTCATTTTATTCTGATGTCTGTGCTCAGTCGACAAACCAGTTATGAAATTAAAATGTGTATATGTTTATTTAGAGGTTCATTACTATAGTGAGGTTTTACAACCATTATACATCATAGTCATCTAGTTTAAATTAGTCCTGTTTTGTCATATTTTAGACTT
Source organism: Odontamblyopus lacepedii (assembly GCA_034769755.1). Classification (NCBI taxonomy): domain Eukaryota; kingdom Metazoa; phylum Chordata; class Actinopteri; order Gobiiformes; family Gobiidae; genus Odontamblyopus; species Odontamblyopus lacepedii. Next base: position 13,789,151 of record CM068358.1, read on the forward strand.
GGATCTTATGTAAATAGTTACTTTTTGCTTAGTTTTGACATTAAAAATTATATCAAAAATATTGCATTAAATCATTAAAACTTTCAACTGTTTTGCTGACACTGTGTCCATTAGCTTTTGAAATTAATTTGTTTTTGGGTATGAACATATTACATATGATAGATTTAAAGGAGAACCAACCAGGAAACAGGAATGCATAAGCAATAAGTAACACATTAAATCCCCATATTGTGCTATTGTCTGATCTGTGTTTCCTCATCAAAAACATACCAGGAGGTGCGTTTTGTTTCATTCACACATGTTTTACACACAAACCTTCTCAGACAGAAACCACTCTGTTCCACCTTGTGAACACAGTGATCCATTATGTTTTTGAACTCCATACACCTTCACTAGAATAATTTTAATCATTTAAATCATGGAATTTTCTATCTCAAAGAAACACAAAGAAAAAGGATGTTAACATGAAAACTACCACTACATGACATCAAAATGTGGAACTGAGCATTATGAGTTTTGGACGGACATGTAGACAGACCAATAATAAGGGATTCCTCAAATATGTGTGGATGGAACAAAATACAACTCCAGGTATGTTTTCATGTTTTGATGAGGTAATAACATTTTAACATGACTAAAAGTTCACAGGAGTCAACTTTGCATAATATAAGACCTTAAATGCTTTCAGAATAACTATCCCCATGCTATATTCAATAGTAGTAGGGTTCAAGGCCTTTCAAGACACAGTGACACCTGCTCTGCCAGACACCAACTGGGTTATTTTATCCTGTCTGTTACTTGCTTTACAAGTCAACACTCAAACTCAGCGCTAGTACAGCTTAGTCCAAGATGATCTGCAACACGTACCGTCTTTAAACATACACCTTCTGAAAATGTGTTTTTATTAGAATTCGGCATTGGGCTGTGCAGTTAATTAATTTTTAATCGTCATTGATAAGTTTGAGTCTTTTTAATCGAGAAGGTTAGAGTCAATCCTCTGCTATTAAAAGCAAAACATTTGGGGCAGCATACGGATTTTGGAGGAAGAATTTTTTACTTTTTTGTGTTAAACTGCAGTCAAAGTCTGTATTGTGTATCTTGTCAAATAAATTATGGAATTTTAATGGCCAATACTATCACAATGTTTTGACAGCTCTTTTCTTCAGGTCCTGTACTCATGGTGAAAAAGCTTCTTACAACTCTTCTATCATGTTCTTACTTACTTACTTTGGCTACTTCAATTTATACAGTTTCTGTGTAGGAAAATGATATTTGAAGACACTTTTTTGTTTTTAATTACACACAGTAAGATAAAAAATAAGATTGTCAATATGAGGAAGAAGACATGTGTATATATGTATAATATATGTTGCACAGTCCTAAGTTTTACAAGACTCTGAGCCATGTGCTGAATACCACAGTGACACTTGTGCATGTTAACAGATCCACTGAGACATTTTCACTTTGAGAAACCCGAGTGCTAACAACTATGTGTGGTGCAGTGTTTGATGTTAATTGCTGGTCTGACACGTAACTCTATATTTTTTTATGAAATATCAGCTGTTTCTATGGTTTGGTTTTCCTTTGAATCTGATATGTAATGTATGTAGCTCTGTGTAAGGGTCACAGCCACAGTCTTAAACCCCTGGATGAATTGATAAACTCATATTCGACAAGTTTATTCATTCAGTTAGAGCATTTTGTCTCTTGCACACATATCACATCAAATTTGGGACTGAACCCAGAACAGCCTGGACTTGACTCAGACTAAACATGGACTAGAACAGGGTCAAACCACTTCAACATCAGGACTCTAACCAGAACCAAACCAGGAGAGGTAATTTGTAGGATTGAATTTCTTTATTTGGGATATGTACTCTTGAATTATCTTTATTTATTCCGATTCCTGTGTGCTTTCATCAAATTGACTATTAGTTATCAACTACATTCCAACCTACTAAATATCCTATATTACACAAAATTGACTTTTGTGAGATTTAAGCGATGTTAAAATGATGTTACCTCCTCAAAAACATATGTTTGAGTAATCCTTTATTTTTAGTCTGTCTACATCTCTCAGCTGTAATGATAAAGTTAACAGAACCTTTGCCCTAGAGTTCAGTAAAGATTGGAAATTTCAGGGCTGAAATTATCCAAATGATTCTACTAAAGGTGTATGGAGATTAAAACACAGTGGAGCACTACCTGTATTACCCCATGACATCACAAGGTGAAACTGAGTGTTTTCTGTTTGAGTAAAAAACACAGGATGAATACGCAGGGTTTGTGTGTTAAAATGTGTGAATGAAACAAAACACAACTCCAGGTATATTTTTGATCAGGAAACAACATAACATAGATCAGAAAATAGCTTTAAGCTGTATGATGTGTAGAATGTGTGAAAACTGTTGTGTTGCCTTGAACACTGCGAGCAGCCGGACATGCAGTTTGACCATCAGTCCAAATCCTCCTTTACATTTAAGAAACAGCTGCTGCACATGTAACTACCACGATGTTAACAATGGCACGCTGTGTATACCCAGGGTCTACACAGCGTGCCATTGTTAACAGCTGGCAGGGGTTTAACTGCTGCCTTACTCCCGACACGCAACGGGAGGACAGATAACGCCCCATGATAACCTTGATGCCCAGGACCGGCTGTAACTGCAACAATGTGACAGAAATGCCCCATTCTATTTTAGCAACCCTCACACAAATCTTCTGTAACAGAAGGTGGACAAAATGTCATTGACATGCTAGGAGTGTTTATTACAGATGTGTTATCATAAAAATTATAATTCAATACCAGTTCGTTGTAAATAATACTATATATATATTTGTTATTGTGCAATAGTAAGCAGCTGTAATAGTTTAACCATATTGTAGTTATTTCCCCTTCTCATTTACCCTCTCGAAGTCATGCATGTTTGAGCCAACCTATTGTCTTAAAACTTATTGTCAAGAGGCAATATTGACGATCAATTCACATTTTCATCACCACCAGTACAGCCCCACTGCTCTGTGCCCTCGTTCTCCAATTTTATTGTCTTAATCAGCAATAGGATTCAGCAAAGTCATTTTGGTACAAAATGAAATGAAATCCGCTAGCGTGATCTGCAGCTATCCAAAGGAGGGTCTGACAGCTTCATGGCTCTTTGTTCTGATGACTTTTATGGCGACACCAGCTTCCTTTAGGCACCACAGTTTTCTAACAGTAAGTGGTCTTGTTTCTTTTGTTAAATTGTTTTAGATTAACATTGTGATTTAAAATGTGAAAATTATAACATCATGATCCATGGATGTTGTAGATTATAGCTATATAGCAGGCTCTGTCTTCTTAAAGCTAAAAAAAAACAAACAGAAAAAACGCTTACTTAAAGCGATCAAAATTACATCCAACCATAACTCTTATAATACTAGAGTAGAGAGTGTGCACAGTATAAACTATAACCAAAGAGCCATGTAGAGCAAGATTTTCCACTGTAGAGTAGGCCCTTACTTTCTGTCCACTGAGAGAATGAGACCACATTTAGGGTTGTGCTAGAAATCTGTATTTAGCTGTGGTCACAACCAAACCTCAATGACACAGTGAAACACGGCACAGTGGTGTTGTGGCTCTGATCCTCCTCAGGTCCAGCTGCACATGAAGCCTTGTTATTAATAATGACATGTACCGATTAGTGAGCAGTTATTGAATCTCTGTTGAAAGCTGTGTGGTACTAAAAAGACTGTCGGTGGGGCAATAAGATAAGTTATTCACTAAAGACAGGGTGGGGACCAATAAGTTGGTTTCTTAAAATGTACATTGCATTGGTTAAAATTATATAGGTTAAAAATAAAAGTCCATATTGAATTAAAATGTGAAGCAAATAATATGAATGTTTTTCTTTCTGTTTGCATAGATACCCAAAGAGAGAAGACAGCAAAAAAATAAGTTTGTGACCCCTTTTCTGTGTTTTGTGAATTACCTTATAACTAAATGATATAACAATACACAATAAACAAAATAGAAAATTACCATGAAAAGTGCACTGCATAACATTTCTGGTGGAGGGTTTGTCACCTGCTTGTCTTTGTCTATGTGTTTTTGCTGTGTCGAGAATGTTTCATGGTAGAGATTAAACTATCTCAAGAGAGACAACTATAGGCTACATAACAGGTCAGATCTGTGGAAAGTCACCCCCTATTCGCAGAGAGAATTATTATATTTTTAGCAATAAAAACACCTATAATAGATTAATGCTAGAGAGATTTTTTTTGTCATACCATGAAACCTTCAAGACAAAGCAATAACAATTCCATGGAGACAAGCAGATGTCGGACCCTCTACCAGAAAAGTTGCGCAACGCACCTTTTACCTATCCAGTTACATTCACAATTGTTTGTGTTGTAAAAAAAATATTCTTAAGAGGGTACACTTGTTTCTTTCTTCTATAGCTCACAGACTAGCAGCTTTGCAGATTCTATTAAACGCCTATTTTCCATAATGTGTAAACCTGACCTTTGCACTCATGGGCAGTGCATGAATCACACACAACTGAGTGACCTGGGTTCAAATCCCAACTGTCAATTTGTCATTGTCTGTTGTCTTAAACCTAGTTTTTATATTTCACTATTAGTATTTAAACTTACAGTAACATAGTCCAAAAATATATGTAAACACAGTGCTAGTTTAAAGGCCATGTCCAGGCCATGTTTTTAGAATGTGGAGGTGGGGGTTGGGGGGATACATGTGGTTCCCATGCCCTCTCGGCCCCTCGGGAGTCCTGGTGGCAGATGCTGTGTCTGGCCCCGCCCCTGGCCTTCCTCTCCACTCGTCTTCCTCCCCATGCACTGTTTGTGTGAGCTCTGGTCTCTTTACGTCACATCTAATTGAGGAGACTGCAGTACACCTCTGCCCTCCTTTAAATAGCGGTACACTCAAAAACAGCAGCATTCAGCCCATTGGTACGAATTCGAACAAATGAAAACCCTGGCCAGTCAGAGAGCTACACATGACCAGATAAAAATCTCAAGCTATAAAATAACATATAGGCCTTTTTTTGTTTTTAGCATTAAAATGATTGAAAAAAAGAAACAAAATATATTATCCCACAACTCTGACAACATTGACTTTCACAATATCTCCAAACAATGAGGTGCAATGAAGTTTTACAGTATGTTCTGGTAGCGATGACGTCATGAGTCCTTGAAGGTGTTTGCCACAGAACACAATGCTGCAATCAGAAAGAGGAAAACAGCCTTTGATGAAGTATTTCAAATAAACACACTTCCTCTAGATTTTCCAAAAATGCAGAGCCACAGCTGGAAAAACAGACAATATTAAATGTAAAAATCAACCAGAGCCGCTTAGATATAATGCACCATTTAAATTACTGGTTTATAATGTAGTATAACAGGATTTTCTATAGGTTACGCTTCAAAAACATTACAAATCTGTGTCCTTGGATATACATAAACATGCTTCAATCAGATATTTCTTTTAATGAAGAACTGAACTGAAATGAACTTGTCAGATCCTGCAACTAAATCAGAAATAACATCTCTCAACTCTAATCCGTGGATTTCAGAATGAGTCAAAATTAGGATTGTTAGCAATTATCAATTTAAAATAAGAATAGTGGGGAAAATCCTCAAATAATTAAGCAATAATGATGTTTTATAGAAATACATGACAGCTATTACATTAAATATTATTAATGTATTAACTGTTTAGGAGAAAATTGATCATAAAAGTCTTGAATTTGGACTGCTTTAAGGGTTTTTAAGGACTATCATTTGTTAGGAAAGCGTTAGACCATGGCACTGGAGCAAACAGCTTTAGGAGTGAATTTAACAATATGATGAAAGAGGAGGGCTGTGGTGCAACAGCTGAAGCCAGGGTGAGTTTGTGAGGGGAGATAGAAGGGGAAAGATGCCGCGGATCCTCCCTGATCTAACCCAAGCCCGATTTTCCAGAGCCTGTCAGTGTGAGACAGCTGCGAGGAGCGGCCTTTATCTCCCTAATGCACTGTATTACACCAGGCCCTGTGTCTCTGTGCGGCTGGATGAAAAGAATCCGAATCAGATCCCTCCTCTGAACAGATTATAGGAGCAGGAGCGGTCCCACATCTGCAGCCACTCTTCTTGCTTTGATGGCCTGAGAGATGACCACAGAGCATGGCCCTTTCGCCGCAAACAGGGAGTAAAGCTGAGCGTCTCAAGCCCCTCATCATCTGTAAATAAACATGTCTCCGATGCCTCAAAAGAAAAAAGAACAGGAGGTGATGGGAGCAAAACAAATTAAGCAAAGGCTTCCTGGATGAATGGGAAACAGGACTATCCAGGAAGATAGCATCAAAAATAATAAACAGGACATGAGCTCAGATCCTCAGGGAAATTAGGCCAAAATATTCAACCAATCATTTAGTTATGGTATGTGTCTGCATTGGTGTTTTAATAGTTCAGAGCATGTTATTTATTTGTTTAGGTTAAAGAAAAACAACAAAACAATAAATAGGCCTATATGTTAATTCTTCACAAATCTAAATAACACAAACGCATGAAGCTAGACTGAAATGTTTGTGAATAACACACTCTACAACTGAAATCTACTGAAACTTTATGCCAGGTTAGTGTTTCCCAACCAGGGGTACGAGTGGAATAGTATTCGGCCTAACTGAACATTAAATCATTTTTATTGTAGATTACATTAGGCTAATAATGCCATAATTTGCGATTTAGTAAACAGACTAGGCTACAGTGACTAAAGAAAAACAGGGTTGAAACAGATTGAATGTATGGCCTACAACAGTGTTTCTTAAACCGTGGTACACAATCTGTGGTACATGGGCTGTCTGGTATTATACCGGGCCTTCTGTAGTTTGAGTATTTGTTTAATTCAGAGACAAATCTATTCATGTTATGGTTGTCCTTTGAGTTTATCATCATTTACAACTACATTGGTTTAGTCTCATTCTAGACCGGGTTTAGTCCTAATTTAGGCCTGAGAGAGTCCCGGTTTAGATCTGGTGACACTTGGAAAATGTGTGTAAAGTTTGACATACACTGACACTGCCTAACCTGTAGCACCTGTTGCATTTTTCTGAATAGGTCTACTTTTACGCAGTGAATTATTCGGCCACTCCTGTGAAGCGCAGGGTGCGTTAAATATAGATGACACTGTTCTGTGGAGCACCGAACTGAGACCATTGTCCTTGGTTACGTTACACCCTGGCGCACACAAAGCGAGCCTCAGACTAACACAAGTTTCTGCTCAGAAATACTTTTCTCTCTGAAACGGGGCCGGTAATTCTTAGTTGAGATCAGATCCCTTGCGGACAAAGGCACTAGTGAGTTTTGGTTTCATAGGATTGAGGATGCGGGGAGTTGATCGGGAATCTCTGCAGACTGGAAGAGCAGGAGCAACAGTGCCCCCCTCTGGTTTGCAGTCTGACTTCACTAAAATCCAAATGTGATCGTTCAGTAGACAATATGAAGGGAACATTTTAATGTGATGACAGCCCGTTTACTTTTGTCCTATGACTAAATAGAACACTTAATAAATCAGAATTTGAGAGGAAAGCGGGTTTCTTAGCTTTCCAAATGACACTGGCTTATATTGGGAATGAAAATAAAAAAGACAGTTTAGATCCAGAGAGATGTCCAACAATGCAGCAGTGGCAGTGGCACTGGAAGAAGCACTTTCCTGCAGGTCAAGTGTTCACTTTCTCCCATTGTTTGAAAGGAAATTATTGTATTTTATGAACCGTGTGTCATATTGAGACTTTACGCCCAGACTGCAGCTGTGTCAACAATATGTGGCCCCTATGTGCCACTGCTCTCACAGCCGGACACACTCCTCATACTTTACTGTTGAACCTGTTGAATACTGAGTGCAAAACATTGTGCAAAAAACAGATACAGGCTACTGTTTATAACTCCAGCCACTATGGGGTTATTCAGGCAAAGCAGGACACGCGGGACAAAGTTGAAGAAAGGTCATAGGTTAAAACATGAAAATGCAGTGCACAAAATTGACACCACCATTATGAAATAATGAGGAATAATAGATGACATTACGCTACTACAAAAAAAAAAAACATATCCATCTATTTCCTTATCTGTGCTTGTAGTATGTTACTTATGTTATACTTTCATATTCGTTTTCTTGTAATTCAGTAATTAAAACTGAATATTTTACTACAACATTTTTTTTTACTTGACTTGACCTTGATTATAATCGACTTTGGACATATGACTTGTGCTCATGATCCCACTTGACCTACCACTTCATTAGGAGGTCAGAGGTCATAGGTCAGAGCACTGACCAGGGCTCTTCTGTATGCACAGTGTCACATAGGAATGCTCTCTACACAGCATCTTTACTGCTGGCTTCACTGTTTCCTATATCATTTTCAGTTTTCATCTCAGTTTATTTAGTTTGCAAAATATAATATGCTTAGATTTCTGTTTAGATAAATAGACATTTTAGTATTGTATATATAATGCAGGCATAGGTATAGGCCTAATGTAGGAGTCGAGTGCAAAGAGGACTGGGCGTCGAACTGCTGCTCCCGTGACCCAGCTGGATAAAGTGGAAGAAGATGGATGGATTTTGAATGTACTGGCTGCATAAGTGGCCATAAGCCTATCACCCAGAGCCTCGGGGCAGTAGCGTGTGCCTGTGTGTTAACTGCAGATGTTATCATGTGTGATTCATGTGTGATTAGTGTTGAGGGCTCAGACCGACAGCGGTTGGACTGTCACTGCACACCTGCTCCTGCTTCTGTGTGCTGTAAACAAACCATATAAATCACCCAGAGAGCACCGTGCAGAGTCCCATATGCAAATAAGAAGGATTCACAGACAAAGATCAGTTTGTCAATTAAGTGCACTAGACGAATGGGAGATAAAATAATAGTAAATATGTCAAATGAACCAGGAGATTTGTGAGGTTAAAAGCAAAACATCTCTTCAACTGATAACTGTCATTAAAGGTTATAACCTTTTAACTGTCACCTGCTTGACTTTATATTTAGATGTTGTTGCTTTGCGTGGAATCCTCCACAATAGGTAAACCTAAGCCTTAAACCTGGTATAAATCTTCTAAGACAAATGATCTCGCTTTCTCACAACACGAACAAGCCAAAGGTGCTGAATTGAATTTGAAAAATCATTTATATTTTTATTCTTCTTCGAGATTTGCTCTTGTGATGTGTAATGATTTTTGTGTCTCGGAAGGCCAGGTTTAAAGGGGAAAAATGCAAAGTTGCCAGAAAAGACGCTATGATCAGAGGAATCCTGCCTGGGGTTAAAAGACAATGAACTGAGAGCTGTTTGATGTTCACTCATATCCTGGTGGTATAACCATGACTGCACTAATGATGTGTGTGTGTGTGTGTGTGTGTGTGTGTGTGTGTGTGTGTATGTGTGTGTGTGTGTGTGTGTGTGTGTGTGAGTGTGTGTGTGTGTGTGTGTGTGCATGTGTGTGTGGAAAAAGGGGATTTGTCGACACGCCGGGCCCTTTAATGAGTTTTATTTGTTTTGTTTTATCTTCTGCACAAGGTAATGTAGCAGGAGGGGAAGCACCAGTTAGGAATTAGCTGCCTTTACACCTTCATGGGCTAATTATCAAATGCACCAGAGGATCATCTCAAGACTAACTTACAGGAGATTTATTCTTTCTCGGAAAAGTAATCTCTGCATATTAATGGTAATGAACACGTTTTGTTCATGCTGTGGATGATATAATTTGTTGCAGCACCAATAACATAAAATACTATTAATAATAGAGGTCGTTATGTGTAATGGGCCTTACACACAAAGATCGAAGACATAAACCATACAGAGAGAACTTTTGATAACTTCTTACCAGTAACAGTAAATCGTTTATTTGGATATGTTACTCCATATCATATTAGATATATTTAGAAAAAAAACATGTTTCCAACTTCAATCAACTAGGCCTGTCACGATAACAAATTTTGAAGTGTCAGATACTGTATATTGCTGAAGGAAATATAGACAATAAATGATAATGCTGAATACCCACAAACCAACGATAGAAAAAAGCATTTCTCCCCCCCAAAAAAGCATTTCTCTCCCAAAAAACTATTCTATATGCACAGTATTGTTAATAAACATGAGCTAGAATAATAAATGAAACATATAATAAGTCATAGAAGTTATTTATTCAACCTACATCTCCAATCCTACCATAGAACAGAAAATTGACAAAAACTACTGCAAATAAAAAGTACCCACCATAAAAATATGACCCTCAAAAATAGTGGTTCCATCTATCTTTACTGAACAATAAGTCAATATAATACTTTTTTTTTTATTAGTAAGATTAAGATTGTTTTGCAGTACTTTGGGATATGCTTTGTGGGTTTAGAGAGTAACTACATTGTCTCCTAAATATCCTCTAAGTTGGTGCATGATGATCAGCCTTTTTTCTTTTTAGCAGTACAATGCATCTACTTTATAGTAAAACTTAGTTGGAACTTTGATAACTTTTCTGCTTTTTCAGCATTAACCTACCTACCCTCATTGCCTCAGTGGAGATCAGATTTAACTTCTAATCCATCTGTCCCACTTCAAAATAATCTACTCACTATTTAACATCATAATTGCACACAGAGAAAGCGTGTCCTATAATAGTATCCTTCAATAGTTCTTTCTCAACACAAATTGTCCTCCCTGTTTCTGTCTCCCTGGTCGCTTCTGCCTCATTAAGCATATGTCTCATTTTCCATTTCAGACAGGAGATAGCATAGAAGTGCACACAAAAGCACTATTTTCTCTGCGCACCGCTCATCTGGTCTTAAAGTGTGATGAGAGGGGGAAGACAAAAGCAGCCATGGCCCTGAGGTGCGGAGAGGGGCAGGCAGTGTCGTCAGCGCTAAGCAGTGAAGAATGCAGATGGTTCTGTAATGAGGGATTAAGTACTGGATTATAGTGCTTTATTAAGATGTTTCTGATCCTCATTAGGCTCAATCTTATATCAGGCCATCGATCCCCACTTGCACACAAAACAGGCTGCTCTCTGAAGGGGTAGAGAGTGAAAGAGGGGAAAGAGAGAGAAAGGGAAGAGTCGTTGCACTGCCTTTACAGTATGTACAAAGATTAATCTTGAAATATTTCAGTATGGGTTTTGATCTAAGACTAAATATGCAGGGTTTGTGTGTTAAACAAAACAAAAACACAACTCCTGGTATGTTTGCGATGAGGAAACAACATTGTAACATAGACCAGAAAAAAGCTTAAGATGGGCCCTTTAAGGATAAACCACTGTATATGAATTTGAAATGTGCATAATATTCCTGGAGCCAATTTTGTGTGCAAGTGAAGGAAATGAGGACAATGGCAGACACAACTGTTTAAAGTTGATGTAGAATTAGTCTAAACTTCCTCCAAACCCCTGCTGCTGACGGACACAAGCCTTTACAAGAGGACAGACATATGACCTGTAGCGTGGACTGGGGTTACTTTTTATTTATAGTATCAGAATCTATCTACAAAATTACATTATCTTCAGATCTATGTTGTAATATTGTTTCCTCATCAAAAACATACCAGGAGTTGTGTTTTGTTTCATTCACACATGTTTAACACACAACCCTGCATATTTAGGCATATTTAGAAAAAACTGTGAACACTCTGTTCTACCTTGTAATGTCATGTGGCAATACAGGAAGTGCCCCACTGTGTTTTCTCTATATGCCTTGACTAGAATTATTTGTACAATTTCAGCCCTGGAATTGCCAATCTCTTCTGAACTAAGGTAAAAAGTAGCAGTCAACTTGAAAACTACCACTTCATGATGTCAGAATGTGGAACAGAACATTCTGATCTTTGGAGATATATAACATTTCAGGGTAAAATATACCAGAGTTGTTTTTAACACAAAAAGTGTTATTTAAATTAGCTGAAAGTTAAATGCAGTGGAGTTGATATGGTTGAAGTTAATTTAACTTCCCTTAGTGTTAATTAGGCACCTCCCACCCACCACATCAAACTCCCACCAGAGAAGACCAGTTTGAACCAATTTTGTACATGATTTCATCTTAAATTAACTAAAATAAAGTGTAAAAATAAAACACCTCTTTGTGTTATCCGTTTACTCAAAACATTATTATAACTCTTAATTTTGAGATTTTAGCGCCAAAAAAAAAATAAAAATACAGAGAAGTAATAGAAGTATTAGACAACCAGTCCAAAACTGCTGTTCTGCTGTTTTGCTTGTTAATCCTTAGAAATCCCTAAAACAGTGCTTTTTTTACTACAGCTATTTATGTAATAGCCTGTTTTACTTCTATATTTTAAATGTTTATAAACCTGAAATAACTACAGCACAAAAGTTAAATGTTGACAGCTTTATTTAGTGCAGTAGCAGTGGTCTAGTAGCAGGAGTCAGTGATGCGCCTCATGCTCATGAACCTCATCCCGCTCCAGCCCATGTTCATGAAGTTCCTGTACTCTCCGGGCCTGAAGTACATCATTCTGCCTCTGTAGTGGGGCTGCTCGTACATCAGCCAGTGGCCGTCCATCACATGGCAGGACATGCAGTTGTTCATGCGGTAACGGTCCATGATGTTGTCGCAGTCGTCCATGAGCTCGTACATCTGACCTCCGAAGTTCTCCCTCTCATAGATCCTCATCCTGTAGTTGCCGCGGTACTGTGGAGCAGAGAGGGAATAGTGTAGTTGTTGTATGGAGGAGAGGGTCTTTTTTATTTGTCTTATATTATTTTTCTCTACTTTACTTTTTAGGTATTAGCTTTCCAGAGAATTGGTTAGAAATATTTTGTTAATATCACTAGGATATCTCTTTAAAGGTGCACTTTATAACATTTCTATCTTACAGTTTGTGTTGAAAATCAGATATGACCTGTAATTTGGCATCACCCGTTTGCCACCAATAAAGTACAATATCTCCATAGAGACAAAAAGTTACATGTTGTACCTTGAACATTTTAACTCTATTGTAAATTATTGTTTAAGGAAATTCACATATATGTACGTTTGGGATAGGTTTTTGTGCCTGATGCCCTTCCATAGGCATCCTTTCCCATCTATACATCTATACAGATGTTTTAAATATACAGATGTATTGCATTATCCCCATTGCTTTTTCAAGGTTAATCACCTATTAAATGGGAACTATATGACTCAAACTGAATGAACTGGTACTACACACTTTCACAATAAATCCAAGCATGACTGTAGTCTTACCATGGGGATCATACGACAGGACCTGATGCAGTCACTCATACCCATCATGCTCATGTAGTCAGCGTACTCGCCCCTCCTCATGAAGTACTGGTTGCCCATGTAGTTGGTGCGGTCGTACACCATGAAGCAGCCCCTCTCCACCCTGCAGGAGTGGCACCTGCTCAGGTAGGAGGACATGTCAGGGCAGTCGCTCATGCACTCATAGGAACGGCCCTGGAAGTTCCTGTCCTCGTAGAAGATGATCTGAAGGATAGGACATAATATAAAGTTATTAATAAATAATACTTTGTTTGTTGGGATAATACCTGTGCAAAATATTTATCATAGATTAATTATGCAGCAGTTTGTGGAAAAAAAGTTGAGAAGCAAAGTTCAAATATATGAAGTTGTAACATGGAATACCTACAGTAGGCCTAGTCATCAGTGAAAATCTGATTAAAAAACAGGAACCTTCATCTACAAAAAAAATGTAATTTCTTTGTTTGTTCTTTCTAATCATAAGTATTGTGCAATTTAGTTTTTATTCTTGTTAACATTGTGCCTGCTATACAATTATGGAATTACCACTACTCTTGTCCCTGGGGGTCATGTGCAACCAGGGAGTATAACTTTATAAACTTCACCAAAAGAAACTAGAAAAAACTACACAAGATTTTCCAGTAAAATCTTATTTAATGTTATAATAATGTTAACTATCTTTTAGTGAACTAAGTAGTATAACCAGTCATATGCACTTTAAATAGCACTGGTTGTATAATGTAGAAGAAAACCAAACTGGATCCTCACCCTGCTCATCATGTTCATTCCAGAAGAGGTCATGTTGCTGGTTTGTGGGCTGGTGTGGCTGTTCTGCCGCTGGAGCTGCTGCTGTTGTTCCTGCTCTTGCACCAAACTGTGTCCAACCTAGTTTAACCCTTTCCTTTTATACCTGACCCATCCTCTGGGCTTTTGTGTAAACTGCTTATGCCAGCAACACGGCCATAGAAATGCACAGAACATGGGGGGATTGTGCATATTTCCAGAGGCCAGTGGGTTCTTTTCAGTGGCTGCTTCTCATTACAGAAAGAAAGGGTTAACAATTGTTGGTCATGCCGTGCCTGTTTAGATGCTCTGGTATTGGCCCATGAGCGCTCTGTTCTGTCAGCAATGCCTTTTTGTGCCTTTGTGTCAGTCTCATGTTGACTTAAGCATGACGTTCACATGTCACAGGGCTAAACATGTTTTTTTTTTCTTTTTAAAAACATGTTTTAATAACAATTTTCAATTTACCAGGCATCAGTGTTTAAGATTATAACAGAAACAGATGGTCAAAGATTATGAATTTGATTTATGAGACAATTAGAAAGGTCACTGGCACCAAGCAGCTGTCAGCCAAGGCAGCTTTAAGTACAACAAAGTGGGGAGTAACTTATTTGTTTGTATAGTTTATTATTGTTATCATATTTTATAATTGTGGGAATAGGTGGGAGTGCACTCACATTTTTAATATTGTCTCTGGAACAGTAAGCCTGTAGCCTTTTTTTTTTTTTTTTGGCACAAAAAAGTGAGGCTGAAAGATTTCTTAGGTCTATTCAAGACAAACCAAAGCTAATTGTATTTTCTCCTTTGTGATCAATCTGTTGTTTTTAACATAAAAAAAATGCAATGTAAAATTTAGCCTACCCCGTGTGAAAACATGCTCTGGTCTCCTCTACCTTGAGAACCCATGTTGTGTTAAAAAAAAAGGAAAACTTTTACTGTCCAGGACCTCTAATTATAAAACTAATCCTTTTCCTGGCCACAGGAGGGCGCTCTCCTCTCCGCCGTGACCCTCGTGGAAACAGAAATCACTGTTGTCAAGCGCATCAAGCGTTGCTAAGGAAGTGGTTAAGCTAGCATTGTTTCATAAATCCGCTTCTTGGTCGCAACTTTTGATCAAAGGTAATTGTTTTATCAAACATCTGACATGACATCAGCGTCAGGTTCTGACATATTGTAGGTGCATGTTATACCGATTTACTTAGCTGATATCTTCTTTTGTTGTTAGCATATTAGCTGTGCAAGTACGACTTAGCAACTCATTCAGATATCTTTGTTTTGTTTACCAAAATAGTCGACTAATTAGTAGTTGCACTCATCAGCAGCAATCTATTGAAGGTCGATATCATGTTGCTAGGAACATAACATTATCTAAATAGTTATTACTGTTATCACAATGCAATGAAGGCACAATACCGTTATGGATATTCTCAGGGCCGATGCACTTACTGATTTTCCAACATACAAAACAAAGTGCTGGACAATTCACGTTAAGATCTACCGATATTGTGAGGAGATGTAGGAGTAATTTACCACAAAGTTCTATAATCCGAAGTAACTCTGATCTGAGGTACTACAGGCCAGGACATTGCTGCATAAGAAATGAAAAGTCTAAATATAAAAAAAATATATCGTCATAGCTATAGACATTCACAAAATATTGACCTATGCTTTAGCTTGAAAACTGATATCCAATATGCACATTTTATTGAATGACTTTAAATGACAACTCTGTGATTCTGATTTCTTTTTGCATACTTGTGTCTGTATTCCAGTTGGCAATGAGAAATCTCCCCAAAATCAAAAGGCATCAAACATGACAAGAGGATGAGTGAGAATGGAGATGACAAAGATCTCCAGTGGTGTGGCGACTCTGGGCAAAGACGAGATGCAGAAGCTGTCAAATGCAGTGAGCCTCTTAAGACCCCCTTAGATGTCACTTCCCCCCAGAAGCACTGCACTGATGTCAAACTACCAGCAAAAAATGCAGAAGGGATAAATTCGTACCATCCTAGGCCTCCCTCTTTACCCAGATGGTTTAAGACTGGCAAGAGTAGTTCTGTAGACCAGTCTGTGAGGACCAGAAAAATCAGGAATAGCCAGGAGAGTTTGAGTGACAGAGCCGAGACATGTTCCTCCACTGATTCATTGAAAGAAGACCAAAGACTGCACTTGTCAACTGGATTTCTTTCTGAAGCTGCCTCACATGAACAGGAGTTAGAAGAAACAGGATCCCCAGTATTTAGACACAGAGGAAGCAGTCTATCTGAGTATGAAAAAAGGCCGCAAAGCCAGCAGAGTGACCCCACAGAACTCCGAACTCGAGTGTCTAAAGTGTGCCTGTCCCCCGTGCAGCCCACTGGGCCACTTCCCAGTCTGGAGAAAAACTTTGCGTCAGTCGCTTTACGGGCAGCTAATAGGATTGACAGGGATTACTTGGATTACATGGGGCAGGCCAAATGCAATGAAAGACTGCACCGGAACCTGAGTGATAGCCGGCTTCTGGAGAATTTGGGATCGGACAGTGCCTCAGTCAACTCAATGAGATCCAACTACAGTGTGCTGAGCCCCATCAAGCCAAAGGATGTGAGGAACAGGTATGTTACTCAGGTTAAAGATTCTGTAACTTTTCTGTAGCATTCCAAGCAAAGCAATGACATAGATAAAATGCAGGTGGCATCATTAACATACACAATTATTTTATTACCAGTTCCTTTACTGACTTTGTTATTCAGGTTGTTGAAGTGATTGGAAGTTGTCTGATTGGAGGCTAGTTTTGTCAGAATTAGTAAAAGTCACAATGCACAGAATTTTCAGTTCATTTTGGAAATATGAATCTTTATTGCTTATGTCTGTCTCGTTACAAAACATGACATGAGTAAACCAAACGGTATATTAATATGATTTATTATATGTAGTCAGCGCTGTTACTGAATAGTGATGTATCCAAATTGCATGTTTTTAACTATTCTTTTTTTGGGTTGTCTTTGCAGAAGCTTTTTGGAGGGTAGTGTGCTTGGAAATGGTGCCCTTCTTGGAGCAGAGGAGTTGGACCGCTACTTTCCTGAAAGACGACTGGGAATCTATATTGTTACATGGAACATGCAGGGAGAAAAGGTAATATACCTTCATTAAAGTGACTACAAAAAATTAGCTGCAGATACGTACAGGATCGCCAGTGTATGACTATGCTATGGCTATTGCCTCAGGGGCTGCCAGTCAACTTGGATGATCTACTTCTTCCAACTGATTCAGAATTTGCACAGGACCTTTATGTTATTGGAGTTCAGGAGGGCTGCCCTGACAGGTATGACACTTGAGCATGATTGTTTTTATAGATTTAAATACAGGAAATCATTATTATGTTGGTATCACTTCTCTTAGGAGGGAATGGGAGACCCGCCTTCAGGAGACTCTGGGGCCTCACTATGTCATGTTGTACGGAGTTTCCCATGGTGTTTTATATCTTAGTATTTTTGTCCGAAGGGATCTCATTTGGTTTTGCTCAGGTCAGAATCTTTACACTTTATATATTTAAAACTAGGAATGTAACAATAACCGAAATATCATGATATCATATTGTCAAAGGTCTCTCAATAATTTCTTGGACTGTCACAATATATCGAATCACTAGTTCCTTTGCTTAAATGCATTGTTTTCTACAAGTAACAGCTAATAAACATAGGGAACTACATATACCATGATTCATTTCAGTGCTGACAACATGAAGAAATATGTGTTTGCTTTAATTCTTGGGATTATGACGGTATTGATTTGCACCAAAGTCTTGCTAGCTTCTCCAAAATATCGCAATAAATATCGTAACGTGAGATGCATACCATGTTCATATTGTACTGTAAGATCTGAATATCGTTACATCCCTAGTTGAACCCTGTATAACTGTATGTGAGTATGATGTGATTGAGTACAGATGTTGAAAATGGTTTCCCAATTGTTCACCACAGAGGTGGAACATGCCACAGTCACAACCAGAATCATCTCTCAAATTAAGACAAAAGGAGCTGTTGGAGCCAGCTTTACCTTTTTTGGGACTTCATTCCTGTTTGTAACATCACATTTTACATGTAAGTAAGTCAGAATTGTTTACATTACCAATGGTCAGCAGAATTTGATCTTCCTTTTGTAGGCATGGGTACTAATGATACTGTGTGACCATTATAACTGTGTTTTTACTGTATTGTTTTCAGCTGGGGACTCCAAAGTCTATGAGAGAATTCTAGATTACAACAAAATCATTGAAGCTTTAGCACTCCCAAAAGGTCTTCCAGATACCAACCCATACCGCTCCATGCCGTGTAAGTAGTATTCTATTATACAGTAATTAGAAAATGTTCAACAATGTTCTAAATTACTTCTTCTATTTATCTTTTTTGTATATAGCTGATGTCACTACAAGGTTCGATCAGGTATTTTGGTTTGGAGACTTTAACTTTCGACTCAGTAAAAATAGAGTTGAAGTTGAAAACATTATAAATCGAACTACAGGCGAAGACATGGGCTCTCTGCTGGAGCATGACCAACTCTCCAAGGAAATAAAGGATGGTAGGAATCTCTTGATATTTTTAATGCAAAATAGTAATTACCTGTAATAACTAATTAGTGTATATGTTACCTGTATTTATCTCCATTAAGGTTCAATATTCAAAGGTTTTCAAGAGGCCCCAATACACTTTCTACCGACATACAAGTTTGACATAGGCTGCGATATCTATGACACATCTTCCAAACAAAGAACACCATCATACACAGTGCGTTAAACTCGTATTAACAGATTCACCAATAATGTGTTTTGTAGCTGAATTGCTGTAACATTTTACATTCACAGGACAGAATCCTCTTCAGGAGCAGACAGCCCCATGACATTCGGGCTATCAAATACACCAGTTGCACCAACATCAAGACCTCAGACCACCGGCCTGTCATCGGAGTCTTCCAGGCCAAGCTGAGGCCAGGCAGGGACAAGTGAGTGTAGTCAGGGCTGGAGATGGACAATACAATCACAGCATATTCGATTGATCTTACAGTACTAATTGGAATAATTTAAAATAGTAATACATATGCTAATTTTTGTCTTTCATCTTGCAGTTCGAGGGGACATTTACACATGCAGAAAATATGGTATTGTTAACTTTGCATGTTTTTTGTCAGTATCCCTCTAGGAGCAGGACTGTTTGACCGTGGCCTTTACTTGGAGGGCATCCGGAGAAGAATAACGAGAGAGCTGAAGAGGAGGGAAGTTATGAAGAACCAAAGCAGCAGTTCCATCTGCACCATCTCTTGAATCAGTTCTGTTTGAAGCAGAGATGGATCACATTTTTGGTCGACAGAGGACTTAGAATATCAGGAAAATACTTATTATATGGGTATACAAACGTTTAGCATCTTTTTAACTCTTAACTACACAACAGCAGGAAATTGTGCATGAGCAGACAGCGCCCTCTGTTGAGTCTTTGGTGAACTAAAATGCATTATGTACTTGAGGGCAGGGACCTTGAGAACAGACACTACAGCAGCTTTTATTACCCTCCACTTTGCAAAGGCAAATGGGAGTTTTGTGGTTGCTGTGCTCAAATAATAATTAATGACACTACATAAACAAACTGTATTTAAAGGCCATATATTTATTTTATTTACATTTCTTTTGCATCGTTTACGAGATAATGAAATTGTAGCGAACAAGAGTATGGATAACAGCACCTTTGACTTAAAATGTGTATACTTAAGTGTTTACACATGACAGCTTTGTTCATTGTAATGCCTGACATATATATTTTTACTTGTTTTTACTGATCAGGGAAATTAAAGGCAGCTTTTTACTGCAAAAACCTCATTTCATTCCGTCTCATAGTCAAACAAATGTAAACCTGTTGCCTTATTCTGTCATTTTGCATCTTAACTGTAACATTACATTCTGTATTACACTGTCCATGTACTGTATTGCTTTAGTTTTCTGAACAAGCAACTGTGGCTCTAGTGCGCCACTCACTCCGCAGCTTAAAAAGTGCCTCTTAAAAACAGTTTAACTTTGTTTTCTTATGTAAGAGTAATAAACATTTTAACATATTTAACTCATGCTTGTGTTATCCATCATTTGAGCTCATCTTAGACATGTGTAACTATAGAATACACACAAATCTACAAGACGAACTGTTCAGAGCAGTAACAAACAATATTTCACCCTAGACCACGGGTTCTTATGGGGTTTTATTTTTCCTTTTTTAGGTTAGTCTTTCATGTGATTTAAGACAAATGAGTGCCCCTTAAATATTAAGCCTGTTTTAGCTTAAACAGATCCACAAATCGGGTCACTAGGATGATATAAAAGCTTAAGAATGTTGTGTATTACTGGCATGCTTTGAGAAGTTACACACTGTATCAGCTCCTCTGCAAAGAATATCTCTCCTTATTATCAACTCAAAATGTCCCTTTAAAGAAAACAAAAAGTTTAAAATGAAGTAGAACCTGTTCAAATAAATAAATGTGTAAATTCCTGCTTTTACCAAAACTATTAAGAGTAAAATTTAACTTTTAAAACAGGCACTCCTGCATGATTCAGGTTTGCACACGGTTGTCTCCTGAAGTGTTTTGAGTACAGTTCAGCTTTAACTCTTTATCCAGTTTGTTAGATGTTGATCTCACTGGGGTCTATCGGAAAAGACGGTACATGCGTGGTAGACGTCCATCTTTACTGGACAGAGCTGTTTGGATGTGTTCGTAGGATGGTAGCTCTGTCAGGTCCCCCAAAGCAGCTACAGCAGGTTTACTGCGCAGCATCTTTGTGGTCACTCTCTTAATATCACTAGCCGTTACATTGCCTGTAACAAACATGACATTAGAAATCTATTATTTGAGTAATGTAGAAGGCATATTAACTGATAACACTAACTTACTTATTAATTCACAAAGTTCATGTGGCAACTTCCTTTTTCCAGTGGACAAAACCTGCCGACCAACATCTTCAAAAATAACTGGACGAGATTCAAGGTTCATCATTAACATCGACTTGAGTTGTGTCTTTGCTCTCTCAAGTTCCATCTAAATATTTGGAGGTGCAAATACTGGGTAAGACATCAACATATAAAAATACACAATTAATGTATAGTTTAGTTTTTTATTTACCTCTCCTGCAGTGCCAGTCATTTGAATGAACTCTTTAGTTATGATTTCCACCATTTCTCTCACCTGACAAAAAGCACATGTAAATATATATTAAATAAAATACATAAAAATAAACCCATGTGATATTTAATTTGCTCACAGACCTGTCTTGGGTCTGCACTTGCATGGATACAAAGTAACCCACTGTCCTCATAACTATGATGGTATGATGTAGCATTGTACATCCAATGATGTCTACAAAGAACAATGAAAAACAGTTAGAATAACTACTCATCTGCTGTTGGTGATTAAAACATAAAATGTAAACTTCTACACATGTTCACCTGTTAAGTACATTTAGATAGAGGCGAGTGAACATTCCTTTTCCAGGTCCTCCAGCTGAAAATGACCCACCTCCACCCATCATCATGTTGAGCACAGCAAATGGAATAAAGTCCTCCTCCTGTTTATAAAATGTTTATTAAAAGAAATAACTATTATATTTTGGATGCAAAAATCATTTAAGGAAAGACGCTTACCAAGAAGGAGCAACTCTCCAGGCCAATCATAATGTGTGTGAGCTCTGGAATAGGGGTTGGGCCCAGGCTTACATCTGACATGTCCTTCTCCATCTGTAAGATTAAAAAGGATAGTAGCATTTTCCCCACAATGCTATTATGGAGTTTTTGAATGTATATATTTAGGTGTGATCTATGTAATATTAAATTACCTTAACAATTCCTCCAGTGTACTGGGCCACAGACATGTCCACATTAGCTGGTGTACCGATGCCCCAAGCTGGTCTCACATTTAGCAGGTACTTTCTGGCACAGTCCACAAGTTGCTCATGCTCAATGCCTACTCCAGCCAAAACCATACGCTCAGGAACATAATAATTACAAAGATAGTTATGAAGAACCTTCTTGTCAATTTTTTCAATATTGTCAACCGGACAAAATCGTGGCAATCCCACTGTATTTCCTCGATATGCTGCCTGGAAATAGGAAAAGATAATGTTGTAACCAACACTGCAATTTAACTAAATGTCCCTACTCACAGTTTAGTTTAATCAACCAAATACAATCCCTTAGCAGAGCTGACTTACAGCATGGATCATCTCAGTGAGTAAAGGTTCAGGATCTGGCCTCATGTTAAGATCTTCAAGCTCAAAACGTACAGCCATTCGTGTCATTTCAATCTCATCATCTGTACAAAGCATGAGAACCTGGTGAGTAATGTGCAGGAAAGAACTCATATTCAAGCTCTTGATCTGAAAAAGAGTTACCCAAAAGGCGCGGCTGTAAAACTGCATCAGACAGAAGATTGACCACAGTATCGAGACCCTTCACTTCAGCAGACACTGCATACATAGTGGTATCTCTGGACAAAAAACATCATCACATCATTAAAGCAGCCTGGATTACAATTTGTGACATTTTCCCTAGTAAAAAAAATAAAAACAAACCTTGATGTCTGGCAATCACATATTCCTCCATGTTTCTCAAGTGTGAGGAGAATTTCATCTTTACTCCCATACTGTGCTGTAGACTGAATGTAAAATATTAAGCCTTAATTTCTGACAATCACCAAATATACTTGCATACTTAATTTAAAATTGACTTACAGAAAAGGCTAGTTTTTCTAAAAAATGAGCAATTCCACTAGGATACTTTGTTTCATGCCGCGATCCAGAGTTTACTAAAACTAAAGAAAAAAACACTTGCCACATTTGCATAAAAGTAAATGGAAGAAATGGAGTAAAAGGAACGTTACTTACTTCCAACTGTGCAAAATTGACCAAACTTGTTTTGAGAAGCCACTTTAAGGCCATTTTCTAAAGTAGTGATCTTGGTTTCATATTTTTCCTGTCCATCTACAGATGCGAACACAGGTTTAGGGATCTCAGGCAAAGGTGAAGAAAGGGATATATTTGGGTATCCACCACCACTGCTGTACTTTCTGTAGGCTGCAATCCCAAACCTTTCACAAGAGACAAGAGTGTGTTTCTATTTGTTTAGTAAGCCTTACTTAACATGTTCTTGCTTTAGGTTGCATAATACATTTAGAGTGTTCAGTGTCCTTGCATAAAGTAACGTTTAGGGGCTTAAAAAGCTCATACAAAAATAACTTCTTTTTTTTAATGAACTTTACAAAATAGAAGAGAGCATCAAGGTTACATTACATTAACTACTAGCACATACCTTTGTAAAAGGTAAACAAGTGGCGAAATAAGCTTCCATTATTGTAAACGTAAGGATAAACGCTGCATAATGACATACGAATGAATTAAAAGGTCAAGAGTAAGTTTGAGCATTATTTTGGCTAAAAGGGCTTGCTTCTTTTCCAAGCTATGTACGCACTAGAGGGCGAAAATCAACACAACAAATCAACGCTACAGTGCAAATGTTCTCTCTACATTTTCACAATAGGTGAACATGTGCTTTAGTGTTAAAAATCTTTACCTCTGGACACGACTCCAGGTTCTACACCTCGACATGTGAGTTGCCATTTTTCATCTTCCGTAAGAGACCCCGGAAGTGATCTGGAGAAGAACTTCCGCCGCGAGCGTGACGACACCAAAGTGAAAGAACAGCATGAACTTTGTCAAGAAAACATTATTGCTTCGTAAAATACTCAGTAAATGTAATATCTGTTATTAAGTTGGCTGAAATTTAAAGGTTTCAGTTGCATAAAATGCTATCCCAAAACAAAACTATTGATTTTGATATCTGGAAGACCAAATGTAAAAATCCGGTCTCAAATCCAGATCACACTGTTTAACATGGTTTGTTTTGTGATCCCCTATGGAATCGTATTCAATTATAATATTATTATTATGCACAGTATGTTAAAAATCCATCTGCTCCAATTAGAGTCTGCTAACACAAGGCACTCTAAAAAAGTGGAATTGACCATTTTAAAGTAGGCTAGTTTGAAAAACATAATTTATTGAGTTTGTCAGACAAAGAGGTCCTAAATGGCAGTAGCATTTACACCTGATTAAACATGGTGGAAAGGCTTCCACGGGATAATTGCAACCCAGTGACCACATCCACCCAGCCAGTCACCACCAAACCACAGATCTCTCAGTTTTTGCTGTATTTTTCATGCACAACACAATGTTTTTCATTTTGAAGTTGTCTTTGGTGCTTTGGATGCTATGTTTTGTTTCATCTGTGGGTTCAGCCTATGAGCTCCAGGAGACCATCCACAGTTTGAAAGATTAAAACCTGCACCTGCAGCACCGGCTGGAGAACCTCACTCATGCTCTGTGGGATTTGAAACACCTCTTCGAGTACTCCAAGGGTAACAACTGCATTCAGTAGTTCAGTAGTATTAGCTAATGCTAATGTTGACTAATATGATAATATATTTGTAAATTAAAGAAAAAGTGAATCGATATGATTAATATATCCATTCCCTGTGAAGTAATGTAATATGTAGTCATGTATTTAAACTACCACTGGAAACTATTGGCATAACGTTATACATTCATTATTTTATTTTATAGTTTCAGGGGAAGGACATGATTCTGAATACCACCGACGTGCCTGGAAGAAATGGTCCAAACATGGTTAGCTATGAGTTAGTCACATGCATCATCAAAGCATTTAATTATTTCAAATATAAATCTTAGCTGAAAGTTACTTAATTAGTTAGTTATTTTTTCCCCATGCATCAGTCCTGAGACTCACCAGATGGTGGAAAGGCTCTGTGCTCCTCAGAGCTCCATGGATCTGCTGTGACCACTGTTAACATTTTTGGCTTCTGCCTCCTTTTCTGCATCTTGCACCTTGCTTTAGCTCTTTGATTGATCCTGTAACCATTTTGATCTACATTATTAACATTATTAATGTTATGTGTGATGTTTTACCTAATAAATTTAAAACAAATAAATACGATTAAAGAAAATTTGACTTTTATTTCTGAATAACACCAAACAAATTAAGTCTTGAAAATGCTAAGTGGTTTGACATCCTCTGTTAGTAACTCTTTAAGCCACCCACACACTCTTAGACTGAAAGAGAACACCTCTTACAGCTCCATTTATTTGTGCAGTAAAATGGTAGAGTCCCCATCTATTTTTCATAAGCTCTCAGTGACTGTTGTTGTGAATCATCACTTGATTGACCTGATGCAAAAATATTTCTGCTTGTCCAGTGGAAGGCCTTCTACTAATTCATCCATTTTACATACAATCTTGGACTCCTGTTAATCTGCATCAATGTTCAAATCTCTTGATAAAACAGCCTTTCTTCTTGTGCATTTGTAATTTTTAGATTCAGAATGGATTGTGAATTTGTGTGGATCACAGTCCAGATCACATAAGTACAAAACAGTTGTCTCAGTGGCTTTGGAAGATGGGTCAAATGCAGAGTGCATATTTTCCTACAGGGGGCAATACGCATACCTAACCACTAACCCATATTATAGAGTCCTTACAGACTTAATGTATTTGGTAACTGGAACAGGTAGTGAGTTTATATCAGCTGCCAACTGCATTATTTATCATACATATTCAGTACTATGCTGAGAACTTAGTTTGACTTATAAAAGAGAGCAAAGAATGTCCTTTAGTGTATAACAACATTAAAATGGAAAAATCCTGAGACACTGAGCAGTTAAGTTTTATTTTAGATTTGACTGTTGATAAAAAAGTGTAACCTAGTGATTCATTCAAGTGTCAGATCTTCTGATCAAGTGTATCTCTCCGACTTTCTTCGCATAATTAATGTGTTATGAATGAATTGATTTTGTCTTTTGTTGCAGCTGATGCCTTTGAATGGGCACATGATGTGAATGTGATGGGGGTGGAGTGCGCATCCAAGCGTCTGGCCGCTCAGACTATTCTGCAGAAAACACAGTTGGAGATGGACTAGCTGCAGAATGGACAATCCTTGGACACACTCAAAGTAAGTGAATATTAGTGGTGTAGTTATTTAGTTAATTTATTAATTTAATTAATTTATAATTAAATGCAATTACCGCTAATGTTTTTTTTTCTATTGTAGCTGTGCAGAGTATGTGTTGTTGCATTATGCATGCTTAGTATTCACTGTGTGCAAATTATGTTTTATGCCTCATTTGAGATACATAGATGCTTACAGTTTTAAAAATCATAACCCTATTTGTAGAAGACATAACATGAATAGGGTTCTATTTGCTTTTTTTGTTTTGTTTTTTGGTGGCATATGGCGTCTCTACTTCAGATTCAGGTTTGTGACAGTGAGTTTCTATTTAAAACCAAATGATTTGAATCTCCTCATTAGTCATTAATTTTAATCCTTTAATCTGCAAGCCTTTCAAGATTACAAATAACCTTTGTATGTTTATTTGTGTATATTACATATCTTTATCCTTATTACATGTAAAATATTACATGGTTCCCAGAATGTTTTGGCCTTACAAGGTGTTTGGAGGCTCATGAAAGCTCCCGTGATCAGACACTGAGCTTTCCTTGTAGGGACCAATAACTGATCTTCCAGTACAAAGCTGCGCAACCTCTTTTTATGTCACTTTCATTGAGTGGAGGGCCACAGTGCACTATAAAGTGGTTGAGCCCATTCAAGGGACTAAAGAGGACAAAGCTAAGCCTGTAGGCACACTACCAAAAAAGGATAGAAGCAAATGGAAATGAGAGGTTCAGCAATTTACAGATAACCATTAAGGTGACATTACATATTTTTGCCTTTGCAGCTGAGTAACTAATATTAAGTTAATGTGGTTTGAACAATGCAAATCAGACCTTTGCATATGCTTATCAAACTAAAGAAGCTTTAATTCCACATTTTGCAGTTGACATCATGGATAAAGATGGATGGTGGAGGTCTTATTCAGCTCTCTGGTAGGATGCATCTGCTTACTTCCACTTCCCTCCTCTCCTTGCTGTTCTTGCCCAGCCTGTCTATATCATCTCAACTGGGTAAGTGAACTAATGAATCGTATCAAATTTAGGTCCTGTACCTAATTTTGAGCAATGCATGAATAACTATGAACTGTCAGTCCCGCTCACTTAATCTGCTCCCTCACTCTGATTTAAAAAATAATGGTCACCAACAATTGTCATTTGCTTTTATATTGATCTCATCCAAGAAAATGCCCCTTGAAATGCATGCAGATAGTATCCTTCAGTCTAATTTCGTTCTCAAATGCATTACATTATATTGTGTAAAGGACATTTACCTGAAAGAGAAGAAAGTATAATAATAATAATAATGCATTAGTGTCATATATAGCTCTTTTCCAGATGCTCAAAGTCATTTTACAATTCGAGTCCACACTCAGTGGTGGTAACCTGTCTCTGCCCTGAGACAGACGGAAGCAAGGCTGCCCATCTGCACCATTGGCCCCTCCAAACACCACCAGCACTCATTCACACACCGCTTTCATATTAGGCATTTTGGGTAAAATGTCTTGCCTAAAAACACAATAACAGCCCCCTGGTGGCACCTGATTTTCCCAGCGTTCTCCCATTCAATTACCATATTAACCAGGCCTAACCTTGCTTAGAGCTCTGACGAGATCAGGCTTAGACAAGGAGGTATGACCACAGGGTCCTTATTTTATTTTATTTTTTCAGGTTTAGATGACGTTTTCTTCAGTCCTCAGGATCAAACAGCGCGTGAAGGTGAGACAGTCTTCTTCCCCTGTGTGTCAGGAGAAAGCTCACCTCCGGCCGTTATCACTTGGCTCAAAGATGGGAAACCGGTCACAAGAGGAAGACAAATTCAGGTAACCGTTAGAAAACTTAACTTTTCTGGTGAAGGTTCCACCCCCTTCATGTCTTCACGGAGATGTTATTGCTTTGCTTGTAATGTTTCACAGTATAGCATTAAACTGACTATTTTGCATTTATTCAATTATAGGTGGTTTTATTCCAAAGATAATACCTGTAAAACATGCATTCTTACTGTGACCATGGTCAGCTCTCAAATCTGACTTGTAACTTGACTCGGTAGCACCACCTGCTTATGTCCAGAGTGATAAATCGTTTGTGGCCATACTGTGGAAAATGCATGCAAAGCAATTATATCTTTAATGCATATAAGCAGGTGGTGGACTCTCTGCCTGAAAAGTTACATAGTGCACTTTTAACTGCTGTAGGCTCAATGTAATAAATAGTTAAACTTTTGTGTGTGTGTTTGTGTGTGTGTGTATTTAGGGTGAATATGGGGGTGGTAATCAGAGGAAGACGTCTGGAACTCTGCATCTTTATAATGTAACACTTGAAGATGATGGCACATATATTTGTGTCACGTTCAATCCTTTACTTAACACCAGCAAGAGAAGCAAACCGGCAAAACTCACTGTCCAAGGGGAGTTTTTATTTTAACATAATTTCCATTTTTTTCATATTTGTGTTATGTTAGCAAACTGAATCATATTCTAGTTAAATGTCTAGTTTTACTTACTATTTTTGGGATCCTTTTTCGTCTGACATATTTGGATACTTTTTATTCTACTATTGTTCTTGTACTTAACGTTGCAACTCTGAAATTTAAATCTTATATTATCATATACAGGAGTCCCACGAAAACTGCAGATCATCAGTGGTCCTGACAACATTACGGTTGCTATGGGAGAAGAGGTATCCATGCGTTGTGCTGTCAGTGGCTTTCCTGTTCCCATGGTGCACTGGTTCAAAGACGACTGCCTCCTGATAAACTGCTCGGCTCCGTTCAAGCTGCAGAACAATGGACAGCTGCTCATATTCAGGTGGAGCTCCGAGCCACAGGAATATTTAGAGGAGGTGTTAAAATGGGCACCTCAAATAGCTTGGATTTTGCAAAATGTTTCTAAATAATTGACAGCTTTGATGTAATACATAACGGATTCCTGTTTTGTTGCTGCAGAAATGTGAGTAAAGAGCATGAAGGTTTCTATCACTGTGAAGCATTTAACCACAAAGAGAGAATTAAGTCACAAAAGGGCTATTTACTTCTGGCAGGTAACAATCATATTTTAATACTTTTTTTTTTTTTTTTTTACATGTTGTGTATTAGTCTTATATGGGGTACAGAGTTGCTATACAATGTTGTATTCATTAGTGATTCACTTCTAATTGACAGTGGTGGTAAATTTTATAGCCACAAATGACCATCTAAGCATAGGGCCAGTCCATCCACCAACAACCAACAATCACTCCACATACACACAACGTTTATACAAGGCATGCTCTATGAAATATTTTGCCCGAGGACACAATGACAGTATGCATTGGTGAGAGTTAGAATCAAACCGCTTAATCTTTGGGTGTGGTATCTACTCTCTGAGCTAATGTAAACAAAAAACATGGTTCGGACGAAATTTTGTCCATCCAAACGAGCATATTTCTAATTGTATCAGGACAATACAACTGTAAAATGACTACTAGTTCAAAAATCTTTCCACTTCTAATGGGATCTACGCATTATTTTCAGATATGGACTGGGGTTTTGTAGAGCAGCCAGTGAACTTAATGGTGAAGAAAGGGGACAATGTGACAGTGACCTGCAGACCACCAGACAGTCGACCCCCTGCTCTGGTGTCCTGGTTCAAAAACAACCAGCTGCTTATTCTTTCAGCTCATGTCAGTGTGCTGCCCAGTGGAGACCTTTACTTTTACAGGTTTGTAAATTCTATTACTAATGCAATGACTTTCACAGCAGCTTTATGTGTGTGTTTTCTAGTTTTGCATGCTTTTTTTTATTACAGAGTGCATGAGGACGACAGTGGGAGCTATTTCTGCAGAGCATCTAATTCTCACATTCAAAGATATATAACATCCAGGAGAGCTTCAATAACAGTCCTGGGTAAATATGTAGTTTGCAATAATGTCCGGATGTAACTAAAAATGGTGGAGAGCATGCTACCTGCTTATCTCTATGGAGATGTTATTGCTTTCCCTGGAGTGTTCCACAATGTGGCATTAAACATACTTATCTCTATGAATACAATATAGATCATTTCATGTGACTGTGAATTATTTTAGGCAAAGCAATAGCATCTCCATGAAAACTAGTAGTTACATTGAAAAGTTACACAGTGTTTTGCTACATGAATTCATTTTTATATATATATATATATATATATATATATATATATATATATATATATATATATATATACACATATATATATATATATATATGTATGTATTTTTATTTTTTTTTATTTTATTATTATTATTTTTTTAAAGACACAGGAGCATAGAACTCATGCGTGTTAAAAAAACCAGAGAATAAAAGTGGGTTAAGACGAGACTTAAAACACTCCACTGTGGGGGCTGTTCCCACGTGGAGGGGCAGAGCGTTCCAGAGTTTGGGGCCGGCCACAGAGAAGGCCCCGTACCGCTGGTTTTGTCTCGTCTGGACCTCAAAACACACGTGGGAATGTAAATTTGGAGGAGGTCTGAAACGTGTTGTGGGGCCAGTCCATTCAAAGCATTAAAAACGAATATTTAAAAAAAAAAAAAAAAAATCAATTCTGTATTTAACAGGTAACCAGTGGAGTTGGGCTAGGATGGATGTAATATGGTCTCTCTTTTTGGAACCAGTGAGCAACCTGGACTAACCTGTTGAGGGAGGATTGAGGGAGGCCTGAATATAGCGCGTTGCAGTGTTGTCCTTATTTATTTCATACTTTTAATTATTTACCTTCCCTACTTTTGTGTGTGTGTGTGTGTGTGTGTGTGAGGCAGCTCCTCCTTCGGTGACTGTGTGGCCGCAGGTGTTCACAGTGCCAGTAGGGGGCAGTGTGGCGCTCCAATGTCAAGTCTCTGGTTACCCTCCGCCTTCCATCACCTGGTTCAAGAATGGCCTCTCCAAGCAGACTGGCGGCAGAGTTATAAAGAGGTCAGATCTTGTAAGATGTACTTTTAATGTAATTTAGTTCTTGTATAATGGACCAATTGTTTTTCTCTTATAGTTTGTCAAATTCCACTCTCTATATTCAGTCTGCCAGAAGCTATGATGAGGGGGTGTATGTGTGCCATGCCTCCAACTCTATGGGCACCACTCAAAACAATGCTGTACTAAAAGTAGCAGGTATTGAAAACGTATATTAGTTCTCACATAATATGACCAAATATGTTGTTTAATTTTACTATGCTTTTTAGTGAGCCCTATTATAGTCAGTTTTGCTGCTCAAGTGCAGTGCAGGATTGGTGCTGTGGCCAGTCTGCCCTGTAAGGCTGTTGGGATTGTCCCTATAACTTACACATGGTCCAAGAAAAGAGGCAACCAACATATAGCTATTGCTCCAAATGCTGAAAGTTACATTGACGGTAAATTGTTTATGATCCAATATAATTTTTTTTTTTTTTCCATGGAGAAAGTAGGCCTGTCACAATAACACATTTTGAAGCATGATATTGCTACAAGAAGTATCATGGTAAATGATTATACTGAAACTACTTCATGACACTGACATAAAGTAAGATAATCCCAGTAAAACAGTTTTAAAATAGACACGAGAGGCAACAAATAAATAGCAGAATGAAGTAATAATAATTTGCCATAAAAGCGACTTATTCAACCTTCTACAACTCAAATATTTTGTATTAGAACAAAAATAACAAAAATATCTCCATTATTGCAAAGAAAATGTATACACAATAATTACTGAGCCCAAAAACAGCTTTCATGTATTGAAAGATAAATTCATATAGTAATTATCGTGACAGGCCTAGAAGAAAGTGGTTGCTTGTCTAGACAGTGTTTTGCTTTCTTGTTTATTTCTAGGGGAAGGATCATTGCATATTTCAAATGTGCAGTGGTCTGATGAAGGAGAGTACTATTGCACTGCCAAAAACCGTGCCGGACAACATCAAAAACGGTCTTTCCTCACTGTTACTGGTTTGTGAATTCTGTACTATATTAACCTCAATTTTATACTGCATACAATGTTCACAAATACTTTCAGTTTATTGCAATTTTTTATATAATTTTTCAAACAGCAGACAGAATGGTTTTGTCTGCAGTGAGTAAAACTTGTATATTATTGCTTCATTGTTACTTGTAACGTTGAGTTATGTGTGTTGTAGCTGCTAATTGTGTTAATTATGGCTTCTTTAGTCTTTTTGCTCTGTTTCTGACTTGATGTATTTACTAGTTCTAGATATATATACTGTATATTTTTTGTTTAGTTGGTCTTCTTAAGTAATACTTTTTTCGCCATGCAGAATTCAAGCAGTGATGGAAACACAGTTGTGATTCATGAGCCTGTAGCAGAACAGCACCTTCTGGCCACAACTCACCAAATGCAGCCAACACAAACCCCATGTAAGTAACTATTAGAGGTGGGTAGTAATTGGCTACATGTTGAGGTACTTTTCTTACTTTAAGGTGCCCTATGCAACTTTTCTGGTGGAGGGTCTGCCATCTGCTTGTCTCATTTATAAATGTTGAAGTGAATGTTCCAAAGTCTGGTATTATATGGTATTAAGTCCATGGAGACAACCAGGTGATGCCGATACCACAAGGCGAAGTTACAGGTCAAATCTGTGGAGAGGTTAGAATGTATGTTTCTAACCCTAACCCTGTAATTTGTAATTAATAAGAAGTAAAACATTAATAACTGCAAAATAATAATATGCAAAATCTGTAATATATAATCTTGTACTGTGAAACATTCCAGGTCAAAAGAATAAAAGCAGACTCCCCATCAGAAAAGTTACATAGTGCACCTTTAAGTACATTTGAGGTTCTTCTTTGAGTACGTTTATAAGTGACAAAATAAGCTGATTGAAATTTTCACAACCAACTTTTTATCAAGACACTTTAGGATTTATCTTATTCTTGTTTTTACACTTAATACTACACTTACTTGGTGTTCTAAATTTCAGGCTACTCTTTCCTTTTCCTTTTCATTTTTTACTACTACTACGTATTATCTGTGGTACATGCATTACCCCAAGTTGAAACTGTATTCTTTTCACAATGTTCAGGTGTTTCCTCAGACAACACTGGACTGACTGAGTATTTCAATGAAGATACAACAACTCCCCAGTCTCTTCATATACTTCTTCCTTCCAGTAGTCACAGTCAGTATTTTGTGACACAGATGCCACCTCCAATTTCCCCTCCTCCACCTCATCCAAATTTCAAGTCCTCAAATCCCCAGTACCAACTTTCCACATCTAGTCACCCCACTTACACTGAACATTTACCTTTAAAAATTCAGTCTAATTTTGATGCATCAAAACACACAGATGGTGCAACCCAGAGCCTAAATATCTATAAACAGCAAAATGCAGAGGGAGAACAACATGGAATATTTAGGCTTCCAACAGTTAGCATTTTAGAAACTGCATCTCATTTTGTAACTGCAACAAGCTCCTCTCCTTTACGAGTTGAGTCTCGAAATAGAGATTCAAATATAGTTTTGTCTAAACTTGATAGTGAAACAAGTTTAACTCCTCATACAAGGCTGGAACCTCCACGAGATCAAATGCATTTAAAACAAGGACATCAACTCACATCACCTTATTCAGAAATGTCTTATTTATTTCCCCATACAAATTCTGAATCCTCTTCCATATCTAAGCAAATACAAGCTTATACTGATTTTTCATCATTGGCAAAACCTACGTTGTCTACACCTCTTCAAATTCAGCCTCCTGTATTCTCAACCCAACAATCTCATATGAACTCAAAATATTCACTGCCAACTATTGAAACTTCCTTGTTAAATCAAACAACATCTTATTCCGTGGATCTCCAGACTACCATTTCAAATAGCCGTCCAATTAATCAGACTTACAATGCTTCAACTTTGGTCAATGATTTCCCTGTGGTGAATATAACAAAGCAAGAGGACACAAGTGAAGGAGGACAGGCCATGGAGGCTACAGAGAAGAGCACATCCCAGTCACCCAGGTACATACCATACAACATGAGTTACCAATGTATTTAATTTTATTTATTTAGGGCAGCATAGTTACAGTTATTAGAAGTAGGGTGGGGGAAAACATAGGTAATTGGTAGTGGCTTTTTAAAAATATATATAATAGAAAGTACATTTTAGCAGTTTATGTTTATTGAGAGGTTTAAGTGGATAATTTAGAACAACTTTTATAATTAACTTTTCTGTTTATAATCATTTATAGATCTTTCTAATGCACCAAAACATGAGTCATTAGGGTTAAAAACTGTATGAGACAGTATGGATAAATTTAGCAAATAGTCTGACCGATAGATGCTGTTGGCCCCTGGGTCATGTTTTGGTCACCCCTGATATCCAATATAACTACTATAATTACTGTAATTGCTATTTATTTATATGTCTCTCATTGCAGAGTGACTCAGCAGGCTCCATCATGGCTGCCAGTCCTGGAGAAACATGACATCCCCATTGTGGTTGGAGTTGGTGTGTCCTTGGCATTTATTTTTATCACAGTCTCTTTTTATTCTATGGTCCAGAAAAATGAGCCCGTCCCAACAAACAGAGCAGGTTTAAATAATTGTTATTAACTTGGTCTAGCCCAGTGACATTCAAGTACAAATAAACTAAAAAAATATTGTGTTCACAGCTCAAAGAATTGTAGGCGTCCCCATGCGAAACACAAGTCGTCGAACTGCAGGTCGGACTTATGAAAACAGGTGAATGAGCTGTTATATTATATTGTAATCTACAGAAGAAGTAAGAGTGGGACTGAATGAAAACAATCTAAATTCTGTGCAGAGCTTTTGAAGATGACGAGTGCGTGGCAGTGATAGAACAGAGCCCTAACACTCGGGCGCGGCCCCCAGGCCTTGGTCTGGTGACTGTGCAGCTGGAGCCCACCTCTGAAGAGCAGGACGTCCCACCAAGTCCAGACCTCCACTCAGTCACTGTAGAGACCTACCCCGAGCCCATTCTCGACACAAAGGTTTGTAGAAGAAATACAGTAAATGAGAATATCATACAAAAGTTTGTTTTACTGATTTAGGTTCAGCACAACAGTAGCTTAAACCTATATTAAACATATTACATTAATTTACTTTACATGAGCTCACACTCAAGAATACAAGATTTCTTTTTTTCCCTTAAGGGTGCACTTAGTAGCTTTTCTGGTGAGGGATCCTCTACCTGCTTGTCTCCATGAACATGTTATACATTCCATGCAAAGCCATAACATCCCCATCCTCCACCCAAAAAGTTACATAGTGCACCTTAAAATACATAGATGCTTCTGTATAGCTTTATATAGCTTATAGTTGTGATATGGTAAACAAGACTCACAAACTAATTTATAGACTGATCATATTAAACTAAATGTGGTAAAAATATTGTATCATCAGAATATAAATATTATTGGTATCTTTTAGATTGATCATTCGCTGGAGGAGGAAAGTGGCCTGAGCCTTTCACAGCCAAGCATCCAGCTGCAGTGTGCGGAGGACTGGCTGAGTGGAGCAGACGACAACCACAGTCCATGCCAAGACACCCTGCCTCCCCCCTCTCCCTTACCCACCCCCTCCCCATCGCCATCTTTAACACCCAAACTGAGTGAAAGTCTACGCTCCTCCTTAACTTTGCAGAGTGGTGATCTGTCCACTGCCCCAATCCACCACAGTTTGAGTATCTCACATAATAGCTCTCCCCTGCTCCTCTCTCACCAAGTGTCTTTTGGAGTGACAAACGTAGCTGTTGAGGTACATTTTCATCCGGTGAGCAGTCCATCTATTTCAGTACAGTCTAGCACACAAATCAACGCAAGTTCAATGCTAACTGCTCCACTGGTCAGCAGTCAAGAGCGAGTTAATGACAAGTAGTTAGACCTGCCACCATAACAATTTAAATTGTGATATATTGAAATATACTGAATATAGACTAAACCATACAGCAGAATTATCCACAAAAAGTATTCTAAATGTACAGTATTGTATTGAACAAACATGAGCTGCAATAGAAAATAATTCAACACTTAAGTAATTAGACTGTGTAATTTTAGCTCATAATTCAACTCCATATTGCAGAAAAAATAACACAGAGGGATTTTCCTCTGGTACAAAGAGAAAAATACAGTAAATACTAACCCCCATAAAATTTTGTTCCATCAATCATATATTGATTGATAAGTCAATGTAATAATTATCATGACAGGTCTAAAAGTAGTTTTTTGTAGTAGTAGTTTTTCTGTCAGATGAACATAAAGTGCCCTCTAGTGGTGAGTTTGAAATTGTGGCATCCTTTAGATTAGAGTGAAGTTTATTCCTGGCCAACAGAAGAATTATAGCACTAACACACATAATAAACAAATACCATGTAACATAATTTAACAGTAGGGGGGGGGGGCTAATGGACATAGGCCTAAATTAATACAGTATAGTAAATGTATATGTCATTGTAGGTGTATTTTTATACCTTTATAGCAACAAAAATCTATTAACTTTAAATTTAAATATTTATGGTGTTTTTGATATAAATTTTGAATCTATATTGAGTATATGAGTCTTTTAGTAAAACTGCCAAGGAAACAATATACGTTTTTATATTTAAGTGTACATATCAGATTATATGAATATCACTTACTTTTTTTTTATTACAGAGCTTATTGACTGTTATTACTGCCTTATAAAACCAAAGGAGCAAAAGATTTCAGTAAAGATTTCAACACTACATGTTTCACTGTTTCGTACGTTGCAGTCATGAGTCCATGTCTTCACACAAACATCTGTCTGGATGCTTTATCAGGAACAATAGAGTTTTAGAAGCCTCCAAATAACTGAGTCAATCAGCTCCCAATTCTTGTGAAAGTCTCAATAGCCGTGTTCATTGATTGGATGTATTGTTATGTTGCATCCACACAAGTGCAGCAGATTCACTTAAGTGCCATAATCATAAAATAAATCATACATCTGTCTGTCCAGATCTACTCTCACATTTTACTCAACGAGGTTTTACTGGGAAGAAAAAGTAGAATTGTAAAAGATAAAATGATGTCTTCTTATTTATTGACTGATTTATTTTTCAGAAAATGTAAAAGTAAATTACAACATAGAATATATGTTGCTCTTTAGAAAGGCTGCTTTGAATACAGAAGTGTTTTTGCTGGACTATTTTGGAGTCATGTTTCTGGGTCTTTTGGAGTTTTTCCTTGCTGAGAAGGAGGGTCTAAGGACAGGGGATGACTGGACGATGTTTCATTTGCTGCCTTACATGAATGTTGTTTATTCCTGTTTTGATATGTCTGCGTGTATGTTTTGCTCATCCATATCTTGGAACGCCCTTAGAGGCTACTGTTGTTGCGATTTTGGGCACTACAAAATAAATTGAATTGAAAAATTTAATTGAATTGAAAAGAGGCATAACCAGTGCTCTTCTATCAGCAAAATAAACTGCAACCTGTACAATTTAGTAATCTGTTTTATATAACGTATTTTATATCTTCTTTGTCGACATAGGACAAAGCATATTATCGTACAAGCAAATACATTTAAACAGTAATTTTATAATGAAATTACATATTAGCACCAATTTGTTATAAATATAAATAAACATCTCAAAGTTCAGTAGATTGTTTTCTGGGGTTTGTCTCCTCTTCCTTCCCTGGGACTCGAAAATGCACATATGGACACCATTTTGAATTGTGACAGACAAGTTTTTGCAGAGTTGCACTTTTGACAATGCGAAAGCCAGTCTCTCCTCCAAATGTGCTCGGCTTCCAGTATTCCGGTGAGCAGAGGGGATTTCCGAGCAAACCTTTCAGGGAGAAAGGAGCACCCATCTCCACCATGCTCTCCCCAAAGATGGCACCAGGCCGTGTTTTCTCCAACATCACACCTGTATAAAACTCCAGAGCATCTATTTCCCCATAAAGGTCCTCTAAACCTTTGGCTATCTCTGGGTCGTCTGAAAACAATTCCAAAAATGTCAGTGTTGATTTTTTTGTTTGTTTAATATGCATTTAATTGTCTGTATTTCTTACCAGTAAATTCATAGAAGGATGTATATGGTTTTAGGTTAAACTTCTTCCTGTATTCGTTGAAAGGTTGAATGCGTGCATCTCTTGACTCCTTGATGGTCAGTTCTGCTACTCTGAGCACAGCCTCATGAGAGTTAAGGCCTCCACCAATCTGAAATTAAGGTCAAATATAAATAATCTTGATAGTAACACACCACGGTACAGGATGTGAAACACAGGCTAAAATAAACTGGTGGAGGAGGTTTTCAGTAAAACTGACCACCACTATCTCCTATCATTAACACCATTTGTGAGACATTCAAAATAAGTTTCACTTCTCTCGCAGAACTTCCTCCGTGATAACAGTATTTGCATATGGTGTATAGGGTGCATTGTGTTAATCATCATATTTTGTATGAATAGGTGAGTAATGACATCTAAGTGCTTAAATCCACTTTCTGGAAAACTAAAAACTTTCTGGAAGACTAAACTTTAAAAAAAAGTTTATACATCCATCCTCCTGTGTGTTACCTGTCCAGCTACTTGTCGGGAGAAAGAGTTGACCAGTTTTTCCACCCCATAGTGCGTGAGGAGGGAAGTGTTGTAAATAAACTGTGAATACGAGACTTCTTCATCATCAATGATGAAGCTGTCGGGCATCAGGGGGTGCCAGTGGTACAGCTGGCAGAACTCCAGTGCAATGCGGTTACTGTACTGAAAATGCTCATTAAACAGAAGCGCAGGGTCAAACTTCAGTTTCAGGAAGTAACCGCTCAGGTGCTGCACATACTCTTCTATTATGATCTTGATAATCTCACCTGAAAAATAAAACATATACATATATAGATAATATGAACTGATCTGTACAAGGTCCAGAATGTTAAAGGTCTGTACCGATGATGATGAGTCTGGTGGTCTGAAAGAGCTGCTCGTCATCCCAGGAGGGATGCTCCGTTCTTAGGATGTCACATACACGGTTGTGCTCTCTCAGCCACAAGGTGGCGTACAAGGTGAGGCCTGGCAGGATGCCGAAGAGCTCATGACCAAGCGCAAACTGCTGTTCAGAAGGAAGGCCTTCTGAATACTTCATGTACACAGGGGCTTCAGACACTGTGGGAGGGAAGACCTCACTGTCGACTAACTGGATAATTTAGAGAAAATTTACAAGAAAAGTTACAAAAAAGAAAAGTTACAAAACTAAATGTTACCTGCTCTGTTTGCTCAATCTATTGTGAGTGAGCTACAATAGATTTTATATAGACTATAAACCTGGTATTTGAGTTTTCCATCTTTGTGAAGTCTGAGTTTATATTGACGTTCCAGAGAATCTCCATAGATATTATTTGCATCCACCTGGAAAACCAGCAGTGATGTCAACAGTATGCTATTATTAATACATTACATAAGACATTTATTTATATTTGACTTACACCATGACCCAAAGCCTTTGTGAAACTTCCTTTGACTTCATGATTAGTTTTAAAGAACTGATGGGTGAAGTGCTGAGCCATGAAGGCAAACATCAAATTGGTTCCCTGAGGATCTGGCCTAAATTTCTTTCTTTTAAAGAATCGTTCTGCCAGCACTTTAGGATCAGGAAGAGTCGGTTTCCCTAAAAAAACATAATAGCCATATAATGTGATATCGTCAATGCTAGTTTCAAATTATTTAATCTTACTCACCCTTGGTCCCCATTGGCAGCGGACAGTCTTCAGGCACAGGAGGTAGAAGTCGAGTGTAGTACGAGATGTTATAATAGGACTCCCAGCTTAGGTATCCGTATTTAGTGTTGTACGTTGGAGGGCTGGGGATAAGATTGCTCCTGACTGAAATTACACAAATGTGAGTACATGACAGTACTAGTAGTATGATAGGGATAGGTCTTTAAATACTTACTAGTGAGTACTAATCTCATGACCGTGTCTCTTAGAAAAGTCTTATTTAACAGGTCCCAGAACCACTGGAAGTGTGTGAGGATGTAATGAGTTACAGAGGGACTGGGTTTTAACATGAGACGAATCCAAGACCAAAACTCCGCTGTAAGACAAAATTTCAATTAACAGTTCTGCCAGTAGGTTTCATTATGTAAAAAACTAAAAGCCAGATCTACTCGTAAGCTTAGATCTCTGCTAAACTTACGAACTGTACAGTTGTCTCCATAGAAACCGGTTCGGGTGCAGTCACATTGATATCGGTCAGTGCCAAATCTAACGCACACGCCTGAGTTTTGACATGGGTAGTAACAACAAGGGTTCACTGCAAAGTAAAAAGAAATTATTTTTTGTATAATTTTATCTGAGTAATTGATACATTTGTCATTATGAATGTCACTAAATAAATGTAAAAAGTTTTCATTATCATACCAATTTTATACAAAAAAAACCTAAACCAAAAAAAAAAAAAAAGCATTGGTCTAAAACGACCAATGCTTTTTTTTTTTATTTTTTTTTTATTTTTACTTTATAAAACTTTATAAAACTAAAGTTTTATAAAGTAAAAATAAATTTCACAACTTTTTGGTTTAATGATGTTAGTAGGCTGAGTGTAAAACTGTGAATTACTGTAACTCTTAACACAATAATTTCACTATACAAATATAAAAATACAGAAAGTATGTATGTAGTACATATTGTTTTGTGTTTTTAGTTTGATGGGCAACAACTATTTTTTACTTGCTGTTATCTTTGGGTGCCACAACTAATATGGTTTCCTTCTGACCACAGAATATGCAGAAATTATAGACTCTGAGTTGCAATTAAATGAACGTCTCATTTCTATAATAAAAATAGAAATTAGGACTATTCCATTTATGCTGTATATCAATTTATTCTTATATTTCTGTACAATTTTATTTTGTCTTATTTATATTGTATTTAATCTTAAATTTACAATACAAACTAATGTAATCTAAACTTTATTGTCATACAGGTGCGTGCAAATGACTCTGGGTGAAAACCATTATTTTAATAAATCCATGGTGAAAACAGGTCATGTACATGTGTCTTACCAGTATTAGAATCAGCAGCAGCAACGCTTGAATTCTCAAGCAAACAGCCCAGAAACGCCACCAGGGACAGGTAGGACACCACTAAATTGAATTCAAAAAGCATACCGTCAAATTGGAAAAATGTTATAATTAAATATGAATGTAATATTGTCAAGAGGTTTAATTTATCAGTCAGCAAGCCTACCTCCAGTGGCTCCCATGGCTCTCTCTATTGTGCACAGGGAGGCTTCACACTTCTTGCTTCTTTACCACAGCCTGTGTTCTTAACCGAGTAAAAAAAGAGATGTTGTTGCAAACATTGGCGCCTCGAGTGTCAGGAAAGGGTGTCGCTGTGGTTTGACAATTTTCGGGTTTTCTTTTTCCGTAAACGTGAAATTCACACAGGCTAGTGATAGTCGTGTATTTATTAGTAACAAATAGACCAAATGCATGCTGTAACTTTTCACTATAGGCCTACAAAACAAGTTACATTTTGAATTAGTGCAATAAAAAAAAAAAGTTTAAGAGAAAAAAAATTAAAATCCAAGAACGTGACTTAACTGAGTTGAAGGTGTCTACTGCCCCCTGCGGGACTGGACACTTATGATATGTGACATTCAGCTCAAAATACTTTTCTTTCTTTTTTTCTTTACTAATATATATTTTTATATACATATTATATACATGCATATACATTTATAATGTATCTATATAAAATAATAAATTAATGGAATATGCTTTATTCTGATAAATAGTTTTATTTTGATTCTTCTGATAAATATTTATGTTAAATTTATATTAACTTTCTGGTGTAGGGTACGCCACCTGCTTGTCTCTTATATCGCCCTACAAAGGAAAAATGCAGCATATGTCAAATGTTGAGTTAACACCTTAAAACCTGTTTCATTTGGTGACAAAGTTTTACCGCTCAACACTAGACTCTCTACTCAACTCTTTAGAGAAATCTTGATTTGACATTTGCAGTAACTACAGTTTCTTCAGTGATTCAAAGGTAAAGCACAATAATTGCAGCAACAGATGTTGTAACCATAAACTGGTTATAACTGACAAATTCAGACACAGGTACTGCACTTTTCTGTTGTTTTACTGGAGAGTTTCACACAACTCACACATACTGCTACATGTTTTAAGGTTCAATTCTGAAATGGGACAAAATACAGACTTGTAAGTTTTACAACTTCTTATTCACTCAAGCTAAAATGCTTAATGTTTTTGTCAGTAAAAGATCTCCCCAGATATGTTTTCTCAGGCTATCTCATTTTCTGTAAGGTAAAATCAGTGGTAATGGTTGTGATTGATAAATATTAACTCATCATATGGTAACACATAAACACACTATCATTAGTGTACTTCCAAGATTTATGTGTTTAATGCCATACTGTGGCACATTCCTGACAAACATTTCCATGAAGACAAGCATATGCAGGACTACCTACCAGAGAAATAACCTAGTGCACCTTTAAGGATTCTTGAATGGTGTCCCATAAAATAAAAGATAGTGAATATAGATTTTACAAATACAGAAACAAATGAATAAAAAGTACTACCTATATAGCCACCACAACCATTTATTAAAGTTACGTTCAAATATGACTTTGCTGGTGCTAACGTTTTGTGAAACAGATGTTGCTGTGTTCTTTACGGTTTACATTTCACAACACAAAATGATAGTGAACTCCAAACGCATGCATGTATCAGTCATCTCCATCAGTCCACACAGCCCAGCTTCGCTACATCAACAAAACCTCTTCCCCAGATCAAACCGTATTTGTTACAGTGTTTTTCTCATATGTTGGCTATGATTGATATGAGAAAGAATGAGAAGCATCGGGAACTCATTATCAAATCATCCTTTCCCGCTTCACAAGTGCCTGAAAGCCCTCGTATCTGTTAGGAGAGTGGCTGTGCGTTGCCATGGAGCTTTGGCGCGCGCTGGAGGCCTGGGCCCATTGCTTCCTATACAATCCCTGGTAATTGATCTCAGATGGGTTTGTGAGTGAACCTGCGCCGCAAGTAACCTGGAAGCATTTATTTTATAGAAGAGATGTTTAGTTAAGCCATGCTCCGGTCTAAACGGGCCTCGCTCGCGCTCTGGTGATGAATACGATTGGTGAAAGTACTGAAGGCTTGTTCCTGGCTGCTTCCTCCAACTTGATCAGGTTACACATTATTTCACTTCCTGTTCGGTTGTGGAAGAAGTGGATCAGCGAAGAGGCTTGTACTGGACATAAGGTTTAATCTGAATGTAAAAGCAGTCAAAATAAAGCCTATGGAGTTTGTGCATGCTATGAACAAGGAATGAGAATTACTGGGTTCCTATGAATACATGAGAATAAGAATACTGACACAAAATCACAATATGTTCTGCTTAGGGACTGCACAACCTACTAGTCATTTTAAAGAAAGACATACATACGCATCAGTATTTCAAATGTAGGCCATACCCTAAACCAGTGGTCCCCAACCTTTTTTTGTCCCAAGTACCCCGCTAAGCTTTGTCTTACACTCCAAGTACCCCCTAACATGTGGACTATAGGCAAATATATCTGTTTTTCCCTCTGTTTACTATATTAGTATATGTCAATCAGGGGTGTAACGATATCCAAGTCTCACAATACAATATCATCACGGTATGAACGATGGTATGATATTTATTGCGATATCGTGGGAAAACTCACAATCTGCTGGGGAGGCTCACGGTATTACAATATTGTACATAATAACAAGACTGCTCATTTGGTATAACATTTATTGTCATTATAGATGTAGCGATATCCAAATCTCAGTCCAATATTTTCATGATCTACATCTCAAGGTATGATATTTATTGCAATATTTTGTGGAGGCTCAAAATTGTGAATATGCTACTTTTTCCTCTAAAAA
Source organism: Odontamblyopus lacepedii (assembly GCA_034769755.1). Taxonomy (NCBI): domain Eukaryota; kingdom Metazoa; phylum Chordata; class Actinopteri; order Gobiiformes; family Gobiidae; genus Odontamblyopus; species Odontamblyopus lacepedii. The sequence goes on from CM068358.1 coordinate 13,833,042, forward strand.
ATGCCTTAATCCAAAGAATTAAGATTTCAAAGTGCTGAGAACAGTTATTTCTTCATGTAGTCTACACTGAAACGGACAAAGTATTATGGACTATGTAGTTCCCTCTGTTTTTTAGCCATTTCTGCATCAGAACTATTAATTTAAACAAAGAGACTTGTGATTCGATATATTGTGATGGTCCACGATGTTATTGTGAGACTTTTGACGATACAATATCACCATTTCGATTATTGTTACATCCCCAATGTCGACTATTACTGTTTTATTGTTTTAATTATATTGTTCTAAAAATACTGAAATATATTACATTAAATAAATTATTTAATAAATACAGTCTGAAATATTAATACTGTATCACCAAATAAAGCATCACAATATGGATATTTTGTTGCAACCTTTGGCGGCATGGTGGCTGAGTGGCAACACTCAGGCCTCACAGCAAGAAGGTTGCGGGTTCGATCCCCGGGTCACCCGGGCCTTTCTGTGTGGAGTTTGCATGTTCCTCCCCGTGTCTGGATGGGTTTCCTCCGGGTACTCCGGTTTCCCCGTCAAACTAAAACATGCCCGCACCCCTATGAACTAACATCAAGGACCATGTTGTCCACCCTCCTGTGGGCTCACCACCTGCAGAGGGGTTCATAGGGGGGGTCAGGTGCTATGAGTATTGGGCAGCAAGCTGCCCCCGCGACCCAGCCGGATTAAGCGGGAGAAGATGGATGGATGGATGTTACAACCTTTATGAACAGAAATGGAAGTGGCTGTTTTTCATTATGTTATTATTATTATGCTTTTTTCTTTGACTTCCACAGGTCTGAGGGACAAAGATGGACTACTTCACCTATGAGATTACAGGTCAGTGAACAGTACACACCACGTTCAATATAGATTAGCTGAAACACAAAAAAACAAGCATTTCAAGACTAGTTCAAGATTAGAATTAGGTTTATTTGCCATATAGTATAAGTTAACCCACAACCATGCAGTGAAATGTCTCTTAGGACCTTCTCTGATGTAAAAATAAAAATATGGAGAAGCAGAATACTTAAAATAATTCTGAATATTGAAATTAATGTCTGAACCACATGAGCGAAAACCAAGAAATAACAAACCTCTCTCGCCTTGAATACTCCCTTGTATTTCCACAGTTTTTCGGAAATACATTTGTCACAGTTTTGCTCAGTAAAAGGAGCCATACTAGGAGACCATGTTCAGTTGTCACAGAGCTGGCCCCATTCACGTTAGAAAAACAAGACCTTTTTTGCTTTGCTCTTTTCTGCTCTCACACAATCACAATTAGAAGATGTGGGCTATTTTATTCTTCAACCAAAAGTTTTAGTCAGCAGAAAGCATTTCCACCGCATGAGTAATTTTATCATGCAGCGCTAGAGGTCAGAGTTAAGTGTTTTGAAACTGTTACAGGCACAGACTGCTCCATGTACGAGGCTGCTCTTATCAAAACAAACAGAGGGGGACTCCTGCTTAAGCTCTAAGTTATAGATCCTTCCCATGCTGTGCCCTGCGTTTCCTGTTCAACCTTCTGCACTTCCCCAGTTTATCGGAGCGAAGGGGTGGCCCACAGCAGCCACCTTTGCGTTCTTTGCCCCGCTGTAGTCAAGAGAGGAGCAGGATATTACATTCGGCATCTAACTAAACACACCATGCTTCCAGTTCGAGTCACCTCCACTTTAAAATGATCTGATGTGACAGGTAAACCCTTGAACTGAGAGTGGGCACATGGAGAGGGGGAGGTATAACGACGCTGGGTGGGCCGTGGTGGGGGTGTGTGCTGACCTACAGGGGCCTTTTGTGATTAGGAGCCTTGTTCATCTCTGATTGGTTTGGGTCACTGCAGGTGAGTGTTCGGAAGGAAGTGGTTTCCCTCAGGAGCAGGGACCTGATTGTGTAAGTCGGCGATCAGATTGACCCAGGTCTTTAAACACACCGCAGCACGAGCCATGAGCAGCTGGGCTTATAGGCTTAAAAATGACATGTGGAGAAACTGTTACTATTAGTACTGCTACAATGAGTACTCCAACATATCTTAAAAATAACATGCAGAGAAACTGCTACTATGAGTACTGTAATATAACTCTAATATAACTTACTAAGGCTCACAATAAGAAATGGTTGCTGTATTTCCTAAAATCACAGTTAATTATTTGGGTGGATCAAAAATGTGTAACATCCCTAGACAGTATAAAGAAGTGGACTAAGAGAGTGTGAAGTCACAAGTTCACGATGCTAGTGGTTACAAATATGGACATCAGGATTGTGTAGAGTGGGTTAATATGAACATTTTAAGACCAAAATGATGTGGCTCACTGCAGAAGTTACAGAGACAGGGGTGACAATATTCCAGTGTAAAGTCAATTGGAGCCAGGGTCAGTAGGTTAGAGCGTTAGCTATGTTCATTTATATGTACAGTCTATGGGAATATCCTGAAACTATATGTAACGTATTTAATAATATGTATAATATGTATAATGCATTTAATTGTATTATTTTGCATTACCTGCAATAACATAGTACACAGGGTTCCTTTAAGAATGTGAAAAAACAAAGGTCTTATGGGAAAGGGGCATTCATCTGTGTGAAATGTCAGAAAACTAACAATGCCTCCAATAAATTACATGGAATTTAGGCTTTATTTTGACTAAGCATGCATAACAATAATCCAGTCAGAATAAACACAAACAAACAAATATGATTATTATCAGTAACATTTAAGCATTGGACCCCCAGGTTTCTCATTGATCAGCTGCTTCCTGCTGTATTCTTAGAGCCATATCCTGCGGCGCATGATAAATATCAAACAGAATACTGTAATCAGCTGAAAGCAATTTGCATGTCTGTGCTGAGGCCAGAGACTCGTGATTTCTCTCCTGTCATCCATCACAGGCCACACGCTTCGGCCAAAATACACAATACCCCAAATTGCTGTCATATGGACTACAGGCCCCAAAAGCTCTTCGTTTTTACTTGTCTGTTCTTCAAATAAACTTGTGTTTGTTGAATAACTGTTTTTTTCCTCCCAATGCAGGTTTACAGAGGGAGATTGTGCAATGTTCAATTTTGGCTGTTTATTGAAAGCCTGTCCAGACCACTGTAACAGAGATTAATTCAGCCTTGCACAGGATACAGCCAGGTGAACTCTGGACAATGGATGGTGAGTATTAAAATGTCAGTGGCTGGAATCTATTTCTTTCTTTCTTCTTTTCTTATTTTTTGCATTAGTCATTTGCATGCTGTCAAAAAGTAGAAACTATTATAATTTCTTTATTTCAACAGAAGACTGTATTTTAATTACACTTTAGAGGTGCTCTGTGTAACTTTTCTGATGGAGTGTCATCTGCTTGTGTCCATTGCTTTGCTGGAATGTTCCACAATCTGTCCATGGGACAAAGCAGGTTATAAAATCAGGCCAAGTTACAGGTCAAGTGAAGAAGTGTGTGTGTTTTTCAAGATATCTTTTTAAGGAATAATAACCTGTGTCAGTTACATTGTCCATCTTTAAGTAATTTTCGGTAAAGCGCAAAGCAAATTTCCATCCATACTGCTTAAGTATACCTTAATCATTTACACTTGTAGAGAATAAAATGTGAAATTGCTTAACCTTACTACTTATAAAAAAGGCTTAAAAAAATGCTCTTTCCTCAGACACACAGTTTTAGATGTAGTCGATATCTCAAACCTCTTCAACAGCACTTTCACAGACCACCACAGGAACAAGATAAGGAGGCTGTGTAGCATTTAGGCTTCGCTCCACCTTTCTACAAACATTTTCTTAGGTACAAACCAAACGGAGCATCAGTCATCGCAAGACATGCCTTTGTGTTGCAATGGTAAGGTACTGAATAAGTCAAGCCCATTGTGACTGCTCCCTGAAACTAAATGAAATGGCAATAGAAATCTAACAATGGCTCTAACACAGCGACTGTATAAATGGACATAGGTAAACCGCTAGGAAGTGTTCAGGGGGGCGCTTTCAGCTCGTTCGACTCTGTTTCCAATTGACTTTACATTGGAAAATTGCCTTATCATTTTGGTCTTCTTAAAATGTTTGTATTAACCCGCTGTACTTAATCCTGGTATTTTTATTTTACTATTTTATATGTAAATAAATTTCTATTCCTAATATTGACCTGGCTCCAAATTCCCTCCTATAACCGCTAGCCTCGTGAGCTTCATTTGACTGGAACCGAGGTGACGTCACACTTACTTCACTTCCTCACTTTTTACAGTCTGTGCTCTAAAAGGACACACAAAAAAATATCACATAAATATCAGTTATGTTCTTTAGACAATGCCATACCATTTGCCAATAAAGAGTTCTGCCAGGTTGTGGATCACATGATAGGAAATGAATATCGTTAAAATCAGCGAGTTATAGGGTTTAGTCACATTTGTGGGTTTACTTTATACAATGTAATCAATATGAATCACTGGAAGTATAAAATTATCAGTCATGAATCTTAAAACCCCCAAAAAATAAAAAATAAAATAAATTACACTCTTATTTAATTCATTACACCTCTTTGATTTGTTTTTGTTGTTGTTGTTGTTTTTTTTTTTTTAACATTTCTCATTTAAAAACATGTTTGTGGCTATAGACATATTATGAAACAGCTAGTCTAATAGTAATAATAATAATGCATCAGTTTTATATAGCGCTTTTCTGGACACTCAAAGATGCTTTACAGAGCATTATTCATTCACTCCATACCCGGTGGTGGTAAACTACTATTGTAGCTACAGCTGCCCTGGGGCAGACTGACGGAAGCGAGGCTGCCAATCTGCGCCATCGGCCCCTCCGACCACCACCAACACTCACGCACACACCACTTTCATACTAGGCAATGTGGGTGAAGTGTCTTGCCTAAGGACACAACGACAATTTTTTGCGACTGGCGCCCCACTGTGGCACCTGGAATTCCTTGTGGTCTCCCATCCAAGTACTAACCAGGCCCGGCCCTGCTTAGCTTCTGAGATCTGACGGGTTCAGGCTTTGACGAGCCGGTATGGCCACGTAAACAACGTTACATAAGCTATTGTTGTGCATTTGTTCCACAAGGTCCACACCTTCTAAAGCTTTGTTGTATTTGTACATAGTTTTGCCCTCATTTGAACCTGGTTGTATCTCTCACATCCACGGAGCAGGATGCCCGACGTCATACATTGTCCACATACCACTCGCAGAAATGTCCACTGAGGCCCATTGAAGATTGTAATAGCTTCTGCATGTGTTGGTTTGTGTTTATTGTGGCACTGTTCTGGTTCCTCATTGTTTGTGACAGATGTGTAAAGGAAGGGCCGTGGTCCAGCTCTCCAGCTCTGAGCCAATATCTGGAGCCAATTTCTGACATATTCACAAATGGGACAGGAAGCAACAGGTGACCCTTCCTCTGTCATAATTGTCGTCATCCATCCAGTCACCAAATAATTAAATCCGATCTTTTAAAAACTCAGTTATTTGGTAATGCCTGTTGCTCTAAATTTGATATTTCTTAGTTAAAGCATGAAGCAATACAGTTTTGTTTTAGTTTACTTTACTTTAATTTGGGTGTTCGTTTAAACACTGTGCCATTATGTTTTCTTGAAGAGTGTTTCAAAAATAGCTTGCGTAATAGCATTATTTTATTGCAAATATGTTTATGTTTATTTGTTAAATATGGGACAGTGCACGTTAGTTAACGTGTTGTGTACAGCATGTAAATGATAGGAAGACAAAGGCAGAAAACATTCAGTCCATACACATAACAAAGACATTAAAGATCAGTGAAATACAACATGTAATAATATTAGTAAAATTAGGATGTACACAGTACACAGATGAAAAACAATAGACAAAAATCACAATCAAGACATTTGCTCTGTGATGTTAAAACACATATGTAGCTTAGTCGATGTTATGTTCGCAAACATTATTATGCAAATGTTTTAAATTTGAAACTGGTACATTTAGACATGTCTTGAACCCAATTTTATATTAGATATATTATAGTCTGTCTTAAATGAAACGACTCAGTCAACTTGAATAACTCACAGAGTCGAAGGAACATTTGTAGTGCTGGTACTACAAATGTTCCTTCGACTCTGCTTCAAAAGCCTTCCAGATTAAATGGCCCAAAGTGTCCATAAATTCAAAAAATCATTGTGGGACATTAGAACCTAATAGAGGCCAAATAACACTCTTTAAGTGGTTTGTCTGGTGCTCAGCCACTTTGGGATGACCCAGTCCCATCCAGTGATTATAGCTAATGCACAGAAGGACATTGTGAACAATGTGCAGGTATGAGCCCAGAGCCTTTTAAAGTGGTCACTGCCTATTGATCACATGGAAACCTTTTCTTTGCAGTGGGATGCTTCTAGAAGAACAGTGCAGTTGTTTTTAAGTGTATGTTTTATAGGTCAAAATCTTATCTTCAAACTCACTTTTTGTAGAATATATTTTATACATTATTGAAATAATATCCTGACAGACTGGAGCTTATAACAGTGTTGCATAAAAAAATAAAATGCCATATAGCCTATGGCAGAGGCTGGTTGTCATGGGTCTTTATTGTTTATGGGAAGTTGAATAAATGTTTAATGTTGCTTTAATCATGTCACGTTGCCACTCACAGTAGCCCAAGCTTTCTGTAGTTATGAGAGGAGAAAAGGGGAGTCTACGTGGGAGGGTCTCTGTGAGTTATGTTGTGATTCTCAGAGTCAGAAGAAATCCACACAGAAGTTGGACTATTTCATACAAGCAAAGGGGGACATACAAACTTTACTTCTGTATAAACTTTTTGTTCAGTTTCGTATTTTTAAGAACACCGCATGGGCAAACTTGGACTGTATTTTGCGCGCTTTTGGATATCTTCTTAAGTGCGCTATTGCTTGCTTCCATCGCAGACCAGCTCTTCATATTTCAGTGCTTCCAATGTTTATAGGGTAGTTGTTAATTAGCATACCCTAATGCTACATTTACGTTGATTTCGTGTAAATGAAGAACAACACAAAGTCGGTATTGGCACCGTACCACATTTTGGCACTTTGTGAATGCAGCTGTAATCACCAGGGGAGCCTCAAGTGCTTAAATGGTCCATCATGAGAAAGAGACAATCAAGCTTCTTTATGTCTCAAGATCAGCTGCAGTTTCTGCGCATTGTCTGTTATGAATAGAGCGATCTCCAATTGAGCCTCTTCACTTTGGAGATTTGTCGATTTTCGATTATACACCTATTGAAATTAGGATGCGGTATTTTTTTCTCTTAGCTTGGTGGCTGGCTTGGCTGTTTTGATTGACACGTGAAATTGACACTCGGGTAGCCTCTTATCAAGCGAAGCATTTCAATCCAGCGCTAATTGCAGATATAGTGCCATCCTTTCTTTTCGTGGCATTTGATTGCATGGGAATATAACCACCTATTGCGCACAAGAGCAACCATCGATCATTTATAGGCTCATTTTTTTTGCTCTAATTGCATCAAAATGTCTTTTGTTGCCAGTCTTTAAATGCAGCCGAAACAGTTAGGCTAGTCGTTGTTTTGGACCGGATGTAGTGTGGGTTGGGGCAGAGATGCGTAATGTGCAGAGCAAGCTCCATCTTCTCTCCAAATAGGCTGCGTTCGGGACCTGAAAATGGTGAGTCATAAACATCTGGAGGAAGATCTTTTCAATGCGTTTCTTTAAAAATCTAGGTGGGCTTTCTGAAACCTCCTTACTCTTGCGTTGCCCTTACTGGGTCACTTCTGCTTCTGACAGGACCCAAACTGCTGAAGAAGGTGCTGTGAATTTCAGCCTTAAAATAAGCTACATGACAAAATTAGATTTACCAAAGGATTTTAAAGTGTGGCTCCAAATTCTCGTGGGTGGTCTTAAATATCTGATTCGCGCTTCCTGATTCCTGTGCGTGTGTTTTAGTCAAAGACGGAGGTGAAGAAGGAGTCTGAGTCCAGTCCGTCTGAGGCCGCATGTCTCTGCTCCCCTTCGGCCAACAAGAACCAGTGCGCGAGTTGCGGAATGGACATCCACGACCGGTACTTGCTCAAGGTAGGCACCAGGAGCAGGTCCAGTTATAAGAACATGATTTTCTCCGCTTGTTTCGGAAGTGTGTCCCAAGTTGCGCTGACAAGATTAATTCTGGCAGGTGAACAACCTGAACTGGCACTTGGGCTGCTTAGAGTGCTCCGTGTGCAGAGCGTCTCTGCGTCAACACAGCAGCTGCTATGTCAAAAACAAAGAAATCTACTGCAAACTGGATTACTTCAGGTATGTGTGATTAATCAAAAATAAATTATTATTCTATTTTAGTTCTCCTTTTTTCTTTGTTTTGTACATTTTACTAAATACATTTAAATTGTCATAACGACGGTACAAAAACGCTCGACTTTAACTAACTCAATCTGCCATAAATTAGCATTAAATAGGACTATATTTATCACAATTAACAATTATTACAGCTATATTATCTTGTTTTATTTAGCCTTGCGATAAGGCCCAATATTTTATGTTTGATGTGAGACTGCGGACATGGTGTGCGGACATGGTGTATAGGGGAAAAAATCATCAGGCCTCATAGTCAAAACGAATCTGGTCTTCCCTCGTAATATATTTATGTGGAGAAATGGGCATGGCTGTTTTGGCTGAGAAACGCATTTTTTTGTGCAAAGCAGGCCTGTATTTTTTGTTAGGCGAAATTGGTTGAAAAATAAACGAAGCTGTTGCGCGCTACAGGCCGCATCTTGTCATTTTCCTTTTAACTCAAAACGTGAGTGGACGAGACTTAAGACACAGGCTAATATGTCATAGATTACAATACAGTCTATTTTTAAACAAGGCCAAGCTGTTTTAGACTTTTTTCCCACTGATTTTCAGGTTGTGACCAGTGTTTAAATTGGGAGGCTTCACTAAAATTGGAATCCAGATGCGCAGGCCCTATGCGGGTCAGCCGTGACGCACAAAAAGTGAATAAATAATAACCTCAGTTTACGCATTGTTTCAAAATGTAACAAAATTACCCTAGGCTTTCTAATTTTGATGAAAAAAGATCACATTGCCTTAAAATGTGAATAAATAAATAAATAAATAGAAACAATCATAGTAAAAATGAACGAAATAGGACCTGGAAATATTCCAAGTTTAAAACTATGCAAATTTAATTCCTTGAAATTTTAACTTCCCTATTTGGTGTACACCTTTTCCTATTACCATGTATTTATTTAATCTTTTTCAATGTTGATACAATTCCAGGTTCTAACTACATATTATAATTTCCCTAAAACAAAATTCATCTATTTGTTTAACTCAACTGTACCGTGTGATATTTCTGCAGTAGGTTTGGGACAAAGTGTGCGCAGTGCGGTCGTCAGGTGTTTGCCAGTGACTGGGTGCGGCGGGCTCGGGGCAGTGTGTACCACCTGGCCTGTTTCGCATGTTTCTCCTGTAAACGGCAGCTGTCCACTGGAGAGGAGTTTGGGCTGGTGGAGGGCAGGGTGCTCTGCCGAAACCACTACGACACCATGCTGGACAACCTGAGGCGGGCTGCTGAAAATGGTATATTCCTGCTGTGTATTCTCATACACAAAGAGATTTTAATAGTTTAAATTATTTATTTATCAAACTGAGCAGGTCTTTTTGCTGATTCACAGGTACAGGTCTAACACTGGAGGGAGCCCTGCCCTCGGATCAGGACTGCCAACCTAAACCAGCTAAGAGGGCTCGCACCTCCTTCACCGCAGAGCAGCTACAGGTACCAAGTTCTTCCTTTATATCATATTGAAGTCTGCTGTGAGGCTGTGATGTGGACTCTGTGTGAGACTGTGGTGTGTTTTCATAGGTCATGCAAACGCAGTTTGCCCAAGACAATAATCCTGATGCTCAGACGTTGCAGAAGTTGGCAGAGCTGACAGGGCTCAGCAGGAGAGTTATACAGGTGAGTTTCCAATAAACTCTGTGCTAGTTTGTCATTTCTGTTTTCAGATATAATTAAATATTTGCAATTTACAGTCTGGAGAAACTCTAGATTTGAGCTCAGATTTAAAAAAAATAAACTACTGAAAACAGTTTTTAATCTCTTTCAATATTGTTTTTAGCTGTATACTGACGTGGTACACCACCTCCCCAGGTCTGGTTCCAGAACTGTCGTGCCCGGCACAAAAAGCAGCCTCCGCAGAGCAGCTTCCCTCAAGGCGCTCCTCTGACGCGTCTGCCTCCATCTCTGCCTGACGACGTGCACTACTCTCCCTTCAGCAGCCCCGACCGGCCGCACCTCCTGGCCCTGCACGGATACTTAGACAGTAAGCACAACTCAATTTCTCTTCAGCAATTATAAATAAATGGTTGAGAAATATTATACTATACCTAAATGAGGCAACTATTTCACCAGTAATGAAACCTCTTTAAATCTTTGTGCATTCAGGTCACTCTTTCTCTGTCCTCGCCGCCCCGGGACATTTAACCCATCCTCCCATCTCCCTACCACAGCTCCCCATCAGCCGCTGATGACCTTCATGTTTTCTATTTTACCACTACATTTTGGACTTACCTGTTTATAAGCTGACTGGAATTCTGAACCATGGGCCACAGTTGGTTGAACTTTGAGCATAGAGACTGCTGAGACCAGATGTTGCCAAAAATAACCAACAGGACCACATGATTTTACTTCCTTTGGTGATGGGGCATTTCGTTTGGTAAAGAGCTATTCATTTATTTCATTCACAGTGTAAATCACTGAAATGTGAGCTTTGAAAAGAGTAAAAGGAATGCCACAGCAGTATTTAGACCTCAGCATTTTTTGTATTGGTGAGTACACTTTTAGCATTGCTATTTGTTGTTTTGTTGTTGTCAAATGAAAATGCTAATTTATTATCAAACTCACGAAAGCACTTTTAAATGTGACAATATGTGATTGTACCTTATACTTATGTCTGAAGCTAATAAAATGTTCTTAAATGTAAATCTATCAGGTTTGCAGCAGGCTGCGTTAACTATTGTACTTTTTTTAAACAGTCCTGAAATCATATGCATAAGAAAGCAACATAAGAGATAATAAAAGCTCTCCTACCTGCAATAAAAGGACACTATTTACTCACAAGCTCATAGATTGTGGCTAAAAAGGGCAGATCTACACACTGTACCCTCTCATCTATAACACAATACACATTATCACACATTATGCTTAATTTTCTTTTAGTAACAAAATCTGATCAATGCCTCACCGGGTGTATTCATTGATTAAGCAGTTTGTTGGCCTCTTTATACAAATGACCTAATTGTTACATTGATTGACAGCACTTAAGATGCAGTGATGTGAAAATTAAATGACATACTTTGACCTAAACAATTTGGTTATGTCAGACTGTTTACGCTGAATCAATATGGTTTCAGAAAGAAACTACAGTGCGTCGTCATCACTTATCCTGCTTTGTTTTGGAGAGACTCTGGACAAAGTTCTGAGGGAATTGACCACAACCAATTGAATGCACTGAAATCTGAGAGAAAGAGTTGTTTTTCCATTACCATCTTAAATCCTGTTGCACAAAACCATGTGAATAGGGTATATAATTTGGTTTTCCATAGGTTTATAGTTCATCTATGTAGACTTAATGTAATATTGTTTAAACTCAAGGGGTTAAGAGTTTTTTACCCATGAGTCAGTTGCAAAAGGAAATTGTTGTTAAGATTTATCTTCTTAAATAAAATACACAATTATAGGTCTTTTACCTCAAATCTTTACTCAAGATGACCCCGGTGATGGGAAGAATACTTTGAAAATGTATTTAGTTTCAGAATACTAAATACCTGTATTAAAATGTATTTTATAGTATATTCCTTTACATGGACCAATCAGAGTACTGTATTGCGAATACTTGGAATACTTTCACACTGAGTTGCATAGTGTAACATAGCGGCATAGGATTAACAACACCTTTATGTTTGTTGCACAGAATATTACACATGCATACACCTCAACAGCTGTGTTGCCTATTTTATTTTCTAAAACAGTGCAGTTTGAAACCAAAATTGCATGATCAGGTACCACAGTGTATTCCTTTGATTTTAGTAAAGTAACTATATTCTGAATACCACCAAATGAAAGAGTAACTGTAATGCAATACAGTTACTCAAAATTACTATTCTGAATACATATTTTCAGTACATGTATTCAGTTACTTCCCAACAGTCCATGACCCAGGTTGCTTTCTGTCCATGGATTTCAAATGATGAAAAATTTGAACCATTGCCATAGCGATTAAAGATCCATCCATCCATCCATCCATCTTCTCCCGCTTAATCCAGCTGGGTCACGGGGGCAGCTTGCTGCCCAATCCTCATAGCACCTAACCCCCCCTATGAACCCCTCTGCAGGTGGTGAGCCCACAGGAGGGTGGACAACATGGTCCTTGATGTTAGTTCATAGGGGTGCTGGCATGTTTTGGGTTGATGGGGGAAACTGGAGCACCCGGAGGAAACCCATCCAGACACAGGGAGAACATGCAAACTCCACACAGAAAGGCCCAGGCAACCTGGGGATCGAACCCGTAACCTTCTTGCTGTGAGGCCTGAGTGTTGCCACTCAGCCATCATGCAGCGATTAAAGATTTAAAACGAAATATTACATGTTTTGAATGGGAAAAAGTCCTGAAGAAATGTTATATATCCAGAAGCTGAAACCCATGCATATCCAGGTGTGTCTTACTGTCATTGTAATCATTTTCGATTGTTGTCTTTTGAATGCATCACTCTCAGACTTAACCATGAAAATATCTGCTCTAACTTTTGTCCAATCACATTCAATCACTGTATTTCAGAAAACCTGATCTGCAAAGCGATGCTCCTCCTCGTGAAATCTAAGAACAAAAGACGTCCTCATGTGGAGCTAGAAAGATGATTATCAGTCTGACACAATTTGGGCCACCTGCCAGCACTACACTGTAAAAAAGAGCATTTCTCCTTCCCCCTTTTCTGATACAAATCCTTAAAGCAGCATTTAAACATGACTCCCTCCATGCACGAGCATCCCTGAGTATTTAAGCTGCCCGTTTTCTCATCATGCCATGCGTACGCCTCTGTGATTGGCAGGCTCAAGTGGTTACAGATGAAAGCAGGCCCCCCATGTTAATGAATAGGCCCCTGATTGCAGAGCTGTGCACACGGAGAATTACAGCGCGGGCCGCCTAATGAGCAGATACATGCAGTGCCCTCGTCTCGTGCCTATTCAAATTGTTCCCCTTCTCGCTGATGAGCTCTCCCCCTGCACAACAGTCAACAAAACCTCTGTACAAGATATCTTCATCACCAGAGCTCACCCTCCTCCTCAGGCTCATTTCAAATGGTGCCATCGCTCACTTTTCTCATTTTAAATCTGCGTTCCTTTAGGAGATTGTTTCATTGAGTTGATGATATTATTCATGGTATTAGAATAACAGATGAGCAGTACAATGCTGTTACTTTTTGTCTTACACACAGATCTCTATGTGGGAAAAGTAGATACTGTTGGCCTAATCAGAGTTGTACTAAAAATAGACACATATATCAGTTTATTATGTCATGTTAAATCATAGCAAGCACTCAAAATCTAAGCAGGCATCCAGATAATATCTAACAATACTGAAATATCACTCAATTTGAAGCACAGTTTTTTGAAAAATCTATTGCCAGCTCCATTATGTTCACAAATCACTTTTGGGGGCAGTGGATTTTCACTGTAGCCAGTGTTGGGTCTTAATGTGGATCTCACACAGGACGACTGGCTGTGAGCCAGAAAAACTGAGCAAAGTATCACATTTCTAAACAAAAGTCAAACAAAGGAAAGCACACAAAATTGACTATGCTGACCAGTACATTGTGTGCTAACCTGTGAAGAAAACTGCAAAAGTCTTAAATGTAAACTATGATTGTTACAGTAGCACAGAACCACATCAGCGGAGCTGATGACAGCAAGGACATAACTGAAACATGATTCATTCAGTCCAGGCCGACAGCCAAACACTAAAACACACAAATTCAGAGTGGAAATTTTAAACCAGCAGTCTGAATAAAAAAATGAATGATATTGTAAATGGTTTACACAAAACAGTACTGTGATCAGAAACAAACTTAGATGTCTGAAGGCATTTTAGAGTCACATACAGCTGTTTTAAGCTCCACAGTCCACATCTGTTCATGTTCAAGTCAATAATATACTGGCAAGAGTCAATATAAATAATTGTCATTGTTTTGTTTTGTTTTGTTTTGTTTTTCAGAAAAAAAAACAAGATGACAAAATTTTTATCTTCTAATTGACAGATTTTAAGAACTACAAACATTGGGAAATAGTCACAGGATTTGTATGTTCTTTAAGTGAAAAAACATGATACAATGACACCAGTGCAAAACAAAACAAACTCTGATCACCACAAATAACACACTCTGTGGATGAAATGTCTTGCTCAAGGACATAACAACAGCAAGCACTGATTGGAGCAGAGATTAAACCACCAATGGTTTTGTTTAGTTTGTAGATGAAGGCCAATGTGCCAATGGTGCAGTAAGAATATATTGAGCCTTTATAGCCTCAGCTATTTTAAATATCTGTGTGTGTTCAAATTATTTAGTTAAATTAACCCATAATGACACTTCAAATTGCCTAAAAAAACGGTCACCTCCAAAGTGTCATTTATTTTGGGGCCACAAGGTGGAGACACGTTCATTGCAATGTTTACAATACAATCTTCACACCTCTGTCCACCCCACGCGCATAACATGCACTCACTGAAGAGAGAAGATGAAAAATGCCCTGTCCTGTGAGTTAAAGAATGATTCAACATTTTATAAAGGTTTTATTAGAGTCAACCACTTCGGTAAGTATAGGCCCATCATGACAGCACGGCCTTTAATAGGCCTATGATTTGTGATGCCAGTGCCCCCGGTTTAATTTCCGTTAAAAGTCGTAGGAGCTTATCATGTCAATCACGCATGCGAACTGTAAAAGACACATATCACAGTGCATATTTAGTTTTCATGTGTCACTGCTTTTCTTAGATCTGTGGTGTTGTATTATACTGTGTGTGAGTATGCAGGGACGTGCGGGAGTGGCTCTGTTGTTAGACCCTAAACCAGGTCAGGGATCTGGTGATTTGATATTCCTCAGGGAAAACCACTCAGAGGAATCAAGAATCATTTTCAATGCAACAACAGGTTTTTGAGGCCTGCGGGGCAGATAAAACTGTGTGTGTGTGCGTGTGTGTGTGCGTGTGTGTGTAGGTGTGTGTGTGCGTGTGTGTGTGTGTGTGCGTGCGTGCGTGCGTGCGTGCGCGTGTGCGTGTGTGTTTTGTGTGTGTGTGTGTGTGTGTGCGTGCGTGCGTGTTGTGTGTGCGTGTGTGTGTGTGTTGTGTGTGCGTGGATGTGTACGTTTGTGTGTAAAATAAACCAGGTTTACTGTTCCACTGCATCCCAACCAACGCCCAGCATTTCTCAGGGGTCTTTACTTTCTATTCATTCTGTCCACCAATTGTTCGTGCTTCCTCCTACCTGCCCTGCTCCCACTGGGCCGTCCTCAGGTGTTCACATTGCTGTGCTTTGTGTTCCAGGCTCAATGGGGTCAGTGTGGAGACAGTGGAGCCCTGTCTGATGCTTGCCGCACCAGTTTACAAGAATTTTCTTAGGTGGCTGATGTCACATATAGACTCTTAGCACCTGTTACCTGCACATTAAATTGTGTTCAGTTAAGCTTGGACATACAACTCCAATGTCAACCATGTTTTTTTGTATAGACTTATCACTTTTTCACGTCTGCTTTTTCCTCTGCACCTGATTTAAATTTGGGAAAACTCTTACTAAACTGATTAAAAAAAAAAAAAAAATCATATCATTTAATCTTTTTTTTTTTTTTTTTTTTTTTTTTTTACTTTTTTCTGGATAATACAACATGTAAGATCTTCTAATTGCTAATCTTCACTGATGAGATGACATTGTATGATTCCTTGGTATTTCTGCCAGTATGGTTTCATGTTGCACTGCGAATGAAAAAAACAGTACCAGAGCTCCGCCCCTTCAGAGAGGAGCCTAGGCAGCCAAATGCACCTGAGAGACAGCTGGGTAGAGACCTAAGTGACAAGCACCTGTCCACAACCTGCGCAGTCAACATCCATGTAAGTATCAGCATTTTATCTTACAACTAGGCTAACTTATTATTTTTTATTTTATTATTATTTTGACCATCATTTAGCCACTTGTAATTGTTCTAACGGTACTACATTTGTACTTTGCTGTCCCTACACTAGAATTTTTCCATTGTGGGACAAATAATGGTTGTCTTATTATCTTGTCTAAAATGATGCCTTGTGAAATATTTCATTTCATTATTTATTTGATCAAATTAAACATTGCAATCATAAAGGTGACCGCTGCAATAAAAAGAAGTAACTTATCTGTAGCCCCTGTCCCAGCTTAAATTTTTAAGGTACATGTGCAATATATTTAAACATTTGTACTCACTCATTCAAGCACACATGCTATGTACAAATAGTTGCAATTTGGCCATGATTTAATCTAAAAGGTGAATTATTTAAAACAGATATTATCTTAATTTTTGTGGGTAGTGAGTTGCAGCTGGGTTTTTGCAGTTTTGAAGTGCCTCTTATAACCCTCTTAAGGTTTGTGTACTGAATGGTTTGGGAGCCATACTGTTTATATTAACTCTATTCAAAGTATTTCAATTTAGATTAGTTAGATTTAAATCTAATCTAATTATTTATTTATTTATTTAGTTTTCTGCACATTTCTATTGTCCTGCTTTAACTTTGTGTTGAAACACTGGAATTTCCCTGCTGTGGGACAAATAAGGGTTCTTTTATTTAATGAAACATATATTGATTGTTTTCTTAGCAGAGGACACCATGGCCTCCACAATGTCTGTGCGCAGTCACTCCGTGCGTCCTCAGTCCTACTCCAGCATGTCTGTGCGGGACAGCGGCCGCAGCCTCCGCTCTAAGCCCATGTCCTCCCTCTCAACTGTCAGCACTCTGTCCCGCTCCGTCTCCATGGGCAATGGGCTCAACATGCTGAGCACTTTCAATGGACTGGGTGTAGGTGCCAGTGAAAAAGAGACCATGCAGGGCCTCAATGATCGACTGGCCAACTACCTGGACAAAGTGCGCTCACTGGAGCGCTCCAACGCTGAGCTGGAGGTGAAGATCAAGCAGCTCATGTTGGAGAGGTCACCAAAGGGGCACGACATAGAGGGCATGATGGCCCAGGCTCATGCCATTGGACAGGAGGTCAGTTATAACAACATGAAAATACAGACTTAAATTTAATGATCCAAAAGGTCATTTCTTTCAGTTGTTCACACAATATAATATGCCAATAAAATGTAAATAAAAGTTTCAAAACAATTCAAATGCAAAAGAGACTATCGTAGAAATACAGTATTATTAGATATAAACCCCTTGACAATGTGTTTCATTCTGGTTTCTGTCAAGTCAAACCTTATTATTAAGTTAAGTTATTTGTCTCCCTTTGTTTGAATGGAAGGGTATGCACTGCTCCAACATGCAGGACTTAAAGATCCACTATGTAACTATGTAACTCTAACCTGCGGGTCTCCATGGGGAGTTGGGGATTTCTTTATCCAGAGGAACTCATGGTATGGCACTAAACTCATCTCCATGGAGACACACAGTTAACATTACCAGGCCAGATCTGTCAAATCTGTGGAGTGGCGAGTCGCTCACAACTAGATATTTGTCAAGGCAACAAAAAACACCTTTAGTTGAATAAATGCAAAATAAATAAGCCATACTGTGGACTAGTCAAAGCAATAACATCTCTAAGAAAACAAATAAGTGCCAACCCCCAAACTAGAAAAGTTACACAGTGCACCGTTAAAACACTGTACGTTTGCCCCCCAGGTGAGAAAGAAGACCCTGGAGAACGCTCGGATCATGTTGGAGATTGATAACGCCAAACTGGCTGCAGACGACTTCAGGGTCAAGTGAGTGTCACAAAGAACTTCTGTTTTTTTACACAGCTGTGAGTATTTACAACACAGTGCCAGACTGAAAACCAACGTGAATAAATGCGTTTTCTGTCAGCTTGTGAAATAAGAGAAACATTCCCACAGTGGACAGAAGAACAAGTGGTCTATAATGTACAGGATGTGATCGATGAGAAGGTCAGACAGACTGAGGGGCTGAAAAAGGTGGTAGAGAAGGTAGATTTTCACACTGCGTTGCTGGTATGTCGTTGGTAAGTAGGATGTGGGGGATGCGTACGTTTGGCAGTGATTTATGACATTAACAGATAATTGCTGGTCTATTACACAACATACAGGCAGACAGTCCTTCCAAAACTCTAATTCAGTGGATTCCCATTAACACAGACTATGCTCCGCCTCCATTTTTAATATTCTTTTCTATAGACTATTATAAAAAAAATTTGCTGCACAATAAGTGGACAATTTGGATAACACTTTAGACTTAGGCTTAGTAACTAGGCCTATTTAATTAGTCCCCAACCCCATTTCCTAAACCTAACCCCTTAGTTAAGTAGTTACTAAATTACCTGAATTAATCTTAAAAACTATGTCTCGTCCTTAATGCTATATTAAGGCTATAAATAGTGTAGTTATTAAAATAGTGGCTTAAGTGTAACCAAAAACTTCATAAAAAGAATCTGTACCGTGCAAATGAGAAAGTAAGTTTCGATTGTCTGTAGCACCATAGTTGTCAGTAGAAATCTGCAAAGAACACTGGTTTAGGGTTTAAGAATAATATTATGTAACAGCTATTTTTAAAAATATTTACAACTAACCTGATTTTGCAAATGAGGTATTTTTGTATTGGTTGTTTCAGATTCATTCATATATGGGGTGCAAGGGGGGAAAATGTATATTGATTGCATATAATTTTTTTATATCAAAAAGCAAAACTTACATGTGATATAACAGAATGTATAGAAATGTTATGGTCTGTGATCTCATTATACCAATCCAAAAAATTGCACATTAACTTATTTTCTGTGGCATGTTGTGATGTATGAAACCTTAAACACAGCACTTGCGTTTGTGTAATCCTCCTTTGTTTCTTTGTGCAGGTGGGAGGCTGAGGCCACCTTGTGTCAGTCTGTGGAGAGGGACTGTCAGGCTCTGAGAAGGGCTAAATCTGATCACGACCAGATTATTGCGACACTGCGCGGAGACCTGGACAGCCTGAAGGAGGAGCTCTACTTTCTCAAGAAGAATCATGATGAGGTGAGAAGATGAGATACAAAAAACATGAACATGATCATGTCTTTTGAAGGTAAATGCAAATCGGCTGATTTGTAGGTTCAAATACCATCCTTGTTCAGCAGAAGCTGTTGAAGAAGTAATTGACCGAAAATGACCATTCTGAATGCAGTAAAACAAATTTAGATTTGAATTGCAAGGTTCTGCTAAACTTTATAATGGCACTTTGTTTTGTTTGTGTGTGTTTTTTTGCTAATAAACTCTTTTTTAGGTGCACAGAATAACTTTTCTAGTAGAGGGTCTGCTAAATTAATTTCTCCATTGAGATGTTTGCTTTGTCTATAATGTATAGTATAACATTTAACCTTTCAATCTTCATGGAGACAAAACCAGACCAAGTTACAAATCAGATCTGTGGAGGGACAACACCTAACCCTAACCCAACAGTCAGAATACCTGTTTTTTCAGGTATTTTAAGCTATTAACCCACCTAATTGAATGAATGAACGATAAAGTTTTAATGTCACAGAGCAATGACACATCCATAGAAAGAAGTAGGTGATGGACCCTCAACCATAAAGTTCCACAGTGCACCTTTAACATTTTTGACTATGTTTATATAGCTCAAGGAGAAAGTTCAGGGGTATAACGTGTCTGTAACACGATCACAGGTGCTGGATGGACACGCCTTGTCTTTTGTGGTCATGGGGTTTTAAGATATTAAGATAACACAGAGCATGGTTATATTTGAGCCAAGAGCAGTGAGCATGTTTAGTTAGAAAGGCGTGGTGTTCAGGATGTAGACTGGCACAAGGAGGCATACAGTTAGAATGGTACAGTCATTATCAAAGACTTTATCTAGGTCATAAGAGAAAAAAAGAGATGGCTTCAGGATTTATACGTAACAAAATCTTTGATGAAGAGAAACTATGACTAAAACCCTTATCAAGTGTTAAATATGAAATTAGAAGATTTCTAAGAGAGTTAGTGATTGATAAATAGACATTCATCATAAATATAAATATAAATAATATAAAACTAAGTAAGTTTTAGACATAATATCTAGCAACACAAAGCAAGGAGCTTCAAGAATTTGTGAACCCAAACAAAAATGAAAACATAAACAACATATTATATCATGTATAAAGTAATAAAATTTAATAAATAAACATTACTCAAATAACTGATCATAAATAAATGTAAAAAAAAAAATAAAAAAAAAAAAAGCTAAAAGCAAAATCATTTTGTTGTATAAACGTTTATAGGAGATGAGTTCTTTGAAGCTACGCCTGGCAAATGAGCAGGTGAATGTGGAGGTGGATGCAGCCGCTGGACCAGATCTGGGTGGCATCTTGGCTGAACTTAGGACCCAGTACGAGGGCATCACTCGCAAGAACAAGGAAGAAGCTGAGGCCTGGTATCTCAAGAAGGTTAGCTACAAAAAAGACTTGTACACTTTGATAGTTACCTGGGTAAATTTAGCCTTTTAAACAACTAAAATACTATAAAATATGTGTAGTTTAAACCAATTCATGTAAAATACACAAATGAAGATTCCTATTTTTTGTATTAAGATCTGAAGAAGGTTAGCTACAAAGCAATTAAAGTAAAACAGAAATTACGATACTTATTTCTTATATAAGACTCTGTTTAGGGCATAATTTGAATTTACGTTACACACACATTTTGGTGGGCACCTCATGACTGTTGAGGGCCTTATGTATATATATTTTTACCTACTTTATTCATTTTTAATACGATTGCACAATGAATATAGTATATGAATAATACAAGCTAATTTTATCTGTAGTCATTAGGCTGCTGCAAAGTAACAGCAGGTTAAACAGTGCAGGTAACTGATACAATGGATCAGGAACAACAATTAAAATATATAAAATATAAAGATAGCATTCAAATAGATATACTAATGCATGTTCTGTTTGTAGTTGGAGGCAGTTCAGTCTGAGGTGAAGGAGAGCAATGAGGCCCTGCGCTGTGCCCAAACTGAGCTGAGCGAGAGGAGGCGCTTCCTGCAGGCTCTGGAGGTGGAGCTGGACAGTCTGCGTAAACAGGTGGTGTACTGTGTAACAATGGTTGCAATTTTTAAGGGTAAAAAACTACATACATAGCTATTAAAGAGCCCATACGATGCTGTTTTCTGATGTTATAATGTTGTTTCTTCATCACAAACATAAAATTACCCATCTCTACTGAACTATAGGTGAAATTTACAACTACCTAATCACAAGGTGGAAGCCTGAGCTTTGGAGATCTAGACAGACTAAAAATAAAGGATTACTTAAGCAGGTGTGAATGAAACAAAACACAACTCCAGGTACATTCTAACATGACTAAAAGGTCACAAGAGTAAATTTAGAGTAAAAGGGTAAACCTTTAAGGGTAAAAACTACATACATATAGCTATTAAGCTCAGTTATAGGAAGTTCAACTTATGTTTGATTTTTTCTTAAATAGTGGCAGAGTGTGTCTAACCATCTCTGGACATTTCCTGCCAACACAATACTGGCTTGAACGAAAGGTAGCAGCTGGTTGTTCTTGTCAACAGCTAATATACTATTTATTTCCGGTACTGTATAATCAATCAAACTTGCCTTGTGATAAAAAGTGAAACATGATTCAACATGTCTTTCTGTGGGTTCAAATAATAATGCAGAATTGTGTGGAACAAATATGTATACATTTGTTTGCACAGACTGACAGGTAAAACACTAGAGCCTACCTGATAGTGTTGACAGAGATCTCAATAGTTAAGTGGGCTGTAGCCTACTGTTTATACTGGCAGGAAACAAGGTACATCACTAAATAGAGTTGGAATAATATTATATAAAAGGAGTACCACAGTTTTGTTTGATGCAGCCACAGATGCAGCCACAAATCACTAGGAAACTCAAATACATAACTGCTTATTTAGGTCACAGTTTTTAGATTGCGTTTCAGCCTTATTGCCCTCTTCGTGTATCTGTTCTTTCAATGAGTTACCACATCATTTAAAGGTCCTATATTAAGCAAAACTGAGCTTTAAGCCATGTTAGAAATAGTTGTTACCTCCTCAAAAACATACCTGGAGTTATGTTGTGTTTCATTCACGTGTGTCTACGTCTCCAAATCTCAAAATGTGATGTCATGAAGCAGTAGTTTTAAGCTACCTACAGTAGCTACAGCTAACTACAGCTACCTTTTATCTTTTTCTCAGTAGAGATATTCCAGGTTGTTACATATTGATGGCTTGAGATATTGAGGCTATATGATGGGGAAATGATTAGAGGGTAAAAAATAAAACCAATGATAATTATTTTATAACGTACCAAAACAAAGATTTTTAAGAGAGTTAGACGTAAAGAGTTCTTCTTCCAGCCATTGTCGCTGTGTGAACACGAGCTAGGGGGATTGGGTAGGACCCTACAACACCCATTTATACTGTGAGTAGTTAAGGAGTACATGAAAAAAAAAATGGAGAGCCACAAATCCGGTCACTTAATAATGATAATGTTATGGAGTCAATTGCTTAAATTGTTGTTATAGGGATTCATATTTTAAAATAAAATATTATATCTTTTGAATGAAAAAATTTCCTCAAAATGTTGCATCTTTGCGTCTCGATGTAAGTACATAAACAGTTGCTACTTTGCAGCTGAAGTCATGAACATTTCCTGGAAGTGTGATGCTGCTCTCACCTTTTTGTTGAAAATTAAACACCTAAACAGGACCATGAACGCTCATATTGATCACAGGCTCCTGAAAATGTGTTACTTAAATATGTTTTTTATGTTTTTTCTTAATCTTAAGACTTTTTTGGCAGTTTTTGCTAATATGTTCTTTGTGTCACCATCACACACCCCCAGCATGATGTCACTGCACAGTATCAATTGGCAGATGGAGGCTACACAAAAAAACTAAATACATGTGTTTTTCTGTGTACGTTTGTGCTAGGTGAATGTTCTGGAGGGAAACCTGGGTGAGACAGGCCATAAGTACTCAGTGGAGATGGAGAGACTGCAGGCCACACTGACACAGCTGGAGGACGAACTGTCTCAGCTGCGTCTGGACATGCAACGCAACAAGACGGACTATGAACAACTGCTGCGCATCAAACAGAACCTGGAGATGGAGATCGCCACCTACAGGAGGCTTCTGGAGGGAGAGGAGATGTAAGTGCATTTACTCGTATATTCACTATCCATTGGTTTTAGATTGAGGAAAAATTATAGACCAGGACAATCACCATAACGATTAACAATTTAAAACAAAATATTATGTTTTTTGAATGGGAAAAGACCAGAAACTAAACTAAAAATATTGCCTATAACAGGAAGTTATAGTAAACCCCATGAATAGTTACAATAAAAAGAAAATTGAAAAAAAAATAACAATTTGAAACAAATAATAATGTTGAAATAATAAGCAGCAAATAAATAAGTTACTGATAGGGAAAGGCAAAAACACAAAGTTACCTACTAATGGTGTGGCCAATAATCTCTTAATACTTGTTCTTGTTGTTATTAATGTATATAATTCATTCAAGTTTATTTTGTACTAAATTGAAGACATGAATCACATAGATTTTTTCTTATTTGCAGGGTCAAAGAGACTCCTCCACCTCCCAAAAGTAAGTTATTTTATTGACTGTTGTGTTCATATCCCTCACAAATATAGCTCATTTTATAAACAAAACAGTTTGATAGAAAAATAAGAAACATGCATCTCTTACTGTTACAGAAGACCCAGACGTGCGCACACGGAAGATAGTCAAAGTCGTCACGCAAACTATGATCAATGGGAAGGTGGTGGATGAGTCAAGTGAAGTGGAGCAGATTGAAGAACGCAAGAAATAAGCCATATGTTTCAGAAACCAAAGCATCAGCTGTGGTTTTGTTTTATTTTCTTAAGTTTCTTAAGTTTAAGTTTGTATATCTTTGCCAAAATGTACTAAACTATTTCGCATTACAAAACTGTAGTTGCATTTGTATGCAATTCAGATTTTACAGTGTGTACATAAGGAAATTGTTTGTCTGTTTTGCATTTCTTAAATATTTTCCTTTTGTGTCAACGCTCTTCTAATTTCTGGACTTTTAGCATTTGTTTATAAACTATTGTGTTGAAAACTATTGGGCTGTAATGCCAGAATCTTGCCAACAATTTTATTAAACTATAATATTTATGTACGTTATAAAGTGTGATTATTCTATTAGTCTGACTTAGTGAAGAGGGTTTGGACACTTTAGCAGAAATTTAAGCCTAGACAGAAACTCTGAGTGATACTGCCTAGAAGGTATTCTCCTGGAGGGCAGAGACCACAGAAATCATAGTGTCTGGTAGCAGGTCTCTCGTAATATCACTAAAGAGGTTTGTATGTCTGGAAAATGCACGATACTGTAAACCATGCAATGTACAAGCTAGCAGTAATGGGAAGAATGCTTTGACAGTGTATTTAGTTGCAGATACTGAATACCTGCATGAAATTGTGGTTTGTAACATATTCTGATCCAATTAAAATATTGTATTCTATCTGTGCTGAAATACAGTTACTTGAATTTAGTATTCTGAATATGTATTCTCAGTACATATATACAGAATACTTACCAAACACTGCACACTGGCCAACCAATTGCCCAAAATGTATATAAAGTTCTTAATACATTATATAATGTTTTGCAATGCATTTGAGAGTCTTTCAACTGTGGTAGAAGTAGTAAAATACTTTATGGCTCCCCTATCATTAGTTATGACACATAGGTGCATGCGTGTACTGCAGTCATAAAATGTTCAACCTTACATTTTACAACCAAATAATAATTGTTAAACTCTAAATATTTCTGCAGGAGGACAAGTCACAAGATTCAAGTTTTTATGTCTAATACTGTACATGTTATCATAAAAGTGCTCTCTAAATTAAATTCTGTGTCAAAGTTCAGCCAGTCTATTTTCTGTAAGTGTGTGAGAAGCGTACATGTAAAATAAATCTTTAGGCTTTGCCACTACCCTGTCATCAGTCATGACATGGGCATAGACTACAGGTTGTATGTAGGGGTATTGTACCAAGTTGGCTATTCTTTCTTTCTTACAATTATGTGCTTTCTGACATGACTAATGTTTAAATTAGTGGTCTAGTGTGGTGCGCATTATAGTCAGCATGTACAGTCGCATGGGAAATTATAGGAGACTTTTTTTTTAATGATGTATGTCAAAGGTGACATCCCAGTCTGGGAATGTGTTTTATTGTTCTGTATACCTTTTTCACACTGAAGTGAAAAGAGAACACACAATGAACTACACACAACTGCTGTTTTACTGTGTTAAATGTCTCTAGCTGTTAAAAAAAAAAAAAAAAAAAAAAAGATGCTGTGGAGTATTTTGGACTATAGGCCTACTTAGAAGGGCCTATTTGAACAAGGTACTCTGGCTTTTCCATCATCCTTTAACTCCTTAAAATTCTTCTTGACTCACTCACAGTCTGTAGTTTGTCTTGTTTCTTTATTCTCTGAATACTTGGTTTTATTTAAGGTGCTGCTGACCAAAATCTAGGTTATTGTTGTATAGTAAAGTAGCGCCCCCTGGTGGTTCTCAGACAAATTCTTTTCACAGGTTTAATAAACGATCTTGGATCAGAAGGGACAGGCCTGGAGAACAAGTTTGGAGTGAACCCAATAACTCATCTAAACAATGTAAGTTATACTTTATAAAACAATATTGAATTTATATGTACGTGTGCAATTTTTAACCGAATTATTGTTGTATATTTTGCACACGCAAAAAACTACCCTCTGCTAAATATGCTAGCTACACATTTGGTAACTCGTTTTGTATATCTAATTTATTTAGATATAATTTTATTTTTATTTTTCTCATTTTAAGGTCTGAAAACAAATCCCACGGTATATTTCCAGCTGTAATGTACAAGAGCCTCAACTATGTTTTCGAGGTAAGGACTTGGTGTCAATAATGATGATCTATGATTGCCAAAAGAAAAAAATATATATAATTAAAATTTTATTATATAACATTAACTAATTGTCTACAAACCTTTATTGTTTTGCGTTTGTTAATTTGGAAAACACAAAAAACGACATTATGTAGTTTCAATACATTTCTATTAGAGAGAGATTTTTCACTAGGTCTGAGGAGAAGAGCCAAAGTGTCCCTCCCCTGTGTCCTGCAGCCCGGGCATTACAACAGTGTCCAGGGAAAACCAAGTGAACAGGAAGGGCCTCACTCTTACTCCACTCTGGTGTTTGCGTTGGGGGTGAAATGGCCCATTCCCTCAAAGTATTTTTCTCTGGAACGTTTTCTGTCACATTTCCTGCCACATATTAGACTTAGATTTAGACAAACTTTATTGATCCCCAAGGGAAATTATTTGGAGATAGATTAACACTGTAATAACAAAGAGTAAGAAATATAAATGGTAATAATAATTCTAAATAAGTAGCAAAACAGATAGCACAAGATAGGTGTCAAATAAGGGATAATTATATAAATGCATATGTACAAGTTAAAATAAAATAAGTCCTAAATAAAATATAAATTCTCAGCGTTATACAATAGAAAGACAGTGCAACAATGATATGATGATTGGCAGTACATATGGTTATTTGTTACATAAAGGTGAGTTGTACAGTTGTAAGGAGTATAGTATGAATGTAGTCCTGTATCTCTCACTGTTTGAGCAGAGCTGTAGGAGCATTTGTATTGTTCATAGCTTAACTAGTGTTCATAGCTAGCTCCTTAGCTAGCCTCTTACAGTCTCCATGGATATGGGAAAAACAAACAATACACACACAAAAACAATCCAATCGTCTCTTTTACTTGTGTCCTTGAACTGCACATGCAGCACTTCTTACTTGATTAAAATCCCATGATATGATATTAAAAATTGAGCTCAAAAAACAAAAAGTTTCAAAAACTGCTCAGTGTATGAGCCAAGTGTCCACAAAAGCAGCCAACTACACCATCACCATTACAATGGTCTGCAAATTAATGGTGTTAATTTGAAATGAAGAAGTGTTGTTTTGTTTTCCAGACATCCACCAGCTTCAAAGTCATGACTGACTTTTTGGCTCTGCCTGCACCTTATGTGAGTGGGACCTGTGCCCAGTACGCCCA
This sequence comes from Odontamblyopus lacepedii, assembly GCA_034769755.1. Classification (NCBI taxonomy): domain Eukaryota; kingdom Metazoa; phylum Chordata; class Actinopteri; order Gobiiformes; family Gobiidae; genus Odontamblyopus; species Odontamblyopus lacepedii. The sequence goes on from CM068358.1 coordinate 13,860,355, forward strand.
CAGCGGACACCTGCCTGACGACATGTACAGGACCCCATGGATCAGAGGTAACCATGGTAACCATAGTGCTGCATCTTCTAGTATAAAAATGAATCATTGAAACAAATACAGATTATTAAAGAAAGGTATTATATGACTCCATACATTTTACAGGAAATGTAGTATCAACATCCAAACTCTTTCTGAATTATTCTGTGCTCGATGACCTGAGAAATAAGAACGGACAAGCTATTAACATCCCAGAATGGTATTCTCTCTTTATTTTAAAGTGTGTTTTTGCACTATCATGTAATAATCCACATTGTTATAACATTGCAGTTATAATGGCTGTATGAAACATTTACAAGAAGAAAATGAAATTATACCGAGCTCTAATCCTGACTCTCTTAATGAGCTGAACATCAGTGAGGCTCAAGATATTTTGACACAATCAACAGACCCATGTCAGGAAAAGTTTTCAAAGATGCAGATACATCAGATAAACATGCAAAATGAAAAGCAAGGTATTTTTTTAAGTTATATCTGAAACTGTACATTACAAACTACTAATATCCTGTAATTTTAAAGACCTCTACTTACCAGAAGCATTAATGGAAGTAGACCACCTTAAACAGTTTAAGAGGCATTTGCCTTCGCTCAAAATCAAATTGTCGAGGCTAAGAATGCTTCTGGTGGAGGACCCTCTGTCTAGCTTAATACATGATAACATCTCTGAAGACATGATTCAAAGGTGAAAATGCTGATCTTTTTTTCCATTTGTCTAATCTTTACTTATATTTTCTTATGATGCGTCTTATTTTTGTTTTTAAGACGCTGTGAACCTTACGAAATACCGCCTCAATCATTCACTAGAGACAATTTATCTTCTACAATCAATCTTGAGGAATTTTCAAAAGTCCAATTAAATGATGAGGTTTTCAAGTAGCAGCTTACAACAAATTATTTCAATACTTTTAATTTGTGAAATCACTAAGAATATTTTGTATTTTGTAGAAGCTGGTATTATCAAATGTGGTGGAGACTTGTGCCTTTGAGAGGGAAGATTGCGCTGGATTGTCAAAAATCTGTGATCTTTTGATGATAAAACCAGAAGAAATGAATGAAAGAAATGAACTTTTGGTCAGTGAAATTATTCAAAGGGGTAAGTGCAACAGGTGAATAAGCCAAAACAAAGGCAAAATTAGATTTTAAACCATTACATGTTGCATATTTATTATTCAGCAAATCAAAATATTTCTCAAGTTGAAATATATGAGCAACAGACAACACAAACCTCAATGGAAGGAATTGAAAATGGAGAGCCTACAGGTAATTCAATGTACCATAATGTTTATACAGTACACAATTTTTACTTCAACATTTTAATATCATCTTTGCTTTTAGAACAAATGAAAACTACAGCTGATATGGAAGTTGACTTGACTTTAAGCCCTGTACGCAACAACTGCACCAATATCTGTTTATTCACCTCTACACTTTCACAGGAACCTCTTTCACCACAAGGAAAGATGTGAGTTTGCCACATAAGTATGAGAACAAGGACAGGGAAGTTGACAAATAAATATTTGCTGTGTTTTGTTTGTTTTTTCGTGAAGATCTTTTGGGTCATTGAGAGATCAGAAGGAACGTGAAATGGCCTTGTGGACAGCAGAAAAGCACCTGTCATTTGTGCTCAGCTTCATGCTGACAGGTAAAAATATCTTCAATTTAGAAGTCCTGTATTACACAAAATGGATTGAGCTTTAAGCCATGTTATAATGTTACCTCCTCAAAAACATACCTGGAGTTGTGCTTTGTTTCATTCAGAAATGTTTGAATAATCCTTTATTATCATCTCTAAAGCTCAAAATGCTCTGTTCCACCTTGATGTCATGCAGTAGTAATTTTCAAGTTAACAGCTATCTTTTACCTATAGTTTAGTTTATCTGAGAGAATAACTCAGCCTAAATTGTGGGCTTTGAGTGTTAAACATGCGTAAATTAAACAAAACATAACTCCAGGTATGTTTTGATGAGGAAACAACATTATAACTTAGATCAGAAAATAGCGTAACATTGGGTCTTTAATTTGTATGTTATTATCTAATTATTTCTCAATTAATATTTTGCAGAGCCCCAAGCGTATGAGCCGCCAGTTGATTTTCATCCTTTACCACAAGCTTTGGGGATTTTGAAGTCTGAAAAACACACTTTAAGTGGCGAGTCAACACTAGAAACTGGCGCGCTATCGACATGTCTTTGCAGCTCTTCTGATTTTACCGAGAGCATCCAGCCCAACATTCCCCCCTCAAAGACAGATGTGGAAAAGTTCAAAAAGATTTCTCCTGAACAAGACTGTAAGTGCATACAAAGTGCATACATTTTACATTTTAATCCCATCCCAAACAAAAATCATAATTTAAACAGCTTGCATTAGTCATTACAATTTTTAGTATGATAATTATGTATTTTACAGTTTCTATCCCTAGCATTCCGACACCCAGATCTTTGCCATTTAATCTGAAGAGGCCTGAAGAACCAGCCTTAGATCCTGTGTCAGAAATGAGTGAACCACAGAAAAATGAGCCTTTGATCTACCGTCATCTGCAAACAGAAAATGTGAACTCTGGCCCTGATGAAACTTCAAATCAAAATGATATTTGCCTGAAGACAAAAGAAAAAAGCCAGTCACAGCCAATTAAGCAGACAGTGCCTTTAAGAAGAGACAGTCCTGAAAGTGTTTTGGAGGATCCTCCCTGCAAAGACCTGGACCCTCTCTCCACCTTCATCATGCTCCGCTCTCAGCAAGCTCCACCAGTCACTGTCAACCCACAGCCCAGTGCAGGTACTCTATATGTTGTGTTCGGAAAAGATTCAATTCAGATTTATTATTGTTTCCTATATTAACACACAAAATGGACTCTTGTGAGTTTTAAGCCATGTTATAATGTTGTTACATCATCAAAAACATACCCAGAGTTGTGTTTTGTTTCATTCACACACTTGACTAATCCTTTATTATTAGTCTACATTTCCAAACCTCAAAATGCTCTGTTCCACCTTGTGATGACATGAAGCGGTAGTTTAAGTTAACAGCTGCCTTTTAGCTTTTGTTCAGCAGAGACTGGCAAGGAATGAAATTATCCAAATGATTCCAGGGACATGCACATGGCCTCACGTGACATAATGAGGTGGAACAGAGTGTTTCCGTTTGAGAGAAGAACTCAGCCTAAATATACAGGGTTTGTGTGTTAAATGTATGAATGAACGAAAACACAACTCAAAGTATGTTCATAATGAGGAAATAGCATTATAACATAGAATATTATTATATGGGGTTTATTACTCATTTATAGTTTGAGGAACTGTGACAAATCCAGGGATGAAACTGTCTGAACATTCCAGCATAAGAACAATAGAGACTTGGCACACTCTTGTGGTTAAAAGAGGAATCACAGTCTCAGTAATGAGGACTTACATTTTTTTTACTTACATTTTATTTGGTTGTATTTTTTTGTGTGTTATTGTTTCTTTAGTTGTTTTTTTTTAATATAATTTCAGATGTTACCAAGCAGGTCTTTCACAGTGAGCCACAAACTACTGATCAGTATCAAAGGATGAAAAGAATGTATTTGAATGCAGCTGTATCAGGAAATACCTCCAGAGATCAGAGCAAAGCAGTCAACAAATGTATGTCTCCACTCACCGTTCACTCCAATGAACAGCCCATTCAACTGCAAAGACAAGACAGTGTAGTGGTACAAGTCCAAGCAACTGGTATGGCAAAAGACTACATAATCTGTTTCATAATTAATATAAATAACTGAAATGTGTTTGTGTGTTACAGAGAGCCAGTGCCATGCCTACTGTGAGTTGTTGTCCTTTTCTCTGCCTTATATGAGCTTCTCTCATAAACTGGGTCTTGACCAGAAGGTTTGGGGAGACTTCATAAATCTCACTGTGGACCAAACACACTTCCTGGTTAAACAGCAGGAGAAAGCTCTCACTAGGAACAATTCACACAATGTTGACCTGGTTAGAGGTAAGAAATAATAATAATATCTGTTATGTGTGTACGGTTTTCTCAACTAATATTCTGCTTCTCTAATAGGCTCTAATAGCAGGTATTAAAATACGGTACTTGTTGAAATGCTGTTTAAAATTTAGGCCAGTCCCAATCAGACAAAAATAAATCATTAGTTCTGGGTATTGTGTCCAAAACTGCCGATCTTACATCATCATTGCCGTTTGTAGAGTACTGTAGGTTAAGAGGACAAAATACACTTTATTAGTGTGTTGTTGTTTTTTTTGCAGATCATGAACAACTTTTCAACCAGGTGACTTTGATTCATGTGTTGGTGACATTTAAGGAGCTGCTACTGAAGTGTGGCCTCAGCTCTGGTGTAGGTCAGTGAACAATACAAGCACATGCTGTATAGTGGCCAACCCTTTAACCTAACCCTTTAATAACAACATATTTTCTATGTTCAAGAGTTTTTGAAAAATAGAAATATGGGTGATGAGAAGAGGTTCAAACAATTACTGAAAAGGCTGCAGATCATACTTTTCCTCAGTCACAAGAAACAGGAGTCTAATCCAAAACTGCTGGAATTAAAAAACCTACTGGCAACATGGTTCAACAACAGGAAAGGCAATACTATGGCTAACAAAGTAAGGGTCAAAGTATCCTTTTTGATATATTTGTATTGATAAAACACACACACTTAAGACTTCCACACGTTGTGTCGACATTACATTAACTTCCATAAATTTATTGGAGACTGATCTTAATTTCAACCCTCTTAACCTAACCTAAACTAACCGATATTGTAACTTTAAACCATGTAGAAAATCTAATATGAAAGAATTTGCTTCACAGGGACTTGATGTTTGATTTCCACAATAGTTCCCAATGAAGTGACTGTGTAGAGATTTCACTCCCCACAATACCCACTCCACAAATTTACAGTGAATTTACATCTATAGAACAAACAAGCATGACCTGATATTTTCTGTTTTTCAATACATTCTGCAGATACTAGTCTTAATTACAAACATGGACAATACAAGATCCACTGTACTTGGTTGTCTTCATCAACTGATTGGTGAGCACAAATCGTGTTTTTGTCTGTCATCAAATCTAGGAATATTGAAAATGTATTAGATTTTTACATTTGCAGTGTCACCTTTATGGTAATGTGTGTAATTTATTTAGGTGCAGCTGCTGTTGCTGATCTTCATCTCGAGAAAGATAAGACGAAGCTGAACGGTGCCAGTGTTGTCAGCAGGTACATTAACCCCTTAATTAAGCAGTTGCTAACCCTGAATCATTCTAAAAAAAACTATTTGTTCATGTGTTATTCAGGCTGATTAAGGTGTAGTTATTATTTACCTCTATGGTTTACTATATTTTGTATATGAGTACAATCCTAATATGTGGTATTAATCATGCAATCACTGTCATACAATAAACACACAAATAATGAAATAACACTATACAGTTTTTTGATACTTTGCAGTGGCATCATGCTGGGGGTGTTTTACATATATGTGTATTGGTGGAATGTTCACCAGTTACCATGGAGACACAATGCACATTAAGTCAGTTCTTTATGGTCAATATGGATTGTGTTAAAATAAAGCCTAAAAAAGTCTAAAACGTCAGACAGAGAATGCTAACAGTTAGCATCACACCCCCAGGGAACTTTGATAACAGCAGCTGCAAAGTATCAATTGGGAAATTAAAGGGATCTTTATTTCAAAGTGTAAAAAGAAGTAGTCTGATTAAGTTTTCATCTTTCCATATTCCCGTCTGCTCCTCAGTATGTGTAGCAGTGAATGTGTGCTTGTGTGTGAGGACCATATAGGGCCAGACTTCCCCTGGCAATGCTTCTCTCAGCTGGTGGAGTATGACCACCCCGGACCCTCCCCGTGGGCCACAGTCTGCAGAGAGCGGGGTCTTACCCATATCAGCTTCAGCACTGTTATTCCAGGCAATGGTGAGAAAATAACTTATGATACTGTGTGGTAAAGGTGCAGAGATATAATACTAATAATACTAATAATACTAATAATACTACTACTACTACTACTACTACTACTACTACTACTACTACTACTACTACTAATAATAATAATAATAATAATAATAATAATAATGCATCAGTTTTATATAGCGCTTTTCTGGACACTCAGAGACACTTTACAGAGCATTATTCATTCACTCCAGACCCGGTGGTGGTAAACTACTATTGTAGCCACAGCTGCCCTGGGGCAGACGGATGGAAGCAAGGCTCCAATCTGCGCCATCGGCCCCTCCGACCACCACCAACACTCACGCACACACCACTTTCATAGTAGGCAATGTGGGTGATGTGCCTTGCCTAAGGAAACTACGACAGTTTTTGTGATTGGCGCCCCACTGTGGCACCTGGAATTCCCAGTGTTCTCCCATCCAAGTACTAACCAGACCCGGCCCTGCTTAGCTTCTGAGATCTGATGGGATCAGGCTTTGACATCTTATCTAGTAAAACAGACTATATACAATTTTTGTTTTTTCTGAAGAGAAATGCTGTGATTATAGTATCATTCAAAATGACCTGTGAAATGTGTAATTTATGTTCATTGAAGTTCTAGTATTCTAGTATTGTAGTTCTAGTATTTTACTTAAAATTACTGACATGGTTCTTAAATAGTGGAGTTTTAAATTTAGTTGCAGTGGAGAAAAACTTTCATTGAGTTTATTTATTATCAGTCAAAATTGTTCTATTATCTGGAGACCTAAAACTATTACTCTGACTAATGTAATGCAATACTGTATTTTTAACAAATGTATGTATCCGATATAGAGTTGTCACCACCACGATTGGAGGACAGTGTGCCTCATGTGCTATTTGTGACAGAGGGTCTTCTGAACTGCCCCACACTGCTGCAGACACTGGAGTCCATGTATGTTCAGCAGGAGAGATTTGGGTTTTCTTTGCGTTAAACAGAATGATACTTATGGTTGTGTTTGGTCTTGCAGGTTTAACATTAGTGTCTTGGAGAGAAATCACAGCATGACTTTGCAGATGTTGGGAGGGACTCACCAGTATGCTATGATCACTGTGGATGAGAGAGCCACCATTATTGTTCAGGTACAGGAAGTGGATTTCACACTAGGCCTGTCACAATAATACATTTTGAAGCGTGTTATATTGCTGAAGTAAATAGACAATAAATGATAATACTGAAACTAATTTATGCCACTGACACAATAACCCTACCGCCGTTTTAAACCACTGTTTTTTCTTCTCATTTTTTAAACTTTAGATCTTTAATTGCACAGAGATTCGATTATCTGCCATTATAAGTCACCCTAGAATTAAAGAATTATAGTGGTTGAATCTCCATCCACCTTTAAAATACAAATCTATCGGTGTTGAGAATAAAGTACTTTTTTTTACTCCTCGGACTGGCTGAAGAAGGATGCCATTCATGAGTGGGTTTTAGTGGACAAGGAGAAAACAGCAGTGTGATAACTGAGTGTGGGCAGATTGTTGGGCTTTATGACTCTGTATTCTCTATGTCTTAGGTTGCTAAATAAAAGGTGAAAGAAAAAAAATATACACTTGAATTTGATGTAAATACTTTTTTTGTTGTTTTTCTGAAAGACATAACTGGCTCCACTGTTACATGTTTGTTTGTAGAAGCAGGAGGAGTTGTGCCAGGAGAGCTCTAGTGAAGGACTGGTAAAGAGGCTGAGCGCGGTCTCTCTGCAGTACAGCTGCTGCTGGCTCATTCTGTACTGCCCAGAAAGTCGAGGAGGAGGGTCAGTGTCCACTCCAACACATAATAATACATTAATAATTACCCTCTTAAAAATACTGTTCTTTTTGTTTGGGTGGGCAGGCTTTCAAGTGAAGCTTTTAACAACCTGGTTCTTGTATATTCATCCTTGGTGATTTTCAGCATGAAATCAGAAGACCTTGATGTAAAGGTAAAATAATGAAACAATTGTTTTATGATATTGTAAATGTATACAAGACTGTAATTAAGCATGTGTTCTGTCTTAAGAATAATCTAAAATCTAAAAATATTTTGTTTATAATCACTGTATTATTCTATGTATTTATTTATTCTGATTTGTTTTCTTTGCATGTCAGGTATTAACCATGTCTTGGCATTCAGGTTAACAAATAATGTCTCCAATAGCAATAAAGCAACAACCACAAGCCTGTCTGTCCCTGTATGCCCCTGTCTGTCAGGTGCTGATGGTGTCAGATGTGCTGGAAATGGCCAAGTGGATCAGTCAGATTTGTTTCCACAGTTTGATGAGCAGTGAGAGGGACCCAGCTGCTTACCTGGACAGAGAGTGGTTAACTGTCATACAGTCTAATGTAAGAATAAAAGTATTTAACAACAAAGTACACAGTTAAGCTGAATAATGTTTTTTTTTCCCAACAGGAGGAAAAGTGTTTGTTGCATTTCCCGTGTATTAATCCTTTGGTGAGTCAGGTGATGCTGAGGAGAGCCCCCAGCCTCCAATGGCTCCTCACTGCCTCTCTGTCTGAGCTGAAAGAAATGCTTCCAGAAGTGCCACATAAAGTGCTGAAGGTATATACTGTTAAACATATAACAAGGGATATTGTTAAAATAGAGATTTCTCAGTATTCCCCATAGATTTTGATGAGACAATTGTGGCTCTAAGCAGTGACTTTTGACAAATGTAGTCATTATATGCTTATGATAATACAGTTAGCAACAAAGTCATTGGTATCAAAATTTTGGGAACTGATTAAAAGTTGGCGGTTACCAATTTAACAGTTTTAGACTATGGGACCATAGTCTCCTGTATTCATGGGAAAACACTGCCTCATATTAAGTGATTTATCATTACAGTTGTAAAATAATATTAGAGGAAAGTTGTGATGAGGATGATGTTGTTTTTTGTCTTGCTTTCTTAGCTCTTCAGTGACACCACTTCCCTGTACACTCATACATCAGACTTGAGTAAATGTGAGAGTCCAGCAGTGATTCCAAAAAGTGTCCCCATGAATCATCCAAACACCAGCGCTTGGATCGGTAGCGGGGATCATCAATATTTTAATTTAAGCCCAGTCCCAGATCTCAGTTTTCCATTTGCAGTTCAGGACAGCTTCTGTAACACAGCGTCCACTGAAGAGCTGGAGCCTGACATGAGATTTGAGTTGACCTCTTCATTTTTAGAGCCAGGCGTTTACAAGCAGAAGAGCTGGACCATCAGGGACCTATGGAAAGAAGACGGAGAGGAGGTGAAAGCTTCAGACTTGAGGGGCAGGTCAGGGGCTATAGGCAAAATGGTTGGAAGGGCAGATTTAAGGTTGCTCCGACAAAACTCCAGCATAACAACCCACCAAATGAAGTATAACAGTCCCTTTAAGACAGGATCACAATTTAGCTACAACAGTGCGCTCCAGCCGTCTTGTGGTCTGACGCCCCCTGGCGGTGAGGTCGCAGACTGGGCTCCAGGATTCAGCCCAAACTTCACTTTTCAGACTGGAGAAGGAAAAGGACTGATGAGAACCTCTGCTACTTATGGTTCCAAATCCTTTGTGGGGCAAGAGCTGAAGAGGGCTGGTGATGCTGAAACTCTGCTCAGCACAGGTAAGATCTTTTTATGGTCTGTTATTAAAATATAATATTGGTTAAGTTGTATATGTTTTTATTATACATTTCTAAAATTCATATTCTGTTTTGATTTGTTTTTATGATATTATATGTTAATCCATGTTATGTATTTTTACAAATAAATGATTTGGCCATTTACATTTTTCTTATGACAAACATTACATTTATAATACTATATTCTATTCTGTATTCTCCAGAACAATAAGTGATTTCAAAATATTGATGTATCTGAAATTGTGGTGCAGTAATTTGAGCCACTCAGTGATATAATTCATTAATTTCTGTCATAAAATAAAAATATGAGTTCTTGGTTACATATCATATGCCATTTTATAATTCGCATTGTGTTTTGCCTTTTGTTTTGCAGTTCTGACACCACTGAAAAAGAGCAGGTTAAGCTATGAAAAAGTCCCTGGGAGAAGTGACGGACAGACTAGACTCAAATTGTTCTGAGCAGGTTATTTACTTAGACCCATGGCTGTGAAAGAGAGGAACCACATGTAAAGAGCGGATCAAAATGAAACTAAGCTATACATTTTTAAGTATTGATATAAATTATTCACTTATCAAATGATATTTTCTAATTTGTTTTTTATTCAATAAAATGGTTCTATAAAATGGTGTTATTGTATTTTAGTATTCATCAGTTTGAGCTTCCTGTTATTTGTAACATTTTGAGGATTGTTATATTATATTATATTGTATTTTATTATTGTGTCTCTGATCTCATGTATTTTCCAATTCCAAAGATATAATATTTAAGATTTAAATTGTTAATTACGATGGCAACAATCTTTTTATTTTTTTTATTTTTGAATAATTCTGAAACCCATGGATAGGGAGTGGTTTTGATGGTAAAGTCACACAGTTTAGGAGCTCCACTGGGCCTTTTTTTTTTTTCCCCTTTAGTGGAGAAATCCCCTTATCTGCCCCTCTCAGTGTGTGGAGAGAGTGCTTATCATCACACGCCAGCAGAGTGAAGCTGGTCCCTCAGGAATGATCCCCAGACAAAGACAACCCGAGGGACAGACAGCCCTGACTGGCCACCATCAATTACCCACGACACATCTTTACGGCTCTGTCTCCGGCCTCTGCCTCTGAACAGCCAGTGGACCAACAATAAGATTTTGTGACTAGTTTGTTTTTAGCAGAGGAGAACAAAAGCGCTAGCTGGATGGTCCCAGTGATGGGTGCATAAGGTAATGGAGCAGTGATTGCCCCTGACAACACATTACCACAGGAGTGAATAGGACGTGAGAAACATGGTGGGAATTAACAGTGTGTTTATAGCGTTAGCCTTTATATATGGACTACAGCTGTTGAAGTCACACCTTTGTGTTCTTTATTGAGAGGCAAAAAGATCCTATCATGTAGCTGTAAAGTCAATGCTTATATTTGGGTTGACTGGATCTGTAGTATTAATATTTACAGAACAGGAGAATACAATTTTTCACAGTGTCCTCACAAAGATATTTGGTACCACTTTATAATAACTACACCTTCATTAGTCTACACTTTAAGAGCATGAGCAAAGAATTAATTTATAAAGAAAAAAATTATGAAAAATGAACATTTATTAGTGATTAGGAGTTACAGTTGTGGTTTTAATTTAGGAGTTATTACATCATTCTTAATAAACAATTTGTTCATAGTTCAAGTCTTTGTTCCTGCTTTTTAAGGCTATTAAGAGTTTTTATAAAGTGTTATCAAATACTATTAATCATTAATTAAATGTCTGCTCTATAGTTGTAAAATAGTCCTTGCTAATGCTGGCTCACTTTCACCTGCATGGATGCTTCCCACTGAGACATAATGCAGTTGGTTTACCTTAGTGAAATGTGTGCCCTAGTGGTCAGACAGAGAGCTGCGGCACCCAGTCTGCAGGTGCTAAATATGCACCCAGCCCCATGAATGACCGATTCAGAAACAGCCCCCACTGGGCCTGTTCTCCAGGCTGGGGCCTAATCCCAGGCCCTAATCGGATTATGTAAATCCTACTCAACACAGAGACTTTTATGGAAGGTTGCGTCTTTGAAACAACACTTGAAGGGTGTAAAAAGAACAGTAACAATTGGTTAAACTCGGTGTGTTTTTTATACTGAGGTTTAAAGTGGGAGGGGGAGATTGAGTAAGATGGGATGCAGCTCTCCCCATGTCCTCTGTAAAATATGTGTGGCCCCTAGACCGGCTCAACAAGATTACCATAGTCATAACAAAACCTATATTGTTCAACTGTCAATCTGGATATAGTATTTTTACATTTTGTGACCCAATCAGGCTAAATTCAACAGTAGAGTAGTCGTAAATATCCAGGTCTTTTCCACAGGCGATAGAGGGCTGTTAAAGCCTAATGTCAGAAAACAGAAAGAACAAGTGTCCACAACAGTGAGAAGGATCAGTCACAAAAACGTCTCAGTTTGCCTTCAGTCAGATGCATTTTTCACCTCTGAGCTAACCTTCAAGGATTTAACAAGCACCAAATAATAATAATACATCAAACTTATATAGTGCTCTTTTGGACACTCAGACACTTTACAAATAAGAATCATATAAGAAGTAGCATGTAGATTCAGAAAGGTAAAGTAAGTCCATTTGTACATTTTTCATGGGTGATATTAACAAAAAAATCAAATTTTATTAGAATTATAGAAATGTTTCATTATTAACATTATTTGGTTTTAATTTGATTGGTTTTCATTTGAAGCGCTACCAAAAGTGAATATACTTTAAAATAGCATAAAGAGCATAAATCTATAGTCTGGTTTTGAAAATCGCACTGCAAGATTCTGTTGTTTTTGATCAATGCTTTTCATTGGTTGTTAACTTTTTCATTTGAAACAATATTCAATATTATAATTTTGCATATTGAAAACAATAGGTGCAATATTAGAGCTTGTGATTTATGTGAATAATTGTGAATAGTGGAGTATTAAATAATTGTATGGTATTTTGATCATTTTATTCATTAAGTGGACCATACAAGTTCAAACGCTTAAGAAAATTTCTAACTAAAATGGCTTCATTATTAAATCAAAATGTCAAAAAACAACAACTAACAATTAGCTTTTTTTTTTAAATCAATAGTATTAAGTAAAGTATTAAAAGAGTTGTCAATCATGTGACTAGTTGACTAATGGTAAAAATTATTGCTGACTAGTCAAATACTAAAATCCTACATTATCTTTTAGAACATTTATGACCTGCCTCGATTGTTAAAAACAAACAAAAAAACATTTATCCCAGTGGGCAACTGAACTGTCCTAGGTGTCACGGGGGGCTGATTTTTTTCAGTTAGCACAAACAATGGCAGAGAATGGAGGCTTACTGACAGCGCACACACGTCACACAATAGGGGCTCTCCTCCTATAAAATGTGAGATGTGAGCATGCAGCAGTCAGCCCTATGCTCCTCCATATCCTGTCTCTCTCTCTTCTGCGCTGTACCCGCCTGCACTGCACTGACGATGAGAGCACACAACTGAGAGCACAAAACACAGGTCTACAGCTGCAGTGGACAACGATTACCTTTGGCAATTGACACGTAAAGCACCTGCAGGTGAGAGAATTGTTTGATATATCTTCTTTTTTTTTTTGCAAAAGGTCTGAGAGTGAGTTTTAAGAGAACTAAATGCTAGACTAGGACTGAACCCGGAGTAGAGCAGAACCAAACCAAGTCTACATCAAGACTGCACTGGGCACATACCAGGACCAAACCAGTGTGAATATACCCTAAAGCATTACACTCAAAAAATGAAATTATTTTAACATGTAATGCCACAATTTTCCATTTAGATGGTTTAAAAAAAAAAAAAAAAAAGACAATGTTTAAAATACTTAAATATGCACATAATTTTAATGATTTAATCAAATTATATACTTGTATGCTTCTTTGCAATTGATCAACTGTTAATCTTCAATCCTGCTCCTTATGTTTAATAATAAATCAGAATAATCATATAAATGTGTATGGTTTATATTTTTATTATATTGTCATTTCTAACAGACTATACTTTACCACAGAATGACAAGAAAAGTATTCACCAACACACGAGAGCGGTGGCGCCAACACAATGTCAACACTGCCTTTGCTGAACTCCGAAAGCTGATTCCCACCCATCCTCCGGAGAAGAAGCTGAGCAAGAATGAGATCCTACGTCTGGCTATGCGTTACATTAACTTCCTGGTGCAAGTCCTGGAGAAGCAAAGCCCAGTGTCCAGCCCCTCGTCCACAGCTCTGCTCACCCTGCTCAGAGACAACATGGAGCAGCTACACTCCCCCCCTCAGCCCTGGACCCTCATCAGTGATACAGAGCTCCCTTCTCCAGGCTCCTCCTGTGACAGCTCTGAAGCCTGGTAGACATGAAATGGGTCTCCTTACTGTGGATTGTTGCTCAAGTGCTTTGTCGTTCTAGTTGATGAAAACAAACGCTCATCTGTGCTGTTTATGGACACTTTGTAAAGTTAAAATGTCATGCAGTGTATTTATTTCTCTTTTGCATGAGTGTGGATGTACATACACAGTTCCCTTCAACTCTCTATTTTAGTATTCCTTGTAGTTAGTCTGCTTGGAACTAATTTAGTTTGGAGAAGTGTTTTGCCGATGAGGAAAATAGAGGGGATTAAAGCTTTCTCATTTCAGGAAATAGATTCACTGAGGCATTTGAATAGATAATGGCTCATCCAACTGACTGCAATTTTCTCTAAAGAGCCAAGGGCACTTTAAAATTCTGACATGCATTTGTTGTATTTGTTTTACACAACACTAAATATGACCACATCGCTTGGATAACAAGTTTTTTTTCCTCCCCTTATTATTCCCAGTAAAGAAATGGTTTGTGACACCTTCAAATGTTATGAAACTGTGAATTTAGTCTTGAATGTGTTGCTGCATGTCATGCTGCCAAAGATTGTAAACTGATTGTAAAAGTGTGGAAAAAAATGTCATACCTCATTTAATTTATTTGTTTGTTTGTAAATAGTTTCTTATTTATTTAACTATTTAATTAATAAATAATTTGTAAATAAAAACCTTTGCTCATTTTCCTTTCACACCCTCAAACATCCAAGTGCTCCTCTTGTTGACACATTTGTTTGTGCTCAATAGACCAAAAAACATTTGTCCCAAGTGGTGACCACATGGACACAGAACTGACCCCTGCGCTCTGTCCTAAGACCCAGAGACAAACACTAAAAGTTTCAGCTTAACTTGTGACCTCAGGGTTGAAGGTGCTGTGGAGTCAAATACTGACCATTTGCAGGGGGCTTCACCTCTGCTGGTGGACAGAGTATTATCTAAACAAACCACTATTGATTTTTTTTAGGGTTTCCCCTTTTCCTTTTTTTCACCTGACAAATATGAAGATTAGAAATTAATGTAAATGGTTATTGATTTCTGAGGTTAGACAGTTACAGCCCACAAAGGAGACTGCATCCCTTTAAATGTTCTTCTTTTTCAACAAAAAGACAACAACTAGCTGAGCTGAAGAGTAAACACAGAGCCTGCTGGGGAGACTTTCACTGGAGCAGTTAAACAGGCTAATGGTCCAGAGCAGCTGGACACACTGACTACAGGCCTGTGGGAACAGACAGGAGATTCTTTATAAGCATTTTTACAAAATGTACAATAGGCCCATCATCTGTAATTAGCATATTATTACATGTAATATTGAAGATTAATTTGATGAAACAGGATAACTTAAGACATGACATTAGTTGTAAACAGGATTATTCTCTTGCTTGCTTGAACTTTCCACCAAAATGAAAAAGGACATGTGACAAATCTCAAAAGACTCTAGTTATATAGTCGCCAAGCTTTTTTGTGACCTCAACTTTTTTGCAGGATTATAAAACTCTGCATTGAAAATAATAACAAGCTTGTATCCTTCTTTCGCTTAACCAAGTATATTTGCCTGATTGACTATTCTCTACCGAGTGTGTGGGTAATCGTCTATTGAGAGCACATTTCCTTATCAGCGTCTAGCACACTGTCTGAATCCGTTATCACAATGGAGCAGATCAGTGCAGGCAGTCCCTCTCTCTCCGGGCTGAGGCGCTCATGAAAAAGAATTTCTGGAGTTGGGTGCCAAGCGATAGGCCCTGAGCTCTTTATCCCCTTAAAACCAATTCACACTCTGCATGTTTAAATATCTCAGCTCAACCCCTGCCCATCCCACTCGACCCCCTCCTCTCCCCACTCTCTCACGAGCCATACCCTCCGACTGCAGCGAGTGGTGGGTGGGATGCAGGTGCGGAGTGGTCCAGCAAAGGAGGCGTCTATTGTTGGGCTGGACAGGACCCTCTCTCTTCTGGAGCACTCTTGGATGGGGGAGTCCACTGACAGTCATGCACGCTAATCTGATTATGTAAATATCTACTTCAAAAAGCAATACGCTGTAACCCTTACCCTATGGTGGAAAGAACGAAGGAAGGAAAGAGAACTAAAAAACTAAACTGCACTGTAATGAGAAAAGGGAGGATACTTGAATGTCTAGGAAAGTTAAAGCCCAAAATCCCATCACAAAATTGAGAAATTGTGTTAATCACAATTAATATTCAGAGCTTGTTTACAGGCAATCTCACATCTTTAGGAGAGGTCTAGGGCAACACAAAACTTCCACAGCATGAATGGCCACCAAGTCCCTCAACAGGCCATTGAAATCAATATTCAAATGTGTATTGTTTTTCCAGGCACTTCTGAAATCAACCTCAAAAGGAATCTACAATGTTAATGAGGGTGCCAACCTTCAGTAGTAAGATTTAAACGCCCTCACAAGCTGTGGTGACATTTCCTAAAGACAACACCCTCCTTACCACAGCCCCCCTGGCCCCTGTCACTGAAATCACCTGCCTCATTTTAATTAAGGTGGTTTCTGTCAACGAGTTTAGTGCCTGCAAAATGCTTTATCTGGCTTCCAAATGTTTACAGTATGTTAGCTAAGAACTAAAATTTGGGGCACTTTTAGTTTTTCTATAGTGTTTTTGCATCTTAGACATATAAAAGTCAGTGATATCACTGCTCCATACTATATTTGGACATTTGGGTGTATGAAAAAAATCAAAAAGTATTATTGTATTTGTGACAGGTCAAGAAATGATTCTTTTACTCCCCTATAGATTTCTACACATGATCACAATCTCAAAATCCCCTGTTCAAGGCAAACTATTTCACATCTTCTATTCAGATGTGAGTGGTCTACATAGTAACATAAGCCTCTTGGATTTTTTTACATTTTTTTAATTTTACAATTGCTACACTTAGCCTGCTTTGGGGCATCTATATTTGACAAATAATAAAATCAAAATGTACCACAAAAAAGCACAGAGACAAATTTTATATTTACAGTCACCTTTCCTCTATAGTCTCTGAGGACCATTGTTATCTACTGTGGCAAAGGGAACCTCTAAGGCAGAGTCCTGCTGTAACTGGTTAATTATTAGTTTCTTTCAAGTTTGCAATACAAAGGTGATCAGAGTGCAACAGCGTTTTACTCAGTCGCCATGAAACTGTACATGTGCATCGTGCTGTTGTCTGTTCTGCCATGGACCATCAGTGCAGGAAAAATCCTGGTGTGGTACACCGAAGGAAGCCACTGGATCAACATGAAGCCAGTGCTGGAAGAGCTGGTCCATCGTGGGCACCAGGTAACAGTCCTGACCCCAAGCGCTTCCCTGTTTATGAACACAAGTGAGCAGGCACTTTTCGACTTTGAGCCCTTTTCTGTTGAGGTGTCAGTGAAAGAAATTGAGGAATTCATGGAGGAGTTTCTACAGTTCTCCATGTATGAGATGGACCGCAGTAATTACCTGCAGATTTACATGAAATTGATTGAACTCATGGAACATGACTTGAAGTATTCATTGGCTTATTTGGACGGAGTGGTGAAATCAGATGAGATAATGAACAAATTGAAAGCGGGCAATTACGATCTACTGTTTTCTGACCCCCTCTACCCGGGGAGTGACTTGGTTGCAGATATTTTGGGAATACCGCTGGTCCTCTCTCTTCGGTTTTCTTTTGCCAGTAATTGGGAAAGGCACTGTGGCCAGGTTCCTGCTCCACCCTCTTTTGTCCCAGGAGCCATGAGTAAACTGAAAGACAAGATGACCTTTTCCGAGCGAGTGTGGAACTTTCTCTACTACGCATTGAATGATGCGGTTATGAAGTTTGTATTTTGGTCAAAACTGGATAAATATTATACAGACATCAAAGGTGAGCAAAAGATAGTGTAAATAATTATTAGTTATTGGTCACTTTTAATGTACTAAAGATGTGGTTGGTTGTTTGTTTTTTAACAGCAAAACCAACTAGTGCTTGTGAACTTATGAGCAAAGCTGAAATTTGGCTCATCAGAACTTACTGGGATTTTAATTTTCCACATCCTTTCCTTCCCAACTTCAAATATGTGGGTGGGATTCACTGCAGACCTGCTAAACCCTTACCCAAGGTAAAATTAACTAACAGTATAATTCATCGAGACCTTTACTAGAAAGAAACTAGTAAAGTGTGTGTTTTATCTTTTGCCCATAAAAACTGGTGGCCATATCTGAAACAGTTACCTAAGTGGGGACAGATGGACAGCATTTGACTTAAGCCTTTTGTTTTTAAATAATGAAAAAAACAAATTCCTAGTTGTTTGTAATGTATTCTGGATCCTGCTCCAGTCCTAGTTTAGACAACAAGACCATGCACACATGTGCATTTTTGACCCGACTTTAGACTGACCAAAGGAAAATTGGGCAAATTATTATATAATCATTATAACAACTCTGTATACCTGTATATATACACTTATACGAGTAGTAAGGTCCTCCATCACATAGGATCTAGAAGAGTTTGTGGAGAGTTCCAGAGATGCTGGCATTGTTGTCTTTACGCTTGGATCCATGATCAATAACATCACTGCAGAAAAAGCAAACATGATTGCTTCAGGCCTCGCTCAAATACCACAGAAGGTAAGATAAAAATGTGTCATTAAGGAAAAATGTACTTTATTTAAAAAAAAAAAAAAAAAAGCTGTGAGATCCAAGGCTATATTTTAACAAAATGAATGACATTAAAATTGTCAACCTTTTCAGGTGGTTTGGAGATACAGTGGGGAGACACCTGAAACCTTGGGTGCCAACACAAGAATTTACAACTGGATCCCACAAAATGACCTACTTGGTAATTTATTGTTACTCATTTTAAATTGCAATCTGCACTATGTAACTTTCCCAATTGAGTTTCCGCCACCTGCTTCTCTATATGGAGATGTCATTGCATTGCCTAGAATGTTACACACTATAACATTATAGTTATCCATCTCCATGGAGACAGACAACTATATGAAGTGGGTGATGCCATATGGCCAACAAGTCAAATCTGTATTGAAGCAACTCCCTTCAGTAATAATGCAGGACAAAGCAATAACATCTTCATGGAGACACAAGTAGGTGGCAAACCGTAAAACACCAAATGAGCAATCATTTCAGGGAATAACCTCATATCAAAACTTTGAGAATATGTGGTCACTTCAAACAGGTCATTCCAAGATTAAAGCATTCATCACTCATGGGGGCACAAATGGGATCTATGAGGCCATCTACCATGGTGTACCTATGGTGGGTCTGCCAATGTTTGCAGACCAACCAGAAAACATGCTCCATCTGACAGAAAAAGGAGCTGCAATTTCTTTGGACTTCAATTTCATAACATCAGAGGATCTACGAAATGCCATCAACACTGTAATCAATGACAAATCGTAAGTTGCTGTGTGACTCTATTATCAAGTAAAAACCCACTTTAATTTTATGACAAATCTTTATTTCCCTCTAGTTATAAAGCAAATGCCATGCACCTTTCAGCTATCCATCATGACAGACCAGTAAATCCTCGAGATGAAGCTGTATTCTGGATTGAGTTTACGATGAGAAACAAAGGGGCCAAGCATTTGAGAGTGGAAGCTCATAACCTTACCTGGTACCAGTACCACTGTCTAGATGTGGCCACTTTTCTCCTGTCTGCGACACTGCTCCTCCTTTATCTTTTACTCAAGACTTGCAAGTATTGTTTGTGGAAATGCTGCAGCAGAAAGGACAGAAAAACAAAAGCAGAATAATTTGTAATGTACCCTCTAGTTTTAAATATCTTACATTCTTAAGCCTTTTTTTGGTGGAGCAGCAATTTATACATTCAAACACATGCCCAAGTCCATTGTAAAGCTCATAATTACAGGAGCCAGGTGGTCTGACTTTTAAGCACACCTGTTGCTGATTGTAAGTGATGTGTCAGCTGCTGATTGGCTCACACATAAATGACTTGGACAAACACCACATTGAATTGTGTGACTTTACTTATACACCATAGTATCCCAGTCCACCCAAAACCCACATTTAGAGAGGGAAGAACTCAAAATGGAAAACAGATAAACAAATTACATTACCAGTAACTTAAAAAATCCCAACAAAAAGTCCTGCATAAGACTTAAATTATAATCATAAGTTTGTACAGTGCATTTGTAATTTCTATGCTAATGAGAAGACAGCACATTTGATTTATTGTCATTTTTTCAGTTTTCCATCTTCTTTGGCCTTCCAGATCATAAGTTCCATGCAGGCAACAGCATCTTCTGCAGTGTCATGGCCACACACTGAAACAAAGAACAAGAGTGTAAAAGATAAACCTAAAAAAATATTATACATGTTTTGGGTAATTTTAAAAGATTCTGTATTTTATTTGCAACATTTCAAACCAATGTTTTACAGCAGTAAAACGACCCACCACTCTCTTGGATAATCTTCCTGAGATATTCAGTTGTGAGGCTGTGTAGTGAGAGTATGTGAGGGGAACCAAGACGATGGGGAAAAACCACAGACGTGTCCACCACTGTTCCATGTAGCAACTAATAAAAAACATAGATCTATTATAGGTAAAAAGGAACATGCCATTTTAGCTCAACTACAATTCACGTCTTGTGATGTAAAACAGGCTTAAAAATGGGTGTGGGACATTAAAAATGTGAAATAAAACCATTTCTATCAAAACATTGATGACAGATAAAAGAAATTGAGGAAAAAATAAATAGTACATTTTGCATGTCAAATATTAAACTGTGGTACATAAAGTGGCAGACTTAAGTCTTCATTCAGGAAAGTGTCAGTCAGAAGTGCATAATTTAACTCTTGTTTTCCAACAGTGAATTTCACTCGTCTTTAATGTATAGAAATACTGAGGTTACAAAAACTGCAGCATGGCCTGTTTGCCCACACTGATTCATGAGGTTGAAGAGAATTTGAAATGGCGCCACTTGTAGTTTTACTACAAATCACAACTGAACCTAGATTGCTATATATTCTCACTACTGGTTGTCAGCATTGAAACTGCCAAGCCAACTAAGAGGCTCATTCTGTTTTCTAATTGGATAACTGTATTGAGAACCAGAACATCCATCCTTTAAGATGTAGATACATTTTTTCACATAACCGCAAAATAAGATCAATCTACACATCTATACTTTTGATACAGAGTTTTGTTCACATTCACCTTGAGAATACATAGGTCTGTTTCCAGGCAGTGACCAATTAAAATTGTGTCAGCAGTGATGAAGCTCAAGAGAGCATCTTGGACTTCTTTTAGGGAGTGAGAGTGTCCCTCCAGATCTTCCTGACTGATCCCAGAAAACCTGTGTAGCAAATGTACATGCACTGCTCACCAGTTCTCTTTTCTTCAGCTTCCAACATATTGCTGTTCCATACCTTGTGTTACAGTCGATTACCTCGTTGTTTGGTCTCACAAAGGTATCATAAACAATCTGAAGACTGGTGTTGACCACTGTCACTCTTGACAACTCCAAACCATGAATGGTATAACACTATTCAAAACATTTTATGCTTTAATAGCACATGAACTAAAAGTTAATTTTGCAACTTCTGGGGTGGGTCTTGGGCACCCACTTTTCTCCTTTGAGAAGCTATGGTTTTCTCTGGAATGTTCCACAGTATGGTGTCACTTATTTTGCAAAAAAATAAATAAAAATCTTTAAGCAACATTGACAGACAAGTTTAATGCCATACTGTGGAACATTTCAAGTAAAGCAGTAACATCTCCATGGAGACAAACGAGTGATTAAAGGCAATTATGCAAAGACTTGACCACTTTAAAAGGGCCTCACCATTTCACAGTTCAAGGAGAACACTCCAGGACAGCTTTTGTTTGCAGGATCTCTTGGTGCAGTCGATACAAACCCATCCATGCTTAAGGAATTGCACACATGCAGCTAGCAAATAAAAACAGACAGGAAATTGTGAAACTTCAGGCCATAGAACAAAAATGGGAGACTGAATATACAACACCTTGAACACTTGGCAGCCAGGTGATCCCATTACTCCCTGACAGCAACTGTAGCGCGTCTCCACACCACCAGGCACTGGGGAAGAACAAAAGTGAGGAAATGTAAATGCAAGTGGTGCTTGTCCAATTGTGGAATTTGTTCTTCTATAGCATTATCAGTTTCCCTGGTCAACTCATCTCACAGAAGTGGTACGCTACACACTCCAGGCTGTCCTTGGCTCCCATTTAAACCTTGTGTGGAAGCAAAGTCAATAGCCAACACTAACACGCAGTGTTGAGTATTCAAGTCACCAGGTCCTGAACTGATTGTAAATGATAAAGGAACTTCTGCATCTCTCTACAACTCTAGGACAATACTTATTTCCACTACACAGTATCAATACAATTGCTTATGCTCACCTTTATTTTCAACCCCTTTTCCATAGTGATAAGTGCACTCCTCCTTTCGAGTGTGTTTCCCTGTTCGACTCACAGAATATGTAGCACCACAACGGCAGCACAGTTTCCGAAGGGCTGTAATAAACCAAAAAGGCTGCTCAAAAACATATCTTAAATACTGAATAAATCAAATTGGGTCCCAGTCATTTATATTTAGTAAAGTCTTCGTACAGTGCCATAGGGTGTTAAAGCATTAATCCACCACAGAACATGAAAAACTAACAGAGCATATGTTTTTAAAAAAAATCTGCAAGACTAATTTTCCTCATTGTACAACAGTAGAGGGGAATAGGAAAAGTGTGCCCTCTAGTGCTATCTTATGAACATAACAAGTGAAAGTAACATTTTCGTCTGTTACAGTAGTGCATACACAGGGGTTGGTGACAGACAAAAATGAATGGATACAGCTTACACTTGCACTACTTTGATGGATATCAGACAATTTAACAATCTATCCGAAAATAAGAATCAAATGTGTCTGTAAATTTCTTAGCTGAGGGTCAAGAAAAAAAAGGGACAAAAAGTGACACGACAAAAACAGACAACGAAATGCAGAAATTTGGGAGATTAAACTGAAAGTGTTTTTTTTTTTTTTTTTTTTTTTTAATTTGTCCTTTTTCTTAAATATCAATCATAAAAATATTAAACAAGACCAAATGCTAGTTACTTACGATCCGATGTGCTTTTTTTGTTGTCTGCAAAAAGAATGGCACTTCCAGGTTTTTCTGGATTCTGGACCGGAAAGTTTCTTTCAATCAGCATTTCCTCAGTCAAAACATAGTCCATTAAACACTCGTACAACATTACCACCCCTGCCAGAGCAAAAATACATGAGTTAAACGATATGCTCTTTAAAATAATAGAATTTCTTACCTTTTCCATTCAGCATACTCAGATTCAATGGGATGTGGCCTTTTGTCTTTTGACTAGTTTGATGGTTGTCTGCAACAAGTCAGTTACATTACTTACATACTGAACATTGTTTTTACTATTGCTCTGAAAAACCCCCTCACCTTCAACTGTTCCACAACTTTGGTTCCTCAGCCTCTTCAATGCGTTTACCGCAACACTCAAATATTTTAACTTGTTTGCACTACGATTATAGACGGTCTTTTCCTCATCAAGTGCCTAAAAATGTCAAATTTTAGGTCTATAAAGATGTACAATGATTTGTATAAAATTGGCAACTTGCCTTTTCAAAAGCTTCATTCACATTACTTGTAGTCCTCATAAACTCTTCAGTAAACTTATTCACATACCTCTGCCTGATGTCATGGGGCACTTTGACAGTCTCATATTGCTGCTTCAGTTTACGTTTTGTAGCAACTGGCTGCATATAAAAATATTCAAGAATAACAAGTTTAAAAGATAGTAGATTGATGTGGAGCTCAACAGTCCCACCCATGTAAAATTTCCTACAACATTTTCCAATAAACTTTTGAAAATTTCAAATATTACGAGTTTAAAAAGACATGTCAAATTTGGTGAAATGTTTTAATAATGGATTCTCAGATTTTAAATATTGTGGTGTTTAGTTACCACATATCTGAATAGCCCTGTGCAGGCTTACATATGGGAACCTAGTGGTGGCCAGTCACTGTTGAGCTCCATTACTATGCTATGTGAACTATGCTGTAAAGTACCTTCACTAAAGAAGCTGTTGTTGAGGAACACCGATTTGTGCTTGTTGTGGCCATGACCGGCCTGCGAGCCAGAGGAGGGATGATCACAGGTTGGGAGGTGCGCCTCTGTTGTGTTGATGCAGATGGATGACAAGCCTGTCTGATGGTCATTGAGTGTGTATTCACTGGTGTAATGGGAGTTAGCACTGAGGCAACTTGTCCAGAGCTGTCGGACACAGGGAAGGTCCCCTCTGGCAGGACTAAATGCAGGTTGTTTCCCACATCGATCACTGTAGCTCCCAGAGGAATATAACTGACGTATGAGGCTATATAGGATAAGAAATTCCATGCAATCATTAAGAAAAGTTTCATCTCTGGACACCTCTACATGTATAGGATTACACTTTTAACAGATTACGCAATATACAACACAATTTATTTTTACTATACATCTCAGATTTTACATTACCTTATTAAGAACGGTTTTATTTTGCTGTATCAATGCAATTTCCCTTGTGAATAAATAAAGACTACTGTAAAGCCTTGTGGTATTGGTTAAATAGCATTTGAAGTAAATTAATCACATTTTATAAGAAAATTTGATTTGGGAAGAACTGATTAGTGTGATTTGTGTCATACTGAAAAAACAGAAAGCTCTTGATGTTAAACAGGATACATTTACCTGGCTTTGTTGGGGCAGGACATAGAGTGGTTTGTGCACATTGGGTCTCAGGGTGCCCTTTGGAAATCGAGGCCTGTCCTGCTTTGATGGAGGCGGTCAACACTGACGTCCTCTGCTCCACTTTGCGGATCATGGGCGGTGCAGGCGCTGGAGGAGATGAGGACACTGGTGCCCGGAGGGGTACCAGAACCTGGGGCTGTGGTTGGACCTTTGTCACTTGCTGCTACAAAAGTATACTAAAAGCATTAGGGACTAAAAGAACAAACTGACACAGAAGTACAAATGTAGGTGTTGATACTATTGTGTTATCAACAACACTAATTATAATGCACATTTTAAGGCTAGACATCAATTTAAAACATGTTAGCGCCATTTCTTCATTTTGTGTCCGTTTAATCTCCATGGATTCAGGAAGAATCCGTAGCAAAAGAAAATTTCAATCGGTCAACTGGTTCTGGTCAGGTTACTGGTGGGACACTGCCTTAACAGTTTTGTGTTGATCTGCCTTCACCAGCAGCATAATAAAATGATCCAGTTGTATACATAGATTTATGGAAATGCCTTCACCCAAAAATTAAGACTTAGTTGAGACCAGTATTGAGCATTGGTAATGATATGGCAAAATTATCCCCAGGTGTTATTTTGGTCATCTCCCATCTCTAAAAATAGGACATAAATTATTGTTATTTAAAGTAAATTTTGCACACTTACTTCTGGGATTTTGGCTTCGTGAGCGACCCTCTTC